>OZ005737.1:95060977-96260977 GCA_963930755.1 Eudasyphora cyanicolor | reverse complement strand
TTTCAGGTATTTGCATGATGTGGTACTAATGCTATATGCGGTTTATTTTGGTGCAAAATGATCCATTTGTGTGGAATGTACCAAAAGGGATGTGGCACCTTCGCCCATTTCCTCGAGGTGATAGTGACTAAGAAACTAATACTATGTGTAGAATTTCAGAAGTTTTAAATAAGTAGTATAGAAGTTATTAAATAATCAATATTTCACTAAATGTTAACCCTTTGTGTGGGAGGTACTAGAAGAAGTGGACCAATATGGCCCATCTTCAAACGTAGCCTGAGATAGAAATAAATATTACCACATACCAAATTTGAATCAATTTAGTTACTCCTTTCGAGAGTTGTCGTGCATACCAGCCGACAGACAGACAGACCGACATTGTTCATTCGACTTAAAATGACACAAAACAGATATCCGCCGGACATACTTAGCGTCTTAGGTCATTCCATCGATGTGTTACACTTTTGGCTCGTAGCAAATGATACTCGTATTTACACTCGTATCACTAAATACACTATAAGCTGTTAACATGCAGAATGGTCCTTTTGTGTGGGAGGTAGAAAAAGGGGCGGGGCAATAACTCCCATTTTTCACTGAACTGTAGGCACTATAACATCATTACACTATACAAAATTTCAAGTATTTCTATGCACTGGTATTAAAGATATAAGCTCTTAAGTTTTGGTGCAAAATGGTCCATTTGTGTGGGAGGTACCAAAAGGGGCGTGTCAAAATAGTACATTTTTCTCAAGGTGGTAGCGACTATTAAACTATCACTATGTGTGGAATTTTAGAAGATTAGATTAAGTAGTATAAAAGTTACTAGATAATCAATATTTCATTAAATGTTAACCCTTTGTGGGGGAGGTAGTAAAGTGTGGTTAAATTGTAAGGGCCGATATTGAATGTGAACCACACCTAAACGTCAAGTTTTTTTCTGCATTTCATTTGACATTTCTCAATTTCAGACTAACTCAATTTGAACCATGGAAAGATACACAATCGAGCAACGCAAATCAAAATGCATTTCGTGCACTTAGTTATGTTTTTTTGATCAGCATAATCGACCAAATGTGTCCACAATCGGGAGAATTGTGCGCAAATTTCAGCAAACCGGGTCTGTAGGAGATGTAAAAACAAATGTACATGCTCGCCCAGTTCGCTTGGTGCGGCTTATGAGCTGGTGACGTCATCGGGTCTGTGACTGGTGTTCGCTATCGTGAGATGATAACGAACTTTTTATAGCCCGAATTGGAAGATATGGATGTGGATAATATGTGGTTTCTACAGGACGGTGCCACTTGCAACACAGCTAACGAAACAATGGCTCTTTTGCGCAACAAATTCACTTGCCGTGTTATCTCACGTCGTGGCGGTTTCAACTGGCCGCCAAGATCATGTGATTTGACACCGTTTCTTTGGGTTATTTGAAAGAAAGGTGTACATCGATAAGCCAGCAACAATTCAAGAGGCCAATTGAAGCCAGCAACAATTCAAGAGCTAAAGGATGAGATAATTCAGGACATTAACGGCATAGAACCTCAATTATGCCTCAACGCCATCGAAAATTTTGACCATCGGATGGAGGTGTGCCGCTGAGGTCGCGGCGGCCATTTGGCAGATATTTTGTTCCATACATAATTGAACCATACCAATATTATCATAATAAAAAGAAATGACAAGAATTTCTTAAATAATTTGTGTTTTATTCTAAATCAACATCGACCCTTAAAATTTAACCACCCTTTAGAAGGAGTGGACCAATATGGCAAATCTTCGAACTTAGGCGGAGATAAAAAAAAACATCCTTTAGAGAGTTATCATGCACACCAGCCAGCATACAGACACACAGACAGACGGACGGACGACTTTAAATGGCCCAAATCGAATTTCCACCAAACATACTTGCGGCCTTAGGTCACTCCTTCGATGTGTTACACTTTTGTTCGTAACAAATGTATATATCGTTTGCTACGAACCAACCTCCCTGTAAGGTGAGAGGATAAATAAGTAATTTTTGTATTTGTATTTTATTGCAAAAGGTGTATATTTAGTATTTTGGAGATATTATGGAGGAAGTTTAATGGAAACCGCCTAGAGAATGTTTTCGAAGAAAGAATGAATCAAACATTTTTATTAATAGCGTTGCTACACTTCCGCTAATTATACAATTTTTTACGAAAATTTCAAAATTTGGCCACCTTTTCGAAAATCTCAAAGCTACAATATGAAAACCTTTACCGTTTTTATGCAGTAATGTGTTACAGGGTAAACTGCAAAAAGAATTTTGAACCAGGCCTTTCCCTGCAGCTAAAATCATTTCTAGTTGCGTATTGAACCAGTCATAAGCTAGTCGCAATGTGACCTATATAACAGGTGGCGCAAAAGTAACCTTTCGATGTTTTTTGTGCCAAAGTCACCGACCGATTATTGGTCAAACAAATAGTCAGCA
Organism: Eudasyphora cyanicolor; assembly: GCA_963930755.1. Lineage (NCBI taxonomy): Eukaryota > Metazoa > Arthropoda > Insecta > Diptera > Muscidae > Eudasyphora > Eudasyphora cyanicolor. The sequence continues at coordinate 96,258,525 of OZ005737.1, read as the reverse complement.
ATATTCCGCGTTCTGGAGCAGTGTACCGTAACATTGTTTATTAACGTGTATTTCGCATGTGTTTACTACACAAATGTCAACATTAGGCATTAGGGGCCAATCGCAAAATTTATAGCATTTTCTGATAGGAGGATTACTTTTGCGCCACCTTGTACTTGCATGGTACCTACATGGTGGTTGCAGATCGACACGTTAGTCTCTCTGCCGTCAGCAGCAGAGAAATAAGCAAAAACGATTGTCTGAACTGCTTTACGAGCAACTACTCGCCTGGTGGTGGCAGAGTAAATGTGTCTCTCTCCAGGTTTACCGTTGAAAAATTTAAAAAGGTTGCACAAAAAGTCGTTTTTGAAAAATAAAGTCGCACAAAAAAGTCGTTATTGCATAAACATTTTACTTAAAAAAAACAATATGAAAATAATAAGAAACGGTTTGTATGTGAACATCAAGTAAATTTTTGTTATTACGTGAGTTAACAGAATGATTTTTGATAGCATAATAATTTTACTTACAGAATTTGCTTTAATTGAACCCAGCACATTGCTAAAAATATGTGTTGGCATATTACTCTTGATATTTATTGGATTTCATAAATATTGAATATGTTGGAAATCTTTTTCTGGTAAAGGTCGTAAGCACAAAGTAAAATATATAAGAAAATAACAGATTCATCGAAAAATTATTCTTTTTGAGTGGTGTACCATATTTGAAATTTTTATCCCTTGTGCTTTTTTAAATTGAATTTATTTATCTCTGTTACAATAACAAATCAAAGGTGACCATTATATTTTTGTCTTGCTAAATTCCTTTTAAATACATTTTGTCTAAAATGTATATTAAAAATGCAAATTTTGTCTAAAATGTATATTAACAATAGTTTCAAACCCCCAAAATAATTCACCGATGCATGGAAACAGGTCGTGTATTTATTAATGATTCTTGGAATTAGGAGCACAACATGTATAAAAACTGACTGACTGACATTTAAGTACATTTTGTCTAAAATGTATATTAAAAATGCAAATTTTGTCTAAAATGTATATTAACAATAGTTTCAAACCCCCATTAAGTACATTTTGTCTAAAATGTATATTAAAAATGCAAATTTTGTCTAAAATGTATATTAACAATAGTTTCAAACCCCCAAAATAATTCACCGATGCATGGAAACAGGTCGTGTATTTATTAATGATTCTTGGAATTAGGAGCACAACATGTATAAAAACTGACTGACTGACAAATGCTACAATTTAGGGAATTTAATAATTTTTTAAAAATACATTTTTCGATTTAACAATTTTTTTGTTTATAGGACAGGCCTGACAGTATATATATACATAATTCGTTATACTTCTGGAATGCGGTCGGATATTTCTTGTGTTTGAATGTGACCAACTAGAGTATAGTCTCCAAAGCTTTTGTTGGTGCGGTTGTAATTGCCCCGCTTATGCCTAGACAGCACATACATACGTTGAATTTTTTGCCAAGGTATTGCATTGATGACCACCACACTAGAGAACACACTAGTTCCCATTTTTAACCTATAGCTCTTCTGCACAACGAACAACAACTGTGGGCCTTGGTAACTCTTTCTTTAAGATGATCTTTCCAATACAATTTCTGATCCAAGAATACCCCAAGTATTTTAGATTTTTAGATATAGCAATTGTTGGATTTGTCCTCCTTTTGTTACCAATTTAACAAACAGTAAACCTTCACATGAATTACACTAGCAACTACTTTTAGTATAAAGTTATTGAGTTTGCCCCTTTCTATACCCTACTATTTCTATACCCTGCACCATAGGATAACACGTATAAATAATGATCTGACCCCCATAAAATGTATATATTTTTCTGAATTTGACTTCTTAACGCTACAAAAACCACAAAACAATTGCCATGCGATGTATGGTGGAGGCTATATAAGATTAGGCATGACCAAACTTAACGCCGCTTTTACTTGTTTATTATACGTTTGTTTCGAGACCGATGTTTGTAACACCTAAAAATACTGGGGCTAGACCCACTTCAAAGTGTCCGTTTGTCTGTCTGTCCATTCACAGTTGTTCGTTAAATACAGGTTTCATTTTCACTCCGATCTTGCTGAAATTTGGCAATAAGGACTCTTTCACACCTGGGAAGAAATTAGTTAAATCAGATCAGATTTGGATATAGGTCCCATATATATTTTCTTTCCGAATTGGCCTTTTTGCAACGCAGAAGCTGCTTTTTATATCCAATCACTTTGAAAGTAACCACATTGTCCTAGGAACAAGAAATTTTTTTAAATTTGACAATATTTTTTCTTATTCTGCTTTTGAAAAAGCAAAAGAAAGCATTAGGAATGGACAGGATTTTGTTTGGGGGGTTTTCATATATGCATCATTTTTATTAAAAATCTATGGTCGACATTTACATTAACTTTAATTAATACTTTGGTAATATTTTCAATAAGAATTATTCAAAGGCAAAACTATAGTGTCTACCCTGTGTGTTGTTGAGAAAAAAATTTACTTCCGAAAATTAATGTTTAACTTAAATTGTATGTTATGATACTCCAAACAAAAATGTTGGACTATTTTTAACGTATCTGTATTTAAATATTATATTAATTGTATTAATTTATACAATATATAAATTGTGTTAATGTTTTATAAATTGACACGGCAAGGCGAAATAAAAAAAGCTTCTAATACAGTGTTAACATCTACTGGAATGTCTCGATGACTATTCAGGAAAGCCAATCCATTTAAACTATTTTCAGTCATGGTTGACCGCAAGTAATTTTTCAGCCGACGCAATCTACACTTCAAAAGAACTGTCAGGCAAAATTGATTACTATTTTTCAAATAATTGTTTACTCGTATAACTTTCTTCATTTAGTGTTGCCATTTTAGACATTGGAAATTTGACAGATTTCCACGATGTTTTATAAAGCGATCTTCGAGATGAGTGATGAATAAATGTAGGTATAGAACATAGGTCGAAATCTTATAATATTATATGGGTCGAATAATATAATCCATAAATAATTGTTGCATCAACATTGCAACGATGACTTATTCTGGACGAAATCCTAGGTTTCTTGTTTGGAACTTGTTCTTTACAAAAAATTTTAACAGACGAAAAAATCGCACTAAAGGGGAGGATATAATTTTTGCGTATGTCCATCAATTCCTTTTCATCCCCTCACCTTAGAAAGGAGGGTATATGTCATTTGCTACAAGCCAAAAGTGTAGCACATCGAAGGAGTGACCTAAGTATGTTCGGCGGAAATCCGTTTTGGGTCATTTTAAGTCGTTTGAGCAATGTCCGTCCTTCCGTCCGTCTGTCTGTCGGTCTGCTGGCTGGTGCGTACGATAACTCTCGAAAGGAGTAACCGTTTGACTTCAAATTTGGTATGCGGTAATATTTTTTCTATCTCCGGCTAAGTTCGAAGATGGGCCATATTGCTCCACTCCTTCTAGTACCTCCCCACAATGGGTTAACATTTAGTGAAATAATGATTCTTTAATAAATTTTCTATTCACGAATGGACCATTTTGCACCAAAAGTTAACTGCTTATGGCATACTTAAAATTTTGTGCAATGTAATGCTTTTATAGTACACAGAGTCCAGAGAAAAATGGGTATTATTGGCAAGCCCCTTTTGGTACCTCCCACACAAATGGACCATTTTTTACCTAAAGTTACCAGCTTATAACTTTAATACCAGTGCATACAAATACTTGAAATTTCGAACAGTGTAATGCTTTTATAGTACCTAGAGTCTAGAGAAAAGTGGGCGGTATTGGCACCCCCTTTTGGTACCTCCCACACAAATGGACCATTTTCTACCAAAAGTAAACAGCTTTTAACTTTAATACCAGTACTTACTTTAATGTTATTAAATGCTATTTAAATTGATAATAATGAATTAAAACAAAAAAAATAAATTTATGCATATTTTTTTGGGACTCTAGGTGAGGGGATTCATAAGTCGGTTTACCCGACTGATCTTTCTTACTTGTTTGTATTTTCAGCCAGATGGACGGCTTCAGCTAAATCTTGATTTTCACTTTGAAGAACGCGACTTAATGATAATGCCAAGCAGTGAACTGAATGAACTACATGGACCGAAACTGGAAATTCCAACGTTTTTATAACCATCAACAACTGAAATGTAGATGTTTTAGTTTTCTGATCAGACCAGGTGGCATGCATATATTCCTAAGCCTCAATAACGGCTATTTGTAGGTGAAGATATATTTCAACAGACTCATGTTGCTCTACCCATCGAGTTCGAAATACCACTTTAATTTTAGCGTTTTTATCATCACGGAAATTCCTGTGCGTAACATAACGTTATCAACCCTGTTAAAGTGCTGCCAATGTACGGACAATGGCAGATTGTTAGGCAAAGGTACATTGACAGTTCAGACGATTGCAAGAAAACCTTACAATTTCATATATTTACAATATATTTTGGTAATATTTATATGTAGGATTGCCAATAAAAATATTTTATAGACAGTGTTGCTAATAAAATGTTTCTCTGACAATGGCGCCATTGTAAGGTGCATAAACATCATCTTCACTAAACATCGTATCAGCTAATTCGTCCGCCATGATGATGAAAGCTTTGGAATTATTGATTCTCTCAATAAGCTGTCAGTGTATACGAGTGTGAAGCTATGTACACACGATTGTCAGATCGAAAAACGTTATCAAACCTGTTAAGAGTGCTGCGAATGTACGGACAATGACAGATTCTTAGGCAAAGGTGAATTGTCAGTTCAGATGATTGCAAGAGTTGCCAATAAAATGTTTCTCTGGCAATAGCGCCATTGTCACATGCATACACTTCTCACAATCAGAAGTGTCTGCAATTTATCTCGCAATGACAACTTTGTGTGTTTACATTATTGCCAGATGTCTACCAATATTATTGTCTTACAATAACTTTTCTGCCAACGTTGAAAACAAAAATTGTATGTTCCCGCGGTTGTAAGTTCACAGGGTTGCATTTTTCCGCCATTTTCCTGGCAATATTGTTAGATATGACTATCGTGTGTACATAGCTTGACAAATACTTATAATTTCTTTTTGAACACGGTATAAGTACATTGCATTTCGTAGTAAATTTGTCAAGTGACTATTAAAATTTGAATCCGTTACCGCCTGATACCTTTGCAAGGTATTTTTGAACCAATCACCACCAGATACATATGTACAACATTACAGCACTCTAGTTAACAAATTGTGTGTGGGCTCTTGGTACATCGAAAATTCAAGTACCCTATTTACACCACCCCCTACACATGTACTTTCTGTGAAAATTTCAAGAAGATCGGTCCAGCCGTTAGGCGCCTATACGGTACAAACAAGCAAATACACATTATTCTTTATATATATAGATAGATAGATAGAAGATAGATATGTAATTATATTCCCAGTGAGATCAATTAATTAAAATATAGATTTTATTCAATTTATAGACATTTCCTTTCATCTGTCCATTGTTCGTTATTCAGGGAGAATAGACTGTCCACACTACTGTTTGTGCCTGGTATAGCGAAAAAATCTGTTTAAAAAGATATTAACAAAAACCCACTGACGTAAGTAGTAATGAAGTCCCATTACAGAAAAATAAAAGGTGCATTTTCTCGAAAGCATGATTAAATAATAAATTTCACGGTTGCGTCACCCAATCAAACAAAATTTTGAATAATCAAAACCAAGGTTGTTTCAACACTATACAAATTCATTTGAATCAGTATTAAAAGGAGGACAAATCCCACATTTTTGATAAAGGAGGGAGGACAATGGTAAGAAAGGAGGACATGTCCTCCGAAAGGAGGACGTATGAAAACCCTATCTATAATGAAAGTTTCCCGATATTTAGCCACAAAGTTTGCTGGGTAAACATGGAGGTTAGTAAATTCAAACACAATTTCAGTATAGAAAACTTGGGAATAGATAGCTATACTGATTTTTTACAAGGAATCTTTTTGTCGAATACATCACCCAAAAATCCATCGATTCCACGACTTTTGATATATCATTATTTTTGAAGGGGGATTTTCAGTGGTAAGGGGGTGTCGGGTGTTTTGGGAGAAATACTTCTTGAAGTGTCTCCTTTTTTTCTTTCTTTGACACGGAACTTCCATTCCGCAGCTTTCGATACTAAAATTCTTCCTGAATTGACTAACCATTCCTTTACCCAGCAAACTTTGTGGATAAATAGGTACGATAGATAAATTTAAAAGCCACTGGATTGCAATTGAAGTGTATTGTGGGGACATATACTGATTTTATTACTTGGAATATTTTTGTCGAATACATTACCCAAAAAATAAATCGATTTCTATGACTTCTGATATATTATTATTTTTGGAGGGAGTGTTTCAGGGGCAAGGTGATAAGAGTAGTAATCGGACTTTTGGAGAGAAATATTTCTTGAAGTGTCTCCTTTATTTTGTTCTTTGACATGGAACATCTATTTCGAAGCTTTCTATACTAAAATTGTGTTTGAATTTACTAACCTCTTTGTTTACCCAGCAAACTTTGTGGCTAAATATCTCCAATGTCGCAGGAAAAAACTGTTTATACCATTCGATTTAGCGTGTCGAAATTATGTGGGGTAAGCATCGAGGATACATTTTTAAAGTGCATATTGCATATACATACAGTGTAATGTAAAAAGCAAATTACTTTTTGAGACTGAATTTCTAACATGTGTTCATTTTTAGTAAAATATCTGCGCCATTGGTGTTGCTACAGTTTGTCAAAAAAGTATTTTGCTTAACAGATTTTTAAAATTGCTTGACTATTTTGATTAAATAGTCAATTAAACTGTGACAGGCCACCGAGTGTCAGTCATATGCTGCCGATCCTCTTTGCAGTATGTGGCAAATATATGAAAACTGCTTTCTTATGGTGGGTATGAATTTTGACAGCTGTAAAATATTCATTGGTGTAAATACATTCACTCATTTGGTGCACGCAAAGACAATATAATTTAAAAAGACATTCCTTCCTGTAGCGAGTAATTGCCAGTTACGAACGAATAGGAATTTGATTCCAACGAGTGAGGTTTTTAGCGGATTTTCAGGCCGTTTTTCCCGAATTTTTTGTAATTGTCACAATTAAAAAATTTATATTAAACGATAAGTGCAAAAAAAGTTCAATCAATGTTCCCGGAATACTGTTTTTTCGCGTGTTAAAATTCATTCCTATTCGTTCGTAACTGATAGATTTTGACTGAAGGAATATCTTCTTGTATTCTATTTGTCTTTGGGTGCACGGTCTTTATGAGGGTTTTTATACTCTCCACCATTCATTTTGTCACTCCGTTTGTAACACCGCTAAATATTGATCTGAGACCCCATATATATATATATATATATATATTAGTATATATATTCTTAATCGGCGTAAAATTTTATTTATTTCAATATCAATACAAAGAAAATATTCTAAGACGATTTAGCCATGTCCGTCTGTTGTAATCACGCTACAGTCTACAATAATTGAGCTAGATGGCTGAAATTTGGTATAGATCCATGGTGGAGGGTATATAAGATTCGGCATGGCCGAACTCAATCTGTCTTTACTTGTGTTTCTTCAAGTAGTTATATCAGCGTCATGAAACTGTGAACGAGCAGAAACCACTGGCCTGTCTGTCATATGTACTCATATGTATATATGTATGTACGTATATGTTACCAAAAATAATGAATAATAAGATATGTCATCCCGGAGCGAGTAAGTTATCAGATACGAACGAATAAAAATTTCAACGAGTTGGTGTACAAAGAGTGAGTTTTTCCGCGGATTTCGGACCGATTTTCCCGAATTTTTTGTAATTGTCACAATTAAAAAATTAATATCAATCGATTAGTGCCAAAAAAGTTCAAACTATGTTCGCGGAAACCTGTTTTTTCGCGTGTGACATTTCATTCCTATTCGTTCGTAACTGATAGATTTTGACAGTTCTCGGGATGACTTATCTTCATAATTTATAATTTTTGTATGTTACAACATATGTATGTGCAACTTTTGTTTTGTTTTGATTATAACTTTTTAGTTTGACAATTTCGAAATATGTATATGTAAATCTCAACAATTTCAATATTACTGTGCGCATTGCAGTTATTTCGGCATTGCGCATGTTTTTTTTTTGTTTCTTTATTAATGGACATGCGTATTTGATTTGTTTACAACTGAGAGAGAATGCACATGAAAAAGCATTTGTACACAAACTCATACAAATGTTTGGTATTTCTATACATAGAAGACATGTGTGAGAAATGGCTGCGAGAGTTTAAAAAAAAGAACTCAATTCGATTACATAGCCGCGGGACGGAGAAATTTGGAGAAGTGTTTGATTTCTGTGGCATAACTGATGTTGCGTATTTGCCGTCTTCGACAAACTATTTTCTGGCTTGGCATCGAAACAGCGTTACCAGATATTTTTTTAAAGAACAACTTGAAAATTGTCGGAAAATCTTATTTGGAAATAACAAAAACATACCATAACATTTGAAATAGTAAATAAAATGGAAATTTTAAATCAGTCGATAATTTTTGTAATTGAATCATTTAAAATACATATCATCATCAGAAATGAAAAAGAAGCCGTCCTGTTAAAACCAACAAGTCCAATTCTGCCATTTTGGGCCAAAAAAGTCCATTATCATCTTCGCACCTTATTCGTCAATTCCGTTTATTATACCCTCACGTTAATATAACGAGGGTATAAATCATTTGCTACGGGTCAAAAGTGTAACATAGCAAAGGAGTGACCTAAGACCCCAAGTATGTTCGGCGTAAATCCGTTTTGGGTCATTTTAAGTAATTTGAGTAATGTCCATCCGTCTGTCTGCTGGCTGGTGCGCACGATAACTCTCGAAAGGAGTAACCGATTGACTTCAAGAGGATGTTGTGATACAGGCAGAATCAATTCAAATAAAACTATTAGAAATGCTGGCAATTTTAGAGCCTTGCTAAGGTATCGGGCGATAACGGATCTAAATTTCAATAATCACTTCACAAATTCACCACGAAATGCAATGTTCATATATTCTTATATCGTGTTCAAAATGAAATTAATAGTATTTGTCGAACTATGTACACACGATTGTCAGATCTAACAATATTGTCAGGAAAATGGCGGAAAAATGCAACTCTGCAAACTTACAATCGTGTGAACATATAATTTTTGTCTTGCAACGTTGGCAGAAAAGTTATTGTAAGACAAAAATATTGGTAGAAATCTGGCAATAGTGTAAACACACAACTATTGCCAGATGTTTGTACATGTGACAATGGGGCCTTTGTCAGAGAAATATTTTATTGGCAACTCTTGCAATCGTCTGAACTGTCAATTCAAGCAGCTGGAATTTTCTAGTATTATTCAAAAATAGAATGCAGAATTTCGAAACAGTTTCTCATAGAAACAAAAATATGATTTTAGCGGGGCCGTCATAAAGTATGATTTGTTGACAAGCAAGTTATTATAAAGTCGGGCGGCGCACAGTGGGATGGATGGTTTCATACCTTTTTATGCAAAAAATATTAGGAGTGGTCCTAGATTATTGAAAGTTAGAATCGAGCAAAATATGGAATAAATTAAGAAAACAATTTTATGTTGTTGTTATTTATTGTTGGTCTGTGCTTTTGTTATTCAGTCAGAATTTATTTTGGTTTGAGACCATATGTTCCAGTTACTTTCTGTCTATTGCAAAAAAGTAATAGAAACAAATACAAAAATTGGTAGAGAGTTTTAATTGCTTTGTAGAATTGACTGCAGTTTCGATAGACACCACTCTATCATCTTCAGAATTCAGTGGCAATAGTGTATGAAAGTAACTGGAACATATGGTCTCAAACCAAAATAAATTCTGAATAAAAAAATTGTATTTCAACAAAATCGGCCACGCCCACCGCTACAATCTAAATCGATTTTATCTCATAAAATTCCTATCCAATCTAAAGTCTTCACGCTGAAAAAAAATCGCTTATGTAGTATATTGTCCCAAACATATTCGGCTTGAAACATGTATATGTTTATGTTACATTCTAAACATATAATATTGGGTACACACAAAAAGTATATATTTGGGAAAATATTATTCTAAACAAATCTTTGTTTACATACCAATAGGTCGTTAGTTGTTAGTTAGTTTTTTAGAAATTTTTAATGTTCGTAAAAATATAAATAAGTCATGGATCAAAATAAACTACTTGGAGGATTGACAAAAAATGATGACTTGGAATACTAACTCAAAAATTTGAAATGATTGATTTAAACAGAAGTAAATGCTGCATATGGTATTGTAATTGGGAGGTACAATTCGAAACTAAAAAAAATTTAAACTGATATTCTAAAAAGTCAGCAAATGTTTTGAAATCTTTTTTAAACAAAATATATTTGGATAAATTCCTAAACAATAAGTTTATTTGTATTTAAACACATATTTTATTTGAGAAATTTAGTTTGCAAATATATTTTGTTGTAATATATTAATATATGCGTTCCAAATATATTTTATTGATTTTCAAATAAAATGTATTTTCTCAGAAATATATAATATTTAAAAAATTGTGTTACAAATATATTTCCTTTCGATACAAACAAATCAAAAAAGTATATTTTGCCCCGTGTTCAAATTTGTCAAATACACTTCCTAAAATAATCAAAATAAGTATAACAAGTTTCATCAAAATCGGCCACTTAAAAACCAAATCTATTTTTTCTTATAAAAATTTTCCTATACAACAAAAGTCTTAGAATTTGGGACATATACTTTCTAGAACGAACAAAATATGTGTGACAAAATTTAAAGAATAGTATCCCTTCCTTCATTTCGTTGCAGTCAGAAGACCGAGCCAACTTATTTTTATTTCAAGAAAAACTGCAAACGCTGAATTTAATAAAGCCATTTAATTCGTTCATATCCACTAAACTATATATGCAATCCAAATAATTTTATTTTTAAATTAAAAAGAAGGTTTTGTATTTTAATAATAACAACATTTAAATTTTAGCTGTGAAAATATATTACGCGCAAAAGCATGCACATTTTCGTTAGTTTACGCTTTACAATGTACATAATGACTTCACTAGTGTTTTTGTATGACAAAATATTATTTTTTACGAAAACATATTATGGATTTTTCTTATTGAAACACCTGTCTATAGAAAGTAATTGTCGAAAAATTGCCTTTTTGCATCCAAAATACCTCTGTGAGACATTTCAACGTCTCATGTCCGTTGCCATAAACTTAAAGCAGTGGTTCGGCCTGTTGGGCGCTCCTTATTTATGATCCTTTTAACACCATCTGGGTTGCAAAAAAATTCGTACTAGACACGTATTTTCTCAGTATCTTACAGTCATATCCTCTGAGATTAGTCAATTCTGGCAAAATGTCGGACCCGGAGGTATATAATGTAGATATAATGTAGAAAATGATAGTCAATCTGCCTGTTATGAACCGTGTGGCAACTCTACCTCTGCAAAGTGTAAAATGGAACTTCATCCAGACTGTAATCAGAACTCGCAACAACCCTTTATAAATAAATAACATAAAATTGGAATTAATATTATTTTTTGCTTTTGCTGGGTACCAGGACACAGCGTAGTGATTGGAAATTATCGGGCAAAAAGCTTGGCTTCAAAGAGCAGAGAACTTCAAGTAATAAACATGGAAAATTGGAAACCTTTCCAAGCCACGAAAAATGAGTTGAAGCACTGGGCAGTGATGGCTCACAAAACTGTGTGGAGTAGCGCAACAGTAGGAGCAACTGCAAGGATACTGTGGGGTAACCCAAATGAAAGAAAACAAGAAGTTTTCTGAAACTAAACAAGATCGAGATTAGTAAGGTGATAAGTATTCTAACGGGAAACTCAAGCCTACAAGCACATCTTCATCGCATAGCACTAGCAGAAAACGACGAATGCAGGGCATGCAGGGAAAACATCGAAACCGTGGAACATTTTCTGTGTCACTGCCCGGCTTTCACACATGCAACATCCCAATATGACTGGAAGATACTGATAAAATTCGAGTCTAGTACCGATTTTCTGTAACTCGTGAGGTATAAACAGATCATAAATAAGGAGCGCACAACAGGTTATGTATATGGCTTTTGTATTTGTCCATGGACATAAACGTCTCCTCTGTTCAACCTAACCTAACCTACTTTTATGAAAAACATTGCTAATTTTTATCTCGAAAGTAATTTCGGTTGTTACGCAAATTGTTATTTTTAGCAACGGCCCAGGATAGAACAATATGATGAAATATGCGCGCATAGGACTTTGAAAACAACTATCAAAAATCAGTTTTTTGGGAATGATGTTTTATTGTGGATAACATTTAATGAAAATACGTTCAAATTTTATGAAAATACTAGCTGGACCCGGTCCACTTCGTTGCCCCATATTTCCGATCCCGTCCATTTTTGGACCACTGACGTAGACTGCCAGCAGAACTGCAGTGGAACAAACACACAAACAGACAGACAAACAAACGATTTGCCACGCCCACATTTTCCCCGCCCACTATTTGCAAATTTTTTTTTCCAAAACCATCTCAGGCCAAATAGCTTTCAAACAAAAGAAAAAAGAAAAATACTTTTTTTTTGTTTTTAAAAAAAAAATTTCCACACTAAATGGAATACATCTTTGTTGAATCACGTGGGATCACTGCCATATGACAAAGACACGAGAGGTGACTTAGTGATGAATCCAACAGTTCCCAGTTTATCTGCGGCTTTTTGCGATTATGACAGATTTTTCTACTTTAAATATATGCTTATATACTTTAAATATAGAAAATATGTGTGGGAGCTACATCTATGTATGAACCGATTTTTCCGAAACATATCGACCGATTTTCTTGGTCCAAAAAAACTTTTACGCAATTTCGGCAAAATCGGATAATAAATACGTCCGGTACAAGTCCGGCTGCAAGTTTGTAGTGTCCTAAGATCAAAAATAGCGAATTGTTTACTTCTTCTACAAAAAATATAAAAATATAGTTAAACGCGTCTGCAGTTTATGTATATTAGGGTGGACCGATTATTTTTTGTTTTTAATAAAATTTTAGCGAATTTAGTAACAGGACAAATTTTGCAAATATCTTGACCACTCCGCAATTTATCGCGGTGAAAATAATCCTAAAACACAAATGGCCCCAAACTGAATATATTGTTAAATTTTCAGCCCATTCGCTTTTTAATAAAGATATATTTAAAACGCAGCAACACACAATCAAGTAACGCAAATAAATTTTGAACAATCAAGATCACTGAAGTTGGTACGATATTCTGGATCACTGAAGTTGGAACGAAATATTCTGGTTTTTACATTAATTTCCACAAAGTCGCTTTTGTAGCCCACTGTGCGATACAAGGCAACAGCAAAATAAAATCTGGGTACACCAATTTCTTCTCCAAAGAATTATCTTGAAGATGGTCCAAACCGTAGGATTCTATCGCTAACGGTATAGTCATGAGATAGAAAATACTGTTATACGCGCGTATTTACCCCTTTTTCCCATTTTGCGGTCCAGGGCAAGGATGCTTGCGATCTTCTGAGCCATGAGTCGCTTTTGTAGCCCCACTGTGCGATACGCGGTAACAGCAAAATAAAATATGGGTACACCAATTTCTTCTCAAAAGAATTCTCTTGAAGATGGTCCAAACCGTAGGATTCTATTTCTAACGGTATAGTCATGAGATAGAAAATACTGTTATGCGCGCTTATTCACCCCTTTTTCCCATTGTGCGGTCCATGGCAAGGATCCTTGCGATCTTCTGAGCCATGAGAACAAACTTATCGTTAACGACATTTAAGGTATAACATTATAAGGTTTTCTTGCAATCGTCTGAGCTGACAATTGACCATTCGCTAAAATTTTTTATTTGTCAGCACATTGCCAGATCTGACAACATTGTAAGATCTGACAACCGTGTGTACATAGCTTTAGAATTTTACAACGATTACACGCTGAAAAAATCTCTTCTGTAGTATATTGTCCCAAACATATTCGGCTTGAACCATATATATTTGTAGGGTACAGTCTAAATATGTAATATTTGGCACATCCAAATCTATATACATATATAAAAGAGAGTGTCGGTGTTTTAGTTTCTTCCGTATTGACGCCTAAACAGCTGGACTGATCTACTTGAATCTTTCTCAGAATGTTCACGTGAAAATTGGGTACTTGAATTTTCGATATATTAAGTAGGCGTGGCCCTGCCCATACGAGTATTAGCCACATTTTGAAATTGAGATATCTTGCACAATATGTTAGGGAGAGAGATGTTAATATTGCTTGATCAAATGCACAAAAATCAATGCAACCTATGCCTTTTTATACCGTACACCACACTGTGGTACAGGGTATTATAACTTTGTGCATTTGTTTGTAACACCCAAAAGGAGAAGAAATAGACCCATCGTTTATTACACCGATCGACTTAGAATCACTTTCTTAGTTGATTTAGCTATGTCCGTCTGTGTGTCTGTCTGTCTGTCCGTCTGTCTGTCTGTCTGTCCGTCTGTCGGTGCATGTATACTTGTAATCAAAGTACAGGTCGCAATTATGGTCCGATGTCGACGAAACTTTACGCATATCTATTGATTTTGACATGTAAGCGCTGTAAAAACTTTATTTTATATCCGATCAGTATGAAATTCGGCAGAAAGAGGTTTCTTATTACATGAAGAAATACTGCGAAATTCGGAGAAAATCGGTTCAGATATAGATATAGCCCCCATATATATGTAACCCACGATTTGACATGTAAACGCTGTAGAAACTGTATTTTATATCCGATCATACTGATTTTCGCAGAAATGGGTTTCCTATTATATGAATGAACACTTTGAAATTTGGAAGAAATCGGTTCAGATTTAGATATAGCCCCTATATATAAGTTACCCCCGATTTGACATGTAAGCCCTGTAAAAATGTTATGTTATATCCGATCAGTGCAAAATTCGGCAAAAAGAGGTATCTTGCTACATGAAGGAATAATGCCAAATTCGGAGAAAATCGGTTCAGATTTAGATATACGTTTCCTCCGATTTGACATGTAAGCGCTGTAGAAACTTTTTTTATCCGATCAGTGCGAAATTCTACAGAAAGAGGTCTGTTTACATGAATGCGTATTCAGGGAAAATCGGTTCAGATTTATATATAACCTCCATATATATGTTCCTCCTGATTTGGTATCAAAGCGCTATAAAAGTTGTACTTTACTTCCCATCATTAAAATTTGCCATAAAGATGTTTCTCAATTTAGGAACGAATATTGCTAAATTTAGCGATTATCGGTTCAGAATTAGATAATATGTTGCTACCCCTTTACCAATTATTCCAAATTATTATGGCATTGACCCTTATCGCATTGTTAGGGAGGTGTTGGGTATTATATAGTCGGCCCGCCCGACTTTCTGCCTTTCCTTACTGGTTTTTAATAAAACATATTTGGAGAAATTCCTAAACAATAATTTTAGTTGTATTTAAACGCATATTTTATTTGAGAAAAATAGTTTGCAAATACATTTTGTAGTAATATATTAACATTTGCGCTCCAAATTAATGTTATTGATTTTCAAATAAAACTTATTTATTCATAAATATATAGTTAAAATATTATGTTTGAAATAAATTTTCTTTGAATTCAAACATATCAAACATATCGAAGATTTTACCCCGTGTAGGGGGTCCCTGATCAATATTTCGAGGTGTTACAAACGGAATGATAAAATGAGTATAACACCATTTTAATTAACACTACAAAGGTTAAAGTCTCCACAAACCTACACGGTACAAAATTCCTTTTTGATATGTTTAAATCGAATGAAAATATATTTGGAACACACATTTTTAAATATTATGTATTTCTGAGCAAATACATTTTATTTGAAAATTAACAAAATGTATTTGGAACGCATATGTTAATATATTAGAACAAAATTCATTTGCGAACTAATTTTCTCAAATAAAATATGTGTTTAAATACAAATAAAATTGTTGTTTATGATTTCTCCAAATATCTTTTATTTAAAAAAAGATTTTCAAACTTTGCTTAATTTTTCGAACTTCAGTTTTAATTTTTTCCTTGTTTAGGAATTATACATTCCAGTTAAAAATGGCATACATCGTACATATTATCTTCGGTTTTAAAGAACTTATATTTAATTTCTAACTAATCCAAGTCCTTCTTTGTTGTCAATCCTTCAAGCAATTTATTGTTATAAAAGATTTCAATTATAAAGAAATTTTACAAATATTTAAAATTCTAAATATTAAATTTTAGTGGCTGAAAACAGAAGACTATTAAAGTATCGATATGTTTTGTTGCAAATAAATCTTTGTTTGGGAAATAATATATCGGAATAAATAATACTAGGATGTTAACATAGTTTTGTTTAGAAAAACATTCTCCTAAACCAATAATATTTGTGTCAAATATTATATATTTGGAGTGTACCCTTAAAATTTATATGTTTCAAGCAGAATATGTTTGGGACAATATACTACATAAGCAATTTTTTTCAGAGTGTATACCAAAAGACAAAAAATATTCAAATATCTCTCATTGAACAATAATTATGAGCATTCTAATGCAAGACATTTACAATCTTCGAATCTATATATCGTTACCTGAAATGCCCAAAGGCGAAGCCCTATACGGGGCAAAATCGCATTTTTTGATATGTTTGAATCGAAAGGAAATATATTTGTAACACACATTTTTAAATATAATATATTTCTGAGCAAATAACTTTTATTTGAAAATCAATAAAATATATTTGGAACGCATATATTAATATATTACAACAAAATATATTTGCAAACTAAGTTTCTCAATAAAAAATGTGTTTAAATACAAATAAAATTATTGTTTAGGAATTTATCCAAATATATTTTATTTAAAAAAGATTTTCAAGACTTTTGCTGACTTTTTAGAATTTCAGTTTAAATTTTTCCTTAGCTTCGAATTGTACCTCCCACAATGAAAAAAAATTTGTCATAAAATTAAAGAAATGCTCCAAAGACGTCCTTAGTCTTCATAATAAGTACATTTTGTACTTAAATTAAGAAAATTTACTTAAAATTAAGTAAATTACCTAATATTATTGAAATTATCTATATTTTAAGTAAAAAATGTACTTATTTTAAAAGCTAATGACGTCTTTGGAGCATTTCTTTAATTTTATGAAATTTTTTTTCAGTGCTGCATATGGTATATGCTGCATATGGTATATGCAGCATTAACTTCTGTTTAAATCAATAATTTCAAATTTCCGAGTTTTCATTTCTTGTCAATCCTCCAAGTAATTTATTTTGATCCAAGATTATACGATTTCAATTATTATTATTTTCACGAAAAATAAAAATATCTTAAAAATTACTTTGAGTTAGTAAAGAAATTTAACACAATTACGTATTCTCTGAATTCTTAAGTGCAAATAAATATTTGTTTCGGAAATAATAGTCCCAAATACAAACATATTGGGATGTAAACAATGGTTTGTTTAGAATAACATTTTCCCAAATATGTATATACTTTTTGTGTGTCTACCCAATATAATATGTTTAGAGTGTACCCTAAACAGATATATGTTTCAAGCCGAATATGTTTGGGACAATATACTACAGAAGCGATTTTTTTTCAGCGTGTAATTTTCATTATTTTACAGGAAAAGTAAAAAACGTTAAAAAATGAAAAGAATTGAATATTTAAACGCGATTTTTTCACAGCATTCCTAAATATTGTCCATACATTTATATCTGTCAAAAAATTAATTATTTCCCAGAATTTTTTAAGTTATGCGTGTTACGTCTTTAGTGATTGTATTTTTTTAAATGCCCAAAGGCGTAACACTCGTTTTTATAAAATTGCAGACATCGTACCACAAGTTTAGTTAGATTGACGCCAAAACCTCTAATGAGGCTTTGTTCAGAACTATCCCATCTACACTACTGCGAAGATACCAACATCGGATCTGCTTCCTTTCGCGAGTTGTGACGTATTTTTAGACAGTATTTTTACCCAAAGAGACAAACTCGATTACATAGATTTTTAACAAAAATCGCTAATCGTTAGAACAATAACACAAATTACTTTTATAATGTCCGCGAATTTGTAAATATTAATTATATCTCGAATTTTTCATAATTTTGCACATGTTTGCTGTCTACTTTACTTTCCATTCTTCTACTTCTTTTGGGAAGCTTATACAAGGCTGCAATACCCAAAATTACATGAGATTGATAGACACAGGTCGTAATTATTTTACGATCGCAAATAATTTTGGCATGCATGTTTTTTGTGGCCAAAACCTATTGAAAAGGATACAAATCGGTTCAGATTTACATATAGCTCTCATATATGTACCATCCTAACTCTTATTCTGAAATTTGGCTTTTATGTATTTGATATTGGAATGTGGATGAACTGTTTTGAACACGGATGATATATTTTGCCTTCGATCATTCTGAAATTTGGGATACATGTGTTCGTTGGTACTTGGATGAATCCTTTAAAAATTTTGGAATATCTGTTAGCCTTGGTGGCGAGGTCGCTCTTGCATAAAAAACGAACTATCGTGTAAAGTAATTGATAAATCTAAATCTGGTGACCCCCTAGAATATACTTATACATTAGTGGAAATTATCTGCTCTAAGTTAACTGCTATGGAGTAGTGTATCATCCGAACAAAAGAAAAAGTTCTGATAATTTTCTAAATACTATTGAGAGTCTAGCCCTGCAATATACATATATAATCATCTCATGTCACTAGGTATTCACCTTGTTAATTCTACAACACCTACTCATTATACAGCCACTACTGAGAAGTTAACAGATTTAATTTTCACTAGCTCAAAAGAAAAATACATCAATACGTCTGCCTCAGTGTTTTCAAAACATGGCCTGTGTTTTTTGACTTATGATATGCCTTTAATTAACAATGTGCCCTTAAATCAACTTAAAAAATAATTTTTCGTGATATAAAGAATATTCATTTATCCGTGTTGGCTTATGAGTGTAGCTCTATCGACTGGAATCAAATATATGTATTATGTTGAGTCCATCGACAAGCAGGTGTTCTTCTGAATAATTTTGTCAAACACTTATATAAGTTTTTGTGTTTCCTTAAAAAGAAAGAAAATAATTTCTGAACAAAACCGGTGATTTGACGGTGAAGCCAAAAACCTGCTACTACAAAGGAATATTGCATATTCACGGTGGAATAGATTTAGAATACCTGAACTTCACCATATTTATTAACAAGTGCAAAACCTAGTCACCTCAAGAGTTAGAATGAAAAATAAGTTATATTTCAGCAGAAGGTTTCAGTATGCTTTAAATGCTAAGGATACATGGAGGCAAATAAAATCATTGGGGATTGGAAAGGAAAATGAAGAACAGCATTGTGACAATATTGATATTAACAATATCAGTGAACAATTTGTTAGCATACCCATGCTGGAATATGACAACGGCTACTACCAATCATTACCTACACATAATGTAAACACATCTTTATTCGAATAGGCCCATATAACATACGTTGACATAGTTGTTAGCTGCAATTCAATAAAATCAAATGCTATTGGTACAGGCGGTATTGACTCGAGATTTGTACCACAGATTATACCATATATCCTTTACATATTTAACTCTATATTTCTGAGGTCAGTTTATCCTTCAGCATGGAAATATGAAAAAATCACACCCGACCCCAAAATCGATGGACCTTTCAGGACTATTGCTATCCTTCCATTATTCTCCAAGGTTTTCGAAAGAATAGTGAATAGACAACTTGTTGATTTCATCACTACAACACTAACTCATTATTAACAAGTGTTCAATCAGGTTTTAGGTCAAATCCTAGTTGTACTTCAGCTCTTTTAAAGTAAAAATGGAAGATTCTTGAACGATTGTTTTGGGGGTTTAAATATTGACTTAGCATCTATAGATACATGGGCAAAGGCAAATGGTCTATCTCTAAATCCTTCAAAAATCTTAATGTCTTTTTACTACCAACTGCGCTTTCCCTGTTCCCTCTGATTTAACGGTAACAATATCAGGTTCCAAAATAGACATTGTGAATTCTTCAAAGAATCTAGGTGTAATCTTCAACAATAGACTGAGATATATATATATAAGTTAAAAGTTTACGACACTCAATATTCGTTTGCAAAAACATACAGGGTGGCTGATGAAAGCTGCTACAAAAAAAAATTAATAACTTTTTTTCTATTTAATGAATCTGGTTAATTTTTTTTATTTTGCAGATAGATTTTTAGATTTAACAAAAAGTGATAGCTGGGACACTGAAACAAGAATTTGGATTGTCCGCCGCTATTACGCACTGAAGTCCGTAGTTTCGGTTCAAAGAGAGTATAGGGGCACGTTTGGCGGCAATCCTCCGAGAGATGGACCATAAAGAGACTTGTTAACAATTTTTCCGAGCATGGGACAGTCAACAGAAGACCTTACCATCGAAACCCTTCAGTTCGGACGGAGGAAACAATCGCTGCTGTAGCTGATACCATACAAAACAATCCAAGAGTTTCGACAAGAATCTTATCTGCTCAAATGGGTATAAGCAGACAGCCATTGCAGTCAATTATGCACAAAGATTTGGAGTTATTCCCATATAAAATTCAAATGGCCAACAAAGTGAACTCAGCAGACTTCCCGATTCGCTTGGAATTTTGCCAGAAGATGCTTCAAATGGTGGAAGAGGACGGAAACGAGGCCCATTTCGATTTAAACGGCAACATAAACAAACAAAATTGTCAAATATGGAGTGCTTCCAACCCACAGATACTCCATGAGACGGAATTGCATCCACTTCGTGTCACAGTGTGGTGTGCAGTTTCATCACGCTGCATTGTCGGGCCCTACTTCTTCGAAGAAAACGGTCACACCGTTACAGTTACTGGAGGCCATTACTTGAGCATGTTGAGAGAGTTTTGCTATCCAGAATTACGCCGAATGAGAATATCTTTCAACTCTGTGTGGTTTCAGCAAGATGGTGCAACTCCTCACATAGCCCGGCCTGTTATGACAGAATTGCGGCGAAAATTTCCCAATAAGCTGATATCCAGAAACTCCACATTCCGTTAGGCCCCCCAGGTCGCCTGACCTTACTGCACCTGACTTTTTCTTGTAGGGTTATTGCAAACAGGAAGTCTACAAAGCAAAACCAACAAATTTGAATGAACTAAAGCAATCCATTCGAGAAACAATTGCGGCTATTCCCGTCTCAACTCTCCAAGCAGTAATGAACAACTTTTTGGTAAGATGCCGCACATGCATCATCGAGCAGGGGGGGGGGGCATTTAAATTCCATTATTTTTAAAACTAATTTAGCTATATTTAATTAAACTTAATGAGCTTTAACAAGAATAAAAGAAAACTGAATTCCATACACTGACGAAAAAAATTTTAAAATAAAATTAGTATTTTTTACAAAAAGTACGCGGAAAATGCTTTAAGAAACTATATTTTCTATTTTCAACGTATTATGCCTTGTAGCACTAAAATTTACATAAAAATCCCATTACAGAGGCAAAAAATCGATTTTTCTGAACTTTGACCTCGCCCCCTGCTTCCAATTTTCATTTAATTGTTTTAATATTGTGGGTCATTACTCCCACATACTAGGGCAACATTTTCTGAGAATTTGAGAAAGATCTAATTTTTGGCCTAACTACTAAATTGATGTTATTATTTGTATAAAAAAATTGAGTAATAAAAAAATTGAGTAAATTGAATCAAGCCGTAGCGGTGTCAAAAGTACGGTAAGTACGGTTTTTTTAATCCAAGTACAAAATACATACTTGAATCAAGTACGGATTTTTAAACCCTGAATTCTTAATCTTAGCGCTTATTAAGCCTGATTAGGCTTGATTTTAAGCCGAAATATTCTTATTTCAAGCAAATAGCAATTGATTTAAGAATTTTATGGGATTGATTTGGGTACGAATCTGGCTTCAATGAAGAAACTTTTGATTGAATTAAGCCTGCCCAATACTTGATTTAAGTCTGATCAGTTCTTGATTTAAGCCTAATCAATACTTGATATAAACGTGATAAGTTCTTGATTTAAGCCTAACCAATACTTGATTAAAGCCTGATCATACTTGATTTATTGTGCTATCGTTCGTTTTATACCTATATACCACTTATATTAATTATACCATTTTTGCCACTATTGCAATGAATGCAATTTTTTTTAAATGGTATGTCAAAATGCAATTGCTTGACAGCAAAAGTAAAAGTTTTGCTGTAATTATTCGATTTAAATATGAAACATATAAGGAACGAACAAGAATTATTAACAACTTCAAAAAACTTAAATCAAAAAAAATCACGCCAAGTATTTGCAGACCCTGCTTGAACGAAAAAGGAATTGGATATGGTTGCCCACAAATGTTTATACATATACATCTCGTCGATATATATACATGTGTGTTTGATGTTACTCAGCCAAAATCAACCACTTAAATGAGAGGGTAATTTTATTGTGCTCTATAATGGTTCTGTCTCTCAGAGATTAAAGTAAGCTTTTTCTTCTTACTGTAAGCCATATTAGGCCTAATTTTCCTTTTCAAGAAATGTTTACTTGATTTCAAGTATTATATACTTATTGTAAGCCTTTGAACGCTTGATTTGTTCAATTTAAGCAGATTTACACTTGTTTTAAAAAAAAATCTAGTACGGACCTACTTACATTTTTAAGTACGATTTCGTCTTACATTTTTCTTTCTGTGTAAATATTTCGAGTATTGTGACTGCCTAGACTACGATACGATATCCATGTGTTGTGAAATATTTGTTAAAGAGACAGCCTGTCTTATAAGACTTTGTCTCCGCACAAAACTAACAATCAAAATAGAATGTACGAGTATACCTCAATTTTGTATCTAAAATAGCTGTCAAACACAGTTGAAAAAAATAATACTGCAAAACAGCAACATGAGAACAAATTCAAAGCTTACATATATGAATACGGTACGTTCTGTTTAATAAATGTAGGTTACGCCTTTTGTGTTTTATCAAAAAAGAGCACTTGATGCTACGACCTTTGGAATTTATTTAATAAAATCTTGATTTTTTGACGTGGAAGTCTATGATTTTGAAGAGATATGTATGTAGTTTAGCATGCTGTACCATATTCAATCAAAAACCAATTTTAATTTTTTTTCCTGTTACTGTATATACTGGTAGTTCGTATGTTATTCAATTCTTAACACAATCTGGTAACACTGTTTCCGAAAACGCAACGAAAACATACACAAATATTTATCTACGAAATACCTACTCACACAAAATGTGTATTACGTACAATCAGCATATGTATGTATGTTCATGTATTTTTCCCCATACATACATATGTATATATTTACATATGTATGTACGAATGAATGGATTTTATCGTGCCGTAAAAGTCGGCATGGGATGCGATGCGAACATTAAAACAAACAGAGGAAATGAATAAAACGGGATCAGAAGCAGACAGTGCAATATTTAGAAGAGATACTTACGACAATATCTGAATATCTGCTCAAAATGGGGAAATGCAAGTGCGCCCAACGAGTGACGTTGAATGAATGATGTGCCTTTGCCTCTGTGGCAGCTGCCGACGCGGCACGCGATGCTAACTGCAGGAAGTTCTTTGTGTGCCACAACAACCAAAGTACAAATAATGGCCCGGGTGCTTGAGTGCTAGTGCTTAGAACAGCTAAGAAATCACAAATCACAATGACGAACGAAGAAGAAAATATCTGATGAACTGGGGCGATCGGACGGTCGGTCGGTTGGCGGTTTGGTTGGTGGTTGTGGCTACTTTTCCGCTTCGTTTTACAAAGAACAAGTTGCGTAATAGTTTCTTTCAGTGTACCCTTATTTCGTCGTGCTAGATACAAACCTCGACCAGTAAAACACTCACTCACTCTACACACTGTTCGATCAGCGATTTTCTTCACTTTGGAAGAGACTCCCACTCAGTTGTTCAGTTGCGGCACAGCTTTACACTTTTCACTGTTATTTCTTGACCTGGAACGGAAATGCAATCGAATTGTGGCATGTTTCAAAACGGCCTATGTTCGATTCAAAATACCAATATAGTGGCCGCCAGGGGGTGTTGGTGTGTGCGGGGTGTGTATGTTTATATTAATTATTTTATTATATATATTTTTTTATTTTGTTTTATTCGCATAGGATAGAAAGCACTCCAATGTTCGCGTTTAGTTTTAGTGAATACTAACAATAGGGGAACTAAATTTATTTTGGAATTATCACCAAAAATACTGTGTTCGTTGAAAAAATTAGCTGTGTTATAAAAATAGAACACATTCTTCGAAATTGCAACACATCCAATTGAAGTTTTCCGTTGTATTCCAATTAGGATTTATTCGATTTACATTTGGTAATTTATAGATCCGATGGATTTGGCGACTTTTTTACAATTAAATAATGAGAAAATTCTTCGTTTTCCAAAAGGAAAAATGCTTAATTTATATATTTTTTCGTTCACAATTCGATTTCTTAATGGTTTCTTATCGATACTATATTTATCCCTTTCACTCTTGCTGCAGGTATAGGGCGGTTCAATAGCACGGCACAGATTTCACTATAATTTTCGTTGCAAACATTAGCACGCTCGGAGAAGAACTAAATTGTATGAATGTCTGCCACAGATCGCAAAGCCCCCGAAAAGTGTACGGAAAATTCGATTTTCCTTTGTGCTCACTCTCCCTCTCTCTCATCTCGATTTTTTGTGTATGGATTCGCCTCTATGGCGTTTTCTTACGTCTCAATAAAATCCCATACGGATCTACAATCGCGTATTCCTACATAGGTATAAACACACGATAGATTGATCGTTGCCACGATTCTTGTTTTTGTTTATTAAGAATTTCAGTATCGTCTCGAACGTGAAATGTTTTATTTTACAAATTGTTGCAACAAATAAAACATAAAACAAATAAGTTCAACAGGCGTTATGTTCGACCAGTCCGAGTCCACATACGAGTGCATACAAGCTCCACTATGGATGACAAAGTTGTTAGTACCCCATCAATTCAACTGTTACGTATACGTAACGGAAATATGCATATGTTATATGGACTAGGGATGTAACGAAAATGGCTTTAGCGAAAGCGAATGCGAAAGTGAATATTGAAACCTATTTCTTGCGAAAGCAAATAGTATAATATACATTTTTGCGAAAGCGGATGCGAATAAAACATTTTTTGTTTTTTGCGAATACGAAGCGAATATTCAAAAATTAATTTACGAATGCGAACAATTTAAATTCATTCCAACATTTTGTCTTTTAAATTCAATGTATGTATTGCAGTTGTGCAATTCCAAAGCAAATGTATTAAAAACACACATTTTGAAAATTATCGTTTTTAATTTTAATAAAATTTGGCTCGATAACTCATCAAGGGTGTTCCAAATTTTTGTCGTTTTTAGTTTTTATTCAGTTCATTGCAGTTTTTGTGGAACAGAGAATTTAGAGCTCTTCTTCGTCAACCTATACCGCGAATATGAGTCACTTTATTTTGATGATTTCCTATGAGAGATATCTTATTGATATTGTTTTGTGATTTTCTCACAGTGATTTGAGCTGAAGATCAAAGGGTTTACGTCATGTTGGCCCATAAATGTGAACACTTTTAATAACACCACAATGCTGTTACCACAAGCTGTATATTATAGTATAACTTTCGAAGTATATTGTGTAAAAATTTCATGAAGAAATATGAAAAAATATGGCAACGCCAGCAATTATTTGGAAGCGTCTCGGAAAAAGTTGAATTGCGGTGCCCAGTACAACTCGGAGATGGATTATCTAAAATAAAAACACCAAAATTATTTCGTTAGGTAATCGTTTTCCCCAGGAAACGCTTCGAGGGATTTTCGAAATTATGTACAGGAATAGTGTTCAAAATTTCAAACCGATTGGTGTAGTTGTTTTGAAGTTATGATGGACACCGACTTTGGAAATGCGGGTTGAGGGATAAACGCTTTAAAGTTTTCTGATGTACTGAGTCGCGTATGAGGCGCGGTTGCTTAGACTGCTGTATCATCGTTAGTTTTGATCCGATTCGTCTCAAATTTGCACACAATTTTTTTAAGAGGTTCTCCATTCAAATTTCCAAAACAAGTTTACAAACGTTACCCCCTTAAGGTAATTATGAGGGCTACAAAGCGCAAATCTGTCGCAAGCGACTAGTATAACATTTCACAGAAGAGTTTTTTTGCTTGTTTATTTCGAATCACAATTTTAAAAACTCAAATCCTTTGGTAGTATAAATTATAATCCTTTTGGTAGTAGTTAAAAAAAAAAAAAAAAAAAAACTTGTTTTTATACTCTCACTATTGTGAACGAGGGTATATATCATTTTCTATGGGCCAACAGAGTAACACATCAACGTAGTGACATTCCTCATTATTTGACGGAAGTCAGTTTTGGGCCATTTTAAGTCATTTGAGCAATGTCCGCCCGTCTGTCTGGTGCGCACGAAAAATCTTGGATTAAAATTTGGTACAAGTTAATATTTTGGCCTATATCAGGCTAAGATCTAGGATGGACCATGTTGGTCCACTCCTTCTAGAACCACCCCCAAAAATGGTCAAAATTTAGTGACACGTTGATTCTTTAATAATTTCCCGTGCATTTACAATGTGGGTCTTAACTTATACCGGGTTTTGCAATAGGGACATAACAATTTCGTATTTTTATGTCAACGCACCCTCAAACATGTGTAATGATCTTTCAGTGTCAAAACAAAAATTTTCACTTACGTGCAACGTTTTGAAATCATTAAAAATTACTACCGAAATTCTGAGTCGGTGGTCGCAACTTTAAGAGCGCTTACTCCAATTTTCGGCCGTAATAATCATCTCCCGCGATGAAGCTCATTTCTGGTTGAGTGGTTTTGTCAATAGACAATATATGATTGTACCGCAGTGTTGCCAGAAATGACAATTTATCGTCATTTTGACGATTTTTGAAGGTCAACAACAGGGAATGACTATTTGACGATTTTTGCCCTGAAATGACGATTTTTATTGATATGAAAAAAATAAGAAAACTTAACAGATTTCTTTAATATTAAGACTTTTACATTTTTTCGCTTTTACATTTTTCTTCGCCCTTTTGTTTAGTAGTTTTAGAAAATGTCTCTAATATAATATGATGATCCTTATCGGCCGGGCTGAATATGGTATTTTTATCGCATGCCATGACATTATTGGGATCCATGATGGTTGTTATTCCCACAAACAAGGTGAATCGGAAATGATCAACATTTCAGCCATATTGCCAAAAATTTGTTTTTTATTTGAAATTTGTTTATGACTATTGCGTAGGGCTGTATGAAAATATGAACTTATGAGGTTGATTGACCCTTGACATGAATATAGGTAATCCATATATATAATAAATGTTTCTGCCAAATTTGAGACACATATCTTTAATGTCGCGGGCTCTAGTGTGATTTGAGCAGACGAAATCACTAAATCGTCTTAGATTTTTACGACAATGAATAATATAGGAGTTTCCAATAAGAGTGATACGATTTCTGTTTTGAAAAAAACACACTTATTGTTAAGGAAATTCAAAAGTTTTTTATTTCATGTGATGTACAATTGACACAATTAAGTTCTAAGTAAAACGTCATTCAAATGGCCTCCACGACTTTTCCTGCAGGAACGAATTCGATGAACCCAATTTTCGAGCACTTTTTCCACTAAATCAAGTCGTATGTCATGAATGGCACGTTCAATATTGACATGTGAAGCTTGAAGAGAGTCTGGTTTATTTCGAAAGACCAATGACTTCAAATAACCCACAAGAAATAGTCTAATCGAGTTAAATCACAACTTCTTGGAGGCCATTCAATATCACAATTTCTTGAAATAATCGAATCTCCAAACTTTTCTCGCAACAATTGTTTCATTTGCTGTGTGTGTGGCACGTAGCCACAATCGGCCAATCAATCAAGATAGCTCTTAACGAGAGCTAAAATATTGCTCATGGCTATCAAGGTCGTAGGTCGACTGGAAAGTGTTTTTTTTTAATTTTTTAAAAAAATGGACAGCATCATTTTCAAATGTGAATGGAAAGTTTATTTTTGCTCTAGGTCCCTAACGGTACGTCGGATCGGAAATCAGTCAATGACAAAAAGATAGCTCTAAACGAGAGCTAACATATTGCTCATGGGTGTCAAGGTCGTAGGTCGACTAGAAAGAGTTTTTTGGGATTTTACAAAAAATGGAGTTAGCGCACGAAAAGTTGCAATTGGACAACGATTATTTTGATAATAAAACTGAATAATTTGTAAACGTTGTTCTTGCGTATATCTCTCCATGATGAAATTGTAAACACTACTGAATACAATGAAAAAAATTTACAGATCATGACATATTACAAATGGCCGAAACGTCACTTCAAAATCATATCATCCTTATTGGAAAACCCGTTACACCGAGGGCTTATGTTCAAAAGCGTCTATCTATTTTTGTGAGTTTGATGATATACTCATTTGGAATTAAAAAATATTGCATGACCTTTTTTGGCGTTTTTGTTTTTGGCTATCGTATTCTATAATTTTTTCGAATTATCAGAAAGTCAAAAGCCGCAAATTTGCGATTTATTTTAAACTGAGTTTGAAACGTTTGCATCATATCGTATGTTCAGAATTCAGATTTTAATAAGCTCGTACCGTTTTTATCATATATGTATAGAAAATAATAAAATTATACGTCGTAAAATAAGCTACAAAATAGTTTAAAATAGTTACGTGTCTACGCGATAACTTGCAGTTTTTGATTGCTGATTCCGAAAAAATAATATTAACTAAATGTCGTCATTTTTGACAAAAAGGGCTATGTCCATTAATAACGCGAATACAACATTATATTTTAATTTTTTGTTTGCAGAATATGATAATAGTATTTTTAAAACAGATTATAGAAGCTGTATTTGCAGAGCCATGGTATTTAGAACTTTTCGCTCTCCTTGATGATAGGCGTTTTCACATTAGCATTGCAATATTTTAAACTGAATAACAAACTTATGGTGGAACAAAGGAATAAGTAACTTATGAAATACGTTATTATCCTTATCAACAATATCTTTTAATCATTAAGTAAAGTAATGTTAATTTAAATATAAACAAGTAAGAAAGTTCAGTCGGGTAAACCGACTTATGAATCCCCTCACCTTGAGTCCCATAAAAATATTCTTAAATTTATTTTTTTCGTTTTAATTAAATTATTATCAATTTTAATTGCATTTAATAACTTTAAAGTATGTACGGCTATTAAAGTTAAAGCTGTTTACATTTGGTACAAAATGGTCCATTTGTGTGAGAGGTAACAAAAGGGGCGTACTAATAACTGCCACTTTTCTCTGTGTTATAGATACTATAAAAGCATTACACCTACAACATTTCAAGTATTTATATTCGCTGGTATTGAAGTTAAAATCTGTTAACCTTTGGTACAAAATGGTCCATTTGTGTGGGAGGTACCAATAACGCCCACTTTTCTGTGGACTCTAGGAACTATAGAAGCATTACACTGTACAACATTTAAAGTATTTATATGCACTGGTATTAAAGTTATAAGCTATTAACTTTTGGTGCGAAATAGTCCATTTGTGTGGTAGGTACCAAAAGGGCGTACCTTTTCTCTAGACTCTAGATACTACAAAAGCATTACACTCTACGAAAATTCAAGTATTTGTATGCACTGGTATTAAAGTTAAAAGCTGTTAACTTTTGGTACAAAAAGGTCCATTTGTGTGGGAGGTACCAAAAGGGAGCTGCCAATAACGCCCATTTTTCTCCGGACTCTAGGTATTATAAAAACATTATACTGTACAAAATTTCAAGTATTTATATGCATTGGTATTAAATATATAAGCAGTTAACTTTTGGTGCAGAATGGTCCAAATGGACTAATTAACTAATACTGTGTGTGAAATTTCTGAAGATTCGAGTTAGTGCCGCTTTTTTTCGTCGATGAAAACAATCGTCAATTGGAGCGCTATCGTGCCATGTTAGAAAATTATTTTTGGCCAGAATTGGATGAGCTTGACATCGCCGGATATTGCCCACATCCATATCTTCCAATTCGGGCCATAAATAGTTCGTTATCATCTCACGGTAGCATACACCATTCACAGTAACTGCCTCACTGGCCTCATTTCGAAGAAGTATGGCCCGATGACGTCGCCATCCCATAAGCCGCACCAAACGAACTGGGCGAGCATGCACAGGTGTTTTCACATCTCATACAGACCCGGTTTGCTGAAATTTGCACACAATTCTCCCGATTGTGGACACATTTGGTCGATTATGCTGATCAAAAAAACATCACGAAGTGCACGAAATGCATTTTGATTTGAACGCCCATTTTCGTAAAAGACTTAAAAAACTTTAACGCGTTGCTCGATTGTGTATCGTTCCATGGTTCAAATTGAGTTAGTCAGAAATTGAGAAATGTCAAATGAAATGCAGAAAAAAACTTGAAGTTTAGGTGTGGTTCACATTCAACGTCGGCCCTTACAATTTAACCACCGTCTACATTTAGCTTTTGACACATTTGTAATACCACAGGTGGCATCATAAAGAAGTTATAGTAGTTTGTTACTCAGTGGTATCAACATATTTCTCTACACTTACATTTGTCTCTCTTATTTATGTTTTTCCCATACTCGTATATCCCTTTCGGTACATGGTATTTGATTCAGACTCTAAAAATTCAATTTTGTTATTATTTGGCCTTTAATATTTTTAATAAGATTATTATAATTTCTATTTTTCAAAGAGTCGACTCAAAAGTGGTTTTTTGGAGTGATGCCATAATATAACATCATTTGCACTATGTATTTGGTGCGAAAAATTTTTAAATTTTTTTATGTATTGATAATATTTATTTCAATATATTTAATTCATTATATATAAAATAATATTACAAATGGCGAATAAAATAAATAATCACATTCATTTTTTTTAAAAATATAGAATACATAATGAATGAAAAAAACGTATAATGAAAAAACTTGAACATGCAAAAAATAAAATTAGAAATATGTTTTGAAGTATAAATTATAATTAACTCTGGCTGGTATGGTAAAGCTTATAGCAATTCCGGGAGGAATTTAGCATACACAAATGAACATTGCACTTGACCCATTTGTATCTTGAATACGAATTTGCTGTTTTACATCTTACTTTTTCTGCTGTATACTCCGGCCAATGATTGAGACCATCATACCTCACGGAAACAGATGGAGTTACTTCGCTCTTCTTTTTAGATGTTCTGGGACTACTTCATTCTGAAGTTGTGGGGCTGCTTTCATTTGCTGACGTTTTTGGACGCCCACATATCCGTACACAACTTGTTTGGGCTGACAAATTTAGAAGTACATCTGATATATCATTTCGAAATTCCAGTAGGTCCATGCATTCTTTCTTTTTAATTTTGAATGAAATACGGTAAAGTGAAAGCAGGAATACGGTAAAGTGAAAGCAGGAAATCTAATTTATCAACTCAACCCATATTTTGGTTGTAGATGGAAATAAGTTGTTGTTGCTGAATTTCGACCTTCTGGTTTTCTATACCACAAAAACGTGGCACAAAATTAACTCCTTCTGTACCATAAATTGTCGATGCAAGCTGTACAACGCCGCCGTCAAGCCCCCTTACAATAATAATATTTTCGTTTCCAACTTTTTTAAGATCTTTTTCAGATTGAAGCGGTACATTTACTATTCTGTTACATCTAATTGTTCCTGTAGCCCAGATTCCATGTTGCTTTAAGTATCGTACCAAAACAAGAGTTGTAAAATAATTGTCAAAAAATATTTTAAAATTTTTGTTCTCGGGTCAAATGAATGACGATATCGAAACAGAATCCAAGCTTTTTCTCTCCAATTACTGTATTCTTGCCTTGATATATCGAAAAATCGAAAAGAATTCCTTTTGAACTGCAAAGACAAAAAATTGTATACCCCATTTAATTGTTTTTTGGGGAATATATTGTCTAAGTGCCGTTCTTCCTTTAAAGGGTACCATCATTTCGTCAACGCAAAGATTTTCATCTCTTGGTAATGAATATAACTTTCCACAGAATGCATCACAGAGCGACCGAACCTTGAATAGCTTGTCGTTTTTATTAGAACTTGAAGAGAATTTCAAACTATTGCGTAAAGAATGAAATCGTGGTCTTGTCATTCATTAACGATCTCAGTTGCTTTCGACCAATACATCACAAGGCGAGGATAAACAATAGTACTCATCATTATTTCAAGAGAAATAAATTGTATTAACTTTTGATTTGTTAGTTTTATTGATATTCCCGTGCTTATGAGCGTAGCCTGATTGGTTGAAGCAACGATTTCAGAAATTACTCTTCTGCAAAATACTCAAAAAAATATTGTAAAGGAGTTTTTAAATCATTTTTGGGTATCAAAATCTCGAAAGGTGCTTCTGGTGTGGTCCACTCGCCCTTTTTCCAGCGATACTCGTTTAGCTTCAATGGTTCCAATACTTCATTCTCAATTTCATCCGCTACGAATTCTTCTTGAATATCATTTTCTTCAATATTCTCAATATTTTGTACATCAATTTCAGGAGGAGAGTTATTTCGACAAAACACTTCTATATCGAATGAATTATTTTCATCCAAGGCCCCCATTATGTCGTCTAAAATGTCGGAATTATCGCAGTCTCCTGAGACAGAAATACCCGATTGATCAAATTCATTCAATATCCTCTCGATTTCATACCTTTAAACTTGTTTGGCATGTTGCACGTCTTTACTCTGTAAGAAATAGCGTTCAAATGAGTTGACCTCCTTCACAAATGCAAAAAAGTCGTTACTTTCTGTTACCTATTTTATCTCCTTCAAATAAAATTGATGCCATATGGCATCATACAAATTTAAAAAAATACCACGACGTCATTTGTTTTTTTTTTTCGATTCAATGATAAATACATCTAATAATTGACACTTTCTGCAGACTTTTGCGTATTCAGATTTATAAGGGCCTGTTTCTGTAACTTATTTTCGTTCGTCTACGGCGAACGATCAAAAATCACTCAATTATTCCAAGAAATCTATAAGTCACAGCAGTTTATAATTCGGTGTCTATAGAAAAGCACGTAAAAAGATCGTACCTAAAATATTTCTAACCTGCGTTTTGTAGAATTCAAATAATAGTTGAGAGATTTTTGATCGTTCTCCGTAAACGAACGAAAATAAGTTACAGAAACAGGCCCTAAATTTATTACGCAATTTAGGAAAATATTGTGTTTTACAATGAACCTTTTTTTCCACCTAAAAAGTCAATATTTTAGCAATGCTTCCAAATTGTAATATAACTGTCCGGGGTAGAAAAAATGTATATATATATATATATATTATATATTGCTTTTAAGGATGCGAAGAACAATATTGCATGAAAAAAATATTTCCGACTAGCCCAATTGCAAACAGAAGCCTCCAAAAACCCATGATGACATATGCCATATAGTAACAGCACAGGAATATTATTGTTACAGTATGGTACATTTATTTATTTATTTCATATTTTAAGGGTCCCAACAAGAGAATGAAGCCGAGGCAAAATTGGCGGCTGCCATGGAAAATTACAGATCGGCGGCTTGATGGCTTTGCCGACATAAAATTTACATACGGCGACTCTGTGATACTCATTTTTACATTTAAAATAATGGTTGAAAAGTTAAGCTCTGGTATATTCATAAATAATGGATGTTTTTAAGTGTAAGATATTGTGAAGTGAAACAAGTAACAGCGTTAAGTTCGGCCATGCCGAATCTTATATACCCTCCAGCATGAATTCGATTCAATTCTATTACTGAAAGATTTTTGGATATGGAGCAAGTCATGGAACGATCTTTTTGTTTAAGCAATTCATTGAAAAAACGAACGCTACAGTTTTTAGCCAAATTTTAGGCCCCTTTAGCCAAACTTTTAATTTGTATAAATATCATTGACATGAATTCTTGTCAAAATATAAGTAGAATACAAACTGAAAAGATTCAGCAAAATGGCTATAAGTATGTGGTGTTTATGGCTTAAGCAAGTCTTTTTTGGAGCGACATCTATAGGTGGACTATAACCAAATATGAACCGATTTAAAAAAAATTAGTGTGATGAAATCTTGCCAAAGTAAAATAAAAAAATCAAGGATTCAGTTAAAATGCTTAGAAAATGTGGTGTTTAAGGCTTAAATACGTATATTTTGGAGCGGCCTCTATAGGGTGACTATAAAAAATATGAATGTAAAATTTTTGTTGTGCTGAATTTTTGTCAAAATAGAATACAAACTGCAAAGTTTCGGCTGTATTGCTTTAAAAATGTGGTATCTATGGCTCAAAAACCATAATTTGGAGCGACCTCTATAGGGGGCTATATCAAAACATTGACCAATATGGCCTATTTGCAATCCCAAAACGACCTGCAACTATAAGAAGAATTTATACCAAATTTGATTAACCAAGCTCTATTATTACAGACTGTAGCGTAATTTCAACAGATAGACAGACAGGCGGACATGTCTAAATCGTCTTTCACGACGATCAAGAATATATATACTTTTTAGGGTCGCAGATCATATTTCAAGGTGTTGCAAACAGAATGACAAAGTTAGTATACTCCCTTCTATGGTGGCGGGTATAAAAATCATCGATTTCCATACAATGATAAGTCATAAAATTTACGCTAGGCGGCTCTATGATATACTCGATTTTCAAAGTATGCTAAGTCGAAACTGGTTGTTTTCAGGAGAGGCGAATCGTCGTTTAAGTGAAATTTTAAATTTGTGTAGAATTACCTTGTAATTTGTTTTGAGCTTAACTTCATTGAATTGATGGATTTGACTGAAGACAATTTCGAATATTTAGAATTTTGAAATGCAATCTCCAGTATAACGTACCAAGTCGACTTAGCATTCTTTACAATGGAGGTATTAATTTATATGCAGTATTACAATTCTGCAATACTCCATTGCCTTTTTTCCGAAAATATTTGTTTCTCTATGTGTACGTAATCTAATAATATATAAAAAATCTTATTATTTCCTTAAAAAAAAAATTTTATAATTATTTTTGAATAGGGTATAATTTATTTGTCGTTTCGAGAAAATCATATTTGAAGTTTTTATGATATTGAAACTCTATATCGACACGTAGGTTTTATTAATGAACAATCAATTTCAAACACCCAATTTGTGGAAGTAGAATTTCCCAAAATTTTTACTAGATATACAGGGTTTTCCAACAAGAGGTGTTATTTTGAATCACCCGGTATTTCGGTAGCTGTCGCTTTTGAAGCATTTATTCTTTGACATTAAACATAAACATAAACATAAAAAAGGAACGATACACGATTCAACAACGCATTAAAATTATTAAAAATCGAAAATCATCTTGACCGATGAGGCCCATTTCCACCTCGGTGGCTACGTCAACAAGCAAAATTGTCGCAGCTGTGGCTCGGAAAACCCAAGAGTTATTGTTGAGAAGCCTCTCCATCCTCAAC
Organism: Eudasyphora cyanicolor; assembly: GCA_963930755.1. Taxonomy (NCBI): domain Eukaryota; kingdom Metazoa; phylum Arthropoda; class Insecta; order Diptera; family Muscidae; genus Eudasyphora; species Eudasyphora cyanicolor. The sequence goes on along the minus strand of OZ005737.1, from coordinate 96,222,911 downwards.
GTGTGACTGTTTAGTGCGGTTTATGGTCCGGCGGGGTCATTGGACCATACTTTTTTTAAAATGAGGTTGGATCAACAGTTACAGTGAATGGATTGCGCTATATAGAGATGATTAATGATTTTTTATGGTCGGAGTTGGATGGTATTGATCTGGACAACGTTTACTTTCAACAAGACGGCGCTACGTGCCACACAAGCAACGAAACCATTGCTCTGTTACGGGAAACGTTTTCGTACCGTGTTATCTCTCGAAGAGGTGATCACAATTGGCCACCGAGATCTTGTGATTTAACACCTTGCGACTTCTTCCTTTGGGGCCACGTGAAAGATAAGGTCTACGCCAACAGCCCAGCGTCGATTCAATACCTCAAAGATAGAATAGCGATTTGGTTATGGAAAATTTCATGAAAAGGATATCGTCCTGTAAGCGTGGCCATTTGGCTGATGTTGTTTTTCATTATTAACGGCATACCTTCCTCTTTATCATGAAATTAACATCCAATCATTTATCTCAAAAAATGGCATTTTTCTTTGAATACCAAAATAACACCTCTTGTTGGAAAACCCTTTACAACCAATTGCGTAGATTATTAAAATGTGTTTATGAGCATACACTATTCTTCTATTGAGGGGACGATATATCTGTTATATGGTTATTTGCTTATCAAAAATGTAAATTGTATCTATCCATATTTTAAATCTATCCCTATTTTTCAATGGAACGGCGGCTATGTTTCAGCCGATTTTAGCCGCAAAGATCGGCGGCGGCTTCGGCTGGTGAAAAAAGGTCGGCGGCGGCTAAAATCAGCGGTCCGCTCGGCGGCTTTGTACTCTGGCCCCAACACAGTAAGGTTATATAGACCCTAAACATTTGTAAATAGTATACACGTTAGATTGATTTTCTATATGCGATTATGTTAAATATATATTAGCTTTACAATCTAAATTTTAAATCGAGTGTATAAGTTTATTTCAGTGAGAACGATTTTTACAGTATTGAAATCATTTTCGCTTGAACTTTTATATTTCTTAATTTATATTAATTTTTAATTTCATGATATTTATTGCATTCGTTAAATATGTGTGATATTGTTAACAAATTTTAAATTGAAACTCATACCCAAAAACTAGATAAATTTACCTTTCTAACGGTATACTCGCATAACATGGCTAACTAAAGTTACATATATGTACTCGATACTATAATACGCACAATATGTACCCCTCAAAAATAACATCACTGTTTTTCTAAAGAAATGGTGAAAATTTGTATTTTTCTAATTTATTTGTAATTATAATTAATTAAATATATAATAATAGATAAAATATTAACAGAAAGTAGTAAATAATAATAATTAAATAAATAATATACAAAAAATAAAAATTCGTAAAAATATTTTTTTGCGAAATTAAAAATTGTTTTTGCATTTTTGTCAAAAACTGCTCTTTAATTTTCAATTTTTTTTGCTTAAGCGAAAGCGTATGCCATTTGCTTTGACAGCCTAAAAGGAATTTATGGGATGGGACCTGCAAATATATCAAAATAAAGTTTTTGTATCTCGAAATCATGTTTTTTTATTTTTTTTTTCAATTTATTGGTATTACTGCGTAAGTGGCTAACGTGTTTGTGAAATTTTAAATTGAAACTCATACCCAAAAACTAGATAAATGTACCTTTCCAATGGTATATAACGTGGCTAACTAATGTTATACTATAATACGCACAATATGTACCCCTCAAAAATAAAATCACTGTTTTTCTAAAGAAATTGTGAAAATTTTTATTTTTCTAATTTATTTGTGATTATAATTAATTAAATATATAATAATATATAAAATATTAACAGAATGTAGTAAATAATAATAATTAAATAAATAATATAATATTCGAATATTCGCTTACACTACACGGAGAAAAAAATATGTTTGGATGCAATCATATATATGTTTGGGACGGGCACAATCATATATATGTTTGTGGGTAAACATATTATGTTTGCACACAATCATAATATGTTCGGGGCAAAATTCTAGCATATTAAAAAACGATATGATTGTGTCCTAACATATTTTTGGCAAAATAATATATTAGAACATATTTTTTAGAGTTTTAGAGAGTATTACTCTCAGAGAGCGCAATTATATGACTCAAAAGTTTGAACTTTTTTTGCACTAATCGATTGATATTAATTTTTTAATTGTGACAATTACAAAAAATTCGCCAAAATCGGTCCGAAATCCTCGTAAAACATCACTCTTTGAAGTCCTACTCGTTGAAATTTTTATTCGTTCGTAACTGATAACTTACTCGCTCGGGGACGGCACATCTATACAATCTAAGGTCTGTGGTGAAGAGTACACTGTACTATTGAAGTTTTGCCTTGCTCTGCACATTGCACACATTATTTAAAAGAGACACAACTCAAAATTCAGTAATTTTCAGAAAACTCAAAAACTATTCTGCAGCTCATGAACTACTTTTCAGCAGCAAAGTGTGTATTACTGTTTGTTGTTATTGTATTTCTGTATTTGACGTAGTGAGTGACGATTTACATTAGGTTACTTGTTGCTGTGAACCGTTATTGTTTCATGTCATAAAAATACTCCCTTCTATGGGAGCATAAAAATGATTACATACAATCATATATATGATGACGAACAAACATATACATGTTTGCATACAATCATATAAATGTTTGGGAACATTACTGCTACCCCAAACATAATATGTTTGGGAGCTGCTCCAAACATATATATGTTGCCTGCAAAATATGTTTGGGAGCTGCTCCAAACATATATATGTTGCCTGCAAAATATGTTTGGGGCAATATGTTACAGAGGCCGTTTTTTTCCTCCGTGTATGCAACAAAATTTTTGTCCAAGGGATGTGGATAACAGTTTCTGGTGCAATTAGGTGTCACAAAAACAAAAAAAATATTTAAACAATTTTGTATGGTAAATTTATTTTTATTTTTTTTTTAAATTCCAGCTTTCATGGAAAGTACATTCAGTATTTGGACCATAATTGTTCAAGTATAAGATGTGATTGAGCCGTGATATGCCTCAAATTATAGGGAATTATGAGGGCTACATATGCTGCAAATATCGCTTTCACGTAGAATCATTGGTTTAGTAACAGTCGTCAAAAATATGAGAAAAAAATATTATTTTTAAAAAAACACTTTTAAAAGAAAAACTGTCTATTTGAAAAAAATCTATGGACAGATGTACATAAAAGTTATGAGCCATTTTGTATACGTTAGGGGAATTCATATTTTTCCTTTTTAAATGATGTTTTTGCTTATATTGAATTCGCCATATGTGAGAGAGACATATAAGAGACATTGCACTTGAATTTTATTTTATGAGGATTGATGTCATACATTATAAAATTATAGAGAGGACGAGGTTTTATGGCCGTTAGTAACCCTCCATAAAACATGATATGCAATGTGAGAGCTATATTGGATGAGATCCGCTCAGATAGAGGGTCATTCAACAATATTTGTGGTATTTTATTTATGAGGTTTCCATTCAGTTACGCCTTTTAGGGGCATGGACATCCCAGTCGTATATACAGGTAGTAAAATTATATGTACGCAATACAAAGTAGTACGCGGCAGTCTTGAAAATATTGGGTGTCTACTTTCGAAGCAAACTATATGTCAGCTACAGGTACTGCAACTTATGAACCTAAAACCCGGAATTTATGAATGAAATTTCTTATTAATAAATTAGTGTAATTCAGCGCCTTAAATAGATAAGTCAATTTTCTGAAAAATATTACAAAGTTATATTTCGAAATATGAGTAAAAGGCAAAGAACTTTTCAATGAGTAAATGATCCCGACAATTTCTGCTACATCTGCCGAAAATATGTAATTAAAAAAATCGACGTGCGCTTAGTAAAATAATAGAAATAATAGAGAACGAACCGTGGACACCTAGTATTTTGTTTAATTCGTGTCATGTAAATCTTACTCGATGGACAGTACAATATTTTGGTTAACATATCATATTATAGAGTCCGTGATATACCTTACAAACAATTTTATACAACTGTGGATAACAGATGCATTTGCAAGGACATTCCCGGATTGTTCGAGGAACTTAATCAAAAATACAATTCAAAAGAATGGCGGTTACTTGTTGACAGCAGTAAAGAAAGTTTGAAAGCAGTACTTTTACACAACGGAAATCAGAAACCGTTGATTCCCATTGCTCATGCTGTCAACACTAAGGAATCATACGAAACAATGGCTAAATTGATAAAATACATAAAATATGAACTGGAAAATTTGTTGCGATTTAAAAGTAGTTGGTATGTTATGCCTCTGGGATAGACGTGCTCGCGAAGATCATTACAGAAGAAAGAAATGGCCAACAGGAAAACACATTACATTGGGTGAAAACAACATAAAATACACACCTCTCTTTCTTTTCAAAAAATCGAAGAAGGCGTTTTTGATGGGCCCAAAATAAAGATACTGATGAAAGATGTAAATTTGGAATCATATTTGACGTCGGATGAAATTGCAGCATGGCTTGTGGTTAAGCTTGTGGTTTCAAATTTTTTTGGATCCAATAAAAGCCCGCAATATGAAACAATGATTAATGATTTGTTGAAAAATTATGAACAAATTGGTAAGAAATATATTTTTCTATATTTATGTACGAGTATATAACACATATGTATGTATTCTTCTAACTTATTTTTCGCTTTATGTATTCCAACAGGAGTAAATATGTCCCTCAAAATTCATTTCTTGCATTCTCATTTAAACTTTTTCCCCGAGAATCTTGGCGACGTAAGTGACGAACATGGCGAAAGGTTTCAACAAGAAATGCAGTCCATCGAGCGGCGTTACCAAGGGCTCTGGGATGAAAGAATGATGGGAGATTATATTTGCTTCCTCATTAGAGAAACCGATTCCGAAATCTACAAACGTCAACAAAGAACTCACAATTACTTCAAATGAAACTTGTTCATGTAAATAAACTCAAATGTACATAACATAAATGAAAGTAATAAGTAAAATCGCTATTTAAACAGAAATGTAAAAAAAAGATTTTTTGAAATTCTCTTACCTCTACCAAAAGGGTATTATTTCTTCATTTATCCGTAGATTTTTTTCAAATAGGCATTATTTTCTTCGCTGGGATGCAAGCTTTTAAAAAATAAAATATTTTTTTTCGAATTTTTTCTATTTTTTTGTCTCAGGATTTTTTTTAAATATCTACTTTTTCCAATTTGTTTAATGACTGTTAATAAACCACTGTTTCTAAGTGAAAGAGATATTTCCAACATTAATAGCTTCAATTTGGCGTATAAGTCGACCTGATCGGGCATATACTCCAAAAATTATAGTGCAAATACTAAGGGTACCTTCGACGATAACAGTATTTTTAATAAAAATTTTTTTAAAAAAATGTATCAATAAAAAAATATTTGGTTTTGATTTTATATAACAGTATGCCACAATCTATACAAGAAAATAATTTTTAGGTTAGCGTTACTAGGTTCTACTGTTGTTTTCACTTTGCCATTTTTTGTCATATTGAAGGTAGTTTCAAGCGCACAGTTTATGAATATGATTATAATTGGTGAACTATCGAAAGTCCCAAGGACAAGTTTTTGAAACAGGTACAAATATTGTTGAGGTTTATATATCGAAAATTCGAATGGAATTTTTATTGTTGAACTATGGGAAATCCAAGGGACAAGTTCTTGAATCAAGTATTATGATACCTGACTTCAAAAAGTGTGTGTAGGTAGGTTTTTCGGCCAACCCACATCTAAGCCATTCAAGCGCACATTTTATGAATGTAACTTTTATTGTTGAACTATGGGAAGTCCAAGGGACAATTTTTTGAAGTCAGGTGTCATAATTTTCATTTTGTTATAATTTTGAAAGCTACCCACCTATTTTCCCAAAAAATTTAGAAATTTCAGCATTGGTCTCCATGGGTTAAAAAAATATGAATAAATTAATGTTCGTCCGTCTGTCAGTTCGACTGAATGGTGCTAACAATAACTCTGGAAAGGAGTGACCGAATGACGTAAAATGTCGTACATATCGTCGGCTTAATGCTATTTTGGTCCATACGCCATTTTTGTGTTTTTTGAGTTAGGAGTTGATAATATGGGTTCCAAGCATGCTCTTTCAGAATCTGCAATAATTTTTTTCCTATCTCGCCTAGTTTTCGAGATATTGGTAGGATAAATTGTTTTACTCTGAATAACGGGAAATAATTTCGATAGTTTTGTTCTATGTCTCAATTTTTCTATCGCCCTATATTTTTCTCTCAGTACTTTACGTTCTTTCGATCACAATATGTAAATTAGTGTCCTTCCATACCGACCCTTTTTGTGGTCCATGTAATACAAATACGAAAAAATATTAAAATAAAAGTGGATATGGACCAAAATGCCAAGTAGAAAAATTGTTATAACTTGCTTATTATTTTTGGATGTAATGGCATAGAAATGCATGAGAATCATACAAACACTGTTGGGAACCCTATGAAATAAAAAGTGAGTAACTCTTCAGTCCCGTTTTTACTCAAACAATAAATTGCGTTTTTCTCCGATCATACAAAATGGCGTATGGAACAAAATAGCATTGAGCCGACGATATATTGGCAGTTCTTTCTCAAGCGCCACAGGTCAAAAACTAGATCTTTCGAAAGGTGACCGAAATAAACTGTTTTAGATAAAGTTAGTATTTTTATTACAGAGGAAAAAATCAATTTTTCTGAACCTCCTCTCTTCCTCCAATTTTCATTTAATTTTTTTTAATAGTGTGGGTTATTACTCTCACATACAGTGCAACATTTTCTGAGCATTTGAGAAAGATCGAATTTTTGAACTGTGACACTTGAGAAAGAACTACCCATATTTAGATTCCTTTTTGGTTCCTATAAGGAACATGGGGTCAGCATGAGGTCTTCGCAGCGCGTGTCCGACCCATTAATAGCAGTGCATACAAATACCTGAAATTTTATGCAGTTTAGGGCCTGTTTTTGTAACTTCTTTTTTGCCACTTCGCACGTCAAATGGCAAGCGAATGAAATTTTAGGTTTTTGCACACTTTGTTTTGGATGTAAACAAAGAAGCTTTCAATTATCGCCAATATTTTGGTTCTTATAAGACAACAACGAACGAAATGAAATGTCAAATTAGACGATCAGAAAAATTCATTCGTGTCGGTTATGTTTACAGCCCTTTTGAAAGATTAAGTGAAAATTGTTGGGTAAATGAATAAAGAATTGATAAATGAACCAAACAACATAAACATGTATCTTTTGCTGATGTATCCACCATAATTTCAAAAAATGTCTGTTTATTAGTTTGTATAAAATGTTTTGAAATCCTACAACCACACTGTTGCTTTTTGCATTTTTCATAATACCTTAAATTAGATGACCAAACAATCGTTTAATATACCTACAATCTAGATTCTCTTTCTGAATTGGTATGGTTTTGTCCGTCCATCTGTTTGTAAATGTATCCTTGTTACCATGTACAGGTCACAATTATGCTCCGATCACTATGGAATTTGGCAAGAACTTCCTCTTTAACGCAAGGACTTACTGAAATGAGTGCAGAAGGTTTCCGATTTAGATATATCCCCTATATACACATATATAATCAATTAAGCAAACAATTGTATTTGTTTTCGGTTTTTCAATTATTTCTCATTGTCTAGAAACAGCTGTTGCAACTTTTACAGCTGTTAGATAGTGTTGCCCCCGTTCTGATATTTTCGTGTGGAAAAAGCTTTAAGAAATGTCAATAAAAACATGAAGGTAATATTGGTCTTTGACTGGAAGACGATGAAGAAAAGAGCTTTCTTACCCGAACGATAAGTGACAATGAACCAAATTAAAAACATGATTGCTTGGGTGAGAATAAGAAGAAGAAAATTATTGCTTGGGTAGCTATCGCACGTCTGCGTTTCGGTACATTTAGCTGAACAGGCTGTTAATGTTTTTATAATACTTACAGTACAAAGTGGGCGTTATTGCCACGGCCCTTCTAGTACCTCTCACACAAATGCACAGAAAAACAAAATTGTAATTTCAAAAACTCAAATACAAAATGTTTCAGAATTCCTGTGATAAAGAAAATTTAAGTTTCGGCATCTAAAATTTTGGTTCGTTCATTGATTTTTTCCCCATTTCTACACAACAAATATATTTTCATTTCAACGAAAACAGTTGTAAGTTGTTTGTTGAAAATATTTCTGATTTTGTTAAAAAAATTTATTTTCATATGAGCACCAAAAATTGTAAGGAGTTCATTGAAAATAAACATACATATTTTTAATAAATATATTTTCACATCATTTATTAAAATTAAATTGGTTTTGAAATTTGCAATAAGCAAATTTCGTTGTTCTTCTTTAAATTCGTTGTGTTGCATGAAATAATCAAGTAGAAGCTTGCCATTTTGGGTACTTGCTAGCATATCATGCACTGAATATAATAATCCGTTATGATAATCCGAATATAGTAACAAATTATGTGTCTTCATAGCAGTATCTGTATTTTCTTTCCATTTTCTTAAATTTTCTTTGAAAAGTACCAAGTCCCCAACTGGCATATGTTGAAATAACATACCAATATGTGCAGGCGTCAATAATTTTAAAATTTCAATTGTTCTATGGCGCTCTAAAGGAAAAAATATTTTTTAAAAATTCATTATTTTTAATATTATTTTTAAATACCTATAAAGTGGTCGTGCAGATGAGCCAGTTTCCACTCACAAAGTAAATTCTTAAGTCCATCGTCAATTTTAATTATTTCAGCAAACTTGAATTCAGGTTAATTATATGAAAAAAATTACAAATTATGATAGTACTCTTTCAATTTTATAAATGTTTTGCAAGAAGTCTTTATTAGGTCAAGACTTGGTCCAACTACATAACCTATGTTTAACAGTTTAAAGGTTTCTGTAAATTTTGTTAACTCAAATGCATCAAAATGAATGTTATAAAAGGATTCTACTTTACAAGACCATAAATATATGTTAGAATCTGTTTTTACTACACAACAAATAGCGTATATTTCAGTATCTGCCTTCCGAGTTGCTACAAAACTGTTTTTTTCATACTGAATGCCCCAAACCAATGCTTCAGAAAATAACGTTATATTAGATTGTTGCGCAAAATCAATTATTCTGTCTTTCAAATTTCTGTCAGCAATTTCCTTTTTGAAAATATTTTGTGTGTGTGGTAAATTTAGGGTTCAATAAAAATGTAGCGAATTTGAATCCTTATTTTTGTAATGTTTTTTCGAGATGTTATAACGTGGGCATATACCTTGAACTCCCTGTGTTTTCCCTCGAATTTAAAATTCCAAATATTAAATAGCTGTTGATATTTATTGCATATAATTTCAATATTCATTTTTATTTTAGAACTAAGATCTTCAGAAATTTAAAAACACAATAGACTATCAATTAGTTGGAAAAAATTTTGTAAAAAACTCCAAACTATATCGCCATGAGGAATAAACTCGCCGAATATTATTGGGAAATAAAAACACAAAGACATCATTTGTCTTGCCGATAGCTTAAGTTTGTTATTCTCAATTTCTTTTAAAGAAAAACTCGGCTTTTCAGTACCCTTATCATTGCTAAAATACTGAATTCTATTTAATCTCTCATTAGCTTGTCTAATAGAAATATAATTCATTGTTTTAATGAAATATGACATTGATTAGCAAATAATGAGATGCGCTATTCCTTCAAATATATCTTGCATTATGTCTACTGCAAACTTTTCTGTTGCATGAAATGAGCTTCTCTATAATTTATGCGATTTCTAATTAATGCGGGAATTTCCCTAGTAGTTACATAGGAATCGGTTTTTTTAATTAAACAAAATGTGACAAGAATGTGGAGGAACAACGTTCAAGTGCAATGTTGGCAGCAGCAAGCGGTTTTAGATCTAATTTGTGGTACATCGACAGTGGGGCAACATCCCACATGTGCAATAACCGAGATCTATTTACAAATTTTGAAGAATGTAACGAGAAAATTTTCCTCACCGGAGAAAATTTTATAACTGCTATTGGAAAAGGTGAAGTTGTGATTAAAGCAGAATGTGAAGTCCGTCTTAAAAATTGTTTATATTCACCGGATCTGCAAGGAAACTTTATTTCAATTAGCAAGGCTGTGGAAAACGGATTTACAGCAATATTCAATTCTGCTGGTGTCAAGATAAAGGAAAAAGATGGTTACTTTACAATAATAGCCAAGAAAGAAGACCGTTTGTTTGTTGTAACCGGAAAGGCTAATCATCGATTGTATACAGCAAATTCCAATGATATTTTATGGCACAACAGATATGGACATCTGAATTTTAAGGATCTGGCTGATATGAGCAATAAAGGTTTGGTGAATGGTATGCAAGTGTCGAAGCAAGCGAAGGAACATAAATGCAAAACATGTATGGTAAGCAAAATTCATGTAGCTCCATTCCCAAACGCAACCGAACATCATGCGAAAGAATTACTGGAACTGATTCATTCGGACGTGTGTGGTCCGATCAACGTAAATTCAGTTGGTGGTTCCAGATATTTCGTCACTTTTATTGATGACAAGTCCCGCCGAATTTTTGTGTACTTCATGAAATCAAAATGCGAAGTATTTGAGAAATTTGAGGCATTCAAACAACAAGTCGAACGTCAAACGGGCAAGAAGATCAAGATTCTACGGAGCGATAATGGACGTGAGCACATAAATAATCAATTTGATTCGTACCTACAGGAAAATGGTATTGTGAGACAATTGACGGTGGCCTATACACCACAACAAAATGGCGTTGCCGAACGGGCAAACCGTACGCTTGTGGAGATGGCATGTTCCATGTTAATACACGCAAATCTAACGCAATATCTGTGGGCTGAAGCTGTGTTGACAGCAGTATATTTGCGAACTCGAGCTCCTACTAAGGTTTTATGTGAGAAAACTCCATACGAAGTCTGGTTCGGAAGAAAACCCATGGTTAGTCATCTCAAAGTTTTTGGTTCGTGTGCGGTAGCTTTGAATAAAAGGCATAAGGCAAAATTTGATCCAAAAGGAAAACAATATATCATGATTGGTTATTCCCTGGTTGCGAAGGCGTATCGATTATACGAGAAAGCTACCCAACGCGTCATAGAAAGACGCGATGTTGTTTTTGATGAGAATTGTATGCAAAATTCCAACAATGGCCACAACGAAGCAAAACCAAGCAACAGTGACGTATTCTTCGTGATTTTAAGTAACGAAAACAATGAAAATTCGGAATCGGCGGAAGTTCGTCAAGATTCGGAAGAAGACAATGAAGACCAAGAAGATGGTTTCAATACAGCCGAAGGTGAAGATTCCGAAGATAGTGTTGGTGATATAGAAGAGGACGATGTTACCATTCAGCAAGTCGCCGAGGACAATAATGGTACCGAAGATGAAGAAATTCCAATTCAACAAGAGCCTAGAAGAGGACCTGGTAGACCAAGAATATTACGAGAAGGTAATAGAGGTAGGCCTAGAAAACAGTACAATATGGTAAGTGGTTTATCTGCCGAAGTGGAATTTGTACCTCAAACACCAAATGAAGCTATGACCTGCGAGAAATCAAGCGAATGGAAGAAAGCGATGCAGGCTGAATACGACGCACTGAAGAAAAATAAAACTTGGACATTGGTTAATTTACCGGCTGGAAAGAAAGCTATTGGCTGCAAATGGGTGTAAGCCATTAAGACGAATAAAGATGGAGATATCGAAAGATATAAGACTTGTAGCTAAGGGCTGCAGTCAACAATATGGCGTGAATTATAAGGAAACTTTTTCGCCAGTAATAAGATACTCCAACATAAGATTGTTTTTGAGTATAGCTGTACAGAACAAAATGCATTTGCATCAGCTGGACGTGGTAAGCGCATATTTGAATGGCGATCTACATGATGAGATTTACATGAGCAACCACAATGTTCGTGAACAGCAAATTTCCCAAGAAGGTACTACGGTTGAAAAAATCTATCTACGGTCTTAAGCAATCGGGCAGAGAATGGAACGCAAAGTTGGACGCTTGTTTGAAGAGAATAGGATTTGCAAGTTGCGACAATGAACCCTGCCTATATAAGATGAAAATTAATAACGAAATGTTTATAGCAGCAGTATATCGTCGGCTCAATGCTATTTTGATCCATACGCCATTTTGTATGATCGGAGAAAAACGCAATTTATTGTTTGTGTAGCATGTTCCGAAGAATGTGTTAAGGCTGATATTTCGTCATATTATGTATTTAGCCATTACAACTCGACCCGATATCTTACATGCAGTTGCAAAGCTATCACAATGGAATAGCGATCCCCATATGGAGCATTTGAATGCAGGAAAGAAAATTATAAGATACTTGGCTGGTACTATGAACTTGAAGCTCGAATACAAAAAAAGTGAAATGGAATTAGTTGGCTACGCGGACGCTGATTGGGGAGGAAATCCCATTAATAGAAAATCGTATACGGGATTCATGTTTTATTATGGAAATTGCTTAATTTCATGGGAATCCAAGAAGCAGAGTGTAGTAGCGTTGAGCAGTACAAAATGTAGGGAATTCCAATTTTATTAGGATACAAAGTTTTCTTTTGTTTCCACAAACTGCTTTGTACAAAATTTATTATCTTAGGATTTTTTTCTGTTTCTTCAATGTGAACCAAGCTTTTTTCGAGCAAATTTTCATTGTCTAATATTTTTCGGAATTGAAATTACAAAGGCATTATAGCTCCATTGGATTTGGGAGAAGTCCCGATTTTGAAGAAATCGGGGTCAGACAATAGTCCCATATTTTTAACAGTTTTCACAACTTGGTAATCAGTTTCATACCCGTTAAATAAAAATCGCATATCCTTTAATTTAAAACATTTTCAATTGCTTTATTATGTGGTTGCATATTTGTTAGCGAATCATCTATGAAATCTAAGGCCCTTATTCATAAAAATTTAATGAAGGTTTGAAGAACGCGTTAACACTGCTAAAGCGTTCCTCAAACCTTCTTAAACTTTTTATGAATAAGGCCCTAAAGCTGGATTTAATACGCTCTCCTGAACAGATTTCTGTATAAAGTTATACTCGTGTTAAATTTGGCTGAGAGTGTAATTGCAATATAAATTGTTTTGCACAGTCAGTGATAACTTGCAATGTTTTTTGATAATCGAAACTTTGATTGTCCTCATTATTATCGCTAACTTCATTTTCATTAACACAATTATCCTCGAAGACATTAAATTTAGTATCCACTAATGTCCATCATTTTCCGGAAATGTTTTTGCACGTAGACTTTGAAGTTCCATTTATTACAAAACTTTTGAAAACAATCCTCATAACAACACGTGTACATAGTTCCCGGAGGTGTGTAGTGTTCTTTTATATGACCTATAAGACTTCCTGGACAATTGTAAACCATATTACAAAACGGGCACTTATTGTAGTTACCCCTTTATCCATCGTTACGTTGTCACTTGATATTTCTTTGTATCGATTAAAACGCGTTATATGTTCACTGATTATTTCTTTATTATCGACTAAAACGCGTTTGTTGGCCTAGGAAAATCGAACGAAAACTAACATTTATTCTGAAAATATTATTGAAAAATCTGTATGTATATTTTGTATGTATATCAACATTTCAACAACAAACCTAAAATATGAAAAAAATACTACAAATACATTAGACTTTGACAAATTTCTCACGTGAGTAGTTTTTAAACTATTTTGAAAATTATTTTCCAAATTTCAACAACTGTATTTGTTGAACTTCAAAACATCGACAATACAAATACATTTGATGAAATTTTCAAATTGCCTTTTTTTTGTGTGTGGTAACAATTTTGTAAAATGTTAAAACTCTTTTTTTATATATTTACATCAATGAGTTTCTCATTTTTAACATTTCACAAAATTGTTACCATTTGTGTGAGAGGTACTAGAAGGGACATGGCAATAACGCCCACTTTGTACTGGACTGTAGGTAATATAAAAACATTACCTACATTACTAAATTTCAAGTATTTGTATGTACTGGCAATAATGTTATAAGCTGTTAATTTTTTGTACCAATTGGTCACTTTGTGTGGGGGTATCAAAAGGTGCGTGGCATTTTCGTTCTTTTTTGTCCAGCTTATAGAGACGGTAAAATGATTACTATGTATGAAATTTTACAGTATTTCCATGAGTAGTATAGAAGTTATGAGAGTTTTAACATGCCCAAAAATTTTAACCATTTGTGGGGGAGGTACCGCAAAGAGTAGGCCAATATGGTTGTCCATCAAACATAAACTGGGTTTGAATAAAATATTACCACGTACGAAATTGTAAGTCATTCGGTCACTCCTTTCCAGGGTTATCGTTAGCACTTTTCAGGATAATCCAGAATGAAGGACATTTTCTTCCTTTTGATAGGACATCAAATACACAAAAATGTGTTACTTAATATATAATTCTTAGAGATGATGTTAAAATCTTTCAAATGGCACTTACAGTATCGGACAGTACATCTTGGACTAACTTCATACTTCTGTTCAATCGCCAAAATCTGAAAACTATCAATGATATATTCCAAAAATTTTACCTATTATCTAAGAAATTGCATCAATTTACCAAAAATGGCAATTTGGCTGCTTAAATTATTTGAAATTGAACATTTATTTCACAAAAAAACAAAAAGGTTTAAAATTCGCAAGACAAAACAAACATATTGGACTAAGATTTTGTGGAAAACCATTTATTATCAAGTACGGCGTTGCTTCCTTTTGTATGGAATCAATAAGATTTCTTGTTATCTTTGTATCTATGGAGTTCTAAGCATCTCCAATAGCCTGAAATAGCTTATTTTTATCTCCACCTACGCTTTCTCGATTTATCTCTTTGTTGAGAATTTCCCAATCATTTTCAATGAGATTCAAGTCAAGTTGAACTGGTCAATCCGTAACGTTAACCCCTTCCTTTCTAACTCAATCATTTCGCGGTATTATTCGGGTGGTTGCCGTGTCGAAATTGCCGCAATAGTGCAACATTCCACTCAGCATAGGGAAGCATGGAATTCTCCAAGATTTCGCAGTACATAAACCTGTTCATTATTCCGTTTATTATATAGAGGGGTCCAACCACGTTACCGGAAAAGCATCCGCAGACCATGACATTGCCGACTCCAATATTTTATTAACTAGTACATATATACTGTATATTCTTTCAAATCTGATATTCCGTTAAAAAGTTATATCGACTTCAAAATAGCTAAATTTGTAAAAAAAATTTTAGATGACCAATTTGGCAACCTATAAATTCTAAACTGCTTTCATTTGGTCATAATTCCGTATTGTCTTGTAGTATACGCGTGCAAAATTTCATCCAAATCTAAATTCATAAATATTCAGAGTGGGTCAGCTTTCTTTGGATGATTTTTGAAATCATCCATTTTTGTGTCATGATTTTTTAAACAACAGGTGGCGCAAAAGTAATCCTCCTATCAGAAATGCTATAAATTTTGCGATTGGCCCCTAATGTCAGTTCTGTTGACATTTGTGTAGTAAACACATGCGAAATACACGTTAATAAACAATGTTACGCTACACTGCTCCAGAACGCGGAATATTGCTGACTATCAAAGTTTTTCATTTTTTTTAAATTACAGCCAAAAAACATCGAAAGGTTACTTTTGCGCCAACTGTTAGTATTGAAATCCTTCTAAAATTTCGCATTTTTGATTCACATATCGCAATTTTTTTGATTCCTTTTTCTTTGCAACGTATTTTGGCCCAATCAGAATTTTCTATAAATCTGCCAAAAAAATATGCAACTGCATATAATCCGAGGTCTAATAACAATATGCAACAAAAAAGAAATTTTGTTGTGTCCTAGACCTAAAAATTATTTTTTTGTATAGATTGTGGCATACTGTTACATAAAATCAAAACCAAAAATTTTTTTATGGATAAATTTTTTTAAAAAAAATTTTTATTAAAAATACTATTATCGTCGAAGGTACCCTAAGTACCTTCGACAAGTCGACCGATAAGGTCGACTTTTACGTTAAATTTGGGCTACCAATGTTGGAAATACCTCTTTCACTTAGAAACAGTGGTTTAGTAACAGTCATTAAACAAACTGGAAAAGTAGATTTTTTCCAAAAAAAAAAAACAAAAATTCTGGCCCGAAAAAAATAGAAAAAATATTTTATTTTATTCTTTAAAAGTTTGCATCCTAGCGAAGAAATGCCTATTTGAAAAAATCTATGGATAAATGTAGAAATTATAGCCCTTTTGGTAGAGGTAAGAGAATTTTAAAAAATCTTTTTTTTTTAATTTCAGTTTAAATAGCGATTTTATTTGTTACTTTTATTTATACAGGGTGGCTGATATGTATTACAACCAACTTCAGGTTGCTATCATTTCTAAACCGCTAGTCTGATAGCTGACAGATTTATTTCAGTGACAGTTCATTTTATTGTTTACAAGCTTACAAAAGCATTTTGATCTATTGCATTCAGAAAAAAGTTATTCGCGATGGATTTCAAGCGTGATAGCTTTATATTTGGGTGGAAAAACACAAGTGGCTATCGTTAGAGCCCTCTAGCATTTAAATGTGAATAAATCTTTTGTTTCTACTACCATTGCTCGTTACCGTGATACTGGCAGTGTTGCATCGCGTCCAAAAAGTGGACAAAAAAAACGGTAACAACACCAGAAATGATCCGAAAAGTGAAGGCCAGATTTGATCGAAATCCACGCCGCAGTGGTAGAAAAATTGCTCGTGAGCTGAACATATCGCGAGAACGGATACAACACATATTAAAAAATTAGCTTGGACTAAAGCCATTAAAGTTCCAAAAAGTGCAAGAGCTCACCGATGCACAAAAGAAAGTTAGACTGGAAAGAGCCAAGGAGTTGCTTCGCTTGCACGAAAGTGGCCAGTTACCGAATTTGGTTTTCTCCGATGAGAAGCCATTCCAAATTGAGCAGTTTGTGAACAAACAAAATGATCGGGTTTACTTGCCAAAGAGGTCAGCTGAAAATTTACTCCTTCGATTGGCCACCAGAACTCAAGCGCCGCCGATGGTAATGGTGTGGGCCGCCGTAACGGCCGATGGTCGCTCCCCGCTCGTATTCATCGACCATGGGGTCAAAATAAATGCCGAATATTATCGGGAAAATGTCCTAAAGACAGTATTGAAGCCCTGGGCAGATAAACATTTCGGCCGCAGACCATGGACATTCCAACAGGACTCGGCACCATCGCACTCAGCACGCGTCAACCAAGAATGGCTTAAAAAGGAGGTTCCTCGCTTCATTTCTACCGCACAATGGCCACCAAGATCTCCAGATCTCAATCCGTTGGACTTTTGCGCCTGGGGCATTTTAGAGAGTAAGGTTCGCACTATAAAATACCAAAGTATCGATCATCTCAAGACGGCGCTTCGCCGGGAATGGGCCAAAATACCGCAGAGCCACTTTCGTGCAGCGTGTGATGGCTTTGTCGGCCGTTTGAAGGCCATAATTCGTGCCAAAGGTGGCCAATTCGAACAAATCTAAACTGTTTCTAAAAATGTATGTTATTTCCGACATTTTTTTCTTTTGAACAATAAAATTTAAAAAAATATAGCGCTTTACTTTGTTGCATTACATATCAGCCACCCTGTATTATGTAAATTTGAGTTTATTTACATGTACAAGTTTCATTAGAAGTAATTGTGAGTTCTTTGTTGACGTTTGTAGATTTCGGAATCGGTTTCTCTAATGAGGAACCAAATATAATCTCCCATCATTCTTTCATCCCAGTTCCCTTGGTAACGCCGCTCGATGGACTTCATTTCTTGGCCATGTTCGTCGCCAAGATTCTCGGGGAAAAAGTTTAACTGAGAATGCAAGAAATGAATTTTTAGGGACATATTTACACCTGTTGGAATACATAAAGCGAAAAATAAGTTAGAAGAATAGATACATATGTGTTATATACATAAATATAGAAAAATATATTCCTTACCAATTTTTTCATAATGTTTCAACAAATCATTAATCATTGTTTCATATTGCAGGCTTTTATTGGATCCAAAGAAATTTGAAACCACACGTTCAAGCTGACCTCCACGTTTAAGCTGACCTCCATGCTGCAATTTCATCCGACGTCAAATATGATTCGAAATTTACATCTTTCATCAGTTTCTTTATTTTAGACCCATCAAAAACGCCTTCTTCGATTTTTTGAAAAGAAAGACTTTTAAATAACCTTTTTAATTATGAGAGTGAATTGCCATCTTTCCTTAAGATGTAAATGTCCGTGATATACCTTACAAACAATTTTGTATAAAATTGTTTGTAAGGTATATCACGGACTCTATAATATGATATGTTAACATCTGGGGCCAAAATATTGTACTGTTTCATCCGAGATGCAAGTAGTCCTGCCTTATCTTTGGTCTGTTCCAAATCTCTCACTAGATCAATGAGTTTAAACTGAGTTAAAAGCGATGACTTCCGACTCAAACTTGAGTCGCTCAGAGTTGAGTACTCAGTTGAACTTGATGATGTTTCCGAATTAGGCTGTTAGGTATACTTGGACACTTGGGAATTGGTATTGTTTCCGAATGTGCAACTTGCAAAGTGACAGATTTTACTTCAGCGTAATTCCAGCGAATTCTCCTACCTAATCCAATTTGTTTACTTAGACAAAAATAGCAGTCCGTATCGTGAATGAATGGTTGTCTCCAAATAATTGGCATTCCTAATTGCACGTGATGTCTAAAATTAGAACGTTTTATTCCACAAAACATTGTAATACATTAATTGTAAAGTACTTACCGCATGCTTCCACTACTCCATCGAGTGAGATTTACATGGCACGAATTACACAAAATACTAGCTGTCCACGGTTCGTTCATATTTTTAACTCGTATACCAAAATATTCCACTACTCCATCGAGTAAGATTTACATGGCACGAATTACACAAAATACTAGCTGTCCACGGTTCGTTCATATTTTTAACTCGTATACCAAAATATTGCACATATATTTCTTCTATTATTTTACTAAACGCACGTCGATTTTGTTAATTAAATATTTTCCGCAGATGTAACAGAAATTGACGGGATCATTTACACATTGAAAAGTTCTTTGCCTTTTACTCATACTTCGAAATATAACTTTGTAATATTTTTCAGAAAATCGACTTATCTCTTTAAGGCGCTGAATTACACTAATTTATTAATAAGAAATTTCATTCATAAATTCCGGGTTTAAGGTTCATAAGTTGCAGTACCAGAAGCTGACATATACTTTGCTTCAAATGTAGAAACCCAATATTTTCAAGACTGCCGCGTACTACTTTGTATTGCGTATATAATTTTACTACCTGTATATACGACTGGGATGTCCATGCCCCCAAAGGGCGTAACTGAATGGAAACCGCATAAATAAAAAAACACAAATATTGTTGAATGACCCTCTACCTGAGAGGATTTCATCCTTTATGTATAGCTCTCACATTGCATATAATGTTTCATGGAGGGTTCAGCGTTGCCAGATATTTTTTGAAAAAAACTTAAAATTTTCGAGTTGCGTTGGAGACTATACTGCACATCCAACCAATAGACATCCGTATAAAGTATGAGGCAGCCCTTAAAGCAAGACGTCTACAAGTGATGGGTGAATGGATAAATCGAGACCACAAGTCGTACCATCAGAAGATTTTAGAATATCTAGTTGGTCACATTCAAACGCCAGAAATCTCGGACCGCATTCCTGAAGTGCGGCTGATTGGAAATGAACGGGCAAACAACTTGGCTTCAAAGGGCAGAGAACTTCGAGTAATAAACTTGAAAAATTGGAAACCTTTCGAAGCCACGAAAAATGAGTTGAAGCACTGGGCAGTGATGGCTCATAAAACTATGTGGAATAGCGCAACAGTAGGAGCAACTGCAAAGATACTGTGGGGTGACCCAAATGAAAAGAAAACAAGAAGTCTTCTGAAACTAAACAAGATCGATATTAGTAAGATGATGAGTGTTCTAACGGGACACTTAAGCTTACAAGCACATCTTCATCGCATAGGACTAGCAGGAAACGACGAATGCAGGGCATGCAGAGAAAACATCGAAACGATGGAACATTTTCTGTGTCACTGCCCGGCTTTCACACATGCAAGATCCCAACATTTCGGGTCCGACATATTACCAGACTTGACTCATCTCAGAGAATATGACTGGAAGATACTGAGAAAATTCGTGTCGAGTACCGATTTTCTGTAACTCGTGAGGTATAAAAATATCATAAATAAGGAGCGCACAACAGGCCGAACCACTGGCTTAAGTGTATGTCCATGGACATGAGACGTTTAAACGTCTCCTCTCTTCAACCTATCCTATCCTATCCTAAAATTTTCGAAGAAAAAACTTTTTATTTATATTTTATAAAAAAAAGTCTAAAATCGTAGCAATTCAATATTAGATAGTAATAGAAATGCTTCTTCCTTTGAAACGCTTAATATAGTTTAGTTTTTAAATGGTAACTAGACAAATAGAGATTAAACAATTGGCGATGGGCCATATTTCTCGAATCACGAACATATTGGAATATAGTCGGATCATAATAAATTACAAAACAATTATTGTACAATTCATAAAAGAAGGGGATTATCCATAGTAGATCTGATCTGAGCTAAAGACTCCTTGGCACATTCCGCCGGAAAATGCAGTCTCGAAGACCCTAAATTGGAAAAATTATTTTTTTGTTTTGTTAAAAAATGTGTGTGTATTTCTAGCAAATTTATTTGTATTCTTCCACTTTGAAGTACATAAGTGATTAATTTTTTTAAATTTTAAATTAAATGGTTTTGTGTTTTTCTGAGATAATAATATAATATTAAATTCTTACAGAACTTAAAAAAACTTTTTTGTGGAAGAAAAAACTTAAAAGAGCCATTTTTTATTTGAAAAAACTTGAAAAATAAGTTTAAACTTATCGTCTGGTAACGCTGGGAGGGTTACGAACGGCCATAAAACCTCGTCCTCTCTATAATTTTATAATGTCTCACATCAATACTCATAAAATAAAATGCAAGTGCAATGTCTCTTATATGCTCTCTCACATATGGCGAATTCAATATAAGCAAAAAAAAAAACATCTTTTAAAACGAAAAAATATGAAACAAGATTTTTTGAATTTCCCTAACATGTACAAAATGGCTCATAACTTTTACATCTATCCATAGATAGACAGTGTTTTCTTCCTTAGCATGCTGGCTTTTTAAAAATGTAATAAAACAATTTTTTCTATTTTTTATTGTTTTTTTTTTGTACCAGGAAAAAGTGTTTTTATAAAAAAGTCATTTTTTCTCGTATTTTTGACGACTGTTACTAAACCAAAGATTCTACGTGAAAGCGATATTTGCAGCATTTGTAGCCTCATAATTCCCTTTAATTTAACGCATAACACGGCTCAATCAGCCTTATAAATTATGGTCCAAATACTAAATGTACTTTCCATGAAAGCTGGAATTTTATAAAAAAAATTTACCATAATAAATTTTGTTAATATTTTTTTCGTGTTAGTGACACCAAATTGCACCAGAAACTGTTATCCACATGCCTTGGACAAAATTTTTGTTGCATAGTGTAATTACAAATAAATTAGAAAAATACAGATTTTCACCATTTCTTTAAAAAAAACAGTGATTTTATTTTTGAGGGGTACATATTGTGCGTTTTATAGTATCGTGTATGTGTAACTTTAGTTAGCCATGTTATATACCGTTGGAAAGGTAAATTTATCTAGTTTTTGGGTATGAGTTTCAATTTAAAATATCACAAACACGGTAGCCACTTACGCAGTAATACCAATAAATTGCGAAAAAAATTAAAAAAAAACTTGATTTCGAGATACCAAACCTTTATTTTGATATATTTGCAGAACCCATCCCATAAATTACTTTTAGGCGGTCAAAGCAAATGGCATAAGCTTTCGCTTGAGAAAAAAAATTAAAAATAAAAGAGCAGTTTTTAACAAAAATGCAAAAACAATTTTTAATTTCGCAAAAGAATATTTTTGTGAATTTTTTTATTTTTTTTAAAAGAAGAAAAAGCTATCGAAAACACTTTTGCCAAATTTTCAAAAAGCAATAGGTAAAAAGTTATTTGGATGACACCCTCCAACTTAACCGATCTGGCTTAAAATTTGTGTCATAACTACAATCCAATAGGACTAAAGTTGGTGCATGTGTCATCCCAATCACAAGACATCGATTTTGAAAATTTACCCACTTGATATGAAATTCCCCATATATATAAGAGTTCCATCTAAATGTTGACCAACATTCTTCAAATTTGGCATTGTCCCTTCTCTCTGTTAGATTTCATAATTCCATTTTAGCGGTGCTCGTTCTCGAATCTAGAAACTCTTCTCTGTCAAATTTCGCACAATACAGCATATATAGCGCATGAATGTCAAATCGAAAGGAACACATATAACTATGAGGTCTATATGTACATCTGAACCTATTTCTTTCAAAGCTAGTAGGGTATTTGCTTAATGATTGGATGTAAAATACAGCCTCTATAACGCTTAGATGTTAAATTGGAAGAAATATATACTCGTATATGGACTCAGACTCTCCAGAGTACAATCTAGCTCCGCTTTAATATCGTTTGGACTGCGACCTTTCAAATGAAAGTATAAAATTAAATAACGGTAACCAATTTTTTCCATGTTTACAAATTTACAGCGATCGTGGCGTCTTGAAACTTAAAAGATATCGCACCTGTTCCACAAAAGGGTAACGACTCAAAATTTAAAAAATTTCGGTAGAGGCCAAGAACTGTTTCCGTTAATATTAATGATATATTATAAAAAAATATGTCGTAGCAGGAAAATATCATAGAAAAGATAATAACGCCATTTTCTTTTTTGTTTTTTTTTTGTTGATTACATATAGGAAAATAACCACTTTTTTTAGTTGTTACTCTTTTTCTGAAAAGTTTGTATTTATAGTGGTATTATTTTTGAGTTGTACCTTATTAACTAAAAATCGTACTCGGATTATAATTTGAGAAGGGCAAACTAAAAATATTACTCTTTAGATGATAAATCAGCTGTCCGATTTGCTTAAATACTTGGATACAATTCAAAATGTAACTCTTTAGTTGAATCTAAAGACGCTATTCTGAAAAGAGAGTCATAACGGTTTTTTATCATATAAAGGAGAAAAATCAATGGACATTTTTTGCAGTGGGTAGAGATTGCCATTGTACGTTGTTTTTTTTTTTTTGCAAAAAGGCAAAATTTAGAAATTTTGAGTTGTTACCCTTTTGTGGAACAGGTTTGTTTGTTTTATAAGATGGTCACTTTTCACCAAAGTATTTTTTTTCAAATTTAAGATCAAAAATTAATTACTTCCATCAGACTGCTAGTTTTTGTTTTTAACCGTTTCATACTCAGTACTTGTATGTTTTACCGAACTGACTTTAAATAAACCTAAGAATTTCAAGACGAATATTATTTTACTATGTGATGTAAAGTTTTTCTTTTTATTTAAAGTAGGATATTTCAATATACTAAAATTGAAAAAAATAAACTCTGCAGAGACACATTATTTTTTTATTTTATTTTTATGAACATATAACAAAAATCCCTTTTTTCTCCAAACATTTGGATCTGCAATTTTAGCTATACTTGCCTATTGTTGGAAATCACTACTAATACATTCCCTCATATCTATTTTTACATTTTTAATCAATTTCAAGTGCCACCTCTAAATAAAAGTTATATTTGATATATTTTGTATTCAGCTATATGGACGCTATGTAATGGACGTGGCCGATTTTAATGAAACTTTTTAATTTTGTTAATTGTAATGTCTGTGCTAAATATCAACACATTCGGACCAAAAGAAAAAATTTCGTATGAAAAATTCATTTTGAGTTATATGGGCGGCATATGAAGGCCATGGCCATTTTGATGAAAATTTATATTTTTCTTAATAGCGTTAGGAAAGTGCTCGGTGCCAAGTTTCATCACTCTACGAGCACTCCTTATAATTTTTTTAAACAAATGTATGAAGCCATCCCCACTGTGCGTCGTAGTGTTAGTATTATTTCGAACAGAATGAAGCGATCCTAATGAAAATGGGTACAGAGGAATTTCTTAACCTAGGGACGATCCCTATTTAAAATGGGACATATCGGTCCATCATTTAATATAGCCCTCATATAAGAGTCTCTTCCGACAAGAATATTTACTCTCTGGAGGGCGAATTTTTTAACCAATCATGCCGAAATTTAAATATTTGTACTTTGTATTACATTCAACCATGCCTAGTGAAAATGAGGCATATCGGTCAATATCTTGATATAGCCCCATACAAATGTCTAGAGGGTGCATTTTTTAACCGATCATGCTGAAATATAAATATGTGTACAATTGTATTAAATTTAATCATGCCTTTTTGTAATACAAAGTACAAGTAATATCAGCTCTTTTCACGTTTCTATCTCAGAATATTTAAAACTTGAAATTATTCGACAATTCTGATGGCAGATTCGAATTCAGCGTATCGACGTCTTCTGAAATCGAATCTAAGATTTCCTTTTTACGAACAAACATAGCTAGTGGTCCATTACACTATGCAACAGAAATTTTGTCCAAGGGATGCGGATAACAGTTTCTGGTGCAATTTATTAAAAAAATATTTAAAAAAGAATTTGTATGGTAAATTTGTTTTACAATTTTTTTTTTTTAATTCCAGCTTTCATGGAAAGTCCATTTAGTATTTGGACAAAATTTCAAGTATAAGCCTGATTGAGCCGTATTATGCATTAAATTAAAGGGAATTATGAGGGCTACAAATGCTTGGTTTAGTAACAGTCGTCAAAAATATGAGAAAAAATTACTTTTTTTTATAAAAACACTTTTTCCTGGTACAAAAAAAAACATAAAAAATAGAAACAAATTATTTTATCACATTTTTAAAAAGCCAGCATGCTAACGAAGGAAACACTGTCTATTTGAATTGAATTTGAAAAAATCTATGGATAGATGTAAAAGTTATGAGCTATTTTGTAAATGTTAGGGAAATTCAAAAAATCTTGTTTCATATTTTTTCGTTTTAAATGATGTTCTTTTTGCTTATATTGAATTCGCCATATGTGAGAGAGACATAATATGTAATTAAAAAAAATCGAAGTGCGTTTAGTAAAATAATAGAAGAAATATATATGCAATATTTTGGTATACGTGGACAGCTAGTATTTTGTGTAATTCGTGCCATGTAAATCTTACTCGATGGAGTAGTGGAAACATGCGGTAAGTACTTTACAATTAATGTATTACAATATTTTGTGGAATAAAACGTTTTAATTTTAGACATCACGTGCAATTTGGAATGCCAATTATTTGGAGACAACCATTCATTCACGATACGGACTGCTTTTTTTGTCTAAGTAAACAGATTGGAGTATGAAGGAGCATTCGCTGCAATTACGCTGAAGTAAAATCTGTCACTTTGCCAGTTGCACATTCCGAAACAATACCAATTCCCAAGTGTCCAAGTATAATTAACAGCCTAATTCGGAAACATCATCAAGTTCAACTGAGTACTCAACTCTGAGCGATTCATGTTTGAGTCGGAAGTCATCGCTTTTAACTCAGTTTCAACTCATTGATCTAGTGAGAGATTTGGAACAGACCGAAGATAAGGCAGAACTACTTGCATCTCGGTTGAAACAGTACAATATTTTGGCCCCAGATGTTAACATGTACTATTATAGAGTCCGTGATATACCTTACAAACAATTTTATACAAAAGCCTTAAGGAAAGATGGCAATTCACTCTCATAATTAAAAAGTTTATTTAAAAGTCTTTCTTTTCAAAAAATCGAAGAAGGCGTTTTTGATGGGCCTAAAATAAGAAAACTGATGAAAGATGTAAATTTCGAATCATATTTGACGGCGGATGAAATTGCAGCATGGAGGTCGTTTAAGGTTGTGGTTTCAAATTTCTTTGTATCCAATAAAAGCCCGCAATATGAAACAATGCTTAATAATTTGTTGAAAAATTATGAAAAATTGGTAAGAAATATATTTTTCTATATTTATGTATATAACACATATGTATGTATTCTTCTAACTTATTTTTCGCTTTATGTATTCCAACAGGTGTAAATATGTCCCTAAAAATTCATTTCTTGCAATCTCATTTAAACTTTTTCCCCGAGAATCTTGGCGACGAACATGGCGAAGAGTTTCACCAAGAAATGAAGTCCATCGAGCGGCGTTACCAAGGGCACTGGGATGAAAGAATGATGGGAGATTATATTTGGTTACTCATTAGAGAAACCGATCAACAAAGAACTCACAATTACTCTAATGAAACTTGTACATGTAAATAAACTCAAATGTACATAATATAAATAAAAGTAACAAATAAAATCGCTATTTAAACTGAAATAAAAAAAAATATTTTTTTGAATTTCTCTTACCTCTACCCAAAGGGCTATAATTTCTACATTTATCCATAGATTTTTTCAAATAGACATTATATTCTTCGCTAGGATGCAAACTTTTAAAAAATTAAATAAAATATTTTTTTTTCTATTTTTTATGTTTTTTTCGGCCCAGGATTTTTGTTTTTTTTTTTTTAATCTACTTTTTTTACTAAAACACTCTTTCTAAGTGAAAGAGGTATTTCCAACATTGGTAGCCCAAATTAATAGCTTCAATTTAAGGTATAAGTCGACCTTATCGGGCATATACTCCAAAAATGATTGTGCAAATACTAAGGGTACCTTCGATGAAAGTAGTATTTTTAATAACAAATTGTTAAAAAAAAAATTATCCATAAAAAAAGTTTGGTTTTGATTCTATATAACAGTATAGGACACCAAAAAAAAATTTGTTGTTGCATAGTGTTATAGACCGTTTGTGAAAAATCATTGTGCGATTTTTTTAAATCTTGTTTATTATAATTCCGTTATATTTTATAAGTCATATGCCATAAATACAACCAATTCGCTTTATTTAAAACGCGCATTCTATGAAAAATCTGGTTCCAAAGTCTAATTTTGTTAAAAATTCTGGTAGAAAATCGCGGAAACCTGAATGTCCGTATCAAGAGTACAAAAATATTTTTTTACCGCGTAATTGATAACTAACGCGGCATATTTCAGAACAAACAATTTTTAAGATCCAGATGGAGAAAATTGTTGAATATGCAAATTTGTGTGCAAAATTCCGATATTCGTGACAAATGACTCCATTTTGCAAATTATGTTTCATTAGTTGCATGAAATTATTATTATTGATGTGCATGCCAAATATTAGCGTAATCTGTTGAGTAGATCGGCCGTAAAATAGAAAACAAAAAAGCTCCCCAGCATACTGATGAGGTCATATCTTCCGCAAAAATGACAATTATGCAAAATCACTCAAATTGTGTTTTTTATTTGGCGTCCCGAATTTCATCAAAAAATTCGAAAAAAAATATAGCTCCCATAAAAAGGTCAATTACGAAGTAATTTCTCGAATCTGTAGAGAACATATTGCGACTAACCTTGGAATGTTTGTAAAAGAGGTATTAGAGGTTAAGTTTTGAGTATGGACACCCTGTGGTATACAGGGGCGGATCTGCAGGGCCTCAAAGTTGGCCACAGCGGGTGAACAAAATGTTTAAGAGCGTGTAACTTTCGTCCGATTCATAAAATTTTCTCCGATTTTATCCACTTAAACACGTCTGGTAAACAATTAAACAATTGGTAATAAAATTTCCTATACGATGAAAAAAAATTTGGTTCGATATACCCAATAGGACAAAAGTTATGGCCACTTGAAATTATATTTTCAAAAAATCAGTTTTTTTGTTAATTTTTTAGGAAAAAAGTGTATGGAAGTTTATGGATATTCTTAAAGTAGATCTTTCTCAAATTCTCAGAAAATTTTGCCCTAGTATGTGGGAGTAATGACCCACAATAATAAGGGGTCAAAGTTCAGAAAAATTGATTTTTTTCGTCTGTAATGTTTTTTTGAAGTTAATTTTAATGCTACAAAGGATAAGAAATTGTAAATATAAAATATTGTTTCCGAAAGGATGTTGCGTGCACCTTTTATAAAAAATATTAATTTTATCTTAAAAAATTTATTTCGATCACTGCGGAAATAAAAATATATATTGTGATATGTCAGAGTCGATCTAATTTTTTCCATAATTTTTTTATAAAAAATGGTCCATATGTACTCTACCGATAATGTACATTTTGAAGTGGGACGACTTTGGTTCAGAAGTTACATTATAATAACTGAAAATCTTCACCAAATTACAAAGAAAAAATTTTTGTATGAGTTTCAAATGGCCATAACTTTTGTCTCAGCGTGTATATCAAGGATTAGGTTTGTGTTTAGGTTAGGGTGGCAGCCGTATTTTTTTTACAAGCTCACATAGATCAGTGTAGGTCCCTAGTGTTACCACGGGCTGAAATGCCCCTCATCGAAACCAACCTGTCTGATATACAAATGTATCGATAGTACGAGTATCAGTAGTGGAAAGATCCGTTAGGCTGTCCATCTTTCGTTGGACTGCCTGATTGCCTCTTGCCTAAGCCAAAGCTTGCACGTGGATAGTGGCTCACTAATATATGCAAATTCTTCGAGAATTTCAAATTCTTTCTTCCTAGCAATTTCATCGGCTTTGCAGTTCCCCGGGATATCCCTATGCCCAGGCACCCATATGAGGTGTATATTAAACTGCTCAGCCATATCGTTAAGAGATCTGCGGCAGTCGAGGGCTGTTTGTTAATTTAGGGATGTTGCCCTCCAGAGAATTGATGGCAGCTTGACTGTCCGAGTAACAGACAATGCCAGTGTTGGTTACTATGTTGCGACTCAGCCACTTGGCTACTTCCCATATTGCCATTATTTCGGCATGATAGACATGCAGGTATCTGGTAGTCTGTGAGCTATATCCAAACTAAGCTCTGCACAGTTTACTCCGAAGCCAACCTTTTCATCAAGCTTCGAACCAACCGTGTAAAAGTGGAGATGGTTTCTATTACCTGGTATTCTTCCAACCCCTCTCGAAGGTGTACACCGTTGGTATATAGTCCACTCGGTCGCTTACCGTAGCTCTACACTTTGATATCCTTATGTGACCGTAGTTTTTGTACATCCACATTGATAAGTAGTTTAATCTTATTGTCGCTTTGGTTGCAACTTCTCTCGCCACAATATTAATCGGCAGTATATGGAGTAGGGCATGTAGATACTCGGTCGCTGTAGTCCTTAAGGCTCCGCTTATGATCAGGCAGGCTGTTCTCTGAACCTTTGTTAGTAGGTTGGTAATGGTTAGTTTGTCAGTTGCCGTCCACCATACTACAATGCCGTATAGCAGTATAGGACGAACTACTGCTATATATATCCAGTGAACGATTTTAGGAGAGAGGCCCCACCGCGACCCTACAGCCTTTTTGCAGGAATATAAGGCGACGTTGGCCTTCCCTACACGTTCCTATACGTTAAGTCTAAATAACAGTTTTCTATCTAGAATTATTCCTAAAAATTTTGCACTTTCAGGAAAGACTAGATCTGTTCCATTTATCCGAGGTGGAGAGTCCACATGTGGGACTTTATTCATCCTAGTAAAGAGAACCAATTCTGTCTTGTTTGGGTTTACGCCCAAACCGCTGCTTCTGGCCCATCTAGCCAATTTGTTCAGAGCCACCTGTAGAATATCTCGGAGGACGTTTTCGAATTTGCCACTCACTGCGATTGTCACGTCGTCCGCATATGCCACGACCTTGCAGCCACAACGTTCTAGATCTAGCAGGATTTCATTCACCGCTAGGTTCCAAATTAGTGGAGACAGGTCTCCTCCTTGTGGGGTCCCTCTAGAGTTAACTTTTAGAAGTGACAGTGCCGCAATTACTGCATCTGAGTGAATGTTGTTAAAAGCCCCTTCTATGTCAAGAAATGCCACCATGGTGAATTCCTTGAAATGCTGCTGATCCTCTGCTTCTGTTAGAGAGTTCCCCGGGAAATGTGTATCGAGCAGTACATTGAGCGACTGCTCGCTGTTTTTGGTCCAATTATTTGCCTCATCCTGTAAGTAACCCACTGTAAAGGGTGAAACTGATAGTATTTTCCTCAGCCTTGCGGCGTCGGAGACCTTTTCCACTTCGCCACAGAAGGTATACCAAGAGCGTCTTTGCGCCTTTCTAAGCTCCTTCTTATAGATCTTGAGTTGCTCTTTATAGACATCCCAAACATTAGCGACCCCCAGAAGATTTAACATTGTTGAATAGCTTGTTGCAGGTCTTTTTCATAGCCGTTAGCTCAGAAGTCCACCATTGGGGTTTAGTTTTACCCTTGTACCTTGTTTTTGGACAGGCTTCTTAAAGGGAACTATTGAATGATGTGGTGATATGCTCGACCAGATTATCCAGACCGGCTTTGGCATTCGGTTCGTACAGAAGTTTGGAGTTGAGGACTTTCTTGATATTCTTCTCATACAGGTGGCACTTTGTCTTTCTCACATTTCTGTGGACGGTAAGTTCAGGCGCTTTTTCAGCGAGTTTGAACTCAATATAATGGTGATCTGAGAATGAGTGGTCGTCCAGTACATTCCCCCCAATAATTTTGTCTGACAGCCGGTCAGTAGCAAACGTTACGTCGAGTACTTCTTGGCTGTCTTTAATTGTAATGGTCGGTTTATTACCTATGTTACAAATAGTAAGGTTGGTAGTTAGAATGAAGTCAACAAGCGAATCACCCCTATTGTTTATATCCGTACTACCCCAGATAGTATGATGAGCGTTCGTGTCTGCGCCAATAATCAGCTCGAGCTCGTCAGACGTTGCTTCTTCTACTATTTCCCTGAATAGAGCAGTCGGTACTACAGCTTCATAAGGCAAGTAACTGGGGACCACCCAATATATGCGATTACCGATCTCCAGACTAGCAGATGTTTGGTCTTTACCACTTAAATTAGCCAGGAGAAAGATACTTACGAGTAGATCTTTCCTGGCCAAAATACAGGTTCATGGAGTGCCTTCACAGTTGGCCACAAGCAGTTTAAAGTTGGGTGTCCTGATACCGCACACCCTTCCTCCCACTGCGTAGGGCTCCTGTATCAAGACAATGTCTACTGCACCTGTTGACAGGAGCAGCAATAAAGCCGCTGAGGCTGATGGAGGTTAATCTGTAGAATTCTTACCATCATTGGTAATTGACAGATTAACATCCACCCCGACAAGGGTGTTATCGAACTCTTCGTCCGTATCATCGAGAAGCGTGTCCAGATGCGTCAAAGAGTCCGGAGACTCCCCTCAGCCCCTCTGTGTCAGAAGTAGAGCTTTCGTCCTCAGAGAAGGACGTTACAGAGTTGGAGTATATCAATCAAATTGCAATATTTTTTGCATCAATACCAAATTTTGTTGTCCATCCTAAAAAGATAATGAGAAATAGGTATATAACCGGCACTAATATATATCGGGAAAAAATAAACAAAAATTTTTTCCAAGGAAAATTTATTTCAATGAAATATTTTTTATGTTGTAGGACTTGACATCACAAATCGAATGTAATTCGCGAGTCATTATATTTCCAAAAGTCAATTCCCAAAATAATTTTGAAAATACCCAAAAATGGGATTTTATGGATTTTCCCTTATATCTACTATACTAACAGCCGGGTTTCAAATTCCAGTTGCAGTTCAACTTACAACACCTTACCACATATAAATATGTCAAACGTTTTAACATTTTAGCTTTGCGATTGGAGAAAATGTGGCTTACTTTTGAAATTTGTGTACAAAATGGTGTAAATTGGAGAAGCTTGGTAACAACACCAGTGAATATTTTTGAACCGTTCTTTCTTTAAGAACATTCTCTGGAAAGTTTCCTTTAAGATGATAGTAAATATGTTTTACTTTTTTTAACTAACTTCTTCAAAATCTCGAAAATACGACATATACTTTTTTCCTAAAAAATTGCAAAAAAATCTGATTTTTTTTGAAAATATACCCTCAAGTGGCCATAACTTTTGTCCTATTGGGTATACCGAAACAATTATTTTTATCATATATGAAATTTTATATTTTATTTTATTTATTCATTGCCAATCCAGACGTGTTTAAGTGGATAAAATAGCTGAATACTCTGCTTCGATATTTGCAAAATACTAGCACAAGATCGGGGAAAAAATTAAATTTTAAAATGCAGAATATACCAGATAACTGTTAGGTGCAAAAAGCCTTTTGTAGACCTCGGTTACTATAAAAAACACACAAAAATACATTTTATAAATCGGTCGAAAAAGACGAAAGTTACACGCGCTTAAACATGTTGTTCACCCGAGGTGGCCCACTTTGACGCCCTGCAGCTCTGCTCCTGTATACCACACTCAGTGGGCCCAAACTCAAAACTTTACTTATCTAATATATCTTCTACAAACATGCAAAGTTTGGTCGCAATCGGTTGTCAGGTTAAGAATCGGCAGAATTATTTCCCTTTTTTTAAATTCCTCCCACTGTGCGATGAGACTTTTTGAAGGTCTACAGAGGCGTTTTTTAACCGATCATGCTGAAATGTACATTTTTATCCGTTGTGTCTGGAATTTATAAATTTACTCTATTTAACCCTCAAAAATGTATAGTCATAATGGCAAATAAGGGTGGAGGGTATTATACAGTGGTCCCCGCCCAACTTCAGTCTTTCCTTATTGGTTTTATTTCCTCCAACTTCGCACATTTTATGGCCAGAATACCACGATACAAGTTAATCATAAAAAACCCGTGCGAGATGTCTCCAGTGAGAATTATAATTTTGAACCATTTCGGCATCGATGGCACAAACTGGCGATAGTAGAGCGAACATGTATTTAAATTAAAATTACACCCAGAGAAAAAGCTTCATTCCATCAATGAAATTTTACATTGTATGAATGAAAAGTTACATTGTTTTTGAACCAATGTAAGGCTTCATTGATACAATGTAAAATGTTACATTGAACTAGTAATTGATGTCATGAAATTGATGTCATGAAATATTACGTTAATGTAATGAACGAGTTTCATTAATGTAATGAATACGTTGCATTAATGTAATGAAAACGTTTCGTTGTTGTAATGAACATGTTTCATTGGTGCAATGAACATGGTTCATCGATGCAATGAACATGTTTCATCGATGCAATGAACATGTTTCATTGATTCATAGAACATGTTTCATTGATGCAATGAACATGTTTCATTGATTCAATTAACATCTTTCATTGATTCAATTAACATGTTTCATTGATGCAATGAACATGTCTCATTTATGAAATGTACATGTTTCATACCTTTGCTCTGAAATAAAATAGAAAATTAAACAAAATTCTCCGTTTTTTATTGCAATGTTTATTGTAGTACATCAGTGTTTGTTCATAACTTTAAAATCATTTCAATCTGAAAATATAATATAAAAGATAAATAAATAATTAAAATTGTGGGTTTTGAGAAATTTTAAAATAAAAAGACAACTGAAGTTGAGAAAATAAAAAATGAAACAAAAAAAATCACAATACAGTTTGTTCTTTTAAATTCGTTTTTTAACTGCATTTGTGAATTCGTAAATACAATTTAAGTAAACACTTAAACTGCATTTTTACATACTTACTAACTGAAATCCATTCACTCGCTTGTACTGAGGCCAAAGTGAAAAAGCTTAATTAATATTTTTGCTTTTGTGCATAATTTTCGAAATTTGGAATAAGCAGTCCAGGCCAAACTAAAGTCATCTGCGGATAGATTGTCTAAGGCTATGTGCGTACATTTCCGCATTTTCCCCAATTTCTAAACAAATAAAAAAATTATAAATAGGAGTGAATGAAAATATGTTTAGGACATAACTTGGTAGAAAGTACTTACCTAGTGTTTTTGGAGTGTTTCATCGTTGACTTCGGATATGGTTCTTGAAAATTGTTTCTTGTTGTGGCATTTGACATATGTTTTCCAACTTCTGTTTTTGCGAACATGCCATTTCAAGCTTGACGTGTCTTTGTATGTACTTCCACAACTTCTATAGTTGTCATTTGTTTTAAGAAAATTATATTATTTTAAGTGCTTAAATAGATTTCATTTCTTTCAAATGAAGTACCACACAAAAAACATTTCTCATTCAGTATTTGTTGACATTTTGTTTCACTTTTAATATTTTCACTTTTGAATTTTTTTATTAACGCGCACAACTACGTCCGTTTAATGCAGTGTTCGGCGGCTGGTTAGGCCGAGCCCCGAACGCAATCGGGTTTTCACACGTACACAACACGAACAGCATAACAAAGAGCACAAAAGTAAGAAAAAAATGTGTCAGTCGCTCATCAGCGTTCAACAAAGCAGGTTCATGTCGCTTTTTATCGGAAAGTTGGTACACTGAGAAATTATACATATTTCCAAAGCGGAGCAAATATTGAGAATCAAAATGTGTAATCGGCATATGACAAAATGTTACAATTACATAACACTATGCAATGAGAAATGCAGAAAAATAATGAACGCATATTTAAGTGTTACATATGGGAAAATATGGATCTCTATTGTTAATGTATTATGACCAAAAACACCTATAAAAATTTAATTTTGTAGATAGACATACATATATCAGTAAAAAT
The DNA here is from genome assembly GCA_963930755.1 of Eudasyphora cyanicolor. Lineage (NCBI taxonomy): Eukaryota > Metazoa > Arthropoda > Insecta > Diptera > Muscidae > Eudasyphora > Eudasyphora cyanicolor. Next base: position 96,188,242 of record OZ005737.1, on the reverse strand, counting down.
ATTTAGTATATGAAGATCAAAATAAAATGAGTATATGACCAACGAAATTTACATACGACTGATTTGCCGTAATCAAAAAAAGTTGGACACTTTAGAATACGTGATGGTAATGACACTAGTTTATTTTTTTTGTCGAAGGGAGGTATATAACATGTTTTATTTTAATTTGGTATTCTAAGTTTAAAAAAAAAAGGTTTTTTGTACATTTCTTATTTCCACTTATCATGGAAATCACATTTATTGTTTGTACCTTATTTTATGATGTACCCAATGAAAAAATTGTAGCATATTTTCTGGAAATAAAGGGTCCGCCAAATAACTTTTTTTTGTCGAAATCATTGGTTTTGTTTGTCGAAATCATTGGTAGTAATCAACTGGAATGAAAATTATTTTTATTTAATTAAAATATATTTTTCAATTCTTTTAAAATAAAAACTTTGATTCGAATTTGCAACATTTGCGTTATTAAAACGTTCACACCAATTCACATTATACTTAGTCAGTAAAAAAATAATTTTCCACTCTGTATAACACAGCACATAATAACAAAACCAAAAATTTTGTTCAGTGCAAACACACCAATACAGACACAATTTTGGCACGTTCTCTTTACGCCGAACACTGGTTTAATGTCTATTATAAACTAAATCAAAGGGCTGCTGCCAGCACTCATGCAACAATTGATTCTTCGCCACTGATTTGTTTTGACTCGCCAAACACACAAAAAAATAACTGGACATTTTTTTACGAAGAGTTTGCATAGCAAGGGGTTGGTTGTTGTTGTAAGTTTGCCATAGAGAATTTATTTTTGGTCGCAACAGCACACCTAATGCATTTAATATTTGTTTATCTATTGATGACAGTTGTGGCACAGTGGTTCAGAATAATTAATATCGTGCACTAAAAACTGTTTAATGTTCGAAATATATTGTGAATAGAATTCAGCTTCACGACAATAATCGATTCAAAAAAAATTTAGTTTACAAATTCGTAAACGTAAACAGAATGGATCATGAATACATAAAATTTGATAAAAAAAAAACCTTTTGACAATTTTGAATTAATGTACACCGACTGCTGTTTGAATAATAATAATAATTAAATAAATATGTCAGTGCGATTATAAAAGTATAAAATTATTGCCAAAATGTCATGTTAATTGATAATACATCTAATAATATAAACACCTTGAAATTATTAGTGAATCATATTATTACCAACAAACCACCTTCATTCGACGTTAATGCCACTGTGCGGTGTAGATTCATAGAATTCCGCCTCTCTCTTCTCTCAAACAAATGCAAGAAAACTACGCCGCTCCATCGTTTTCATTGAGCTTGCACGACTCTGATTCACGCATCAACATATTACATTTATTACCACACAAACACATTTGTGAAGATATAGGTATGTACATATGTATGTAATGTGACAAACACTTTGTTAGTATATTCACTGTTTAAATTCATTGCTGGAATGAAACTTTACATTTATATCTATGAATTGTTACATTAATTTAATGCATCAGTTTCATAGACCTCCGTAAAGTATTGTTGTTTAATTAACACCACTACATACTCCTAAAATGTTTATAAAATAGATAAAATATATATATAGAACATCAATATAAAGCTAATTTCATTGTTTATATTCTTCACCGCACCACTTCATTGCAGCAATGAAACTTTTAAACTTCTATGAAATGTTACATTAATATAAAGAAACAGTTTCATAGACCTTTTTTGAGAATAAAAAGCACATAAAAAATAGTAAATCTGTTTGTGTAGTATTATTTTGTTTTATTAATGTTAAAATCTTTACACCACTGATAATTTTTTTGTTAATTTTATATAAGTCTTCCTTTTTTTTATAAAATGTAAACTTCATACCATCAATGTAAACCGTTTCATTCCATCAATGACACGTCATAAATTAGAAAAACGCTTTAAAGAAACATTTCATTCCCGTAATGGCATTTTCATTGCATCAATGAACACTTTCATTGTATCAATGTAAAATAATTAATGAAACGCGTTCATTGATGCTATGAAGCATTTTTTTTCAGTGTAGCGTCAAAACTCCGACAATTGAACAAAAGCGACAGTGGGAGATGTTGTGACATTTGTCTCGTTACGATTTTATTAATTAAATTCAATTATTGTTATTATAATGTATTGGTCGTACTCGCAATAAAGATCGGCGTGGACGATACTGTATTACGGATGCTGTTAATTGAACCGGTACTTGAGTTACTGGAATTAATGGTCGCGGACTAGCGGTCACCACCGATGAAACTATTCGAACAGATCTATTCGGCTGAATCACTGGTACTCGATTAATTCTCAAGCCCGGATACAAAACTTGGGCCACCGCACAACTCATAGCATACAGGATAACAGCCGCACACACCAAAGTCTAAGGAAATAAACTCACTTAACATTAATAACGGCTATAACGAATATCTGCTTGCTTACCTTCATGTTCCCTTCCAATGTTCTGGCGATTGTGAGGAGATCCGAGAATGTGTCAAATCTGAATGTCCCCGTTATTCAAGTTAGAGCCACATTTATAAAAATCCATTTAGGTTTTATCGGTATTCATGGACCATTTGTGATGCGATCGTATGTTAGAGAGGGTCGGAAAAAGACGATGCAATTGATTTAAGCCCAAACATTATTAACACTTTTTCAACTGATTTGTTCCAGGATATAAAAAAACTCTTATTAACTAAAAAGCGTTTCAAAATTTTACTAGGTTGTATAATGATTTTTGTGTGTTACTCGACTCAGTTTAATGTACACATAAATAACGGATATGAAATCACACATCTGCACCTCTGCTTGATTCAACAGGTGTAAACGAAAGGAAACGTGTTTTCGATATTACTTGTACCAAAAACCCAAAGTAAAGCGGAAATGTGCTTATTTTCTTTACTTCATTTGTTTATTTTTAAAAGAAAACAAAAATGGATTTAAATGTTGAATTAGTTACACATGTGATGTGTGTCCGATTGTATGAAGATGATACTTACCTAAAAATAATGTAAATAATTAAAATAAATTTCTCAGAAATAATATCAAGCTAAAATCTGCCAAATTCTATCCATAAATTCACAAACAGCCATCGACTGCCGCAGATTAACGAATTAGCCGAGCAGTTTATATATAACGTATGGATATGGCCGGGAACTGTGAAGTCAATCAGCTTGTTAGAAAAGGGACGACATTATATATTATCGAAGAATTTTCATATATTGGTGCACCATTTACAGTCAGTCAGTTTGTCCAATAGGAGATAGACAGAAATTGACACTTGTAGGGTGGCTAGACAAACCTGGCACGGTACGACCTGAGAAGATCAAAATATATCCTCGAATTTAAATGGAAAACTGTCTACGTTAGTGTTAGTTCTGACAGGGTACTGCCTGTTCGGCAAACACGCCAGGATGCTCGGAATTGATTTAATGAATTTTGCAGAAGCTGTGGCGATGAGGAAAAATGTGAGAACATTGAGCACCTGCTTTATTTCTGTTTCGCATTGAGTATATGACGTCTGGATGTACTCGGATCGACTTTTCTAGAAAGTCAGACAGATTTGCCGTACCGATATTCGCATTATTGATAACTTTGTGTATCAAAAAGGTTGGTTCCGTTCGTATTATTGATAACTTTTTACAAAAAGTTTGGTTCCGACGAGGGGCAGAGCTTCTCTCCAAGTGTTGTCACGGCCCACATCCAAGATTTTGAAGGCTCCGTGCACCCCCGTCCTACTACGATATACGGGAATTAAAAAATTTTTTTTTTAATGTTGTTTTTCCTATTTTTTGTTATGATGGTGCAAATGTCCCCATCATATGTTGACATTATGAGCCGTATTGCATTTATGTTGGTTTGTTTCGGTATATAAAGGTTAGAAGTCTTTTGCTGTGCTTGTCGACTTTGAGCTATCGGAAAATGGATCAAAGAAGCTGTATTAAATGTTATGACTATGGATTATGGCGAAAAATATTTATATTTTGTACAAAAACATAACAGAACCAACGTCAGAACATCAATAACCCATGGAAACGTTCAAGCAGTTATGATAGTGGAGAATTGTTGAACGTCTTGAGCCAAACAGACATTGAATCCTCGAATGTTTGTTTTACTCATTTCAAGCAATTTTTCAGAAGTTTTTTACAAGAAACTTTTAGCAACTAAGTTTGTTCAGAAGTAGCTAAATTTAGACCCACAGATTTGTCCATGCGACTTTTTTGCTTAAAAGACTGAAAATGCAAATCAAGGACATACCAAAAATCTCAAAATGTATATTCAATTATAAAAAAGAAATATTTGTCCATAAAAATTTAAATTCCCTTTTTCCAAACATCGTATAGTAGTAAATTTCTTCCAAAAATTTCAAATAAAGTTCTATATCTACATTTTTTGATTTGTTAATCCGAAGATTAACTGCTCTACTCTAACCTAACCCTAAAAATGTCTGCTGTGTTACACAAATGGACAGCCCTGTACCACAGTGTTTGTAGGGTAAAAAATCATTTCAGAATTTTATATAAATACACAGAAAAAAATGTTTTCTTTTAATAACAAACAGGGTCTGCTGAATTGTTTGTATATCATTAAAGCTAAATTTCCGCTATAATAGCAAAATGTTTGAAGTTTTTCAATAGCCCAGCAAAATCTTGGTAAGAACCTGTTATTTTTTCCTGCATTAACAAATAATGACATCTCATTATTCGCTGCATTAGTTTCGGCTTATTTATAATGGCTTGCCAATAATAACAGAAATAGGTGATTTTTTGTTATCAAAATCATTTTGGCAATTTTTAATATAAACAATTTTGGCAATATGTGGGTTGTTGTACAAGATTTATTTATTTTTCAACATGTTTTCAAATAATACCTGCAGATTTGAATGAAAATAACATAAATATTAACATATATTGTATGATGTCCGACGGGTTCAGAAATTCGAATATAGCATGATGAAATTGTTTGTTTCGAGAAACATGCGCGACAATATGCAAAACACAATATTACTCGTTGGATTATTTGGTAATGAGAAATTTTGCTGGGAGCAAACACGTTGCCGAAAAGTTAGTAGTTTGCTAAAAATGCCTGCTGTTAATAAAAACGAAGGAATTAAAAAATCTTTTTTCCGCGGATGTGTTTTGGAGAAGTTAGAACTGCGTATGTACATTAGGGCGGTCGAAAAATATATTGAGGTTGTCCGCATTTCAAATGAAAGCTTGTTTTGTTTAGTGTATATCCTCAAAATATTTCGACTATACATAACATCTGCATTCGTGAATATCTTCGGTTCTATCACAGCGAGAATCACAATATGGCGCTTTTGTATAGATATCTTAGAATTGGAACATAAAGAAAATCGGACAACGAATTTTTAAAAACAAATTTTGTAAATTTTTTTGAAATTATATATGCATATATTTTTTTATTTTTTAAAATGCACTAAATCTTTCTTCAGCCAAAATGATAAATTATTTAAGGAAACAAATACACAATATGTCCTGGAACAACTAATACTTTTCACTTTTATTATGAAGTCAAATCTTTTATGAAAGGAGTGAATTTTATTCAAAAATCTACCGATAAATTAATAAGTTACTGTCATGTTAGTAAATATAATCAAGCCAAATTTCTTCAATCCTTTAAAATGTTTCTCCTAGGTCCAAGTACTAAGGCAATTGGCAACTACTGCTTGTGGCTAACTGTGAAGGCACTCCAAGAACCTGCAGTACTAGACGTAAAGTTTGCTACTGACCGGGTGTCAGACAAAATTATTGGGTGGAATGTACTGGACGACCACTCATTCTCAGATCACGCTCTTGGTATTCCTTCTGTGGCGAAGTGGAAAAGGTCTCCGACGCCGCAAGGCTGAAGAATGTACTATCCACTTCTCCTTGTACAGTGGGGTATTTGCAGGATGAGGCAAACAACTGGACAAAAAACAGCGAGCAATCGGTAAGTGTACTGCTCGACACACATTTCCCGGGGAACTCATCAACAGAGCCCAAGGATCAATAGGACCAACAAGAGTGCGAGTGGACTGCGAGCGTCGCTAGCTTGTTGACTGAGAGATCTAGAATAAGCTGGGCTATAAACAGCTTTGAGCCCTTCAAGTCACCTGGACCAGACGGCATCACTCCAGCAGAAATGCAGAAAATTTATGTAGGCTGTATAAGGCTTTCATACATCCCGAATCGATGGAGGGATACCAAAGTGGTATTCATACCCAAAGCGGGGAAGATATCGCACACTAGGCCAAAAGACTTCAGACCAATTAGCCTATCCACTTTCCTATGGAAAGGTCTGGAAAGACTTTTAGATTATGTCATTAGGCAAAACCTGGATACAAAACACCTGTCGGGGAACCAACATGCTTACAATAAGGGAAAGTCTACAGAATCAGCCCTGCACGATCGCAAGTTCGCATTATCGAATCGTCCTACATTTCAAAGAATTCACCATGGTGGCGTTTCTTGACATAGAAGGGGCTTTTAACAACATACACGCAGATGCGGTAATCGCGGCATTGTCGCATCTAAAGGTGAACTCTAGCTTGATTAGACTAATTCAAAGACTACTCGTACTCAACAGAAGACGCATAACAGCATGTCTTGGGTCCACAACTCTAACAAAGTTTGTAAACAGAGGGACCCCACAAGGAGGAGTACTGTCTCCACTAATTTGGAACCTAGCGGTGAATGAAATCCTGCTAGATCTAGAACGTTGTGGCTGCAAGGTCGTGGCATATGCGGACGACCTGGCAATCGCAGTGAGTGGCAAATTCGGAAACGTCCTCCGAGATATTCTACAAGTGGCTCTGAACAAGTTGGCTAGATGGGCCAGAAGCAGCGGTTTGGGTATTAACCCAAACAAGACATAATTGGTTCTCTTTACGAGGATGAATAATGTCCTTCATGTGGACCCTCCTCCTCAGATAAATGGAACTGATTTAGTCTTTTCAGAAAGTGCAAAATTTTTAGGAATAATTTTGGATAGGAAACTGTCATTCAGACTAAACGTACTGGAACGTGTAAAGAAGGCCAACATCGCCCTATATTCCTGCAGGAAGGCTGTAGGGTCGCGGTGGGGCCTCTCTCCTAAAATTGTCCATTGGATATATGTATATAGCAGTGGTTCGTCCAATACTGTTATACGGCATTGTGGTATGGTGGACGGCAACTGACAAACTAACCATCACAAACCTGCTATCAAGGGTTCAAAGAACTGCCTGCCTGTTCATAAGCGGAGCGTTAAGGACTACAGCGACTGAGTCTCTACAAGCCCTTCTCCATATACTGCCGATTAATGTTGTGGCGAGACAAGTTGCAACCAATGCGGCACAAAGATTAAACTGCCTATCAATGTGGAAGTACAAGAACTACAGTCACCTGAGGATATCAAAGTGTAGTGCTATGCTATGGTAGTGGAACTACACCACTATGATACCAGCCAGGGATGAATGGGATGGCAGAATACCCGGAAATAGAAACCATCTCCACTTCTATACGGATGGTTCGAAGCTTGATGAAAAGGTTAGCTTCGGAGTACACTGTGAAGAACCTAATTTGGATATAGCTCACAGACTACCAGATACCTGCAGTGTCTATCAAGCCGAAATAATGTCAATATGGGAAGTCGCCAAGTGGCTGAGTCGGAACATAGTAACTAACACTGTCGTTGTCTTTTACTCGGACAGCCAGGCTAGGGATATCACGGGGAACTGCAAAGCCGATGAACTTGCTAGGAAAGGGACGACTTTACAAATTCTCGAAGAATTTGCATGTATTGGTGCGCCACTATCCACGTGCAAGCTTTGGCTTAGGCAGGAGCCAATCCGGCAGTCCAACGAAAGATGGACACAAATCGGCACCTGTAGGGTAGCTAGACAAATCTGGCCAAGGCATGACCTGAGAAGGGTGAAAATATCTCCTCCACTAGAAAGGAAAAGAATGTCTACGTTAGTATCAGTTCTGACGGGACACTGCCTGATCGGCGAACACGCCAGAAGATTGGGTATTAACTGCAATGACTTCTAAATAGAAAAATAAAGAAAACGGCTGCCACCCTAACCTAACCTAAGGCATTTGGCAAACTTCTGTAAAAAGTTTTAGGCTTTTCAATTCCCAATTTTAGAACAGTTTTTCAAACGAAACCAGACACATTGTACTCGAAATATGCATGAAAAATCTGCGCAACATGCGTGCTCAAAACCACTTGAAATGTTGAGAGTGGCATATGGTGATTGTACTCTGAGTCAGAAAAATGTTAACAAGGAGTACAAACTTTTCAAAGAAGGTCGAGGAAACGACACTCGTTCTGGAAGATCCATCACATCAAAAAACGATGAAATTGTTGAGAAAGTCGTTATGGAGAAACGTCGAATCACTATTACAGATGTTGCAGAGGATGTCGGCATTCTCTTCTGATTCCGCTCATTTTCCATACAGTCATCTGTACTACGGAGGGTGGCACTCCCACCAAGTTTCGTGAATCTCGCTGCAACAATGCGCTGCAAAAGATCGGATCTACTGTTCTGTAGTTGTTCTAGAAAACTCCTACTAACCTACTCGTATTTTTAACTTTAGATAATTGAAGCATAGCCGCGAATAACGCTGTAAACGCCATTTTTTGCAAAACGTATATTTTTTGCAGATTATCGTTTATAAGGCTCTCCCATATTGCCCCAATACTAAATCAGCTGGATTTATGCACTTTATCGTTATCAAAATTTAATATTAAAGTGATAGACAGTGGAAGAAAGTTGTTATTGATAGTCACTTACAACCAGGGTTACCATAAGCTTTTTTCGGAAAGGAGGACTTTTGTGCCGGAAAAGGAGGACATTTGTGACATTTACAAAGAGAGTTTCGAATTTTCTGAGGACATTTAAAAAATACATACAATAATTGGAAAGAATGAGCATTATACTATGATCAACAATTAAACTTTAAACGCGGAAGAAGTCGACATGATACCGTACATCACACTATCGAAACGGAATAAAGCTGTGTACAGATCTTACAATGTTATCAATTCTGGCAAAGTGCTGCCAATATACTGAATGACAGATTGTTAGCAAAAGGTAAATTGTCCGTTCAGACTATTGCAAGAATTGCCAATTTCATATATGTATTTACGAAATATGTAAATATTTATATGCAGGATTGCCAATAAAAATATTTTATAGACAGTGTGCCAATAAATTGTTTCTCTGACAATATTGTAAGACCCGACCACTGTGTGCACATAGCTTAAGAAAAAATATTATCAAGTTTTATAAACATTATTTTCTAATGATAATGATTTGTCCAACAATTTATATTTTATAGCGCTTAGATGCCAAATCGGCTATCTAAATCTGAAAAAAATTGCCAAGGTTTGTATAATATCAAGAAACTCCATCCTGCTTAATTTTAAAGTGAAAAATACAGCATCTGTAGCGCTAATAGGCAAATTCGGAAAAAAATATATAAGGCCTATATCTAAATATGAACCGATTTTGACCAATTTCTTCCCACGTGTAAAAGAGTCCTTATTGTCAAATTTCAGCAAGGTCGGTGTGAAAATACGACCTTTACTTAACGAACAACTTTAAATGGACAGACAGACGGACTCGACACAGTGATCTACCGATACTGAGTCGATCGGTGTACTTTAAAGTGTGTCTAGCTCCAGTATTTCGTGGTAAGTTCGACCATGCCGTATCTTATATAACCTCCACCATGGATCGCATGCCAACTGTTTTATAAACTCATATTACGAAATTTCAAACCGATTCGTTCAAATTTGTGACGTTTGTTGCGTTAAGAAGTAAATCTTGAGGTACCTTTGTATGGGGGCTATATCAAAACATGGACCTATGATGACCGTTGTTCGTGTGAAGGGTTCTGGATATAAATACACCCAAAATACCAATTTTCAGCCCGATCAGTTGAAATTTGCAGTCTCTATGGCGTTAATAAGTCAAATCGGACAGATGCTATATATGGGGGTTTTAACAAAAAATGGACCGATATTGCTCATTTTCAATCCCAAGTAACCTGCAGCTATGAGAGGTATCTGTACCAAATTTCACACATCTAGCTCAATCAAAAAATCGCTTCTGTACCAAACATATTCGTCTTGAATATGTACCAAATTTCACACATCTAGCTCAATCAAAAAATCGCTTCTGTACCAAACATATTCGTCTTGAAACATGTATATCTTTAGAGTACCTTCTAAACATATAATATTTGGTACACATAAAAATTATATATTTGGAAAGATTTTGTTTACATCCCAATATGTGTTTATTTTGGACCATTTTTTCCGAAACAAATATTTATTTGCATTTAAGTATTCAGATAATACCTAAATTGTGTTAAATTTTTCAGTAATTCAAAGATAACTTTTTAGAAATTTTTCTCGTCGTAAATATAATAAATAATAATAATTGAAATCATATAATCTTGGATCGAAATATATACTTGGAGGATTGATAACTAATGTTTGCTTGGAATACTCAGAAATTTTAAATGATTGATTTAAAACATAAGTTAATGCTGCATTTGGTATCATAACTGGGAGGTTCAAACCAAAGAAACCAAAAAAAATTAAAACTGAAATTTGAAAAATTCAACAAAAGTTAAATAAAATATATTTGGAGAAATTCCTAAACAATAATTTTATTTGTATTCAAATACATATTTTATTTGAGAATTTTAGTTTGCAAATATTTTGTTGTAACATATTAATATACGAGTTCCAAATATATTTTATTGATTTTCAAATAAAATTTATTTGCTCAGAAATATATAATATTTAAAAATTTGTGTTCCAAATATATTTTCTTTCGATTCAAACATATCAAAAGAGGCGATTTTGCCCCGTGTATTTGCGAGTATAATTCATGTGGAGGTTTAATGTTTGTGAAAAAGTTGCATTTGTAACAAAAGGAGGACAAATCCAACATTTTTGAAAAAGGAGTGAGGACGGGAGGACATGTCCTCCTTACAAGGTTCTTCCACTGAATGCAAAACAACCGAAGCTAGAATAATTAAAATTGTCTTAAGGGTGATTCCACGTAAACTGACCCCATCACACATAAAAAATAAATCAGATTTTTGCAAAAAAAATACCATAACCACGAGCACCACGAACAATTGAATTTTAGAAAGTTTTTTTTTCCTAGCAATGAGTTTTCTATAGGTTATTATAAAATTGTTGGATGCACTAATTTTACTGTTGAACTGACTGAGCTGTTTTTCGACATTTTGTTATTTTCTGAAATTTTGATGTATGCGGCAGTGAAGGTCCATAAGGTCATTTTAAATCAGCCTATTCAATGATACAAGATTTTGATTGGTTCTGGAATAAAAGGCATAATAATACTTCTCAAATGGAGTTAAAAAATATCAATATATTTTAGAAAATATGTGGAAAACTATAAAAAATCAAGAATAACCGACCTAAACATTATTTTGAGAAGATTTCTGCTTATAATATTCTAGCAGGACACACAGCGTATTCTAATTCAGAAACTAATTCTTTGTAGAAAATGAAAAAATAGCATTGTGATAAACATTGACACAAAAGGGAAAGAGTTTTTAAGATGTCAAAACTTGTTTTTGGCAACGAATTTTGTATTTGCAAGTTTTGACTCTATGTGATAAAGAATGTCGGCAATATGAATATGATTTAGTGAATAAAACGCCTTCGATTTTATTTTTCGCAGAAAAAACATAGTTTAATAGATGCATGTTGGATAATAAATTCTGGACAATATTTCGATCTACTTATTACTCCTCCAGATTGAGACTATGTCACACCCGTTACATATTAAAATATTTACTACAAATGGAAAAATAATTTAAATTATTTGGAATGAAGTCTACAATATACACTATACTCTCGAGCTTCCAAAAAAAATTTTTTTTTGTTGGCAGTACATAGAAAAATTTTACAGTATACAATAAAGAAAGCGGTTGATCAAGATTTTATCAAAAGCTAAGGTCACACCCGTTACGGTAATATATCAACCATATTTTTTTTATAAAAAATATTATTATATTTCCTTGCATGTCAGTTGGTAACACTTATGAATATCTACATAAACCACCCATTGTGAGTTGTCGTTATAAATTATATAGATCAAAATCAGGAAAATACTCTGTAAGAATGTCACACCCGTTCCGTTGGAATCACCCTTAAGTAATTACAATATAGTGATTTATCAAAACGGTATATTCAACCCTGTGCTGGCTTTCGAATTCGCAAAAAATTTTGGGGATTCGGATTCTCAGTAAGAATGTCACACCCGTTCCGTTGGAATCACCCTTAAGTAATTACAATATAGTGATTTATAAAAAAGGATATATTCAACCCTGTGCTGGCTTTCGAATTCGCAAAAAATTTTGGGGATTCGGATTTGCGTATTGCTCTTTTTCTCGTAAATCAGCACATTCGGATTTCTGTTTCTTATGAATAACACCTGCTGTTAATACAAAAGAAACTGAAGTCCGAAATTTGCGTGATTTACGAAAAAAGGGCAATTCGAATCCACAACATTTTTGCAGATGTGAAAGCCGTATTAAATCAAAGGGGGAGCGCTGTCCCACAAAAGGCATTTTTAGCGTCAAGTAAATATTGTTTTTGATATTTTGTTTTTGTCCCCCACCCTCTCTTTCAATGTTTTTTGTTATGCTATGTGCACACAGTTTTCAAATCTTACAATGTTATCAACTCTATCAAAGTAATACCAATGTACTGATAATGACAGATTGTTAGCAATGGGGGAATTGTCAGTACAGACGATTGCAAGAAAATCTTATAATTTCATATATTTATTTTATAATGTAGTTTGTAAATATTTATATACAGGATTCCCAATACAAATATTATATAGACAGTGTTGCCAATAAAATGTGTCTCTGACAATAGCGCTATTGTCAGATGCATAAACTTCGCACATCTTACAATGTCTTACAATTTATTGACGATGACTTTTCTGCCAACGTTGCAAGATAAAAATTTTAAGTCCTGAATCACACGAGGCAACTTTGACACCTGCTTGGAAAAAGTTGCCTCGTATTATTCAGGACTAAGTTCATACGGTTGAAAGTTCACTGGGTTGCATTTTTTCGAAATTTTGCTGACAATATTGTAAGATCTGACGACTGTGTGTACATAGCTTTAGTTACGTCAAAAATCTTCGCCGCGTCTAAATTTTTGCAGTTTTACTTGGAAAACAATTTCTCATTATACCCTACACCACACTGTGGTACAGGGTTAAGTTTGTTTCATGGCGGACATTTGTATATATTAATATTAAGTGTTGTTTTAAGTTATAGTATTAAGTGTAAAACAATAAAATGAGCAGTAATTCCCTTTTTGTAATTCGATTTTTTGGGAAAATATTAAATATAACGACAAAGCATTGTAACTACACCATTTTCAATTGTAATTCGAAAAAAATCAATTGAAATTCGAAGATTCCATTTGAAATGTGAAAAACATCAATTGAAACTGAAAATTCCATTTGCAATTCGAAAAACGTCAATTGAAATTCGAAAACATCAATTGAAATTCGAAACACATCTCTTGATATTCGAAACACATCAATTGAAATTCGAAACACATCAATTGAAATTCGAAACACATCATTTGAAATTCGAAAAACATTAATTGAAATTCGAAACTCATCATTTGAAATTCGAAAAATGTAAACCAAATCAATGCTGTATATTAGTTGAGGTAGCATTTCAGTCATAAAATTTGTCTGTTTTAAATCATAAGTATTAAAATATGTTTTGTTTAACTAATTTTGAATAAATATTCATAAAAGTTAATATCATCTATATGTTTTCTGTTCGTCACATTATATGTTAAGATTTAGTCAGCAAAGAATATTTAATTAAATGCTACCCAATGTACAGATTTGTTTACATTTTCGAATTTCAATTGATGTTTTTCGAACTTCAAATAGTGTATTACGAATTTCAAAAGGAAAAATTCGAATTTCAATTGATGTATTTCGAATTTCAATTGATCTTTTTCAAATTTCAATTGATGTGTTTCGAATTGCAATTAATGTTTTTCGAATTTCAATTAATGTGTTTCGAAATTCAATTGATGTATTTCGAATGTTTTTCAAATTTCAAATGGAATCTTCGAATTTCGATTGATCTTATTCGAAATTGAATTGATTTTTTTCGAATTACTGTTGAAAATGGTGTAGTAAAGGGTTTTCCAACAAGAGGTGTCATTTTTTGAGATAAATGATATGATTTTTATTTCATAATAAAGAGGAAGGTATGCCGTTAATAATGAAAAACTACATCTGCCAAATGGCCACCACGCTTACAGGACCATATCCTTTTCATGAAATTATCCATAACCAAATCGCAAAGTGGCTGCCCTATGCCCTCGATAGCTTCACGAATTCTATGTTTGAAGTCTTGAATCGACGCTGGGCTGGGCTGCTGGGAAGTCGCAAGGTGTTAAATCACAAGATCTCGGACCTCTTCGAGAGATAACACGGTCCGGAAACTTTTCCCGTAACAGAGCAATGGTTTCGTAGCTTGTGTGGCACGTAGCGCCGTCTTGTTGAAAGTAAACGTTGTCCAGATCAATACCATCCAACTTCGACCATACCAAATCATTAACCATCTCTCGATAGCGCAATCCATTCACCGTAACTGTTGATCCAAACTCATTTTCGAAAAAGTAAGGTCCAATGACCCTGCCGGACCATAAACCGCACCAAACAGTCACACGTTGAGGATGGAGAGGCTTCTCAACAATAACTCTTGGGTTTTCCGAGCACCAGATGCGACAATTTTGCTTGTTGACGTAGCCACCGAAGTGGAAATGGGCCTCATCAGTCAAGATGATTTTGTTTCGTTCGTATCGGTTTTTTGTTCGATCGTTTTGTATCGTTCGATGATCGTGTATCGTTCCATTTTAAGTAATGGCGTAGTTTCTACTTGTCAAATGTCAAAGAACAAAAGTTACAGCTACCGAAATATCGGGTGATTCAAAATAACACCTCTTGTTGGAAAACCCTTTATAAGTGAAATGTAGAAATACATAATTTTAAGAAACTAAATATATATAACTTGTAAGATACCTAATGTATGTAAGTTATCTCGAAATAATAAAAAATGTTAGCTATAAGCGTATTAACCCATTGTAATAAGGATTTTTCAAATTAATAAACATGAATTGAATTGAAGTACACCGATCGACTCACTAGCTGATTTAACCATGTTTGTCTGTCCGTCCGTCTGTCTGCCCATCTTAAGTTGTTCGTTAACTACAGATCGCAATTTCACTCTGATCGTTCTGAAATTTTGCAGTTTGGAGTCTTTCGAAGCTGGAAAGAACCCTATTGAATTTGGCTGAAATCAGTTCAGCTCCCATATACTGGGTGGCTGATATGTATTGCAACCAACTTCAGGTTGCTATCATTTCTAAACCGCTAGTCTGATAGCTGACAGATTTATTTTAGTGACAGTTCATTTTATTGTTTACAAGCTTACAAAAGCATTTTGATCTATTGCATTCAGAAAAAAGTTATTCGTGATGGAATAACACACGAATTTTGCTTGTAGTTTGAACGAAACTAAAAAATAAGATTTGAAAAGGTGTAGAAAACACAATTATTACAATGTAAAATTTTTGTTCAATTCCATTTAAAATACAAGGTAGAAAACTAGATACCATTTCAAAACATGCTAAGTCGACATAGTATGCTTTTAAGGACATTTAATTTTTAAATTCTAAATATTCCAAAACTTGGAGTCTATCCGTCAACCCAATCAAAGGTAATTCCAGAGTAACGTTTGTTCAGTTTACAATGTAAAAGAATTCCATAAAAATTAAAAAAATTTATAAAACGATTGTCTCTCCTGAAAAACTAACCGTTTTGACTTGACATGTTTTGGAATGGAGGTATCGATACTTACCAAATTTTAGCAAAATCGAATGGAATTGGGTTGAACATTTCGTCGTCTTAATGCTATTTTGGTCCATACGCCATTTTTGTGTTTTTTGAGTTAGGAGCTGATAATATTAGTTTCAAGCATGCTCTTTCAGAATCTGCAATAATTTTTTTCCTATCTCGTCTAGTTTTGGAGATATTGGTAGGGTAAATCTTTTTAACTCTGAATAACGGGAAATAATTTTGATATTTTTGTTCTATGTCTCCATTTTTCTGTCGCCCAATTTTTTTGACTCACTATTTTAGGTTCTTTCGATCACAATATTTAAATTACTCTCCTTCCATACCGATCCTCTTTTTGGTCCGTGTAATACAAATACGAAAAAATATTAAAATAAAAGTGGATATGGACCAAAATACCATGTACAAAAATTGTTATAACTAGCTTATTTTTGAATGCAATGGCACATAAATGCATGAAAATCATACAAACACTGTTGGGAACCATACGAAATAAAAAGTGTGTAACTCTTCAGTCCCGTTTTTACCCAAACAATAAATTGCGTTTTTCTCCGATCATACAAAACGGCGTATGGAACAAAATAGCATTGAGCCGACGATGTGTCGATTGGACTTGGTACCAAAAAAACGATAAAAAATCATAAGTCATAAATTTGCTAAATTGTCAAAAGAGAATATCGATGGCTTAATATAAAAAGGGCGTATCTTGATTTTTGTCATAATTGAGTTTTCCGTTTATTGTTGTCGAAAACTGTCAAATGCACATTCGTTTTTTTTTTAATTTTCGGGGGCAATAGTTGCAAATAAAGGATTTATAGGTATTGTAAAAACCCCATAAGTATAGTCAACATATTTGTTTGGTTTTTATTCGATTTTTCGTGCCCCTGTTAAGGAACAACAAAATCGAGATACACCCTTTTTATATTAAGCCATCGATATATTTTATGACAATCGATTTATTTTTCCGCAAGTCAACGTGTATTTATTCACGGTTATAAAGTGAGTATGACAATTTTGCTGTTTTACTAATCGAACAGAGGCTCAAAATGGGTTAATAGAGTAAAATAAACAAAATTACCAAATATGTATACTGAAAATAAAACTTTAACCCGATTTTTTTTATTCAAACGTGCGAATACTTGTTTGACTCACTATATGTATGTCAATGTCTGAATAAATTCTCTGTTGCCTTCTAAATGTTGGCAAACATTTCCGAAATTATTGTTGATTGCTAAATAAAAAAGGCCTACTGTCCCATAATATTTGATTTCTATAGAAATAAAATTCAATCGTTCTTGGCTTTTAATATATATAGTATATATGATTTTATTATTAAATAATACATATAATTTCTACAAGTGTTTTCTAGTGGTGCGATATTAGAATGTTATGGTTGCTTTAATTGGGTTTACTCTGCAAATATGATACATAAATAAATGGCTATTTCACGTATGTATGTAGATGTTTAATGCCTTTTGTTTTATTATTGTTATTATTAGTTGTGTAATTAATTCAATTTAACTTGATTTTCCCTATGGAGAAGAGTTTGAAAGAAACGCAAAGAAAAATAATTTAACATATGTATCATCCGTACTGAATTCGACTTTTTTCATATATGTAGATATATACAGTGGCTCAACACTGTATTGGGTCATCCACCAATAAAATGAGCTTTCTTATTTTTTGTTAACTTATCAAGGCCTAAGAATAGTTTACACTTAAATATAAACAGGATGCAAATTACACATCAAAGTTATAAAGGGACACAAGACGAAAACATGAACAATTTTGTAAGAATTAGTTATTTGTTTTGAGAATGTTTCATCTGTCGGATTTGGCAAATTACCTTTTTATCTTAAATCACACAGATTTCGAATTTCAATTTATTTTTTAATAACACATGCTAAAAGGGACTAACAAGAGAAAAAAGATCTATGTAAGTCGGAAAGTTCATGAAGATAGCGAAATTCGTAACATTATACAATTGTGAATTTGCTAAAGTGAAAACCAGCACCGGGGCGACTAAATATAATAAAAAATAATAATAATCTTCTGTTTTTTCACTACATCGAATTTAGTCGACAAAGAAAGATTTTAAAGATTAAATATAATAAAAAATAATAATCTTGTATTTCCCACTGTATCTAATTTAGTCGACAAAGAAAGATTCTAATGATTTCTTTTATACAGTATTACCACTACTGACCCCATACCATAAAAATATACCCATGTCAATATTCACCAGATACTGTTTTTGTTATTTTTAGATGCTGAGATTCTGCATATGATAAGAACATGATGATGCTAAATTTTCGGCATTCAAGTCTAACGCACTAAACACTGATCAGCAAAGACTTTGACAAAAATTGATATTAACAGACGAATGTTAATTTACAACCGGACAACATTGAGTGGATGAAAACAACATAAGGTTCCCGCGATAATCGGATATATGCCGGAACGAAGTCTGTAATAGAAATAGACTTAAGGATTATCAACTCAGCGTCTCCAAGCTGCTACAACAAGAACAAAAAAGAAAATTTAAATCTTTTACAAGTTCGGTGTATACTCTCTGTTTTAAAGTCGGCAGAGACATGTATATACGAGTATAGATGTATTACCATGGAGATATTGAATAACGTCATTATATTTAACAAAGCTGCATTACTGATAATATGGTGTACACTATTCGAAAGCAAGTGCTATATTATTGCTTAACTGTAGTCGAAATACAGTCACAATCTCCGAAATGGTATACAAGGAGATGATTGTAGTAACAAAAATTAATAAAATTGCTGTAATAAAACGTAAAAATTGTCGTATTCGCCCTTATCGCGAATAAAATGTGAACATTTGAAAACAACTTAAGATGGTATTACGATCGGCCAATACCGAATTACGGCACAAATAAACTCATATTGCAAAATTTCAGTCCGATTCGTTGAAATTTATGGTTTTTTTAGAGTCAAAACATGGACCTATGGTGAACGTTGTTCGTGTAAAGGGGGTCTGTATACAAATACACCCAAAGAACAAATTTTCGGTAAAACCTGAAAAAACGCAAGCAGTATATTTCACGAGGAAAAGGAAAACATGACACCTCTGGTATTCTCAAACCACCAAATAGCATGGGAAACTAATGCAAAATATCTAGGAGTGATTTTAGATAAAAAGCTGAACTTTGGTGAACATATCTCACACATTGTGAATAAAGTAAATAAAATTACAAGGATAATGTATCCACTAATTAATAGAAACTCCGAGCTGAACACGGAAAATAAGAAAATGGTAATCAAAGCGATAATTCTACCAATATTTTATTACTGCGCCCCTATATATACAAATTACAAGTCGCACAGAACAAGTTGCTCAAAATGATACTTAACCTCCCATGGCACTATTCGACTCAAAGACTGCACGCACTATCAGGGTTTGAGCTCGTCAAAGACAAAATTTAAAAAATTACCACAAACTTCCAAGCAAGATGTTTATCTTCGCGTTATAAGCATATCAATGATCTTATTTCATAACTGTAGTATTTAAGTAAAAATCTAATCTAGTCATCGAAATTTTCAAAAGGTTTTTTATATATTTTTTTCTTTCCTTTTAAAACTCTTTATGAATAACTAGAAACACCTGTAACTCACGAAATGCTAAAATAAACAAATCTAAAAAATGAAAAATAATAAGTATCTGTACCAAATATCAGTCACCGATCTCAATTATTGCAGATTGTGACCCTATTACAACAGATATAGTAAAATCATCTTAGAATTTTACGACGAATATTTCGAGGTGTTACAAACGGAATGACAAAATGAATATACTCCCATCCTATGGTGGAGAGTATAATGAAATTGGCGGTAAGGACTACATTTCTCAAAGATGAATGGGTTGAAATATCAGACTATTATTAAAGGGAGTAGCTCAATATAAAGTGCTAATTCCAGCTTAATTTTTCATACTTCCACAATGTGTCCCGTTATAACACTGACCGCGTTCTTCGAATTAGGGTGAATAATAAACTTTGTTAATGTATTTTTCAATATATTTGTCGTAATACAGTCTGCGTTTGTAAGTTTAACAATATTCAAGAAAACTTTCCTTTTTGCTAGCTGTCCCACTATAATGTTGAACCAATGTACTTGCACACGTACTAGATGCTAATGCCAATATCAATTTGTTCGCTTGTTCTTGATTAAATTAAATAAATAGATAAATATGTCTTTGTGAACGTTATGTATGTATGTAGTATGCATGTAAAATGAGCGTGAGTAGAGTATACAAGATGGAAAAAGTGATTAGGCGGTCGTGACGATGGCGATGAGACTTGTGGCTTTTGTTCAAAAATAACTAGTTTAAGTATAAAAATTGTTCTCAAAATCTTTCTAATTAATATTTTAAATTGAATTTACAATATATCAAGATTATGGGATGGTGGTAGTACACAATAAAGAAAGAATCGGATATACATAATGGAGAAAAAACAAAAGTACGACTGGTGTAACAATTCTTGAATATAATAGATGAAATAAAGATAAATCCGAAATGGAAACTTAACTGGATGACATACAACATCATGTTGCACTGGCAGTGGTCATGCTATTCGTATTGGAATTTAAAGGGAGACTTTTAGCAATGGTGTTTGTTGTATTTATTGCTGCCTCCATACCAGCGGAAGCATTTGGATTATTGTGATCAACAGCGTTGGTGGTGGCTGAAGACACCTTACTTTCCTCGGCAGTAGAGGTAGACGTTGCCACACCGCCAGCAGCAACCGTTGTGGACGAGGCATTAACGGATTCTATGGCAGGTGTCACGTTGTTATTCTCTCCCACATCACCAATCGCATGTGAATTGAGTGAGGCTGCATTGTCCGTGGCCAAAGTGTCGGCATTTGAACAGGGCATACCAGCGGTGGGCGATGTTGACCTCACATCTAGCTGTATGACAGAGTTGTTATTTGCATTCTCAATTGAAGCTCCTGATAGCGATAGTTCATCGGCCGAATCATCGGCGCCACATTCTGTTTGAACGCCTTTTTCTTCCAACAAATGTTCGTTGATGCGTATAGGTCGATTAAGCGTTCCAAACTGTTTAGAGATTTGAAGTAGTTCCCGCAGAGTCTTGTTTTCCAAACGCAAACGGGTTATCAGTTCCAAGTCGCAATCATCATCGATGGATGCCGCCCTTTGCATTACGGCGGCCATTTCATTTATCTTCTCCCTCTGCTCCCTAATTATCTTCCACAGTTTCTCATTATAAACTTCCTTGAAATTCAATTTGCTCTCCAAAACTTTGCTGTTGGTGTGTTCTCTGTACTTTTGCATTATCAAGTCCATAGCTCTTTCGTAATCTTCAATACACACCTTGAGCTCACGATTCTCCTTGAGTATTTCCGAACTATTGGCATTCTGTTGCTGAATGCGATTGACCATTTCCACATTGGACTTATTATTGGCAATGCGATTTAGAGAATCCATGTCGTCCTGATACTGACGCAGACTTTCAACATAGCGATTATTACCTTCGGCCTCCACAAGTAGTGCGCTGCTAAGGGCGTCCAGCTCTTTTACACGACTTGCCATTCTCTGGGCGTCCATAATAAGTTGTCCAACTGTTATGGCCATATTCTAATTCGATTTTATTTTCGGCTGTCTTCACACAAACTCACTCTCTCTTTCTGCTGTATATGGTAATGGTGTTGCCTTTTTCTGTAATATTGAGCTGTGCTTGCCAATTTTGTTTGAAAATTATAAATGAAACTTCATCGAATTAATAATTTTCTATTTTTCAAGGGAACAAAAGAAACTCACAATGACAGTTTATTTCGCCCATTCTCTTTAATTCGTGATGACATTGTCCAGAGTTGCCAAGTATCACGATTATTTGAAATTTTCTGTTGCTGGCGTAAGGCAAACGTAACCGTAACGAAACCAATCATCTGATTAAGGCTGGGTTAGGCATACGTAACCGTAACGCCCCCGTAGCGTAACAGTGTAAACGATTAGCCAACGAAAATGAAACGTAAACGGACAGCTGAATCTGCTGAAATTTGATTTGGAAGGTACTTTTACATTAGGCATGTTTTCGTTACAAGCTAGCACTTTTAGTTTAGCACTTTGCAACGAAAACAACTGACTTCCACTAACTGGCACATAAGCAATAAGTGGCGGATTTTCACTATCTGGTAGCGATGGTGTTATGAGTTGCGAAGAAAGAACAGTGCGAAACAGACAAAAAATTCGTGAAAAGTATTTATAAAACATATATTTACTATTCTATGTTCAATTGTTTACACTCTTTTGCAAATATTAAAATAATTTCCCATTTTTGTTCTTCTTCTTCCCGTTAATTCACAATAATTGATAAAATCTCTCCAAAAATGGGATGCCATATTGCTAAATATAGGGTGCCCAATCTGGCAACATCATACTCGATTAAGACATGAACACAAGCACCAAACTTCATCGGGAACTAATAGTGCTTAAAAGTGCTTAGCTCCCCATACAAATTAAGCACTTATGGTGTAACGAAAACACGCCTATTTGCAAACAAAATCAGAAAAACAACGAAAAAAATAGGTAATAATATATTAAAATAGGAAAATATGAAATAAAATAAAATAATTATTTTACAATATTGGTTCTGAATGTCTGAGACATATGGCACGTTCTCCAAGTTTCGGGTAATTGTTCCAGCGGGTAACGTTACGACTGCGTTAAAGTTAAGGTACGGTTAAGTTTGTCTAAGGGCCTCTTTACATCATGATATTTCGTCGCGCGATCCGTCAGAAATACTTCCCTGGGCGACTAGTCTTTTAGGTGTAAACAAGGTTCGCACGATTTTGAGAGGATTGCACGACACCGAGAGAGGATCGCACGACAAAATCGACATCCAATTACAAGCAGGGATGGAAAATTATTTTTTTGAAAAGTTCTAAACTAATACTTTTTAAGCTCAAGTGGTACTAATTGAATTTATTTAAGGAACATAATTTTCAAAGTATGAAATTGCTTCTTTTTTCGCGAAGATTGTTATGATTTGTTAGATGATTTGGCGTTTTTATACGCTTACAACAATTATTATTAGACATTCCGCCTGTAGCATTTTTAAAATATAATTTTAGAGAATTGTGATCGCTATTCCAAAAGAATACTTCAAATCAAAAATTATTATTTAAAACCTGATAGTTCATATTCTCTTCATAAAAATAAAAATCGGAAAATAAACACATTTTGAAAAATGCTGTCTTCCGTAACTAGTTACCATCGACATAAATTGTATTCAAATTATCAAATTAATTGTAATAGAAAAGGTACGCTGAGAGTGTGTGAATTAGGAAAACAAAATGTCATTTGATTTTTGTCTATATAAATAATTCCTAAACAATAGATAGACCAAATAAAATAGTACTGAAACGGTCGTGAGGATACGTTGGTACTTTTGAAAGTGAAAAGGTACTGACAACTGTAATTAAGTACTAACTTTTTCAAATGCAAATTCTCACTGGATAGTTACGTGACAGATCGCTTAGATGTAAACTGGCCCTAACCCAAGTCTTCAAAGCCGAGTAAGGCAGTTTTTGCAGTGTTTGTGGGAGAGGGACTGAGTCGGTAAGGGGGGTGAAAAATGTCATCCGTTCTTGCATTTTTTTGCAATGCAATTTGCGTTTTTTTTCGCTATGAAGTGGTGATTTTTTTGACATTTCCACATTCCTTTTTATTTAATTGTCGTAGTTTTGTGCTCGGTTCAACATATGTAAATTTGTGCGACATACATTTTAATGAACGACGAAAAAATACGTTGTCTGAACGCAAATGCAACTTCAAAAGAGAATTGCATAAAAAATTGTAATTGTGAATATGGACATAGGAGGTAGAATCTCTTGCAAACAACAAATCTTAGATACAACCCTGTGCAGTATTTTCGTAAAATAGTTTGTCAAAATAGGCAGTCGACTCGAACAGCTGGTTGTCAAATACATTTTTTATTTGAAATTTAATTTTTTTTTGTAAAAACCAGCCCTGGTATATGAATACTACGTATTCTACCAACAACTACTCTTGACGGGAGGAACACAAATCCCAAAAAAAATATTTTATTTGAAAAAGATAATTTTTTCTAATATTCCAAACATAGGTGGAATTACCCTGCATTGACTGTGACTGCATTTTTATTCAGTATAATAAGTTTTCGGTTGTATTGGGATGCACAAACAATTTAAGTTTGTTCATTAAGAAACTATAAAATTTAAATTTCCTCATTTTAATCTCGGAAGGGCAGATGCTTGGAATTCTATTGCTTGATATATGATAAAGTGTCAATATCCGACATGGCACCCAAATGTTTTTGCCGTTAGAGCTTTCCAACGATTTTACGTCTTTCATACATTTGGAATACATTTTTTTAAAAGGTTTGGCTCGACAGAGCTTATCCTTCCAAGTGAGTGGCGTGAGGCATAAGCTGAATGTGGCCAAACGTGTCACACATATCACCCATAGCACTGGAAAAGCAGAACAGGAAAAATAAAAATATAGCTGGAAATGCATAAAATGGAGAGGCCTGTCTTCTCGCGCAATAGAGTTAACTTAAAATACCCACAATAAGATCCTTTACGGCAGATTGGGTCTCCAGTTGACGTAGAAGATTTTGGGTTGAGAGCTACTCATCATGTTAAAACCAATTTTTAGTTCGTATTTACTTTCTAGTTAGGAAATAAGTTTTTCATGTTTTATTATTAATATAAGAAAATACATATGTATATGGACCATTTATTAAAAAATATAATGAACGAACAATGTGAAATGCATTGAACATATTATATATTTTTTTAAATAATAACAAAGTTTGTCAACATTGTCGAGCTACGTCTGATGAATTGTCCGGCGTTTATTCAGTTTTATCAAAATGGGTGTTGCCTCCGGGTGATCCGCCTAGTTTACCATTTAATTTTGAGACGATTATAATCCATATAAGTTCCAAAAACGTCCAATTCATACCGAAAAAGTTTCTGTTTGGTGTGGATTTTGGGCTTACCAACTTCTTTTGAGCTGTATTGGATGATATGGACAAACATGTGGTTCCAAAAGGACGGCGCTACGGCCACATAAATCATGCTACATGGCATGGCCTTCTCACGAGGAGGTGATCTGAACTGGTCACCGAAATCGTGCGCTGTGACCCAATTAGAATTTTTTGTGGAATTTTGTTAAGTGGCAAGTCTATGTGAATAATCTACAAACTATAGCAGACAACACAACCATTAAAATTCAGCATGCTTCGAGCGCCAAATTTACGGAAAATTGGAGACTGTGGCGGACATTTGGAAGTATTGTATTTCATTTATAATGACATCAATAGGCCTTTCAAACGATATTAATCAAGTTATGTGATATCACACATACACACTTTGCTTTATTTACATTTAACTATAGGAAATGTTAAATAAAATTTGCTTTATGTATTTTTAATTAGCGTGCATTTTGTTTGATTGTATACTATATATTTTTAAACGCTCTCAACAATAGTAAAATGTAAAAAAACAATCAAACGCCATCTAAGAGTTTGACAGTTCATTGAGCTCTAACAAAATTACGAGAAAATCAGTTATTCGCTGTACTCTACCGTGTTCAATATACCTTGGGTAAACTATTAAAGTGGTAAATACTTGTCACAATTGTCGCTCCCATTTGAATAGTGCCGATATCGGGTACAATCAATTGCAAATACACACACACGATTGGCTTATGATTTTTTTCTTTTCGTTACACCATAGCAGGCAACGAAGCCGACCGAAAATTGTCGGCGGCGGCTTTTGGATGAAATTATTGGTCGGCGGCGGCTTAGCCGACTCAACTTTTACGTATCGGCGGCTTTATTCATAAGTAGCATTCCCACGAACATATTAAGCTGAAGTAATAAAAACGAAACGGCAATTCGTATTCGGAAAAAATCGTTTAATAGATTTTTGCTTTGTTAAAATATTATCGTTTCCAATGAAAAATGTGAAAAATAACGGTACCACTTGTTGATAGACGTCGTATGTCCTTATTCACACTTGGCAATTAATTCAAGAAAGTGTCAGAGTTTGTAGGAAAGAGCTCTTTCCGCCTGCCTCTCTCTCCAACAAACTTTGGTACTTGCTGGAAAAAATATGAGCGAAATTTTTTCATTTGTGGTACTGTTTTTTCAACGTGAGAAATTGACATTTTGAGCCGCCACAAATTAATCGAACGCCGCAACAAATTGAAGCCGCCAGCATTGTACTCCTATTTACAAGGTGGCGCAAAAGTAATCCTCCTATCAGAAATTGCTATAAATTTTGCGATTGGCCCCTAATGTCAGTTCTGTTTTGACATTTGTGTAGTAAACACATGCGAAATACACGTTAATAAAAAATGTTACGCTACACTGCTCCAGAACGCGGAATATTGCTGACTATTTATTTGACCAATAATCGGTCGGTGACTTTGGCACAACGTGAATTTCGTCGCAGATTTCCTGGCCGTCCAACGCCTACTGGTGAAAACACTGCGACGTTTAGCCGCTCGCCTCGAAGAGACTGGCACAACACGAGATGCTGCCAGGCGTGGCAGACTTCGGAATAGCCGTTCTGCAGAGAATATTGCTGCTGTAGCCGAGGATGTCATGGAAGCGCCGTCGACAGCGTCGCAGTCGACGGTCTCTACAGCGAATTTTGGTACAAGATTTGAAGATGTTTCCGTACAAAGTCCAGACGATGCATCAGCTGTTAGCTGCTGACCGCCAATCGCGTCTAACATACGCTCAAGCCATCCTTAATCACCACCAAGAGGAAGATGATTTTTCATCAAAAATAATCATGAGTGATGAGGCCCATTTCCATCTTAGCGGGTACGTAAATAAGCAAAATTTACGCTTCTGGGGCACTGAAAATCCGCGTGTAACCCACGAAGAGCCATTACACCCGCTCAAAGTCACTGTATGGTGTGCTGTTTTCGCTGGAGGAGTCATGGCTCTTTTTTCTTCGAAGACGTCGCGGGCCAAACGGTTACTGTGAATGGTGAGCGCTACAGAGCAATGATCAACGAGTTCTTTTTGCCGCAACTTGATGAATTGGGATTGGAAAACATGTGGTTAAAACAGGACGGTGCAACGGCACACACTGCACGTGCCACAACCGATATGCTGAAGGATGCATTTCCCGGGCGCCTAATCTCCCGTTTTGGCGATTTGCACTGGCCAGCAAGATCGCCTGATTTGACCGCTCCAGACTTCTTTTTGTGGGGATTTTTGAAGTCGCGGGTTTATGTCAACAAGCCTCAGACTCTTGCAGCTCTTAAAGACAATATCCGTCAAGAATGTGAAGACCTATCGCCGGAAGTTTTGGCCAAAGTGATGGAAAATGCCATGGTTAGGTTAGGTTAGGTTGAAGAGAGGAGACGTTTAAACGTCTCATGTCCATGGACATACACTTAAGCCAGTGGTTCGGCCTGTTGTGCGCTCCTTATTTATGATCTTTTTATACCTCACGAGTTACAGAAAATCGGTACTAGACACGAATTTTCTCAGTATCTTCCAGTCATATTCTCTGAGATGAGTCATGTCTGGTAATATGTCGGACCCGAAATGTTGGGATCTTGCATGTGTGAAAGCCGGGCAGTGACACAGAAAATGTTCCATCGTTTCGATGTTTTCTCTGCATGCCCTGCATTCGTCGTTTCCTGCTAGTCCTATGCGCTGAAGATGTGCTTGTAAGCTTGAGTGTCCCGTTAGAACACTCATCATCTTACTAATATCGATCTTGTTTAGTTTCAGAAGACTTCTTGTTTTCTTTTCATTTGGGTCACCCCACAGTATCTTTGCAGTTGCTCCTACTGTTGCGCTATTCCACATAGTTTTATGAGCCATCACTGCCCAGTGCTTCAACTCATTTTTCGTGGCTTCGAAAAATTTCCAATTTTTCAAGTTTATTACTCGAAGTTCTCTGCCCTTTGAAGCCAAGTTGTTTGCCCGTTCATTTCCAATCACTCCGTTGTGTCCTGGTACCCAGCAAATACGCAATTGACCATGGGCTGAGTAATCATTTATCGTTCTTTTACAGTCCAACACAGTTCTGGATTTCACCCTTTCCGATGTTATTGCTTTAATCGCCATTTGGCTATCTGTGAAGATGTTGGCATATTTAGGCTTTGTCGTGTTACTGAGCCAGTTCACACACTCCGTGATTGCTCGAACTTCTGCTTGAAATACCGTGTTATGGTCAGGGAGGCGGAAGTGAAGTTCGACTTCTGGTTCATCAATAAAAAGTCCCTGGCCCGTCCTTCCTCCTCGCTTGGACCCATCCGTGTAGCAGCTGGTTCCCACTGGCACATGGGCCAAAGTTCCATTTTCCCAGGAGCGTCTGTCTGGCACAAACGTATCACAGGTAGCTGTAAGCCGCACTTCAGGAATGCGGTCCGATATTTCTGGTGTTTGAATGTGACCAACTAGATATTCTAAAATCTTCTGATGGTACGACTTGTGGTCTCGATTTATCCATTCACCCATCACTTGTAGACGTCTTGCTGTGAGGGCTGCCTCATACTTTATACGGATATCTATTGATTGGATGTGCAGTATAGTCTCCAACGCTTTTGTTGGTGCAGTTCTAAATGCCCCGCTTATGCCTAGACAGCACATACGTTGAATTTTTTGCAAAGGTATTACGTTGCACTTCTTGTCCATTGATGTCCACCACACTACAGAGGCGTAGGTGATTATTGGTCTAATCACGCTCATGTAAAGCCAGTGAGTCATATTTGGACGTAGTCCCCATTTTAAACCTATAGCTCTTCTGCACAACGACCAACATCTGTGTGCCTTTGTAACTCTTTCTTCAAGATGATCTTTCCAGTACAGTTTCTGATCCAAGATTACTCCCAAGTATTTTACCTTTTTAGTTATAGCAATTGTCTTATTCAGGGATCGAGGCGGGGTAAAACGTGGGATCTTCGTTTTCCTTGTAAATAGACATATTTCTGTTTTGTCTGGGTTAACATTTAATCCCCTTGGTTGTGCCCAGTTATATGCTATGTTAAGTGCCTCTTCAGCTCTTCTGCATAATAGATTTGGATGAAAGCCCCTTAGAAGTATTACAACGTCGTCTGCATAACAGACTGGTTTAAGTCCTTCATTGGTGAGGGCTTTTAGGAGACTGTGTATCGTCGTAACCCATAGAAGAGGCGATAAAATGCCCCCCTGAGGTATACCACGATTTACCTTGTCTCTAATTTTTACGTCATATGACCCACAAATAATCCACCTATTCCTTAGCATATTGTTGATCCAGTTTTTCAGCGCCCGGTCAACCTGAAACTCGTCTAAGGACTGGATAAGTGTATCGGTCTGTACATTGTTAAATGCGCCCTCAATGTCTATGCAAACAGCAAGTGTATACATTTCTTTACTGAAGGACTCTTCTATGTGGTGCACTACCTCATGCAGAGCTGTTTCCACTGATCTTCCTTTGACATAGGCGTGTTGTTTGAATTTTAGCCTGTCATCCGCTATTTTACCTTTGACCATGTCATCAATTATTCGCTCCATTGTTTTTAACAGGAAAGAAGTAAGGCTAATGGGTCGATAAGCCTTTGGGGTCGTGTAACTCGCCTTGCCAGGCTTTGGTATGAAGACCACCCTTGATTCCTGCCAGTTTTTTGGGGTATACGAATGGGTTAGGCATGCAGTGAACACTCCAGCCAGATGAGTTGATACCAGATCCACCTCATTCTGCAGAAGTGCTGGAAATATTCCATCCGGTCCCGCAGCCTTAAAGGGAGAGAAACTTTTTATCGCTTCTTTAACCATACCATCTGTTATATCCGTAATAGGTACTTGATGCAATACATTTTCATTCTGTAACGGTTCCTCTGTTGGTCCAGCATTACCAGTCGGAAAATGAGTTTTCATCAAGAGCCTTACGGTATCCTCTATAGTTTCCATCCTTTTACCCGTTTCATCCACCAGTGTTTCGGTTTGGACATGAGTTTTTGAGAGGAACTTTTTCATTTTAGACATGCTGTTAACGCTGTCTACTTGTTCGCAGAAAAGCCTCCAGGAGTTACGTTTCGCCGATCTAACGATTTTATTGTATTCTTTGAGTCTTCTGTGGTAGTCGTCCCAATATACTGATTGTTTTTTACGTCGAGCTCTATTGTAAAGTCTGCGGACATCTTTGCCAATCGAGCGAGTTTGTCCTGTCATCCAGGGTTTCTCAAAGGCAGATTTCCTTTCTCGAAGTGGGCAACTATCTTCGAATGATTTTACAAGAGCCTCGGTAATCATCTTAACATTTATATCAATGTCTTCTGCACATAGATAATCGCGGGTAGGCTGCCCCAATCGATTTCTAAGTAGATTTCCGAATTTAGTCCAGTCGGTTTTAGCCTTATTACGGAAACTTATGGGGTTTGGCGGTGGCCGTGCAATTTTAAACCTTATATAACGGTGGTCTGAATAGGAGTGTTCATCCGAAACCCTCCACTCATGAATCTCATCAATACGATTTTCTGAACATATCGTTATATCTAATACTTCTTCCCTAATTTTGTTAACAAAGGTTGCAGTGTTTCCTATGTTAAGAGTTATGAGGTCATTTGTATTCAAAAATTCGATAAGGGCGTGTCCCCTTTTATTGGTGTTAGTACTACCCTAAGCGATATGATGGGAGTTGGCGTCACATCCAGCTAATAACTCATTACTTGTGTGTTTGGATTCCCTCACCAGACGTTGTAATTCCGAAGTAGGTGGCAATGTCGGCGCATCGAAAGGCAGATATATTGACGCCAGGTACATATTTCCATTACCTTGCCTCAGCACCGTTGCGTCCGCTGTTGACAACTCTGAGAGAAAATAAAACATAAGTTTTTATGGCACAGAATACAAGTCCTTGGACGAGTACCTGTGTTAGCGTAGAAAAGGTTATAGTTCACATGGTTTAATCCAGTAACCTTGTTGCTAGTTGTCCATGGTTCCTGGATCAAAGCAATATGAACCCTGCCTTTATTTATGATGTCCATCAGAGCGTTGGATGCTGTCTCGCTCCGGTGGAGGTTTATCTGGATGACCTCAATCATTGTCCTTCCAGTAAAAGTTTCTTTTGGGAGTCTATCCTATCTGGTGGCACCCCCTCTTTATTTGGTAGTGGGTCATTCTCCTCCTTCCGTTCACTACCTATTACACCATCTTCCAGTCGACAATTTTTGGTAGGCGGTGTTATTTTTTGTCGCTCCCTCATTGGTTTGAATCGTTTTGTGGCTCTTTTTATTTTTATCACCACCTTTGCTGGGAACTTCCTGCAAAAGTGGCGGTACTAGTGGTGAACTGGTGGTGTTATTGACGACTTCCACATCAGTTTTTGGCAGTGTCTCACTTGTCTCCATCCGTTCAATACCAGTGTTTGCCTCTTCAGACAGTATGTTTGGACTCGATTCATTTGTCCTGCCAATCGGGACCTTTCCAATTTTGAAAAAGACTGTCCAGATCAAGAAGTACGCCATGCCCTTCGCCATGACAAGATTGTTCTTGGATTCTGGGTCTATGCCTAACACGAGGAGAGTACCCTCGGTATCATCCTTCCTATAGAAGACTTCCCACTTTCTCACGGAAAGTTTTGAATTCTGTTTGCCAATGATGTCGAGTATGTACTCTGATGAGAACTTACTGGGACATCCCTTAACATATAGGGTCGTTTTTATGAGTTCAGGAATGTCGCTTTTCCTTACCAATTTTAGCTTTGCGCCGTCCCAAGGTGAGGGGAAGCTATCCACAAGTTTTACGAGGACACCAGCGCAGCGTTGTGATACCAGCCTTAGCATCAAAACACCTCTCTCAAACTTGCAACTCATTACTTCGATTGGTGGTTCATCCTTAGATTCGAGGACGTATTCCGCTACCCTCGTATAGACCAAATCTTCGAAGTTACTCTTTTGGTCTTCGGGGATTCTGCCAGATGCACTACTGCTATCAATTATGGCGTAGCATAGATCGTCTCGAAAATGTTGTTTAGCTATATTAGAATAAGACGGTGGCTTCTTACCCTTCTTTATGGCCAATTGATTTTTCCGTGTCTGTAGAGTCTTTTTGGTTAAAGCCTCGTCCTTAACGGATGATTTGGTTGACTTGAACTGCGTTACTGGGTCAACTTTACCGCCCACAATCGAAGGACCCAGACTAGAGACCTCCTTTTGTGTGGATACGTTAGGCTTATCCGAATTACAGGAAGACGGCGAGCCCTTTTTCTTCTTAGTCACTTTCACAGCGCTATGTTCTTCGGGAGACCTGACTCTTTTAGCGGCCTCCATGTTTGTATTGGAGGTAGAATTGTCAGGTTCATCCCGTAATAGGTTCTGTCGGTTCAACTTATTCAGTTTCCTTCTTTGTGCCCCTGACAGTCTCTTTGAGTTAGCAACAATAGTGATATTGTTATCATTTGATGATTCAGAGTCAGAGTCCCCAATGGCTTTTAAAGGCTGGGGTTGCTTAAAGCCCCGGCTGGGTTCTGCTTCATCTGTCTTATCATTTGTTTTGCCTACGGCTGGATGTGCTCTTGTTTCATTTTCGACTACGGGATCCAAGGCACCAAAGCTCGTAGAAGTTACTTGCTCACGATTGTTCGATAACGACGACACATGACTCGTGAGTGAATCAACGCTTGTCGCCGGCACTGGGTTATCCCTCCCCTGCGCCGTAATCTCCTTCGTCTTTTTTGGTTTAATCATAAATTGGTTGGGGGAGACACCCCCATAGCCAGTATTAGCCCGTAATAGGTACGTCGGTATAGGCCTTCCAGACTGAGCTCAGAAATTTCTGTACAGAGACCGATGCATCCAATTCAACCTACGCTTTATAAACAACAAACCTCCTGGTTGCGTAGTAGGTAGGTGAATAGGTATTGCGTAATAGGTTAAAAACTATCCGCTCTGCGATAACACGTCCGTTCGCTACGACAGGCGGCGACTGAGCCATAAAATGCCATAAAAAGGGCTCAAATGACAATCAACTGTGGCGGCGGCCATTTACATGATATCATATTCTCGACTAGATGTAAAAAAAATTAAAAGACCAAATAAAAATAATCCACAAGAAGAATCAAAGTTTTTCATTTTTTTTAAATTACAGCCAAAAAACATCGAAAGGTTACTTTTGCGCCACCTTGTATTTATATTCATATTTGTCCGCGAGATGCAATGCAATGCCTTGGAACGGAAAATAATTAGGAATAAACGAGAAGAACGACATTCCGATTAGATAGCAAAGCAAAAAATGTGCAAGACACTGGAAGGACATGTAACTATATGTAATAATGTGGAATTTGACTTGTAAATACATATGTACATTTACGTATGTATATTTAGAACAATCGTGCCGAAAAGCCTAGAAAAACTTTGTGGACGGCAAACGCTACCGAAGCTGTAGGACAATGGAATTGGACAGTGTCTGTAATCTCGATTTAGAAATGGTTGTGAAGAACATAGTGAGTTCTTGCTAGCCATAGGAGTTGGAAGAGGATGTTCGGTTTATGGATGGAAGTATAATCTATATATATGTCAACAAATATAATGTAAATCCTTAAAAATAATAATAAAACATTTTTTTCGGTTCATCAAAACATAATTTTATTATTTATATTCGTACAACATTGGGAAATTATGTTCTTATTTGTAACATTGTATTACCATGTCTTCTGATGCCTCAAAATAAATAATTTATGTATAACATTATCACAATGATCTTCAACAATATTTCCTTTCTGCAACTTAAATTAAATTTTTTCTAAGTCGGCATTATTCCATTTAATTGTTTATTGATTATTATTTAAACTAGTGTTTGTTTTAAAGAAAAGCAAAAAGGAAAAAAATGCACATGCTTATACACACACACCTTTAAGGTGGGTACTATGTTTTTTCACCTTGAAAAAATTCCACAAAATATTATTTCAAGTTGAAAAATGGAACGCTTTTTTACTAAGGTTGCATTGCATTTTTGAAGTGTGTGTGTCGAAATGTCACTTTTATATGAATGTGTGTGTGTATAAGCATGTGCATTTTTATCACTCAAAGAATTTTGTGCGTATCATTAGCAAAAATGTTTGTTGTTTCAACAGTCTGTGTCTGCTGAAAAAGGGAAAGCAGACTTCGTCTGTTATTTTAGCAACCCTATGGTTGTTATTCTAGCACATAAATTTGCCTGCTACTGTAGCAAACTAGAACAGTCGTTTTAGCAAACAATTTTGCTATTATTTAGCAGAAAAAAGCGGCTTGGAGAACAAACTATTTTTATTATTCTAGCATACGTCTCTTTCATTTTTATTTCAATAAAAGAAATACAAATTTTATATTTTCCTGATATTTGAGAAGAGTATATCAACCAGGACTCCAACCTGAAGTTATTCAGCCCATGTATTGATAAGCGTTTCCAACTGTGAAATCTATGTATCTATGTATGTATGCTTGATCTAAAAATATAAATGAAAAATAAATCATTTAATCAAATTGAATAGCAATAGGAGTATCTACAAACAATACTTACCGGTCACTGGCATTAACAATTATCTTCTTTTTGTCCGAAGGATAATGTATTGGGTTTACCCTATTGACACGGTATCTAATTGTACATGTCCAGAGCCATATTATTGGGCAAAATTATCTTATCCATGGATCCATCCAAATTACACTAAATTATCCCGAGTTTTTTTGGAGCCAAAAGGTTACTTCGCTATGCTGATATTAGCAACCATCGTTGACGCATATGGTGTAAAAAAAATAATGTTGCCATTTCTGGTGATACAGGTGTAATTAATGAAATAAGTAAACAAATCGTAAAACAAATACTTACGTTGTTTCAGATATTTTCGTTAGGAAATCGCTTTCACAAGTTCTTTGTACGGACAGCATATATTTAGTTTACTTCTGTAGCCATATTAAAGTAGAGGGTTTTAATAGGACACTGCTTGCTGAGAATCATGAAAACAACCAGAAATAACACTTTTACAATCATAGTGAAATTTGCAATTTGTGTACGCTTACCTGTTGCAACTTGATTAATTGATCCTCCAAGGCATACACAATTTCGCCTTTTTTCTTTAACCATTTGTGTAGTCAGAGCTGTCTCGGAACCGTTTTACTCATTAAAATCATTTGCAATATATTCGTTTCTTCATTGCCAAAAAGTTTACTTTACTCCAACCGCGGAATGCTTTTGTAATGCGAATTAACAAACACAACGAACAGTTCAATTTATTTTATTTTAATTTTTTTTTTGGAATATGTGTTCTCCCGTCAGTTGGAGTTGTTGGTAGAATACTTGTATTCATATACCAGCTGTCAATTCAATTTGTTCGGCGTAAAATATTTTAGTCTTGAAAGGGTGTTACTTAAAAAGGCGTCGGCGCAGGATATCTGTCAAAGTGGGCAACTCTTGAATGCTAGTGAAAGTATATTACGTCCGTCAATATTATTTGATATGCGAAATAAACATTTTATATGAGATTTTGTCATTGGCACAAATATGAATATATGTGTAACTTGTCGCAAGCACATTTTAATGGAAAAAAATGGTTACAGTGGTAAGGAATATAAATTAAACGCCGCTTCTTTTTTAATTTTCTTTTTTCCGTCATAAAGCATATCTATGTCCCGATTCACTCGGGGCAATTCGGTGTTTGTTGGAAATAAAAGCAGCAAAGTGCGAATGAAAAACACAAAACGGATTGACAGTACAAGAAACTACTTTCCCCATTGTCCAGATTCACATTCGGCAACTTTCCAAGCAAGTGTTAAAGTTTGACGGAAAGAGAGGCGCCGAATTACCGCGTGTGTTGAGGAGTCTATGTTCGTCCCAATTTACACGAGGCAATTTTATCAGCGGTTTAACGGTGTTTGTAGGGGAGGCAGTTGGAAAGGGTGGGGAAAAAACTCTCGTACTCGATTGAACTTTTGGTTTTTCATTCGCACTTTGAAACAACTACAATACACACAGGAATAGCCGTGGAAACCGTATAAAATTCGTCTTTGCACAGGATGATACAATCTTGCGAAATTTTCTCTTAATACTCACCCTAAGCCTTTAGGAATTCTCTCGTTTTTTAACTTTTTTTGCATACACAATACTTAGTCCTAGATCACACGAGGCAATTTCTTCCAAGCGGAAAGTGCTCTCTGTATCTCTCCTACAAACTTTGACACTTGCTTGAAATAAAATTGCCCTGTGTTAATCAAACTTTATAAACATTTTTACAAATCGCACATAAAACATTAATGTTTAGCTTTGGTTTCATTAAAATATAAAAAATTAGAAACTAAAATCTAAACACAATAGATTAATTTTATTGTATGTCCGGAACTAAGATTTTGAAATCGTCAAATCATATTCGTTATCGATTTGTGTTTTACTTTTTGCATTTTTAATCGACTCCTATTTCCAATATTTTTAAAATCCAATGAAAAAATAAAAATATTGAGAACCGTAACTCGGAAAATAGATATCGCCGAATAATTATTTATTTTTTTTTAAATATACTTTTCTCATCGCACGAATGACCTTAACCTTTTTGATTTTCAATGGTAGTTGAACTTTATCATGTAAATTATTGCACTTTTGTCTTATTTTCACATATTTTGATTAACAGCAAAAATTTTCAGCAAACTGAAAATTTTTCAGTAGTGCGTTTGCTAATGCAAACTGCAAACTTTTTGCTATTACAGCAGAAAATGTGCTGTATTAGCAGAAAAAATGTTTGCTAAAAATTAGCAGACGTTGTTTGTTATTATCAGCAAACAATTTTTTTTGGGTGATCCTTTTTGCTTTTCTTGAAAACAAACACGAGTTTAAATACTAATCAATAAACAATTAAATGGAATAACCGACTTAGAAAATATTTAATTTAAGTTGCAGAAAGGAAATATTGTTGAAGATCATTGTGCTAATGTTATACATAAATTATTTATTTTGTGTTGATACGATGGCGATGCTTGTGAGGCATCAGAAGACAGGATAATACAATGTTACAAATAACAAAATAGTTTCCCACTATTGTACGAATATAAATAAATAAAATGATGTTTTGATGAACCGAAAAATATGTTTTATTATTATTTTTAAGGATTTACATTATATTTGTTGACATATATAAATTATACTTCCATCCATAAACGGAATTTCTTCTTCCAACTCCTATGGCTGGCAAGAACTCACTATGTTCTTTATAACCATTTAAAAACGAGATCACAGGCACTGCCTAATTCCATTGTCCTACTGCTTCGGTAGCGTTAGCCGTCCACAACGTTTTTCCAGGCTTTTCGTCACGATTGTTCTAAACATACAAATGTAAATGTACATATGTATTTACAAGACAAATTCCACATTATTACTTAAGGTAAGTACAGACGATTTGCAGATCGGACATTGCCAGAAAAATGGCGGAAAAATGCAACCCTGTGAATTTACAACCGTGTGAACATACAATTTTTGTTTTGCAACGTTAGCAGAAAAGTCATTGCGAGATAATTTGCTGATTGTTATATGTGCGAAGTTTATGCATGTGACAACGACGCCATTGCCAGAAAAACATTTTATTTGCAACACTGTCTATAATGTATTTTTATTGGCAATCCTGCATATAAATATTTACAAAATATATTGTAAATATATGAAATTGTAATGTTTTCTTGCAATCGTCTGAACTGTCAATTCAACTTTGACTAACAATCTGACATTGTCCGTGTATTTGCAGCACTTTAACAGGGTTGATAACGTTTGCCGATTTGGCAATCGTCTATACTCAGTTTTATAGTTACATGTCCTTCCAGTGTTTTGCACATTTTTTGCTTTGCTATCTAATCGGAATGTTGTTCTTCTCGTTTATTCCTAATTATTTTCCGTTCCAAAGCTTTGCATTAGTTTTCTTTATTTCAGATAATTTAATTTAGCATTCTTTATTAGGAAATTTTATTGCTAATATTTACAACTGTTAAATTTCTCGCGGACAAATATGAATATAAATAAATAGGAGTACAATGTTGGCGGCTTCAATTTGTTACGACGTTCAATTAATTTGTGGCGGCGCAAAATGTCAATTTCTCACGTTGAAAAAACATAGTACCACAAATGAAAAAATTTCACTCATATTTTCACCACTTTGTTTTTTGTATGGGATTTCAGCGTGTTCATATCAAAAAAACTAACTTCGGCATCGGAGTGCGCGGCGACCGATGTTTCCATTATTTCAAATTCAGGCCGCCTATTCATCAGGGATCCATTATCAAAGAAAACCTTTTTAATTGACACCGGAGCAGACGTGTCCGTTGTTCCAAAAAATCACAAAATGGCACGTACAACCTTTCCTTCATCCATTCTACTCTTTGCAGCAAATGGCACTCCAATCAAAACTTTTGGTACGGTTGTACTCGAACTTTCTCTTGGTCTAAGAAGAAGTTTCTCCTGGTTATTCGTCATAGCTGACGTTTCCAAGTGTATACTCGGTTCAGACTTCCTAAACCACTTCAATTTATTGCCCGATCTTAAAAATAAAAGACTAGTGGATGGAACGACGCTTCTATTTTCTCAAGCACGACTAACAAAAGAGAAGTTGCTTGGAATTTATACCCTTTCTAAAAACCAGTCGCAATTCCAAAAGCTTTTGGAAGAGTATCCGGAGATACACAATGTTTCCATGTCACTGGGTGTCAAGAAGCATGGAGTATTTCATCACATAGAGACCTTTGGACCTCCGATTTGTGCAAAAGCAAGACCATTGGACAAGCAACGCCTCAATATAGCGAAGAAGGAATTTCAGTTTATGCTTGAAAACAATATAATACGTCCTTCAAACAGTAAGTGGTCGAATCCGCTTCATATGGTTGCAAAGAAGAATGGTGATTTCAGACCCTGTGGAGATTATAGATTTTTAAACAAAATTACAGTCCCTGACAGATACCGTTTATCACAAATTACGCAGCAGCCCTTCATGGATGTAAGTTCTATACAAAACTTGATTTGGTACGAGCATACCACCAAATTCATGTGCATCCTGATGACGTTTGTAAAACCGCAATTATTACCCCTTTTGGACTTTACGAATTCCTCCGAATGCCATTCGGACTTCGTAATTCTGCACAAAGTTTTCAGCGGTTGATGGATGAAATTCTTCGAGGATTAGACTTCGTGTTTGTGTACATCGATGATGTTTTAATAGCATCACACACGCAAGAGCAACGTATCGAACATTTAAAAATTGTCTTCAATCGTTTCCGTGAGTATGGTATTGTGATAAATCCGGCTAAATGTGAATTTGGTTCGTCTGAAATCGACTTTCTGGGATTTCATATCAATGAGTTTGGCAGTACAGCTACAAACGCAAAAGTTGAAGCAATTTTGGACTACCAAAAACCAGAAACCACAATGGACTTAAGAAGATTTATTTGTATGTTAAATTTTTACTGACGTTTCCTTCCAAATGCTGCCCACCATCAAGCCCCTCTAAATGCATATATGAAAGGCGCAAAGAAGAAGGATAAGCGACCAGTTGTTTGGACCACTGAAGCTGAGGAAGCTTTTAACAGATGCAAACATCTCATAGCAAATGCAACATTATTAGCTCACCCTGTTGAAGATGCAGAAATTGTTCTTAAAGTGGATGCATCGGATTATGCAATTGGTGCAGTTATCGAGCAAAAAATATCTGACAAATGGCAACCACTTGCTTTTTATTCCAAAAAGTTAAGTCCTGCGGAACAGAAGTACAGTACTTATGACAGAGAACTTCTAGCCGCTTATTTTGCAGTGAAACATTTCAGATATATGCTTGAAGGTCGTGATTTTACACATCTCAGGTATTAACAATACAATAGCCGATGCTCTGTCAAGAGTAGGAGGTATTGGCGCAATTAACTATGCCAAGTTAGCAGAAGCTCAGAATAAAGATAAAGAACTTAAAGGTCTTCTCTCCGCCGGTTCTGGACTTCAGATGCAGCACATGCAACTTCCTGGTACAAATATAAAAATATATTGTGATATTTCTCAGGGTAGAGCAAGACCTTATCTGCCTGAAAGTTATAGAAAATCATCATTTGACTTACTTCATAATCTATCACATCCTTGGTCTAGAGCAACAAGGAAACTCGTGACAAATCGCTTTGTTTGGCCTAGCATGAATAGAGATTGCAAGAAATGGTCAAAGCTTTGTCAAATGTGTCAAAAATCGAAAATAACTCGACATACAAAATCACCACACGAACATTTCAAACTAGTTTCGAATCGCTTCACGGAGATACATCTAGATATTGTTGGTCCTTTACCACCATCTGAAGGTTACAATTATATCCTTACAATGATTGACAGATTCTCAAGATGGCCTGAAGCAATCCCTCTAAAAGATATAACATCAGATACAATATGCAGAACTGTCTATGAGCACTGGATTTCGAGATATGGAAGCCCAAATAAGATTGTTTGCGACAGAGGAAGGCAGTTTACCTCAAAACAATTCCACGATTTTTGCAATTTTATTGGCGCTAAATGTCAACATACAACATTGTATCATCCACAAGCAAATGGGATGATAGAACGTCTCCATCGTACTTTGAAAACTGCAATTATATGCCATGGTGATAGTCAATGGACAAAAGTTTTACCATCTGTCTTAATTTGTATTCGTGTTTCATACAAAGAAGATCTTAAGACATCATCCGCAGAAGTATTGTACGGCGAAAATTTACACCTTGCTGGAGAATTC
Source organism: Eudasyphora cyanicolor (assembly GCA_963930755.1). Taxonomy (NCBI): domain Eukaryota; kingdom Metazoa; phylum Arthropoda; class Insecta; order Diptera; family Muscidae; genus Eudasyphora; species Eudasyphora cyanicolor. The sequence continues at coordinate 96,147,516 of OZ005737.1, read as the reverse complement.
TTCCAAGAAACTTCTACAACACAAAACTGTAGTGAATTTGTAGATCGTCTGAAGGATATTGTTCAAAGTTTTCAACCCCAAAACGCATCTGATCACAGTCTGCATAAACCATTCATAAGTAAAGATTTGTTTCAGTCTAGTTACGCTTGGGTTAGAAAAGAAGGAATTAACACGTCATTATCGCACAAATATACTGGACCTTTCAAAGTTCTGGACCGAAACAAGAAATTCTTCAAAGTTCTGTTAAACAATAAAGAAGAAACAATTTCAATAGATCGCCTAAAACCAGCATATTTGGAAAATGAAATCATCAATGAAATCGGACTATCTCCATCATCAACTCGATCAACGAATGAACTCAATAACGCAGTCACAAAAAGAATCGCTTTTCGCTAGAAAGGGGGTAGTGTGGTGGTGCACACCTTTCTTTAAAAATAATTTAAATCAACACACCATCGCATTTTGTAAAATTTGCTTTGTCACATTTTTTCAATATTTTTCAGTCTAACTACTTTCAATTTAGAAAATACACATTTTCATTGGCTTTGTTTAATGAAGTTTTTTTTATAAAAAAATAAACAATCTTTCGTCTTGACACCCCATATTGTGTATTGTGCACTGAAATGCTATTATTACAATTATAGAAAAAAATAATTTCTGTGAAATATGATGACAATAAAAACAAAAGTAGCTTGTAGGCGTAGTTAATTGGCCTGAGATTGTAACAAACCATCAGCTGGAGTGTGAAAATCTAAGGACAGTTTTTTGTCGGTGTCCAGGAGATTGTTGTAGAACTCTTGAAGGTTTTGCAGATCAATGTTAAGATTATTATTACATCGTTACTCGACGTGATCTCCTCCAGCATGAATAGTTTCTGACGCAAATACTCAATGGATTGTTCTACCAGTCGTCTAGTATCTCGTATCTCCAATGTGAGCCAAGTCTTGGCGCACTTTCATTTCGGTCATGCGTTCATTGGCCGAAGTCAACACGTCTTGGGCAACTTTCATTGAAATGTTCTTGCTGTTTCGATTGTTCTTCCAGGCGGCATCCAGGTCACAAAACAATTAATTCTATGGAAGAAACTTTGCGGAAGGCTGCAGTTTGTCCATTAACCTTTAGTTGCTTCATTAGTTTATCGGACTTGCCATGCAGGTCTTTTTTTGTTTTTCACAGTGTTCCAATTGTAGTTCGTTTATTTAATTCTTGCATTTATATCTCGAACAGTTGTTCTCTGGGTACCAATGAAGCTGTAGCAGTGCCAGACTTTGATATGATTTATTTCGCATAATGTTCAGCCTCGACAGCGGTCTTTGTCTTTTTATCCCTGGTGTCTTCACGTTAATATTCTGCAATATGGTGTTATTTTCACAAAAGCCTATACAGTGTTCCAATTGTAGTTCGTTTATTTAATTCTTGCATTTATATCTCGAACAGTTGTTCTCTGGGTACCAATGAAGCTGTAGCAGTGCCAGACTTTGATATGATTTATTTCGCATAATGTTCAGCCTCGACAGCGGTCTTTGTCTTTTTATCCCTGGTGTCTTCACGTTAATATTCTGCAATATGGTGTTATTTTCACAAAAGCCTATAAGGAGAGAATATCAACATATACAAGACAGCGGTGAAGAATTGAAATCACAGCTTCCACTCATAACGAGCGTTTTGAAAAGATTTGAATCATTGCCATGTAATACTTCACCACTTCCAATTTTGCTGGAGTAGTATATATGTATATGCACTTACCATGCCATTCACCATTTTCATGCAGGAAAAGACCATTTTTGTACAACTTTCTCTTTAAATTTTTTCAATTCCATTGTAATTTCTACAGCTTACAAATTATTTGAGGCAAATTAATATGTTAGCGACGTCAAAAAATGTAAACAAACTCGTTATTCGCATACTTTTCGAGCCGTCGCATTTTATTAAAATGTGTCAATTTATTTTACATGTGCTTTATGGTAAACAAAATATTATCATTTTTATAAAATATATATATTTTTATTTGTTCAAAAAGTATACCAGTAGTCATTTAGACTTGATTACCGGATAAATTGTAACCGGTTTTGTTTCATATCTAATTATTAAAAGACACTCAAGAATCACATAAGTTGCCAGATGCAAATACAAATTTGCTATCAGATATCTTTTTGTTATTTAACCTTTATTGTGGAATTTTGAATACGCTGTTCTATTACATGTTTATTGCACAAAATGGGTTTGGTAAGTAGTGTGCACTTTAAAGCTACAATAAAGTTTTTTTTTTTTAATAGGGCTGTTAAGCATTATTAGTTCCCGATGAAGTTTGGTGCTTGTGTTCCTGTCTTAATCGAGTATGGAGTTGCCAGATTGGGCATGCTATATTTCGCAGAATGGCATTTCATTTTTGAAGAGATTGTTGTCAATTATTGTGAATTAACGGGAAGAAGAACAAAAATGGAAAATTACATTTGCACTTCCGGTTGAATTCTTGGTGGCGACACACGCGTTCCTCTACTGAAAAAAAAATAATTGTGAAGCATCGAGCTTGTAATCGACGTTTTTAAGCAAAAATTGATTGCCTTTTAGCAAATCATTGTGTTTTTAACACACAAACCTATATATTTTGTAATTTTTGTGTGTTTTTTTGGAGAAAAAGTAAAAAATACTGGTGTGAGTGGTACGGCCAATTTTGGATGGCCTCGGCCAATTTTGCCACTTTTTTACAGGATTGATACTTGAATGCCACTTTTTTATTTTGAAACTAAATTTGATACTATTTTCTATTTCGTGCCCCTTTGTACTAAATTTGTGCAGAACGCATAGCTGACATTAATGAAAAATAAGTTAACGGACAGGTTGAATGTAGAAACTTGTCATTCAGTGCTTTCAGTCAGGGCTGTGGAGCCAAATTATCGACTTTGTATGTAAAGACAGTCTTAGGAAAGTTAAGTAGCAAGATGAATATGCTACTAACAAAATAAGAACTTTGCAAGACTATACGATATTTCTAAGCGAGTAAAAAACAGTAAGGAAACATCAACGACAGGCGAAGCCAACTATATGATATCGTTCACCACCACAATAATTATAAAACTAAATCTATACTGAGTTTGTTCAAATTCGACAATATGCGTTCTTGCATAAATAAACTCTACCCTACTAAATTTCAAAATGATTGAATGTGCAACTCCCACAGCGCTACAAGACCAAGTTTAAATAAACATTTATATCTGGGGGCAATATCGATCTGAACCGATTGATTTGACAATTTCAATAGGTTTCCTCCCTGTTGTGAAATTTCAACTTTTTGAAATTTCCCAACGGTCACCTTGGATGCCAGAGACGGCTGAAAATTCAATTATAGCCTATCGGCTGAATAGTGATGTGAAGGAAAGTAATGCTTTGGTGACGACGAGGTCAAAAAATGGCCGAAAATCAGCAGCAAATTTGAGTGTGAGTGGAAAAAGTGGAGAGGGCCGGGATATGGGCGGCGTGGCTGATGCATGTGGTGGTGCTATAGAGGTTGATGGCATGGAGCCGAGTGGCAGTGGAACGTTGAATGGCAGAACAAGATGCAGAGAGGATGATGGTGCCAACGAATCGAAAAGGCGCAGGTTGAATGACGCAGAGACGAGATATTCGAGTGAGCATACAGGTGAGGTGTATGTACTTGTAGACACTTGTACTCCGAATCAGAAATTATGAAGAATAAAAAAGTGAAAAATGGGCTATATTTTGTCCAGGAAATAAAGGACTTGAAAGGAGAGGAATTTGACAACATTAAGACAATTGATGCGATAGCTGTTACCTTATATAAGGTAGTGTCCGCAAACAAGTTTTTGGATAATGAAGAATTGAGGAGGAGGAAATTGAGGGCATTTGTCCCAAGAAATTTCGTTGAATCTTTTGGTTTAATCAGGGATGTGCCGCTATGTTGGTCTGAGGAGGAGATCAAGGTTAGAATAGTATCAGGAAAGAATGTTGCATCGGTAAGAAGATTTACCACACTGAGCCAAAAATTAACCTTATATAAGGTTAACTTAACCATAAATAAACATGATTTGGAGTCTACGTTATATAAGGTTAATTTGAACATTTTCTTGTTGACTGGTATTTAACAATAATAATATTTAATTTAACTATTCCATGGTTGAATTTTTTAACCATGAAAATTGTTAATATTATAATAATAATTGTTACTTTAACAATGCATTTTTGAATTTTTTAACCATGAAAATTGTTAATAATTACATTTCATAGGTAATTTATTGAAACAATGCATGTTCAATTTAACAATGAAATTGTTAATATTATTAACTATGAAGATTGTTATTGAAACCTTTTTAATTGTTAATTCAACTATTTAGTGGTTACTTCATGTAACCAGAAACATAGTTTTTCAATAATTTTTAATATTTATATTAAATAAAACAAGAACAATTTAACTTTTCGCAACTTTATTTTTTATTTTATTTACAAAATAATCTATATATATAAAATTGTTGCGTGACTGGCTGACTGACTGACTGGCTGACTGACTGATTGGCTGAAGCTAGAACCATGATATTTGGTGGGAGGATAGTCCTTGGGACGTAGGCGAGCAATATGGCGGGATTTTTCGAAATTCGTACTATTAGCTGCACAATGGGGCAAAAAGGGATAAATATGGTACCACCGCCAAATCTAAACGAAATGAGCTAGAATCTTGAAATTTGGTATGAGGGTAGCCCTTAGGAGGTAGACTCAGAAATTGGCAGGATTTTTCAAAATTCGAACATTTACGCACGCAGTGGGGTAAAAAGGGAAAAATGTGGTACAACAGCCAAATCCAAATGGCAAGACCTAGAATCGTGAAATTTGGTGTGAGAGTAGCTCTTGGGACGTAAACAAGAACAAGGAGTGATTTTTTTTAAAAATTTAGGGGCACTGTGGGACAGGAAGGTATAAATATGGTACCACCGCCAAATTTAAAGCCTATAATTAGAATGGTCAAAATTGAAGCGAGGGATGTCTTTATGACAACGGATCGGGGTATTCAGTTTTTTTGTATTCGTAGTTTTCTAACTTTAAGAGGCACAGTGGGAGAAGGCTGGTTAATTATGGAGCATGGGGAAAAAAGGGAACAATCTGCCAAAATTGGAACTTAAACATGAGATATGAAGAGTTTACATGGTTTTAGGAGCACTGTGGTCAAAAATGGTTAAATAGTGGAGTGGAGAAAATATGATTAAATATGTTACAGTGGGGAAAATGGTTTAAGTATCCTAGCGTGGAGACACATTTTAAATACGGTACAGTGAGACAAAAATTTGTTAAATATGGTACTGTGGGGTAAACATTTTGTACAGTGGATAAAGAGTTAAATGGGGCACAGTTGTGCAAAAAGGGTTAACTGTGGTACAGTGGGGTAAATATTGTTATATGTACATATATGGTAAAGTGGGACAAAATGGATTAAAAATGGTACAGTGGGGCAAAAAGCGTTAACTATGGAAAGTGGGTCAAAAATGTATTTACTATGATACAGTGGGGCAAAAAGGGTTAAAAGGGTTAAATATGGTACAGTGTGACAAAAATGGTTAACTATACAGTACAGTAGGGCATAGCTGTGTTAAATATTGTACAGTGGGGCAAAGATGGTTAAATATGGTACAGTGGGGCAAAAACTGTTAAATATGGTACAGTGAGACAAAGGGTTTAATATAACACAGTGGGGCAAAAAGCGTTAACTATGGTACAGTGGGGCACAATTAGTTGAATATGGTAACGTGGGACAAAATGGGTTAAATATGGTACCGTGGGTCAAAAAACGTTAACAGCGTTATGTGTTAGCTATGGTACAGTGGGACACAAATGGTTAAATATGGTACAGTATGACAAAAATGGTTACAGTGGGCACAAATAGTAATATATGGTAACGTGGAACAAAATGGGTTATGTATGGTACAGTGGGACAAAAAGCGTTTACTATGGAACAGTGGGGCAAAAATGTGTTAACTATGGTACATTGGGGCAAAAATGGTTAACTATATTGGACAAAATATAGTAGGACAAAAAGGTGTTAAATTTGATTCAGTGGACCAAAAAAACATTTAGTACAGTGGTAAAAATATGGATGCAGGTAGAGAGGGTAAGTTAAATATGAAATAAGAATGTTTTTTTAAGATTTATGCGTTTAGTAGCACTGTGGTGCAAAAAGGTTAATATTATGATGCAGTTGGGGCAAGCAACAATTGTTCAATATGTTACAGAGCGGAAAAAATGTGTTAAATATGGTTTAGTGGAGCAATAAGGCTTAAATATGGTACGGTGTGGTCCCTGAGTGCAAAGGTAGCTCTTACAGCATAAACCAAAGCTAAGAAATTGTTATTTCCAAATAGGTTCTTCTACTTAAACCGTGGGTGAAAACAAGTTAAATAAATGGCACAGATAGGGGACAAAAATGTTGAAATACGGTCTAAGCTTGCGAATTTGGATCTTGAAATATCAATTATCATTTTTAAATATTGTACAATCGTGCAAAATTGGTTAATTAAAAAGGGTTAAATGCGGTACAATGGAGCGATTCACTTTAGATTTTTAAATTCGTACCTTAATAGACACAGTGGGACAAACATGGTTTTATATTGTACCAGGATGTGAATGAAGCTATTGGAACATAAACTAGGGGAAAGTTGCTAACGTATGAACCAAAAAAATAGTTTTTCAATGTTCAGAGGTACAGTGGGAAAAGGGATAAATATTGTACCATGATGTCAGGGTAACTCTTGGAACACAAATGAAACGAGGGTTCTATTATATACATATATAAAAGTAATCAAATCTTCTTCATTTTGCACCATATGTAATAATCATGTCATTTTGAAAGAACGAGGTATAACTATTTTACTGTACCCTAAACAGAAAATAAATAAAAGATGGGGGCTGCGAAGCGCATCGGGTTAAAGCTAGTGTTAATATATACGTACTTATGTATAAGAAACACCTGAAAAGAAAAAAAAACAAAAAGGTTAGAAAATATAAGTATAAATGTAAAAAAAGGGTGCAATTCTAAGAAGATCTTTTGACTTTTTACCTAAATTCTGTGGTTCAAAGAGCATAAACATTTACCGATGGGCCGATCTGATAGAAAAATCTGCTCTGTGACTATAAGTTAAGTGCCTACGTTTCTGTGCTTGACCAACATGTGATCAGTCCCCACTCAAAAGGTGCCGTCCACGTAAACTCCCTGCATCTTTCGATTATTAAGGGCCCAGGACGGTTAGGCACTTAGTTTGGGGTACAGAGCTTAATCCGATCTTACGGCAAACTTATAAGAGAGAGGAGATTAATAACAATGGCAATCTGATAGAAAGCCGATGTCCCACCAAAATCATAATCGGAATAGATATAAAAATCAAGGATTGGGCAAGTCAATGGATGATACTTCAAGGAAGTGCACTGAATTGTATATTAAAAACAAGTAAGAACGTTTCAGTCGGGTAAACCGACCAAGGTATACCCTCACTTTGTGAGTAATATATAACATTAAACTATTAATCTGTCAATTTGCGTGGGAAGGGATTTAACAAATTCACCTATTTTTCGGTAAACAGTAAGTTCTTTAAATACATTGCACTGTGTCGAACTATAAGCGTTTGGGTGCACTGGCATATTAACGTTGCGAGCTATTCAATTTCGGTATGATTAGGTCATTTTGTGGGAGGTACAAAAAGGGACCAATAAGGCCCATCTTTGAACTTAGCCGGAGATAGAAAAATATATTACCGCATACCAAATTTGAAGTGAATCGGTTACTCTTTTCGAGAGTTATCGTGCGCACCAGCCAGCAGACAGACGGACGGACATATCTCAAATGATATATGTATACCCTCGTATTACTAAAGTGAGGGTATAAAAAAACAAATGTATGCATGCATACCACTTTTCCTGTAATTACTTTGCACACTACAACTATTGCAGCTTATCAACAGTTTCCAGTATTGGCACAACATACCAACAGTTTCAAGGCCGGACTCCAAGCACAAGCAGCCACAAGCCACAGATAAAGAAACAACTGAAAAGAAAAAAACAAAAACATCGTTTATATGTATGTATGAAGGTATTACGACTTCTAACATATGTATGTATGTACATTTAACAGTATCAACATCGCACAACAACAAAACTAACGTATGTATGTACGGCGTAGCAGCCACAAGTGTGCAAAAGCAAAGACAAGATGAACACATACCCACACGTACACATCACTTCTCTCCGTATGTTTGGTTGCTGCTGCATATACTTATGTACATACATTGTTGTTGGTTGTTTTTTCATGCACAGTTAATGCGACAGCGTGTACATATTTTTTTCCACTTTTAACCACGGAATTTCACAATTTTAATGGTATAATCACAAAAAATAATATTAATATTACATTCGCCTTTACTATAATTACACAGGCACAAACCCATATAACGTTTTTAACACACATATTTTATTACATAGTACATACATACTTATGAATGTAGTTCTTTACAAAATGTTTTATTACTTACCTCTATACCAACAGCTTCCGACACCAGCACTAGTCCCATCGACTATTCAACACCAACTGAACTTCTGCACTGCAAGCACCGAAGCTAGCATTTGGTGATGTTTTGAATGAGCGAGATAAATTCTCTGATGACGACAGTCGCATTCGTTTCAACTTCGTGTAACTTAATACTCAACTTCGTCTAACACTTAGCAGTTGAAAAACGTCGACCACAACAGAGCCGAATGATCTTTGAATTGTTGTTTATCTCGCACATTTTTCTGCCTCTCTTTCAAAAAAACCAACCATATATAATGTTAACTTAACCATTTTTCATGTACATTTGAACTTATATAAGGTTATTTTTGTCTTCGTAATCAAACATTTACCATGAAAAATTTAACCAGACACATGGTTAAAAAAATCATTGTATTTTCGGCTCTGTGCAGGAGGAATGAGCAAAATCCTCAACAATTTGACCCAACAGAAACTGTGAAGGTTGGTTTCTATGGAGAGGACCACCCGGAATAGGTGATTTTTAACCATACTGTTCTGGTTGTTATAATTTTTTTTCCCGACTGTGAGGTAATGCCACAAGTGTGGACGACTTGGTCACGCAAGTCAAGGTTGCAGATTACAGAAGAGATGTTTAAAGTGTGGAAATAATGACACGGTATGCGATGGGAAATGTGATGTAGGGAAGTGTATTTTATGTAATGCTGATAACCATACAGCGAGTGAAAAGGAGAAAAAGCTGTCAAAAAGGGATGTTATAAGGGGTAAAACAACCAGAACAGATTCGACATTTTGCTGGTAGGAGAGGCGCAACGAACAAGCCTGTTCCGGAGAGCGGGAACAATAAGGATAAGGATGTGAACAAGATTTTGACATGAGATACAACTCGATGACGAAAAAACCCCAAAAACCGTATGTACACCAACCTAGTGTTCAGATGCAGAGTCGAATGTTTGAGCCTCCAAGTCCTAGTAGGCAGGTCTTCATGAGTGAGGAGATAAGGATGAACGAGCTGGAGAAAATTACGAGGGAGCTACTGAAATTTATGCAGGACTTTTTTCAAATGCAAACCAACAGTGTGGCGTTGGATGCCATGAACCACTTTGCCGCAAGGACCCAGAAATGTAATGTTCAAGTAAATCAAGTATCGAAACAATCTGTTACAAACCCAAATAAAAGTCAAATTGAAGTTACTTCAATATAATGTTCAGTCGTTGAACACAAATAAATCGTATGTGGAATTTTTTATTAACAATTATAACTAAAGAAAGGTATAAGATATAGCAAGGTCAAATATGACACACCTTATGATATTATAATTGTAAAGATGACGAGTTTGCGACAGAACCTTCACATAGTTTCTGCATATTTTCCGCCGTCTTTGAATGTCAACGATTTTATATTTGAAATAGAGAAATTCTAGTTTTTAGAGCCATTAAACAATGTTATCCTCCTGGAGAATTTTAATGCAAGAAACAGCACTTGGGTTGACACCCTAGCAACCAGAAGAGGCAAAGAGCTAGAGAAAATTATGGGAAATAGACTGAAATGTTGTAACAATGGAAACATTACTTTTAAAATAAATGAGGATGCTGAAGGATCTGTACTGGACCTTTGTGAGTGCTAACCTCAATGTTTATTGGGAAGTGAGGAATGCATACCATAGTGGTAGCAGGTATTTTCCGCTCATATTGGAGTTGGAGAACGCTGTAAGTGGGAACAAAAAATTTCTCTCTAAAAAAAGTTATTGACGTCTCTTGGAAACCTATCCCTGGAACCTGATTTTAATAGAATTGAGGAATCCATAGCGGCAGAAATTGAATATGCCGGTCAACAATAGGTTGCCAAAGTATTGGTGGAATGATGATTTATTGAGATTATTTAGAAAACAGGTTGCGGCCACGAAAAAAGTCATGAAATTCCCTAGATATTTTAATCTTGAAGATGCGAACTCGGCAATTGATCTATGAAAACAGTAGGTGGCGAAGGCCAATGATCCAGCTTTAACAGCAAAATTATGGAAGTTAACAAAACACCTAATATTAGGATGGCATGGAAATTCTTTAACAACGTTAAAAATCGAGATAATTCTCTGAGATCACCTTGGAATGAGGACCATAACTTATCGTATCTGAATTTTTTGAAAGGACAAGTTCCAGATCTACCTGCCGTTGGTGATTCAGTGTATGCTATGAACACTAATATTGAGGTAGAACCATTTGAGTTTGATGATTTAGACAGATGTTAGGACAACAAGAGAAGGAACTCCGCAGGTGGTGCGGATGGGGTCACTTACTCTATCATCAAAGCGTTGTCAGGCATTTCTAGGAGGGCCTTGCTGACAGCCATGAACATGAATAATGACATTAGGGATGGGTTGAGGGTTATTAAAATTATTCCTATTCCTAATAAAGACCATGACAACATTGAAAATTTTAGACGACCGATTTTCTTAATCTCTGTATTCCTAAAGTGTATTAATCTAATAATTAAAGAAAAAACGGTATTGCAAACTGAGAAAAATCATCTAATTCCAGCTAGATCTTTTGCATACAGGAGTGGTATGTCGACGGCAACATGTCTCAAGAAATTTTTACATAGAATTGCTTTATTAAAAACCAACAACTTTAAAGTGCTTGTGTTGCCCTTGGACATCAGCAATGCATAAACTGTGTTGATATTGGAATAATGAGTAGTATCAGTCGCCGCCATTCGTAGCGAACGGATACTTTTTAACCTATTACGCAATACCTATTTACCTACCTACTACGCAACCACGTGGTTTGTTGTTTTTAAAGCGTAAGTTGAATTGGATGCATCGGTCTCTGGACAGAAATTTCTGAGCTTAGTCTGGAAGGCCTATATCGACGTGCCTATTACGGGCTAATACTGGCTATGGGGGTGTCTCCCCCAACCAATTTATGATTAAACCAAAAAGACGAAGGAGATTACGCGCAGGGGAGGGAAAACCCAGTGCCGGCGACAAGCGTTGATTCACTCACGAGTCATGTGTCGTCGTTATCGAATAATCGTGAGCATGCAACTTCTACGAGCTTTGGTGCCTTGGATCCCGTAGTCGAAAATGAAACAAGAGCACATCCAGCCGCAGGCAAAACAAATGATAAGATAGATGAAGAAGAACCCAGCTGGGGATATATGCAACCCAATAGTTAAAAGCACCAATAGTACCCCCACTTTTGCAGGAAGTTCCCAGCAAAGGTGGTGATCAAAATAAAAATAACACCGCCTCCCAAAATTGTCTACTGGAAGATGGTGTAATAGGTAGTGGACGAAAGGAGGAGAATGACCCACTGCCAAATAATGAGGGAGTGCCACCAGATAAGGTAGACTCCCAAAAGAATCTTATACTGGAAATACAATGATTGAGGTCATCCAGATAAACCTCCACCGGAGCGAGACAGCATCCAACGCTCTGATGGACATCATAAATGAAGGCAGGGTTCATATTGCTTTGATCCAGAAACCATGGACGTCTAGCAACAAGGTTACTGGATTAAACCATGTTTAACTATAACCTTTTCTACGCTAACACAGGTACTCGTCCAAGGACTTGTATAAAAACTTATGTTTTCTTTTCTCTCCAGAGTTGTCAACATCGGACGCGACGGTGCTGAGGCAAGGTAATGGAAATATGTACCTGGCGTAAATATATCTGCCATTCGATGCGCCGACATTGCCACCTACGTCGGAATTACAACGTCTGGTGAGGGAATCCAAACACACAAGTAATGGGTAGCTGGGTAGTACTAACACCAATAAAAGGGGACACGCCCTTATAGAATTTTTGAATACAAATTACTTCAGGAAACACTGCAACCTTTGTTAACAAAATTAGGGAAAAAGTATTATATACAAACGATATGTTCAGAAAATCTTATTGATGAGATCCATGAGTGGACGGTTTCGGATGAAACCGCCACCGCCAAACCCAATAAGTTTCCGTAATAAGACTAAGACCGGCTGGACTAATTTCGGAAATCTACTTAGAAATCGATTGGGCCAGCCTACACGCGATTATCTATGTGCAGAAGACATTGATGTGGATGACAGGACAAATTCGCTCGATTGGCAAAGATGTCCGCAGACTTTATAACAGAGCTCGACGTAAAAAACAATCAGTATACTGGGTGGACTACCACAGAAGATTCAAAGAATACAATAAAATCATTAGATCGGCGAATCGTAACTCCTGGAGGCTTTTATGTGAACAGGTAGACAGCGTTAACATCATGTCTAAATTGAAAATTTCCTCTCAAAAACTCATGTCCAAACGGAAACACCGGTGAATGACACGGGTAAAAGGATGGAAACTATAGAGGATACCGTAAGGCTCTTGATGAAAACTCATTTTCCGACTGGTAATGCTGGACCCACAGAGGAACAGTTACAGAATGAAAATGTATTGCATCAAGAAGCGATAAAAAGTTTCTCTCCCTTTAAAGCTGCGGGACCGGATGGAATATTTCCAGCACTTCTGCAGAATGAGGTGGATCTGGTTTCTACTCATCTGGATGGAATGTTCACTGCATGCCTAACGAGTTTCAGGTTGGCCGGGCGCTGAAAAACTGGATCAACAATATGCTAAGGAATATTGGATTATTTGTGGGTATACCTCAGGGGGCATTTTATCGCCTCTTCTATGGGTTACGACGATACACAGTCTCCTAAAAGCCATCACCAATGAAGGACTTAAACCAGTCTGTTATGCAGACGACGTTGTAATACTTCTAAGGGCTTTCATCCAAATCTATTATGCTGAAGAGCTGAAGAGGCCCTTAACATAGCATATAACTGGGCACAACCAAGGGGATTAAATGTTAACCCATGCAAAACAGAAATATGTATATTTACAAGGAAAACGAAAATCCCACGTTTTACCCGGCCTCGATTCCTGAATAAGACAATTGCTACAACTAAAAAGGTAAATTACTTGGGAGTAATCTTGGATCAGAAACTGTACTGGAAAGATCATCTTGAAGAATGGGTTACCAAGGCTCACAGATGTTGGTCGCTGTGCAGAAGAGATATAGGTTCAAAATGGGGACTACGTCGAAATAAGTCTCACTGGCTTTACATGAGCGTGATTAGACCAATAATCACCTACGCCTGTGTAGTGTGGTGGACATCAATTGACAAGAAGTGCAACGTAATACCTTTGCAAAAAATTCAACGTATGTGCTGTCTAGGCATAAGCGGGGCATTCAAAACTGCACCAAGCGTTGGAGTCTATACTGCACATCCAACCAATAGACATCCGTATAAAGTATGAGGCATCAGAAGATTTTAGAATCTCTAGTTGGTCACATTCAAACGCCAGAAATCTCCGACCGCATTCCTGAAGTGCGGCTTACAGCTACCTGTGATTCGTTTGTGCCACACAGACGCTCCTGGGAAAATGGAACTTTGGCCCATGTGCCAGTGGGACCAGCTGCCACACGGATGGGTCCAAGCGAGGAGGAAGGACGGGTCTGGGACTTTGTATTGATGAACCAGAAGTCGAACTTCACTTCCGCCTCCCTGACCATAACACGGTATTTCAAGCAGAAGTTCGAGAAATCACGGAGTGTGTGAACTGGCTTAGTAACACCACAAAGCCTAAATATGCCAACATCTTCACAGATAGCCAAATGGCGATTAAAGCAATAACATCGGAAAAGGTCAAATCCAGAACTGCGTTGGACTGTAAAAGAATGATAAATGATTACTCAGCCCATCATGGTCAATTGCGTATTTGCTGGGTACCAGGACACAACGAAGTGATTGGAAATGAACGGGCAAACAGCTTAGCTTCAAAGGGAAGAGAACTTCGAGTAATAAACTTGGAAAATTGGAAACCTTTCGAAGCCACGAAAAATGAGTTGAAGCATTGGGCAGTGATGGCTCACAAAGCTGTTTGGAATAGCGCAACAGTATGTAGGAGCAACTGCAAATATACTGTGGGGTGACCCAATGAAAAGAAAACAAGAAGTCTTCTGAAACTAAACAAGATCGATATTAGTAAGATGATGAGTGTTCTAACGGGACACTCAAGCTTACAAGCACATCTTCATCGCATAGGACTAGCAGAAACGACGAAGTCAGGGCATGCAGGGAAAACAATGGAACATTTTCTGTGTCACTGCCCGGCTTTCACACATGCAAGATCCCAACATTTCGGGTCCGACATATTACCAGACTTGACTCATCTCAGAGGATATGACTCTTCCAGTCCTGAGAAAATTCGTGTCTAGTACGGATTTTCTGTAACTCGTGAGGTATAAAAAGATCATAAATACACACAAAATACAGTTTGGTTGCCTCAACCGAATTATTTGCCAACCGAATTTTGGTAGTTCTGTCAACTATCATGCGAATCCATCAGGACAACCAACATTTTGGTTGTGGTATACTTCTGCTTCCATACGCTCCAACTACGAAAATGGTGGCTAAAATTATCAGTAGAATGTTGCCACATCCAACTGTTTTAAAAAATTGGTTGTTCTGACAATTTTTCCGTCATATACTACCGACAGTTAATTAAAAACAGTTTTCATTAATTTTTATTTTATTTAGTGAACAAAAAACCAAACAATTCATAACAAAATTAAAAATCCCATATTACAAATTCATCGCTATTATGAGATGTGGTAACAACAGCAATTCATTTAAAGTAAATGACCAAGAAATCCAATAAGTGGACACTTTCTGCTATCTTGGGTGTATGATGTCTGTGACTGGCGGTATCGAAGAAGATGTGCACTATAAACTAGGCAACGCCAGGTCCGCATTTGGAAGATTACAGCATATATGGCGTTCACCGCAAATATCTCTCCAAACCAAGATACGCATTTTCAACGCCTGTGTAAAATCACCGTTACTATATGGAAGTGAAACATGGCTCACAACGGCCACAGTATTGAAGAAGATGCAGTCACAAATAAATAAATGCCTACGTACTATATGTCACATTTTTTGGCCGAATACAATTTCAAACACTGAATTGTGGAACAAAACTAACGAGATTCCAATGAGAGTCCAAATAGGAAGAAGGAAATGGAAGTGGATTGGACATACGCTCCGAAAATCGCACGAAAGTATATGTAGAATGGCACTAGAATGGAACCCGCAAGGCTGCAGACGACGTGGACGACCAAAGAGCACATGACGTCGAACAACTCTAATGGCTCTGGCTAACTTGAGAAATAAAACCAAGAAATTTAGAGACAGATGCAGGACTTTAAATCTGTCTTTCAACCCATCAAAATCAAACAGTATATATTTTGCAAAAAACAGCATCAAGAGAATTGAGTTTAGCATTGAAGGAATACCAATTACACAGTACAACACAAAAAAAAAATAACAGGGTTCTGTCAATGGATTATGGTAGAGGAGACCAAAAAAATATATACGTATATCGGCGTTTTGAAAGATCACATCGGAATTTTATTTTAGGGGGGGTTAAAGTTTTCCCCCCTTTGCTAGTTCGTGCAGAATATCGGTATATAAAACTATGTGTTCTGTTCATCTGAGGTGTAGGGTATCTTCAGCAACTTTGTAGCAAATGTTAAGGCCTATATTTTTGTGGAATATATTAACCCTCTAGCTTCCCCCTATAACGGTGATTTTTGCCTATATTTTAACAAATCGTAAAGAACTCCCCTAAAAAGGGGGGGCGGGGTTGAAATGTTCTACAAAAATGATGGCCATAAAATTTTACTATATATGTCAGAACACACCAAAAATTAACACAAACACAAAAAAACCGGCCAAATTCAAGATTGCCTGTTAAGGGTTAATTTAGATATTATATAGTGTTAGTACCAAAAAGGTCTTTAAAAATTGGATTTTGCGGGGTTGATGTGAGAGATGCAAAAAAAATAATGATTTTATTTTACAATTAAATAATATTTATTTTATATTAAATTATACTTCAGGACTATAAACAAAAAATCTATTAATAACGCATATACAAGGAGAAATACTTATTAAATACATAAGTTCATTTATTTTTAATTCACTTTTTTTCACTCTTGGCAATTCGACGCCATTATCAAACAACATCTAACATAAATCTGTTATAAGAGACAAAATGCTCTTGCCTTTATAGCGTTTTTCAATAGGAAGACATATCTGATGGAACCGTTCGCCATGCTCAAAAGTTTCAGTTGAAAACTGAAAATCAAAATATAAATATATATGTATAATCAAATACAAATCAAAACTTGTATTACCTTTAGACCACAGCATCAAACCGATATAGAAATTTCGGCATATATGTTTTGGCACCCATGGCTCATCTGGAAAAACTTCCAGTTCAAAATAAATTTAATATATATCCTCCACTTTGCTCGTAAAAAATGAAACCCTATGTTCCATAAGGGTATGCTTGCCACAGACGTAGCAAAACCAGTCAAGTTTTCTCAAACAGTCAGTCATTATTATTCTTAAAAATTCCCTTGTAGAATATTGTAAGAAAATAAAAAGATTAACTGGCTGATCCACGATGTCAAACGTTAACGTTCATAAGTAACGTGCCACTCAAAAGTTCCGTTATGGTAATTTTGAGTGACAAAAATATAATGACAGAAATAATGAAGAAGAACAAAAGTACTCTTGGTAGTTGTTGAATAACAACCTTCTCTTCAGAGCTGGGAGAACCTACATATGCGAGGAATAACAAATTAACCCTTAACAGGCAATCTTGAATTTGGCCGGTTTTTTTGTGTTTGTGTTAAGTTTTGGGCTTTGGTGTGTTCTGACATATATAGTATATATTTTATGGCCATCATTTCTGTAGAACATTTCAACCCCGCCCCACCCATTTTTAGGGGAGTTTTTTACGATTTGTTAAAATATAGGCAAAAATCACCGTTATGTGAGGAAGCTAGAGCTAATTTGCTACAAAGTTGCTGAAAATACCCTACACCTCAGATGAACAGAACACATAGTTTTATATACCGATATTCTGCACGAACAAGCTAAGGGGGGAAAACTTTAACCCCCGCCCTAAAATAAAATTCCGATGTGATCTTTCAAAACGCCGAAACACGTATATATTTTTTTGGTCTCCTCTACTAGAATCCACTAACAGAACCCTGTTATTTTGAAAAAAGTTTGAAATTGTTGTACAGTGTTATCCAACAAAAGAAACTTACCTTCCTAGGCAGAGTTGTAACAAACTCCCTAACTGTCATGGATCATTATGGGAAAATCGCCACTGAAGTTAACACTAGAGCGAACATGCTCCAGGTTTGGGCTGAATATATACAAAGGTCTTATCAGATCCAAGATCGAGTATGCGAGGACTTCCACTGCAAATGCACCGGAATATATCAATAAAAGGATAAAGGTTTTTCAGAATGACATGTTGAGGGGATGTCTAGGTGTGACCAAGTCTACCCCGATTCACTCCCTGTATGCCCTGGCCCTCTAAGGAAATTATAAAAGCAAAGCTTGGTAATACAAACTTTTATGACATAATTTCTGACAACCCCCTAGTTAAATCCAGCTATAGAACAATTTATCACGAATTGTAAGATATTTTCGACTACGTAATGGTCTCTCCCCCTTTTACACTACAAAAGAAACCTAAAATTAGACTCAATTATCCGATTCCAAAAAGAATGAAGTTATCAATTCCACGTATAGAAGAGAAATTAACGATTATAAACGTGATAATTTTGTAATTATTAAATGTTAATAATTGTAATTATTAAATGTTAAGAAAAATATTAAATGTTAAATTTGCTAGAACTAATAGTTATTACAATTTATATTAATATGGGCTTTGCAGGTTAACAGCGAAGAAATGATTGACATAGCTGGGACACTGCCCACTTATGGAATACAAAGGAGCCGCTCCCCAAATGTGTAAAAATCAAGAAGAGCACCAAGTAAATACCAAAACTTTAAAATATGTACCAGTACGTTTGTCTTAATGTTTATTCATTCAACAGAAACGTGGGGAAGCTATGTATGCTGCTTGGATACAAGGAATCCATTTTCAAGAAGAAAATTAAACACATGGTCGGATCAAACCCAAGAAAATCGTTAGTCCAGGTGTTTGCTCTTCCTACAATGAAGCATGTGACACGAGCTTGTTCCCAACAGTTTTTATTTGAATAGCTTAACGATGCTGCAAAGCATTGAATTTCATGTTCAACGAGGACATTTGGAAATATGAATTGAAACTGGCCAATAAACAATTCTTTACTTTGAAACATGATTATAAGATAGAATTTGATTTCATAGCGATACTATCATGGGAAATAAAACACGATTTAGTCCCAACATGGCAAGTGGCCACCAGGGAACCGACATTTTCGATATATGTAGTGGCGTTTGCAAAGTCAGGGGGAGGATTACATGTCTTTACATCTTGCATCATCAGTAAAGAGTTGAAGAAACATGATTTGACTTCGATGGACAAAACCAACATTCTTAGATACTCCACGACCACTAATATTTCCGTACTTTCTTAAAGAAAAACGGCATCTTGCATAACAAATACAAATAGGAAATTGCAAATATATATATGAATATATTTTGATTAACCCTCATTAACACAAAACAAAATAACCGAGCGTTAGATCTAACGAAAATTAAATTGTATGGAATTTGACAGCTATAACCTGTAGTTAGCTCTTAAACCTAGTTTATTTATTTATTTATTGTTAATGTCCTAAAACATACAACACAGTACTACTGCTCCAATGCAAATACAAACTATCAAATAGCTCCATTGCAATTCGGGTTCTCTAAATTTATATTCCCTCTTCTTTGTGATTTTTCCAGAATGTAAATCATCCATAAAATCGATATTGCTCTGAATCAAATGTAGCAAAACAATTTTTTTTGAAGTGGGGATGAAAAGTCAGCTCATTTTTGTTAAAGCTAGGTACAAAAAACAAAGTTGTGAAAAAATTAGGGAAATTTTCATTTGTGGTACTATGTTTTTTCAATGTGAGAAATTGACATTTTGCGCCGCTACAAATTATTTGAATACCGTGAGTCTATTTTTCCATTCAAAATTGTTCGTTAAGTACAGATCGCATTTTCACTCCGATCTTGCTGAAGCTGTTTTTATATCCATTCATATTAAAATTAAGCAGTATGGAGTGATCTGTTCGGATTTAGATAAAGCCCTCGTATAAAAGTACTTCCGATTTGGCATGTAAGCGCTATAAAATACAAATTGTTGGACGTATAATTATCATTTGATAAATAACATTTATATAACTTGACAATATTTCTTCTTATTCTGTTCCGATAGGGTGGTGTACGGTATCACATAGCATCTCTACCCGACTATAGGCCTTCCTTCCGGGTTTAAAGTTTTATTGTTGATCATAGTAAAAGGCCCATCCCTTCCAATTACTGTATTTTGTAAATGTACTCCGAAAGTTCCAAGCGCTCTTTGTAAATGTCGCAAATGTCCTCCTTTTCTGGCACAAAAGTCCAGAAAACTATATTTTTCGCGTTTGAAAATCATTTCTATTCGTTCGCAAACGTAAACATCAACGGAACATATGTGTAATAGATAGTCTGTGGTCTGAACGTTTTGTGTTTTTCACTCGGCCTTTGAAACAACAACAATTCACACAGAAATATCCGAAACAAAATTATGTGTCTAAACGCAGAGGAAAGTTTAAAAGAGAATTAGCAGATATGCTGCTTAAAAAAATATACTAGTGTAAATCTGAACTTTTCAAAAGTGCAATGCGACTTAAGCAAAAAGCGTTACCGTTGGAAAATTTCAAAAAGGGGCACAAAAGGGGGATTTTTTCGAAAAAAGGGGCAACTGACCATTAAAAAAGGGGGATCAATTTTAAGGTTTTTATTTAAAGAAAACAACAATAAAAAACAAAGCTTAACATAAAAAACAAGTAGGTAACATTAAAAAATTCATTCATTTACACGAAAACAAAAAATACAATGTTATAGAAAACTTCTTATGATGTATACTAAATATATTTTATCACATACATTTCTTTATTTATAGTTACTTTTTTGGAACTTCTTTTTTATACTTTCTAATTCGATCTGTGCTTGGGACAGATGTGTTTTGTATTGAGTTTTTTTGATCTCACAATAAATCTGTTTAGAAAAAAACTTATATGTTTATGTACATCAACCTAATGAAAAATACTTATCCATATATTTGTTACATTTAAGAAACCACAAGCAAAACAAATTGGATTTTTTTATAAACGCCGACTGATTCGAAAAAAACAATTTTCCCCATATATTGTTACATTTAAGAAATCACTCTAATTATTTGTATTGTTGCATAGACGCCGACCTATTCGCAGAATTTTCACTAATAAGATGAAACGGTGGAAATAAATTCTCATATGCATACACATACAAAAGATAAATGTAAATCGTTTTAACACATGCGTATATCCCATTAAATAACCTAATAATAGCGTGAGACATTTCCGTACGTTAGTACGAAAGTGTTGTTATAAGAGTATAAAAAGCAGTTTTTTTTTACAAAAGCCAAAAAGTCGCACAAAAAATCGAAAAAATCGAAATACATTCAGTATCAAAAAATAAAAGGGGCGCGGAAGTAGCACGGCTGAAAAAAAGGGGCAAATATGCCACTTTAGTCGCACAACGGTAACGCTGGTACCCACCTTTACAACGTATTTCGGTACAGCGCGCGTTAAATAATATCCGTCATGCGATTTTTGAGACGCTGACGCATTCACCGGTATTTAAGAGACACCCTAATACTTTTGACAAACCATGGTATCATGGTACTAATCTTACCCCTTAAGCTAAGTGCAGATGCACACTCGGCAAATTATTCCAAGCAAGTGTCAAAGTTTGTAGGAGAGAGGCAGAGAGCTCTTTCCGTCTGCCTCTCTCTCCAACAAACATTCACATTTGCTTGGAAAAAGTTGCCGAGTGTGAATCTGCACTAAGCATACATGATTGCCAGATCCCACAACGTTATCAACCCTGTTAAAGTGCTCCAAATGTACGGACAATGACAGATTGTTAGGCAAAGGTGAATTGACAGTTCAGACGATTGCAAGAAAACCTTGCAATTACATATATTTACAATATATTTTGTAAATATTTATATGCAGGATTGCTAATAAAAATATTTTAAAGACAGTGTTGCCAATAAAATGTTTTTCTGACAATGGCGCCGTTGTCACATGCATAAACTTCGCACATATAACAATCTATAAATTATCTCGCAATGACTTTTCTGCTAACGTTGCTTAACAAAAATTTTATGTTCACACGGTTGTAAATTCACAGTGTTGCATTTTCCGCCATTTTTCTGGCAATATTGTCCGATCTGCAAATCGTGTAGGTTTAGCTTAAGGACACCAAAATGCTTAATAGATTAATGGTAGGACATTCCTACGATAAAACACATTTACACAGCATAGGAGTATCTGTGTCTCCAAAACTGTGATCAATGTAATGTACCTGAATCTGCTCACCACAGTATTTTTGAATGCTTAAAATTTTCTATTATAAGGAACAAATATAATTTATTAATTATAATTTTTTCAAAATTTCGAGATGTCAAGGAAATATTAGTAGTATTTTTGAATGCTTAAAATTTTCTATTATAAGGAACAAATATAATTTATTAATTATAATTTTTTCAAAATTTCGAGATGTCAAGGAAATATTAACTGCCAATTACTACAAAGACCTCATTGATTTTGTAAATGAATCTAACCTTCCTATCTGACATCATGTACATTTGGATTTTCGATTCATACTTCATACCAATCTGTGATATTTACAAATGAGTTTACTCAACATTTACTAATGATAATCTACATTCCCCCAACCCAATTTTTCCCACTCTCTTTCTTTTAACCATATACACCATAGCATATCGCTTAATTCTTTTTCAATCACAAGTTTTTCAAAGAACCATTAGATCTGGATTTTCCCATCGTTGGATTTAGACAACTTAATCAACACTCTGGTAGCATCTTTACTTTCGTATTTCATTTTTTTTTAATATCGGAGGCGCTGCAGCCTCACCAAGCAACTTTAAACACTGGAATGTATCATCTCTATTGGAAAATGTTCCAATAAGCCGTCTACTACAACCTGAACTCTGATGAAAGGGTTTTTCGATGAATTAACGCTGATGTTTATGTGAGAACATCAACTTCTGTCATAACCTGGCGTAAGGTGCCTGATGAGCACGGCCATCGATTAATCACAACACACAGAATACAGTTTGGTTGCATCAACCGAATTATTTGTCAACGGAATTTTGGTAGTTCTGTCTACTATCATGCGATTCCATCAGGACAACCTTTGGTTGTGGTATATTTCTGCTTCCATGTTGACAACAATCTTATTTGGTTGCGTCAACTGCGAAAATGGAGGCTTAAATTATCTGTTGCAGTTGCCACAACCAAATGTTTTAAAAAATTGGTTGTTCTGACAATTTGTCAGTCATATACTACCGACAATTAATTAAGTTTTTCTTATTTTTTATTTTATTTATTGAACAAAAAACAAAACAATTCATAACAAAATTAAAAATCCCATATTACAACTTCATCCCTATTTTGAGAAGTGGAAATATTTGACACACATTTTAGTCCACGAAAAAAACACAAAACTTTTATGCAAATATCGCTTAACCCTGTGCTTTCAATTTCATGATTGTTGCTTTTATTTTTTATTTATGTAAAACATTTTGCACTACATATTCTGCATTCCACACATTATTATCCACACGAGATTATTTTTGATTACCTATACCGTTCTTGAACAAAATGTTGAAGATTTTATATGTCGAGTAATTTTATTTTTTGTTTGTCATGTATCAGCAAAAGAACAGCAACCAATCTTTCGGTTGTATTTCCCAAAATACATTTAATTATTCTAAATTTGGGAAATGATTGGGATAACCAATAAACGTTTATTTAATAATATGTTTTCTGTTGTAGTAACCAATTATTCGTTGCGATAATAATCTTTGGTCTATTGATACAATTTCTGTTGTCAAGAATAAAACATTGGTTGTCACAACTAAAAATCTATCATATAGTACTATAATGAAAATTTAAAATTGGTTACCACAACTAACCGAGTGTCAGTGAAAACAACAATCTTAATTCGATTGATACAACCATCGATTTAGTTGCAAGCATTTTCATATGATCGTATCCATGTTATTATTGTTGTTTCAACTAATTATACATAAATACAACCGACAGACGGTGTATGCAACATACTTTTTGTTGCTAGTACTAATTTTTTATTGTTGCAATCGAATTCCAACCAATTATTTTCCTGGGTGAACCAAAAAAAAACAAGTAAGAAAGTTTCAGTAAACCGACTAAGGTATACCCTAACTTTTTTCGGCAAACAGTAGATTCTTTAAATACATTGCACTGTGCCTAACTATAAGCGTTTATGTGCACTGGTATACATATTAACGTTACGAACTATTCAATTTTGGTATGATTTTGTCATTTTGTGTGGGAGGTACTAAAAGGGGCGTGGTTATAACGCCCACTTTTCACAGGACTGTAGGCACTATAACAACATTACACTGTAAAAAATGTCCAGTATTTGTATGCACTGATATTAAAGTTATAAGCCGTTAACGGAGGTACCAAAACGGGCTCTACAATAATGCCCGTTTTTTTACCGGACTATAGGCGCTACAAAAACATTATACTGTACAAAATTTCAAGTTTTTTATGCACTTGTATTAAAGTTATAAGCAGTTCAATTTTGACGCAAAATGGTCCTTTTGTGTGGGAGGTAACAAAAGGGGAGTAGCAACTTCGCCCATTTTTTCGATGTGATTGCTACTAAAAATATAATACAATGTGTGGAATTTCAGAAGATTCTAATAAGTAGTATAGAAGTTATTAAACAATCAATATTTCACTAAATGTTAACCCTTTGTGTGGGAGGCACCAAAAGGAGTGGACCAATATGGCCCATCTTCGAACATAGCCGGAGGTAGAAAAAATATTACCGTAAACCAAATTTGAAGTCAATCGGTTACTACTTTTGAGAGTTATCGTGTGCACCAGCCAACAGACAGACCGACGGACATTCCTCATTCGAAAAAATGACCCAAAACGAATATTCGCCGAAAATACTTAGGGTCTTAGATCACTCCTTCGATGTGTTACACTTTTGGCCGTAGCAAATGATATATACCCTCGTATCACTAAAGTGAGAGTATAAAAAAAGAGTGTAAACAATTGAACATAGAATAGTAAATTTATGTTTTATAAATACATTCCACGAATTTTTTTCTGTTTCGCACTGTTCTTTCTTCACAACTCATTACACCATTGCTACCAGATAGTGGAAATCTGTCACTTACTGATTACCCTGCGTTTACACGGGACAATTGCCAGAAGACAATTGAGAATCGCGCTTATTCCAGCTGGCGCCGTCGACGTTTTCGAAGTTTTTGCATGTGACAACGGCGCCATTGCCAGAAAAACATTTTATATGCAACACTGTCTGTAATGTATTTTTATTGGCAATCCTGCATATAAATATTTACAACATATATTGTAAATATATAAAATTGTAATGTTTTCTTGCAATCGTCTGAACTATCAATTCACCTTTGCCTAACAATCTGTCATTGTCCGTATATTTGCAGCACTTTAGCAGGGCTGTGCACAAAGTCGTATAATTTTCGGTCTGGAGCCTTCGATCTTACGATATCGCTGGTGCGAATATCGGTACGATGATTGTACCGTGTATTTGCCACTTCACACCATTTTAGGGCAAATCAGTTGATTGTGCACACCACGCTCGAAGCATAGTCCAGATTTACACTAGAAAGATTTTTCAGCAGCCTATCATCAAATTCTCATTTTAATTTGCACGAAGAACTAAAAACGTTCATGGAGAGTTATTCCCCCCTCTTGCCGACGGCCTCTCTCTCTCAGCCAGTGTAAATCGGGACATACACCACTATTATGCTAGTACAATATTCATTTCTTTACAAATAAAGCACGGTACTATGTTCGCGTTTCACTCTGAAATCCCATACAAAAAACAAAGTTATGAAAAAATTAGTGAAATTTTGTCATTTCTGGTACTTATTATAGTAAATTATTTATGTTGTGTTGATGCGAGGCAATGCTTGTGAGGCATCAGCAGCCAGGATAGTACAATCTTATAAATAACAAAATAATTTCCTACTGTTGTACGAATATAAATAAATAAAATGATGAACCTAAAAAGTGTTTATTTTTACTTTTAAGGATTTATTTATTTGTGGACATATATATGTAATTACAATGGTGAATAAAGCTTATATCGTGCTCGGTTTCATTAAGCGATGGGCGAAAGAATTCGTAGATCCATATGTAACTAGGCAGTTGTATACGCCCCTAGTTAGAACTTTTCTAGAATATGGTTCTGTAGTGTGGGACCCCAATACGGGACTTACGTTGATAAGATTGAATCGGTTCAAAAACAATTTTTAATATTCGCTTTAAGACATCTTCATTGGAATAGTGATTTTAGTCTTCCACCCTATGCTAGCAGGTTGAGTTTGATAAGACTGCCTTCTCTAAAGAGTAGACGTATTATGCTGAACACCACCAAGGCGCTGAATGTTATAAATGGTGATGTGCCCTCCAATTTTATTCTGTCTAGGATTGGATTCAATGTACGATATAAACCTTCCAGTTATTACAAATTATTACATATCGATTTTCAACGTACAAATAATGTTTCGGCATTCTAAATTCGTAGAATGTGAATGGATTTTAACACTTTATATGAAGTTATTGACATTGATGCAGTTAGACCTAAAACAATCTCTTTTTTAAATGTATAAGTTAGTCTACTTATATTTATATTATACTTTTATTTGTTTAGAGCTTTCCTACATGTCTATATATAGAAAACATTTGAATTTTTGCATGTGCCGGCTGCTGAAATTGTTCTGTAGCTGAAATTGTTCCACCCTCTTCTATTAATCTATGGTCAGATCATGGTGTGCACACAATCCCTACGTCATCGAGATGCGGCCCCTCGGTCGGAAGGAGCGAGTAAAAGTGGAAGCGTTGGGACCGTTCGAAAAAAAATATAAATTATACTTCCATACATAAACGGAATATCTTATTCCAACTCCTATGGCAGCCAAGAACTCTCTATGTTCTTTACAACCATTTCCAAATCGAGATCACATGCATTGCCCAATTCCATTGTCCTACTGCTTCGGTAGCGTTAGCCGTCCACAAAGTTTCTCCTGGATTTCCGACACAATTGTTATAAACATACATAAGTGTACATTACAAGACAAATTCCACTTTATTACATAGACATAGTTACATCTTCTTTCAGTGTTTTGCAATTTTTTTGTTTTGCTTTTGTACTGCAATCCATTTGGAATATCGCTACCAGGGTCAAATCACACCATCTTGATGGTCAATTCTCAATAAGAATGTATATTAATACATTCACTAAAAAAAAGTTGTTCAAAACTCAGAAATTTTGAAACGAATTTCTCTGCATGATTGTAGGGCATGAGCCAACCGATATGCTGACATCATCTGCAACTACTCTAATAGTGATATAACGATTCTCCATAACAACTTTCTTCACTTTGTAGTATGCAACTCAAGGTTGACTTGGAATCGCAATGACAATTCCAGTTAGTACATAGTTAAGTAAGAATGAATCGACAGCCGCAGCACGCTATTTGTCCGGCCTAATTGCTAGTCAGTGGGAGGGGTTTTTTCTGTCATTCACCGAAAACAAAGTTTCCATATTATAGTTGAGATAGTTTGAATGTGTAATGGATAACAGGGAAAGATAATGCCTATTCGAAGAAATCTAATTGCGCTGAAGGTGTATCAGCACAGAGCCCATCCTGCCTACCAAAGTGGTGTCCAAATAAAACCATATGTTTGGTAGACCCACATCTGTCCCTTAATTCATTTTCCCGCCGACCTAAAGAACTCAGACAACAACTTCGCTTGATACAATTATATTAGGCATGTTTTCGTTACAAGCTAGCGATTTTAGTTTATCACTTTGCAACGAAAACAACTGACTTTCACTAACTGGCGCATAAGCAGTAAGTGGCGGATTTCCACTATCTTGTAGCAATGGTGTCATGAGTTGCGAAAGAGACAAACAATTGGTGAAATGTATTTATAAAACATAAATTTACTACTCTATGTTCAATTGTTTACACTCTTTTTCAAATATTAAAATAATTTTCCATATTGGTAAACAATAAGAGTGTAAACAATTGAACATAGAATAATAAATATATTTTTATAAAATACATTTCACGAATTTTTGTCTGTTTCGAACTGTTTTTTCTCGCAAATCACGACACCACCATGACCACCGTGTGTACATAGCTTAAGAATCTTAGGGTATCTCTTAAATACCAGTGAATGCGTCCGACGCCTGTCAAACTCGATTTCAAATGTATTTATATGTACTACAGCTACTCCGCAAATACGATTTTCGATTTCTAATGTATGTATTTTAATGTACTACAGCTACCCCCCAAATACGTATTTGGGCAGCTGTAGTACATAACAATACCTATTAAATACGAGTTTTACCCCCCAAATACGTATTTGGGCAGCTGTAGTACATATCAATACCTATTAAATACGAGTTTTACCCCCCAAATACGTATTTGGGCAGTTGTAGTACATATAAATACCTTTTAAATACGAGTTTTATAAGGCGTTCACACCAACCCGTTTTGGCTCATTGAGATGTTTTCGAGCCAAAACGAGTTGCTTTCCCCTTATAGAAATGTCAATTGAAACCGTCTCAATCGGCATGTTTTTCTCAATAACACGTCCCAAAACTGCATGTTGAAGTATGTGAACCCCCTTAAGTAGTCAATCTGTCGCACACTGAACATATACATTTCAAATTTTGTCAACAATAAAAATGGAAATGGAATAGTTGAATTCTCGTTGTGCATTGATTTGTGAGAACCAAATAATTTAACAATGCTTTTTTGGTACTTTCCACGTTTCTTTTTTATATTTTCAGTAAAAGTAGTTTGTACACAATAAGATGACATATGCCATTTGAAAACATAATAAATGTCATAATTAAGCAGGCAACATGTGTGAACGGTGAGATGTTTTCCCAAAACAAATGAGCCAAAACGGGTTGGTGTGAACGCCTTATTACAGACGACGGACGCATTCACTGGTATTTAAGATGTAACCTTAAAAAGTGTGCCACTTTATTTGAAAGAAGTGTACCCGTTTTTGCCCATTTTTGAAATTTCCCAGCGGTAACCCTGGTCGTAGGGGTAATATTTGATATAAAAAGCTAACGGGTACTACGGAAGAAAGTACCAAAGTACTGAATTTTTCATCCCTGGTGTAGTTGTTGTAAAAGGAAAATCGTAAACAACGGCAAAAAATTAGCATCGCAAACGAAAATATTCTTGGGAATTTTCTCACCAACAAATGATTCACGGAATGGAAATTAAAATAGTATATCTGCGTATATAGAAGGATTTTCGAGTGTGTCTTGTGTTTATTTTAGTTGCAACGAATGCCATTGTAAAATTAATTAGTATTAATTGTGCAAAAAAACGCTAGTTATCGATTAATTCGGAGGTTTTTTTCTTCCAAGGGAGGCCAAGAAAACTTGTGTTGTAAGCCATAAGAGGAAATTATAGATATATCAATGGTGTTTTCCTGGTTGACGAGGAAGAATGTTATTAACCCCGGCATCACTAGCCGGTCCCTTGTGGCTGCCACCCTTGTTATTTGGCTAGTTTTCTTCGGTACCAGTTGCTGTGATGCAACTGCCACTGACATAGCGCTCGATGCAAAGGCTACATTAACGCATCGCCTTGACAGTCTTAATCTTCTGGTCTACACCTTCCTGCTTACATTGACTGTGTTGACTATATGGTTGTTTAAGCACCATCGGGTCTCGTGGCTCCATGAGACGGGTCTGGCTGTGATATATGGTAAGTATCGTATTGAATTTATTGTCTCATACAATGAATATTCGTATAAACATACGTAGTATTATATATTTACTATATATACATGTGACATTGGTATGTATTTGTCTTCTCTTCCGAATATTTATTTGTAATTAGCGTCTATCTAATCCCATTGTAATGCTTAGATTGGATTTACCCCGAATCATGCACATATACATACGTAGTTTGGATCGATGCATCACATATGTATATCGACCACGTTAATTAAAAAGTCATTTTTACTATGGTATAAATGTATTTTATAGATTTGATTAAGGAATAATACAATATTTATACCATAACATGTGTTCGATAGCTTCATTCCAAAGTACATACGCTAAGAAGAGTCGCTTCAAAGTTATTTTTTAATTTATACATTTTTATGGGATTCCTGTACAATGTAAATTGTATGACGCACACAGCTTTTTGCAACAACTTTGAACTCGGTTTTCCGATGGACACCGAATTTTGATAGAATGTACCTATATACGAGGTCAGTTCAATAGAAATGTTGAATTTTGATTATTCGATTAGCTTTTTTTTTATATTGGCACACTTGTCTCGAACATATGTTCTTAGTTGAGTTTGTTTGTGAGAGACATAACAGGTAGACGTAATTTGGTTGTTCGGCGATTTTCTGCGGAAGAAAAAAATTAATCAAAGAATTTCCATCAAATTTTGTGTAAAAAATGGAATTATGTGCTCAAAAGCAATTGAAATGTTGAGAGTGGCATATGGTGATTGTATTCTGAGTCAGAAAAATGTTTACAATGTTTTCAAACAAGGTCGAGGAGTTGAAATTCTTGAGAAAGTGAAGAAAGTTGTTATGGAGAATCGTCGAACCATTATTGGAGATGTTGCAGATGATGTCGGCATATCGGTTGGCTCGTGCCATACAATCATGCAGCGAAGTTCGTTCCAAAATTGCGGAATTTTTAACAAGAAAAACATCGCATGTTTGTAATTTGTTGGCCGAAAGGAATATCTTCACCATGCCTTATCCACCGTATTTACCAGATTTGACAACCTGCGAATTTTTCCTTTTCCCAAAATTAAAGAGACCCATTAAAGGACAGCGTTTTTGCGACGATTGAAGAGATAAAAACCGAATCGCCGAATAAGCAAAACACGTCTAGCTGTTGTCTCTCACAAACAAACTAAACTAAACGCCAACAAACTCAACGAAGAACATATCGCTCACTCACTTCAAGATTGACATAACTCCTAATTTAAAATTTTTGAGG
This sequence comes from Eudasyphora cyanicolor, assembly GCA_963930755.1. Taxonomy (NCBI): domain Eukaryota; kingdom Metazoa; phylum Arthropoda; class Insecta; order Diptera; family Muscidae; genus Eudasyphora; species Eudasyphora cyanicolor. Next base: position 96,116,780 of record OZ005737.1, on the reverse strand, counting down.
TTGCTTTACAAAAATCCGAATTTTGCAAATGTTAATAAATTAATCTCAGCGAAATTTGGTCTATAAGCAAACAACCATATGTCGGATTATTCAAGCGTATTTAAACATCTTATTTCATGTTAATTATCTTTTTATACGGCCTTAAAGTTACACATCTTGGCAATTTTCAATTTTGAGTTATGTCACTCTTGAAGTGAGTGAGCGATATATTCGAGACATGTGTGCCAACATAAAAAAAATGCTAATCGAATGCACTTAGCCCGAGAAATTTCAAAATTCACCCTTTCAATTGAACTGACCCCGTATATTAGAATTTCGACTAAAAATTGCTTTGTATCATCTATACAAAGGATCCTGAATACCTGTTTAGTCGCATAACATTTGCTCGTTCAAATAGAGGAATGAAACTAATTCTACCCAGATATGATTCTGTAGAAAGAAACTACGACATACAATGCATAAGCAATGCCAATACATTAAAAATGAGCTATTTAATCTATTTAAATAAATGTAATGTTATTTCTTTTAGTAAAAATAGTAATAAGAATAATCAAACCTGTTACATATACATTCATGAAAACTGCACTAACACTTATAAGATATATACATATTTGGGGGCTATATCTAAATCTGAATCAATTTACTGCAGTATTGGATATAAAATAGAACTTGCATAAAGCTTAGATATCAAACTGGAAGGAACAAATCTAAACCAATTTAAATATCGTTCTTTTATATAGCTACCAGTACTTTGGTTACAGCAATCATGGATAGCCGTACATAACTATATGGAAACAGATTAAGTGATTAGATCGATATAATAAATTACGGATCTATCTCTGCTCCTTTTGGATGTTTGTTACAAACAATTGCACAGAGTTAATTATCCGTACAACAGTGTGTAGGTTATAAGTAGACCTCTCGTATCCGCTCCTCCTTGCGAAGCCATGGCGAACTTTTCAAGGATGTCATATTCCATACAAATAGACGCAAATTGACCTATATAATAAAAAACTATTTCGATATCCTCATATGAAGGTTTTGCTAAATTTTATTTTATTGTTTCTGCTAATGTAGCATACAAGTTTGTTAAGATGTTTACATGCTGACAATTAAAATTTAGATTTTTTTTAAATATTAAGGGGCTTGAAAGGTGGACGACACTTTCACGACATTACCTGTGCAATTAAAGAAGAAGTAGACGAGAAGGAAGAAACAGAAAAAAATGAGGAATAACAATGGATCAAGCATGGTCTAGTTTGGACATCAGAAGGGTTCCAGTGTCATCCTCCAATAACCTAAACGGTGTGAAAATAAATTCGTCCCACACATTAGACACAAACGATGTGGACCGTATCGGCGATGTAGAACGTATGATGTGATGTAAAAGTCACCCCTATCGCGAATAAATGTTCCCTCAAAATGTGTTCACTTTCCAGCAGTTTCCAATCGGCAATTTTGTTCCTTGAATAATTCCCTTGTTCGAAAAAATTCCCCCTATCGTGAATTATTTTTGTGTGTGGAATTTTTTCACTTTATTTTTGGTAGCGAACAGAACGGACTCATCGTTAAAGTGTTTATTATACCCTCAACCATAGGATGGGGGGTATATTCATTTTGTCACTCCGTTTGTAACACCTCTAAATATTGATCTGAGACCCCATAAAGTATATATATTCACCCCTATCGCGAATAATAAGTGGAATATTTGTTCCCTAGATTTCTTCACTTCACGGGAAGTGGAATATGCTATCGTGAATATTAGGGAACAGTTCACTTTTTTTATATACAATATTCAATAACCCCAGCGCCCAAGTGGCTTTATAGGGGCATAGGTATCATGGCAACCAATAAATTTACTACTTATGTTAAAGAAAAAAAAATCGTAAAAAAAGTTAATTTGAGTATTACATTAGAAGTGTTTCTATGTTTCCTAATAAGTAGTTTTTAAAATTTTTCTTAAATATGGAAACTGCGGATACGTTCTTTAATTCATCTGCCAAATCATTGAACTCTTTTGGTCCAGCATAGCCAATACGTTGCTTCGTTAATTCCAATCGACATCTTTTGATTTGTAGATTACCTGCTTGTCTGGTTATTCGTCCCGTTCTTCTAATGTTTTGATTGAAAAGAACGGATCTTGACTGTGTTTCTAGGTGACTTATAAACAAACAAAAGTAATTGAAGTTTATATAATCCTCGAATTGGAAGTACATTTTTAACTTTCTTTTTGTACAATCTCAACGTTCAATAATGTTGTGGCAAATTGAAAACAATTTTAAGTGCTTTGTTTTGTGCCCGTTGTAGTGATTTAAAGGAGTTAATATGAGTAGTTATTTAATTATCCTAAATACTTTTCCGTATACCCAATCTGTACTCATATTATGTATTCCTTATTATTTTACTTAGGTTTAAACAAATCATATACCACTGAGTAATTTTTTACCCTTGGTTAAAAAGCTTAGTTAAATGCATATTGTAATTAATGTTTAATTGGCCAGACGGCTTTGAATTACGAGTTTGTACGAAATAAATGAAATGAAATGAAATAATGGGTAGATAAGATAAATGAGAATGTACTAACGCCTGGTAAATCATCATTTTAGTTTCCGTACTAAATTTATTTCTAAATTTGTAAAGAACGCCCGTAGCCGAAGATATCTTTGATTTTAGGCTTGCAATGTGAGAATCCTACAATAAATTATGATTCAAAATTACTCCCAAGTATTTGCCAGTGTTGGATTCATCAACAGCAGTGCCATTAATATGAACTCTCATTTTATCTGCTCCCAAATGTGGGAGCAGAAGAATTTCGTTTTTGAAGAATTTAAAACCAATTTATTCACTCTGCTGTACTCAGCAAGCAAAGCAGCATCGTACTCTATCTGCGTTTGAAGGACTTTTTCATCCTTATAATTGTAAAACAGGGATATGTCGTCTGCGTACATTATAAGTATTAAGCAATCCAAGGCTACAATCCTCATCTACAAAAGATAGACCGTCGGGGTAGAAACTGAAGAAATTATATACATAGATATAAAATAACTGAGGATTATTTACAAATACCTACCAATTAATTTATCATACGAACTGGAAATCCCGACAATCAGCAATATTTCGAGATAATGAAGAAGAAGAATTCAAGGGAATAAATGCCTCAATATGCAGAACGCCAAGAAATTGAGATAAATTCAAATTCAAAAATAATGTGATACGGCCATTTCCCTCAACATCGAAATCGCTCTGCGAAATAACAACAAGAGACAAAAAATGTCGATTTACTTAAATTAGAGGCAATAAATTTAATGCCATTAGTTTAATTAAGATTGACGCGATCGGAAGAAATCGAACTAAATACAACAATAAATGTATATTATAATTTATTTTCTGCATGTCCTTAATTATTAAAAATTTAAATTAAATATTTTGCTGAAAAAATTTTCAGAACTAGCCTATACCTGAGAAGCTGTATATCTCCGATCCTAGATGAGCTGGACGTTGTACGGGGCTTTAAACACAAGTGTTTAAATTTATTAAAAATACCTATCAATTAATTTATCTTACAAATTGGAAATCCGGCCAATCAGCAATATTTCGAGATCACGAAGAAGAAGAATTCAAGGGAATAAATGCCTCAATATCCAGAAATCCAAGAAATTGAGATAAATTCAAATTCAAAAATAATGTGATACGGTCAACTTCCCTCAGCATCGAAATCGCTCTGCGAAATAACAACAAGAGACAAAAAATGTCGATTTACTTAAATTCGAGGCAATAAATTTAATGCTATTATTTTAATTAAGATTGACGCGATCGGAAGAAAACGAACTAAATACAACAATAAATGTATATTATAATTTATTTTCAGCATGTCCTTAATTATTAAAAATTTAAATTAAATATTTTGCTGAAAAAATTCTCAGAACTAGCCTATACCTGAGAAGCTGTATATCTCCGATCCTAGATGAGCTGGACGTTGTATGGGGCTTTAAACATTAAATTTATTAAAAGTTGTTCGCCTACATCCCATACTCACCCCTATCGCGAATAATAAGTGGAATATTTGTTCCCTAGATTTCTTCACTTCACGGGAAGTGGAATATGCTATCGTGAATATTAGGGAACAGTTTGTTCACTTCGAATCTGTATGATCTATCGAAAACGAACAGCTGTTCAAAATTAATAAATTATCAGTGCACAGTGAGCGTAAAAAACAAGAAGAAGAGTTGAAAAGCATTTTGTTTTTCAAAGTGAAGGTTAAAATATTACTTAAATGTTTAAAAAAAGAATTATTCTTCTATTAGAGGAACAAGAAGGGTGTATAGAAAAACCAGCAGTGAAGTTTGATAGATGCATCAAATCCTTTGGAGTTGCCTGATATACTGTAATTGTCCTTAGTAGAATACGTTTTTTTGTCTAAATTGTTTTTTTAGATTTGTTCAACATTACAGGGTAAACAAGGCACTTTTTACACACCACTTGAATGTACTCTAAAAAATTCTAACCCTGTACTACAAAAAAATCATTTGCGATTACTCCAATTGTAAAACTGAGTGCCTCTCTACAGTTCTTTGCAGATGGTTGATATCAGAAAGGATTTGGCAGAGACCCTGAAGTCGGCATGGCACAGTCAGTGAAGTACTCTCCCATGTTTTGAATCCATTAGAATCGGGAATTTGTCGCAAGTGGATAACGTATCTTATTACCACAGACAAATAAGCACCTGTACTTTAACAGAAAAAGATAGTTTAGCTAAATGAGACAATCGTACGCCCCTGAGGATACGACACGTTAATAGGACATATCACGGAGCTTGTCACGATTCCTTTGTGTGGAGTACGAGTTATTTCAGAAATGTAATGGAACAAGACTATTTATAAAGTGGAAGCAAATTGTGGTTATTAGGTGAGAATATATATACGTATACATATGTATGCCATATATCATACCAACATTTGTAGACGATGGCGGATACCCACTGGAGCCCTGACTGTTAGTTCCATATAGAACTCCTGCAGCTGGCTCTGTCAAACAGAAATTTATTTACGTCCATGATAAATGTCGAATCATTATAGAACGGACAAATGGAGCTCTGAACAAGTAAAAGCGTTAAGTTCGGCCATGCCGAATCTTATATACCCTCTACCATGGATAGCATGTGACCTCACAAAATAACTCAAACCTAAAGAAAATAACATCGAAAACACAAAAAATATAGTAGATGAGAACAGTAGGAATCACAACAAGTTAGATGCTATATATGGGAGCTATATCTAAATATGGACCGATATGGCCCATTTGCAATCCCAAACAACCTGCAACTATAAGAAGTATTTGTACCAAATTTGATCAACCTAGCTCTATTATTGCGGACTGTAGCGTGATTACCACAGACTTACGGACTGACGGACGGACAGACTGACATGGCTAAATCGTCTTAGAATTTTACGACGATTAAGTATATATATACTTTATGGGGTCTCAGATCAATATTTAGAGGTGTTACAAACGGAGTGACAAAATGAATATACCCCCATCCTATGGTGGAGGGTATAAAAATAGATCACTTTGTTATTTTCTAACTGATCCACTGTTGTAAAATAAATATTTTTTTAGTTTTATTCAATATTTGAAGACAAAAACAAGTAAAAGCGTTAAGTTCGGCCATGCCGCATCTTATATACCCTCCACCATGGATAGCATGTGACCTCACAAAATAACTCAAACATAAAGAAAATAACAATCCAATAAAAAATAGTAGATGAGAACAGTAGGAATCACAACAAATTAGATGCTATATATGGGAGCTATATCTAAATATGGACCGATATGGCCCATTTGCAATCCCAAACAACCTGCAACTATAAGAAGTATTTTTACCAAATTTGATCAACCCAGCTCTATTGTTGCGGACTGTAGCGTGATTACCACAGACGGACGGACGGACAGGCGGACATGGCTAAATCGTCTTAGATTTTTACGACGATTAAGAATCACCCCCATTGGGAATAAATGTTCCCTCAAAATGTGCACTTTCCACCAAATTCCAATCGGCAATTTTGTTCCCTGAATAATTCACTTGTTCGAAAAAATTCCCCCTATCGTGAAATATTTTTGTGTGTGGAATTTTTTCCCTTTTCACTTCGATTTGTTCACTTTATTTTTGATAGCGAACAGAACGGACTCATCGTGAAAGTGTTTATTTTTGTCTTCAAATATTGAATAAAACTAAAAAAATATTTATTTTACAGGAGTGGATCAGTTAGAAAATGACAAAGTGATCTATTTTTAAGAACTTCATTTGTGCGTTCTATAATGTTTCGACATTTACCATGGACAAAATTAAATTTCTGTTTGACAGAGCCAGCTACAGGAGTTCTATATGGAACTAACAGTCAGGGCTCCGGTGGGTATCCGCCATCGTCTACAAATATTGGTATGATATATGGCATACATATGTATACGTATATACATTCTCACCTAATAACCACAATTTGCTTCCACTTTATAAATAATCTTGTTCCATTACATTTCTGAAATAACTCGTACTATCGTGACAAGCTCCGTGATATGTCCTATTAACGTGTCGTATCCTCAGTTTACTGTCGTTTATCTTTAAAACATATATTTGATTAAATTGGAAAAATATAAAATAAATCAGTCCTCATCTGGCAGCAGCCGAGTTAACATCTCTTCTTCTCTCACTGCTGTTTTTAATTGAGAGCTATTTTTCGAGTGTTTCCACATACTGTTAATTTTGCTTTTTTATTCTATCTGTGCTGTAACAAATTGTTTCTTTTGTTATTTGCTAACAATAATATTCTCACTTAGTTTTTTGTGAAGAAAAAAATGAACGGGGTGTACCCCCCGAACCACAACAGGTACGCTGACCTGGATCCGGACAGGGATAAGGAGAAACGGAGAAACAAGCGAACTCGTCCCGACCCCACTGACTTTGTACCACTTCCTACAAAACAACCTAATTATGACGATCTCCCAAGATTTTTAATTGCATCAGCAACATCATCGGATTCTTCGAACCAAGTCAAACCATTGGCTTCCTACAACGTATTTCAAATTGGCCGAGGAATTAAGCATATTTGCCGTGAATATTCTGAAATATCAGAACTAAGAAGTGGTGACTTGTTGATGAAGGCGAATAATCTAAAGGCAGCTAAAAAATTCCTAATTCCCAAGGACTATACGTATTCGAAATCAGGAATCGCCCTACTCGTCAAAAATAATATGAATGTCACTGACCTCAGCCTGTCGTCTGGACCAATGCTATTCCAGCGTTTATCTATCGATTGTGGAAGATCTTTGACTCTTTTCAATATTTATAAGGAATGCGATATTTCTCTAAACGTTAATATGGTTCAGAATATCAACGTCCCGGTTGGGGGCCATACTCTTTTACTGGGAGATTTGAACGCACAGAACACACTCTGGGGCTCTTCTGATACTTCTCGGGAGGGTCTTATATGGGAGGAATTCGCAGAAGCCAATGGCCTCGTTATTTTTAACGATGGTTCTCCCACCTTGTTTAATACTCGTCACACGCTCACATCTGTTGATGTTTCTATGAGCAGTTCTGATTTGACACCAGCTTTATCGTGGAAAACTTTAGCCTTGCCCGAGGTAGGTGATCATTTTCCCATTTTGATCACTAACGACTTGCCTACTCCCATAAGAGTGTTTGTTCCACGTTTCATCGACTCTAAAGCTAACTGGACTCTTTTTCAGTCGAAATTGGAAAGTTTCAATCGCGAGTTTGAGGAATCAAACAATACCAACAGAGAGGCGGCACAAATGAAACGTCTTTTCAGAAAAGCTGCAAACGAATCGATTCCCATAAGCAAGAGACCTAAAGCTAATAAAAGACCGATCTGGTTTAATAGTGTGATATCGAGGATGATTAGAACTAGGCAGCGGGCTTGGCGGACTTTCAGAAGAGTTAGAAACCGGGAAAATTGTCTTTACTACAGAAGAATGTGTGCGATGGTGAAAAGAGAGTGTAGAATAGCTAAGAGATTGACATGGGAACGTTTTCTCAACTCACTAAACCCATTTATGGATGTTCGTTGCATCTGGAGCAAGATTAATAATCTAAGAAATTCGTGGTCGGACAGTTTCTCCACTATCTCTCTGAAAGGAAATGTTATTACTCATCCTAGAAATATAGCAGATGCTTTTGCATCCTTCTGGAGCTCTCTGAGTTTGGATAGGGCTTTCGATCAAGCGGTAATTTCAAATAAACATGGGTTGTTGATCGGGAACACTTCGTATACAACAAACCTTTTCCCTGGCTTATCCCAATTGATTGACATTTCTGAACTTGATGAAACTCTCAGCACTTTAAGAGGTTCAACACCTTCGTTAGACATTTTCTCAGAATTTGGTATTTCTCTTCCACCAAGACCTTCCCCATGTGTTATTGACGATTCTTCCGTTATGATTGATGACGCCTTAAGTATTTACAAGAAGGATTCGACAAGTGCAATTTTCTACAGGAATCTTTTATTGGAAAAGATTGATTTCTACCAGCCGGAGATGATTCTCTATACAGATGGTTCTTTTGATGGAGAACTTACATCTTTCTCCGTGGTCAATCAATTGTCTGTAAATAGTTCCACGCCAGTCTGTAAATCACGTCTACCAAACTGTACAGGAATTTACGCGGCCGAACTATCTGCTGTAAAATCGGCTATAACACTCGCAATGAACGAACAGAAGAAAGCACTTATATGTACCGATGGCCTTAGCGTCACCAAAGCTCTTCTCAAAAATCGTAGAGGTATTTTTAATTGTATGCTTTCAATTCCGAACTCTTGCGAAATCGTTGTTCTTTGGATTCCTTCCCATTCAGGTATTGCGGGTAACGAATTTGCTGACAAGGTCGCTAAGGAGGCTTTGGGGCTTCCCACAGTCTCCCTGATGCCTTCTTTTCCATTCGCTTTATTTGGTGTATACATGTCTTTACGGCGTTCCAGGAACATTGACATCTGGAATCGATCTACTTTGTTTCTCAGACGAGTTAACCCTGCAATTTCTAGACCTCGTTATAATGCAAACTTCAACAGATCTGACTGCATATTCTTGGCCCGAATAAGAGTCGGTAAAACGGTATTCAACACTCGTCATTATTACGAAGGTACGGTTCCTCCTAGGTGCAACTATTGCGGCGATTTTCTATCTGTTTCGCACATTCTTGTGGAATGCAATTTTTCTAATATAGATTTGTCTATTGACAAGATTCTGGATTGCTCCTCGCAGGGTATGCTACCTCGGATACGATACGCTTTGGGTATTCATGATCTGAGTGATGTTTAAACCAAAATCTGTACCAGGAGTTTATTTTATTACATCCTTAATCCGCTTTGTATATATGTATATGTACTCTAATGCTATAATTTGTTTAAAAATAGAAGCGAAATTCCTATTACTCCTTTATATAAGTATCATCATAACGTATGATTATTACCTTCCTACTTAAGATTTCCTAGTTTATATTTCTTTCATTGTCGAGCGCACATGGTCTTAGTTACCCGGCGCTTCTTTTTATATTTTATGAATTAATTTTGTAAGATATATTGTAAATAAATAAAATAAAGTGGGGGGCGTACGATTGTCTCATTTAGCTAAACTATATTTTTCTGTTAAAGTACAGGTGCTTATTTGTCTGTGGTGATAAGATTTTCACGTTTCAATACATCCAAGGACACCGGATATTCCAAATTTGTTCCCCTTGAGTTCGATACGTTATCCACTTGCGACAAATTCCCGATTCTAATGGAATCAAAACATGGGAGAGTACTTCACTGACTGTGCCATGCCGCCTTCAGGGTCTCTGCCAAATCCTTTCTGATATCCACCATCTGCAAAGAACTGTAGACAGGCACTCAGTTTTACAATGGGAGTAATCGCAAATGATTTTTTTGTAGTACAGGGTTAGAATTTTTCGAGTACATTCAAGAGGTATGTGAAAACCGCCTTGTTTACCCTGCAATGTTGAACAAATCTAAAAAAAAACAATTTAGACAAAAAAACGTATGCTACTAAGGACAATTACAGTATATCAGGCAACTCTAAAGGATTTGATGCATCTCTCAAACTTCACCGCGCGTAGTTCTATACACCCTTCTTGTTCCTCTAATAGAAGAATAATTCTTTTAATAAACATTTAAGTAATATTTTAACCTTAACTTTCCTTTTCAACTCTTCTTCTTGTTTTTTACGCTCACTGTGCACTGATAATTTATTAATTTTGAACAACTGTTCGTTTTCGATACATCATACAGATTCGAAGATTTTTATATCGAAAATCAAAATAATAATTTTTTTAATATAATTTCTGTAAACGTTAGAAGTGTTTCCTCTTTAAGTAAGTTTAACATTTTTAAAACCGAAATAAGCAAACTTAGTAAATTGCCGGATATTATAGCGGTTCAAGAGACATGGTTCAACAGTCAATATTCAAACATTTATCATATCGATGGATATAAAGCAATTCATTGTGAGAGAAAAGACGAATCTGAAGCATACAACTGTATTAAGTCGGAGTGAAGATAATGTGGATGTTGTCGCTGTGGAGTTGTCGGATATTATTCTTAATGATCGCAGACTAGTTGTTATTTCTTGCTATCGGTCTCAGAAGTGTAATGAGCGCACTTTTATAAGAAAAATCGGAGTAGTTCTACAGGAAATTGGTGATAGGATAATTATGTTGCTGGGAGATATGAATATTGATCTGAGAAGACGTAGCAAATGGCAAACAAGTATGGTGGAACTTTTAAATGAATATGACTTGCACTCATGTCACAATCATATTACAAGGCCATCTAATAATAGATGCTTAGACTGGATTTTCAGCAATAATAACGATAAAATCATTATACATTCCATTGAAAATGTTTTTTCGTACCACAATATACTAAGTTGCTGCATAAGTTTAAATAAAGAACCAAATGAAAATTCATCCCATTACTTTAAAAAGTTTCAGTACTCAACATTTGCTACAATTTTGGACAATTATTTACCATCCCTCATGAGCAATATGGATGTCTCTGAGTTATGTGAAAGTTTTGTACATACATTGTCGTCGCCCGGGTCACAATGTACAGAAGTCGATATAAGACATATTAATAAACGCAAGAGCATAGCACCATGGGTAAATGAAACTCTCAGTTCTTTAATGGAATATAAGAAAAGGCTGCTCAGAATTAGACGCAAAGACAAAAATAACAAAGAAATTCAAAACCGACTAAAAAGACTTAGCAATATCATAAAATATTGCAATAAAAAGTTAATGGATGATTATTATATAAATAAATTGAAAAATTGTAATGGTGATGTAAGGAAGACATGGCAGTTCCTACATAAAGAATTGGGTCGTAATAAGGCTCCAATTACAGACATGTTTGTAACTAATGGCCAAATTGTTCAAAGTGATGTTGACAAAGCAAATATTTTAAATACTCACTTTGTAGAATCTGTAAATACATTGAAAGATAATATTCAATCTTATCCCGACGATGATGTGAACATGTTCGGTACTCTGATAGCAGAAGGAAGCACTTTTGATCTTAGAGAGATAAACAAGAGCGAAGTGGAGGAAGTAATAAATAATTTGGAGTTAAGAAAGAGTTGTGGCTCTGATAATATTGCCCCTAAAATGCTGTTAGCAAGGAAATCTCTTGTTGCTGATATTTTGCTTAAAATATTTAATAACATAATTGTATCTGCGAAGTATCCTAGTGTGCTGAAGATTCATAAGGTTGTACCAATACCAAAACGCTCGTGTTCCAACGATGCGAACGATTTCAGGCCAGTGGCAGTTCTATCAGTTATAGATAAAATCTTCGAAAAACTGATTCATGATCAGATTTCTAAATACATGAATGAGAACAATATTCTATATGAGAATAAGTTTGGCTTCAAAAAGGGCTCGGGAACGGAAGAAGCGATTGCAAATGCAATTGAATATGTTTGCCAAGGAATTGACTCAGGATTTAAAGGTGTTGCTGGAGTATTTTTGATTTTTCGAAGGCGTTTGATCTGGTAGATCACTCTACGTTAATAAAAAAACTAAAATTCATCGGCGTAGCGAATGAAACTGCATTTCTTTTTGATGATTTTTTGCGCAATGATCTCAGTACGTTCAATTTGGTGAAGTTTAAAGTAACACATCACCAATAAGATATGGAGTCCCACAAGGAAGCGTTTTGGGTCCGATTCTGTTCAAAATATATATAAATGATTTAAAAAACATGAAATTTTTTGGAAAGCTTATAATGTACGCAGACGACATATCCCTGTTTTACAATTATAAGGATGAAAAAGTCCTACAAACGCAGATAGAGTACGATGCTGCTTTGCTTGCGAAAAACGAAATTCTTCTGCTCCCAAATGTGGGAACAGAAGAATTTCGTTTTTGAAGAATTTAAAACCAATTTATTCCACCATACTTGTTTGCCATTTGCTACGTCTTCTCAGATCAATATTCATATCTCCCAGCAACATAATTGTCCTATCACCAATTTCCTGTAGAACTACTCCGATTTTTCTTATAAAAGTGCGCTCATTACACTTCTGAGACCGATAGCAAGAAATAACAACTAGTCTGCGATCATTAAGAATAATATCCGACAACTCTACAGCGACAACATCCACATTATCTTCACTCCGACTTAATACAGTTTTATGCTTCAGGTTCGTCTTTTCTCTCACAATGAATTGCTTTATATCCATCGATATGATAAATGTTTGAATATTGACTGTTGAACCGTGTCTCTTGAACCGCTATAATATCCGGCAATTTACTAAGTTTGCTTATTTCGGTTTTAAAAATGTTAAACTAACTTAAAGAGGAAACACTTCTAACGTTTACAGAAATTATATTAAAAAAATTATTATTTTGATTTTCGATATAAAAATCTTCGAATCTGTATGATGTATCGAAAACGAACAGTTGTTCAAAATTAATAAATTATCAGTGCACAGTGAGCGTAAAAAACAAGAAGAAGAGTTGAAAAGGAAAGTTAAGGTTAAAATATTACTTAAATGTTTAAAAAAAGAATTATTCTTCTATTAGAGGAACAAGAAGGGTGTATAGAACAACGAGCGGTGAAGTTTGAGAGATGCATCAAATCCTTTGGAGTAATATATATAGAATGTAATTGTCCTTAGTAGCATACGTTTTTTCGTCTAAATTGTTTTTTTTTTTAGATTTGTTCAACATTGCAGGGTAAACAAGGCGGTTTTTACATACCTCTTGAATGTACTCGAAAAATTCTAACCCTGTACTACAAAAAAATCATTCGCGATTACTCCCATTGTAAAACTGAGTGCCTGTCTACAGTTCTTTGCAGATGGTGGATATCAGAAAGGATTTGGCAGAGAGCCTGAAGGCGGCATGGCACAGTCAGTGAAGTACTCTCCCATGTTTTGATTCCATTAGAATCGGGAATTTGTCGCAAGTGGATAACGTATCGAACTCAAGGGAAACAAATTTGGAATACCCGGTGTCCTTGGATGTATTGAAACGTGAAAATCTTATCACCACAGACAAATAAGCACCTGTACTTTAACAGAAAAATAGATCACTTTGTCATTTTCTAACTGATCCACTCCTGTAAAATAAATATTTTTTTAGTTTTATTCAATATTTGAAGACAAAAATAAACACTTTCACGATGAGTCCGTTCTGTTCGCTATCAAAAATAAAGTGAACAAATCGAAGTGAAAAGGAAAAAAATTCCACACACAAAAATATTTCACGATAGGGGGAATTTTTTCGAACAAGGGAATTATTCGGGGAACAAAATTGCCGATTGAAATTTGGTGGAAAGTGCACATTTTGAGGGAACATTTATTCGCGATAGGGGTGATTCTTAATCGTCGTAAAAATCTAAGACGATTTAGCCATGTCCGCCTGTCCGTCCGTCCGTCAGTGGTAATCACACTACAGTCCGCAACAATAGAGCTGGGTTGATCAAATTTGGTAAAAATACTTCTTATAGTTGCAGGTTGTTTGGGATTGCAAATGGGCCATATCGGTCCATATTTAGATATAGCTCCCATATATAGCATCTAACTTGTTGTGATTCCTACTGTTCTCATCTACTATTTTTTATTGGATTGTTATTTTCTTTAGGTTTGAGTTATTTTGTGAGGTCACATGCTATCCATGGTGGAGGGTATATAAGATGCGGCATGGCCGAACTTAACGCTTTTACTTGTTTTTGTCTTCAAATATTGAATAAAACTAAAAAATATTTATTTTACAACAGTGGATCAGTTAGAAAATAACAAAGTGATCTATTTTTATACCCTCCACCATAGGATGGGGGTATATTCATTTTGTCACTCCGTTTGTAACACCTCTAAATATTGATCTGAGACCCCATATAGTATATATATACTTAATCGTCGTAAAATTCTAAGACGATTTAGCCATGTCAGTCTGTCCGTCTGTCCGTCCGTACGTCTGTGGTAATCACGCTACAGTCCGCAATAATAGAGCTAGGTTGATAAAATTTGGTACAAATATCGGGCCATATCGGTCCATATTTAGATATAGCTCCCATATATACCATCTAACTTGTTGTGATTCCTACTGTTCTCATCTACTATATTTTTTGTGTTTTCGGTGTTATTTTCTTTAGTTTTGAGTTATTTTGTGAGGTCACATGCTATCCATGGTGGAGGGTATATAAGATTCGGCATGGCCGAACATAACGCTTTTACTTGTTCAGAGCTCCATTTGTCCGTTCTATAATGTTTCGACATTTACCATGGACGTAAATAAATTTCTGTTTGACAGAGCCAGCTGCAGGAGTTCTATATGGAACTAACAGTCAGGGCTCCAGTGGGTATCCGCCATCGTCTACAAATGTTGGTATGATATATGGCATACATATGTATACGTATGTATATTCTCACCTAATAACCACAATTTGCTTCCACTTTATAAATAGTCTTGATCCATTACATTTCTGAAATAACTCGTACTCCACACAAAGGAATCGTGACAAGCTCCGTGATATGTCCTATTAACGTGTCGTATCCTCAGTTTACTATCGTTTATCTTTGAAACTTATATTTGATTAAATCGGGAAAATATAAAATACAATGGGGGGCGTACGATTGTCTCATTTAGCTAAACTATCTTTTTCTGTTAAAGTACAGGTGCTTATTTGTCTGTGGTAATAAGATACGTTATTCACTTGCGACAACTTCCCGATTCTAATGGAATCAAAACATGGGAGAGTACTTCACATGACTCTGCCATGCCGACTTCAGGGTCTCTGCCAAATCCTTTCTGATATCCACCATCTGCAAAGAACTGTAGACGGGCACTCAGTTTTACAATTGGAGTAATCGCAAATGATTTTTTTGTAGTACAGGGTTAGAATTTTTTAGAGTACATTCAAGAGGTATGTAAAAACTGCCTTGTTTACCCTGTAATGTTGAACAAATCTAAAAAAACAATTTAGACAAAAAACGTATTCTACTAAGGACAATTACAGTATATCAGGCAACTCCAAAGGATTTGATGCATCTCTCAAACATCACTGCTCGTTTTTCTATACACCCTTCTTGTTCCTCTAATAGAAGAATAATTCTTTTTTTAAACATTTATGTAATATTTTAACCTTCACTTTGAAAAACAAAATGCTTTTCAACTCTTCTTCTTGTTTTTTACGCTCACTGTGCACTGTGCACTGATAATTTATGAATTTTGAACAGCTGTTCGTTTTCGATAGATCATACAGATTCGAAGTGAACTTATTATTCGCGATAGGGGTGAGTATGAGATGTAGGCGAACTACTTTTAATAAATTTAATGTTTAAAGCCCCATACAACGTCCAGCTCATCTAGGATCGGAGATATACAGCTTCTCAGGTATAGGATAGTTCTGAGAATTTTTCAGCAAAATATTTAATTTAAATTTTTAATAATTAAGGACATGCTGAAAATAAATTATAATATACATTTATTGTTGTATTTAGTTCGTTTTCTTCCGATCGCGTCAATCTTAATTAAACTAAATAGCATTAAATTTATTGCCTCGAATTTAAGTAAATCGACATTTTTTGTCTCTTGTTGTTATTTCGCAGAGCGATTTCGATGCTGACGGAAGTTGACCGTATCACATTATTTTTGAATTTGAATTTATCTCAATTTCTTGGATTTCTGGATATTGAGGCATTTATTCCCTTGAATTCTTCTTCTTCGTGATCTCGAAATATTGCTGATTGGCCGGATTTCCAATTCGTATGATAAATTAATTGATAGGTATTTGTAATAAATTTAAACACTTGTGTTTAAAGCCCCGTACAACGTCCAGCTCATCTAGGATCGGAGATATACAGCTTCTCAGGTATAGGCTAGTTCTGAGAATTTTTTCAGCAAAATATTTAATTTAAATTTTTAATAATTAAGGACATGCAGAAAATAAATTATAATATACATTTATTGTTGTATTTAGTTCGATTTCTTCCGATCGCGTCAATCTTAATTAAACTAATGGCATTAAATTTATTGCCTCTAATTTAAGTAAATCGACATTTTTTTTCTCTTGTTGTTATTTCGCAGAGCGATTTCGATGTTGAGGGAAATGGCCGTATCACATTATTTTTGAATTTGAAGTTATCTCAATTTCTTGGCTTTCTGCATATTGAGGCATTTATTCCCTTGAATTCTTCTTCTTCATGATCTCGAAATATTGCTGATTGTCGGGATTTCCAGTTCGTATGATAAATTAATTGATAGGTATTTGTAAATAATCCTCAGTTATTTTATACCTATGTATATAATTTCTCCAGTTTCTACCCCGACGGTCTATCTTTTGTAGATGAGGATTGTAACCTTGGATTGCTTAATACTCTACTTTGATATGAATAGTTCGAGCGACCAAAGGGTACCTACAGGCAAAAGGTATATATGATAACTCCGTATGCTAGATATAGTAGTGATACTCTATTATAAAAGTATCCTTCTAACGTAGAGTTGTTATGCGACCTCGTGCCTATTGATGTAAAGGGTTTTCCAACAAGAGGTGTTATTTTGGTATTCAAAGAAAAATAAAATTTTTTGAGATAAAAGATCGGATGTTTATTTCATAATAAAGGTATGTCGTTAATAATGAAAAACAACATCAGCCAAATGGCCACCACGACCATGCTTACAGGACCATATCCTTTTCATGAAATTTTCCATAACCAAATCGCAAAGTGGCTGCCCTATGTCCTCGATAGGCTCACGAATTCTATCTTTGAGGTCTTGAATCGACGCTGGGCTGTTGGCGTAGACCTTATCTTTCACGTGGCCCCAAAGGAAGAAGTCGCAAGGTGTTAAATCACAAGATCTCGATGGCCAATTGTCATCACCTCTTCGAGAGATAAAACAGTCCGGAAACTTTTCCCGTAACAGAGCAATGGTTTCGTTGCTTGCGTGGCACGTAGCACCGTCCATTCACCGAAACTGTTGATCCAACCTCATTTTCGAAAAAGTAAGGTCCAATGACCCCGCCGGACCATAAACCGCACCAAACAGTCACACGTTGAGGATGGAGAGGCTTCTCAACAATAACTCTTGGGTTTTCCGAGCCCCAGGTGCGACAATTTTGCTTGTTGGCGTAGCCACCGAGGTGGAAATATGCCTCATCAGTCAAGATGATTTTTCGATGATTTTCGATTTTTCGAATTTTAATAATATCAATGCGTTGTTGAATCGTGTATCGTTCCATTTTTAGTAATGGCGTAGTTTCTACTTGACAAATGTCAAAGAATAAAAGCTTCAAAAGTGACAGCTACCGAAATACCGGCTGATTCAAAATAACACCTCTTGTTGGAAAACCCTGTATAAGGTTCGTAGTCAGGGGTAACCATAAGCGTAGGAATTGGGTGGCTGGTGAAAGAAGATTTTTAGCCCACCCCACAGATATTTCAACTTGACTTTTTTACGGTTCATCAATGCTAATCATCTAAGATTTTACATTTAGTGGCCTTCGGTAGCTCAGTGGTTAGTGCATGTTCATGTTTTCATCATAATTCGAGTTACATCAGCTACAACTCACGGATCGCACTACCACTACATCAACATCTGATCACCCAAGTCCCATATTGCCTTTATTTGGGCTTGATAGACACTGTAGGTGAGCTATATCCACCACCTGTAGGATGTCTCTGAGGACGTTTTCGAATTTGCAACTCACTGCGATTGCCACGTCGTCCGCATATGCCACAACCTTGCAGCCCCAACGTTCTAGATCTAGCAGGATTTCATTCACCGCTAGGTTCCAATTTAGGAGAGACAGTACTTCTCCTTGCGGGGTCCCTCTGTTTACAAACCGTGTTAGAGTTGTAGACCCATGACACGCTGTTAAGCGTGTTCTGTTGAGCGGGCTTAGAATTAGTCTAATCAATCTACAGTTCACCTTTAGATGTGACAGTGCCGCAATTACCGTATCTGTGTGAATATTGTAAAAAGCTCCTTCTATGTCAAGAAATGCCACCATGGTGAATTCCTTGAAATGTAGGGACGTTTCGATAGTGCTCACAATTTCGTTCAGGGCTGATCCTGTAGAATTCCCCTTATTGTAAGCATGTTGGTTCCCAGACAGGAGTCTTTATAGTCGTTCATTAGCGACCCCAGTAGATTTCGCCCTGTTGAATATCTTGTTGCAGGTCTTTTTCCTAGCCTTTAGCACAGATGTTAACCATTGAGGTTTAGTCTTACCCTTGTACGTTGGTTTTTGGACAGGCTTCTTCAAGGGAACTATTGAGTGATGTGGTGATATGATCGACCACATTATCTAGACCGGCTTTGTCATTCGGTTCGTTTAGAGTTGAGGACTTTATTGAAATTCTCTCCCACTGGTGCCACTTTGCCTTCCTCACATTTCTGTGGACGGCAGGTTTATGCGCTTTTTCAGCGAGTTTGAACTCTATATAATGGTGATCTAAGATTGAGTGGTCGTCCAGTACATTCCACCCAATAATTTTGTCTGACAGCCGGTCAGTAGCAAACGTTATGTCGAGTACTTCTCGGTTTATTGCCTTTGCTACAAATGTTTAGGTTGGTAGTTAGAATAAAGTTTGTATACGTACGACCCCAGATAGTATGATGAGCGTTCGTGTCTGCGACACTAATCAGCTCGAGCTCCACAGACGTTTCTTCTTCTACAACATCCCTCCTCATCCCCTCAGTATCCGAAGTAGTGCTTTCGTCCTCAGAGAAGGACGTTACAGATCTGTTAGAGTTTGAGACACCAGAAATAATGGGCGTGGGTAAGTCCGCACTTGCAGAATGCCGTGTATCAACCACGGACGATTGGGGAACCCCCCTTCATCGGTACGTGAAGGCATCCCCGTCAACAGAATTTATTTATTTTTTTGTCTATTAGCCCGTAATAGGTACCACGATGTAGGCCTATCAGACTTTTTCCAGAATTTTTTTTCCGATTACGTAATAGGTTTCAACTATCCGCTCTGTGATAAACACGTCCGTTCACTACGTCTGTTCAGCAACGACATCGTCGTAGTGATAGTGTTCTTTCGAACAGAACACTAACAGAATACACTACGTTAGCGTTCTTTTTTATATTCGACACACACTAGTCGACATTTCTTAATGTAGGGAAAATAGGGCATATCGGCCCATAATTTAATATATCCCCCATACAAAAGTCCCTTCCGATAAAACATATTTACGCTCTAGATGTCGAATTTTTAAGCGATCATGCTGAAATTTAGATATTTGTACTTTTTATCAAAATTCATGAATTCTTTGCCTTAGCCTAGAGGCATTCCAATGAGAGATGGACAGAATCGACACCTGTAGGGTAGCAAAAGAAGATCAAGATATGTCCTCGCACTGGAGAGGAAAAGATTGTATACTTTACAATCATTTCTTAATAGCCGTATAAAATTGCGATATTTGTTGGTTTCTGCATCAATTTTTTTGGATAATGTATCATGACTTCACGTAGACTGTTTTATTTATTTTAGAATCCCACACAATACAATTTACTCGTACACTATTTTATTTTGTATGGTAGACAGTATTTTATTTGAATATTTTACGCCATTTATCACGATATATTTTTAATTTGTTGGGCAAATTATAAGGCATTAAAACAATGTATCTGTGGTTAGCACATAATTCTGTTTGTAATTCACAGTCATTTTTTGCAATTCAATTCTAACATAGTTTTAATTTATTATAAAATATATGACTGTGAGATTCTATCAAATTATTATGATTTAGATTTCCCCAGGGTTGAAGATAAGGATAAACAGAATGAAATTCTTTGGCATAACATTTTTTGTACACAACCTCTTGGTATCGACGTAATCTATGATGGTAAGCTGTTGCTTAAATTTAGCGCACATATTTAGAGTTATTGGTTGATATCTTCCATTTTCCCTTCCATAAGCGTTGGTGTCCCATTTCTCTTTGTAGAGCAGCAAATGAGCACACCTATCGCGAATAATAGATGGAATATTTGTTCCCTAAATTTCTTCACTTCACGGGAGGTGGAAAATGCAATCGTGAATATTAGGGAAGATTTTGTTCACTTCGAAGCCAATCCTGAGAACTCCCAAAGAAAAGTGAGGGACACAGACACATAATGTGTTCCATTCATTCCGCCTCCTCTTACAATTCCTCAGACAAGTCAACCTTTTCTTCCTCATCTGTCTCTGGAATGGTTTCATCTGACCATGACTTGATAGTTCCATTATTTTCACAAACAATCAATCAGGCAAATATGTGACAATAATAATGTAAACAGATATCAGGCTATTGTTTCTGTCAAATGTTGAATACACAAAGAAATTGTGTATGATAAATAAAATCTATATCTATATATGTACATTAGAGTGCCTCAAACAAAAAGTTGCAAATGTACCCCCTCAGAAATGAAGATTGATATGTTTTAGAGTGATTCCCAAAATATTTTGGTTCTAGCTATTTTCATTTGTGAGCTGGACCAGTTGCAAAACACCTCCGGTCAGTAACATAACCGATATTATACTTATATTAAAATAAACGACCAAATATAATGGAAAAACGACAGCGCTTGTATTCTGCATTTAAAAATTTTTGAAATTTGTTTTTACGCACCAGATATTAAGATTTGTGTTCGATTTGTTTTACGTTTTTTCATACGATTTTCATGAAATTTTAAATATCTCGCATGTTTTCCATCGTAATTTCTATGTTAGTGTACCGTCGGAAAGGTTTTTTCCAATTCTATCCACCCCTGTATCTTATTAATCATTTCTGATAATAAATATTGTACCAATGCTAATAACAAACAGGTTGATTTAAATAAATACTTTGTTATGATATCGAAAAACATCAACACGAGTATAGCATTACAATTTCATTCAAAAGAGCTTAAAAATTTTACACATAATTTCATAAATTATTCTCGTTTCCAAAAAAGTTGCTCCATTAGCCTCAAAAAGAAAACGTTAAAATGTTGTTTGTTCCACGCGAATTAATAAAAAAAAAATTGCCAAGGTGTTGCGATGTAATACAACATTTACTGTTTTTGAGAGATAAAACCAATATTCGAACATTGGAGTTCTACAAATTTTATGAAGTTGTAACCAATGACATTCTACAGGTTTGGAAAAGAACGCAGCTTCCAGTAATAAGTAGGATTTTGATTCGTAAAAAGCTGGTAAAGCTTGTAGAAAGGTATCGCGATAACACAAAGAATCCATCGCATTATATAGAGAAGCAATGGAATGAACTATTTTGTGTAACCAGCTGCAGATGTCCTCTTAAGAGCCAATCCTGCTTAGCAGTCATTGATAAAAACCGACCCGCTCACATAATCAGAAAAATTGTGTCCCGTAAGGAATATCCTAAAATGAATTCCCGAAAAAATTTCTTAAATATAAAGTAATTTTACTCCTTGTAACACGTTTTTACAACCATTTTTATTTAATTGATAAATACATAAACTTGTGACCATGAAATTAGCAAACATTAGTATGTATTTTATCTAAAAATCGGTAAATTTAACCAATTATGGACCAGATACAGAAAGTTAATATTTATATTCAGAATGGGTTAAGTAGGCTCAGAAATAGATAAAATCGGAAAAGACCTTTCCAACGGTACCCTAAAATCTAAATTACGATGGAAAACATGCGAGATATTTAAAATTTCATGAAAATCATATGGAAAAACGTAAAAAATCGCACAAAAATGTTAATATCTGGAGTGTAAAAACAAATTTAAAATTTTTTTAAATGCAAAATACAAGCGCTTCCATTTTTCCACTAAATGTGGTCGTTTATTTTAATATAAGTATAATACCGGTTATGTTACTGACGAAAAACCCTGTTTTTGGAGGTGTTTTGCAACTGGTCCAGCTCACAAATGGAAATAGCTAGAACCAAAAAATTTTGGGAATCACTCTAAAACATAACAATCTTTATTTCTGAGGGGGTACATTTGCAACTTTTTTTGGCTCCATACAAATCGAGGCTATCTAATGTACATACATATGTTCATACATACATATATAAAAATAAGTTGATTTTCTTTGTAATTTATGTTCTCTGTAATGCGTGAAACTATTTTGTTTCTGTAAATTTCCCATTAAAGGTTACGTCAATGGCAAGGTTTTTATGTATGTATGGTCTTTGTATGTGTATTGGTGATTTTCGACCACTTGACCGCCGAGGTTCCTATAAGGGTTAGAAAACTGAAATTGAGTGTTGTATAAACCACGGACTATTCACATATTCTGTCTGATCAGTCGTAGTAAACGGACGTGTTTATCACAGAGCGGATAGTTAAAACCTATTACGCAGTATCTATTACGCAATCGCAAAAAAAAACAAAATCTGTACAAAGTCTGGAAGGCCTACATTATAGTACCTATTACGGGCTAAGACAAAAAAATAAATAAATTCACTTGACGGGGATGCCTTCATGTTCCGATGGAGCGGGGTTCCCCAATCGTCCGACTGACCGTCCGTTGGTCTTGGTCAAAGACGACCACACCAAAAAAGGTGAAAATTTCCCCCCATTACTCACAACAAGTGGTACGGTGAAGGGAAAACGCCATGTCCGACCGTCAAAACTGAAGCACAATAAGCACCGGATAGCGCTCAGGGTTTTGACGAAGTTGGAGGCTGTTGAGGTTTCGGCTCTTACCGAAAAACAAAATGAGTCACTTGCCTGGGCTAGGTTAGGTTTAGGTTTAGGTTAGGGTGGCAGCTGTATTTTTTTACAAGCTCACATAGACCAGTTTAGGTCCCTAGTGTTACCACGGGCTGAAATTCCCCTCATCGAAACCAACCTGTTTGATATATAAATTTATCGATAGTACGAATATCAGTACTGGATAGATCTGTTAGGCTGTATGTATGTCCAGTCGTCGTTTACTCAAAGCGGGACAGTCGCAAAGCAAGTGCTCAATGCTCTCCACTTCTTCCCCATCTCCACAGCTTCGGCAGAAGTCATTGGAGTCAATACCCAATCTTTTGGCGTGTTCGCCGATCAAGCAGTGTCACGTCAGAACCTGTACTAACGTAGACAATCGTTTCCTCTCTAGTGCGAGGAGATATTTTGACCTTCTCAGGTCATACCTTGGCCAGATTTGTCTAGCTACCTTGCAGATGCCGATTTCTGTCCATCTTTCGTTGGACTGCCTGATTGCCTCTTGCCTAAGCCAAAGCTTGCACGTGGATAGTGGCGCACCAATATATAGAATTTGTAATGTCGTCCCTTTCCTAGCAAGTTCATCGGCTTTGCAGTTCCCCGGGATATCCCTATGCCCAGGCACCCACATGAGGTGTATATGCCCTTGCCTGGGCTAAGGGCGTCATAGATGCTTCTAAAGACAACGTGTCGGCTGAAAGAGGCACAAATTCAGCTGCGTTGACGGCGAATAAAGTCAAAAGAATCGGATCACCTGATGAACCCCTGCCTACGAAAAAGGCAAGAGGCCCTAATGTCACCATCAACAGGACACTCACCAAGCCCTTCAATGAAGTGGCGAAGGAAAAGTGAAGAAGGGTGGCATCAGGGGAGAGTAAAGCTCTTATATTTCGGTGATGCCAGATCAGTAGAATTGTATAAGGCTGCTCTGTGTCGAGCGGGTGAGGTGTGGCCGGGCGCACAGTTGGTTGTTGTTGAAAAAAACAACATCCCTAGTTACTTATTCGATTAAATGATTGTTCAAGCTCGAGGTCTGGTTTGTTTTTAAATTTTAGTTTTTATTTATTTCCAATATTTCGGAATTATCTTTTGAATTCCGTCATCAGGGATCATGTTCTACAATAAATAATACACAATAACTTAAATTAATAAAATAATATCACTAAATATCAAGTGAAAATAACTATATATTGATTTATTAATACCAGGAGAACATAAATAATTGTACGACATTTCTACAACGGCCAACTTACGTGTAGAGGTAAAACACAACAACAAACAACACTTAAAAACTACTGTAGTGTGACTACTACCGTCGGATGTTAATATTGCACTGGTTGTTATTCTAATATTACACGATGATCGAAGGCCTCTCGTTGTCTTGTTCGTCTTATAAGATGTTTGTATATGTGTGCTATGTTCTCTGTATCGGTTTTATAGTTAACTCTTTTTCTTGTTGGTTCGTTGTTAATATGCAGCTCTCTGAAGTACATGAACGTTGTCAAAGTCTGGTTGGTGTTTACTACTGGCACAGTGTGTAGCTAATGCAGTTTTTTGTTGAGTGTTGTTGATGTTGCGATTTTTTATATCAGATTTGTGTCCGGATATTCTTGTTTTTGGTTTATTTTTTGTTGTGCCAACATAGACTTTATGGCATTGTTCTGTGTTGTTACCTCCATCTTATCTTACTCTTTGTGTTACCTAGCCATCACCGGAGTTACAGAAGAGCCCTCCAACTCGGCTGACACATTAGAAATAATAAAAGATACTAATCCTGGTCTGCCAACCCATAATTGGAGAATTAGCAAGGTGGGGGAGGCGGATGGTAAAAAGCGACAGGTCAATTTGATCCTTAACGCTGAATCAACCTCCCATATACAACGTGCAAGTGCAACTCTGCAAAATGGTTTCGAGACCATAGTCTTGAAGATATAGCTCCCAGTGCAAGGCGAGTCGTCCACCTTGGTTGATACACGGCTTTCTGGAAGAGTGGACTTAGCCACGCCCATTATTTTTGGCGACTCTAACAGATCTGTAACGTCCTTCTCTGAGGACGAAATCACTACTTCGGACACTGAGGGGCTGAGGAGAGTCTCCGGACTCCTTGTCGCATCTGGCGGGGACATGTTCCTCGATGATACGGACGAAGAGTTCGATAACACCCTTGTCGGGGTGGATGTTAATCTGTCAATTACCAACGATGGTAAGAATTCAACAGATTAACCTCCATCACGCTAAAGCAGCCTCAGCGGCTCTATTGCTCCGCCTGTCCACAAGTGCAGTAGACATCGTCCTGACAATCCCACGGCAGCCGGTTCTTTCTACCGGATTGACCCGAAGCAGCAATTCTTCGGCCAGGGGCTGCCACCTCAGTACTACGTGTTTTATGTTCGTCCATTTTTTCGCCTTGGGAGAGGCACATCCCGGAGTGTCTGTTCCAAATTCTTCTGGTCCGTGCCGGAACCGAACAAAATCCCGGACCACAACAATATTTCTGCTCCGTCTGCGGGAACCTTATACGTGGCAACTCAACATCAGTAAGGTGTACCCGATGTATGGAGTGGTTGCATCTCAGGGGTTTGTCTGGCCTTAGGAACGCCGGGGGTATCGCCGCATAGGGAGCTATGTTGGAGCCTGCTGTGCCTCCATACCTCTCAGTGTGCCTCACGAATCGCAGTCGTCAGTGTCGTCGGCCTTGTCGTCCCCGTCGTCTACGTCATCGACACCTTCGGTTTATGGGACACCGCCGCAATCTCCCCTACAACAACATGCACAGCAATCAACACCACAACTAACACCACACATTGCTGTACCAACCCCCGAACATGCATCCTTCTTGCAATTTAATTGCAATGGTCTCCGCGGCAAAATCAGCGAGATTACAATCTCGTCGATTTTGCTGATTTTATGAATCGGAAGGACATCAAGGTCGCTGCGATCCAGGAAACAAAGCTGAGTGACACATGCAGCTTGCACAGTTGTCAGGGTTACAATGTGCTACGTAAGGATCGCACTAGAAGTGGAGGTGGGGGACTGGCTTTCCTATTACACCATTCTGTGCAGTACAGACCTATCTCGCCTGAGCTTGACTCTAGAGACCCATACATTGAATGTATGGGGGTAGCAGTTAAGTCCGGGACTTCCGAGATAGAGCTGTACAACGTATATATACCGCCGATTGGTAGCTGTTCGCGTTATTTGCCGGACATCAGTCCGTTACTGCAGGGCAATAATCGCGTGGTCCTAGGAGACTTTAATGCCCATCATGAGCTTTGGCATTTTCTCCTAGCTAATGACCATAGAGGCATAGCTTTGGCTGAGCAGATAGATGGCTCTAAGTTCTGCACAGTGAATGAGGACGCCCCCACACTGATTATGGGTGATTGCAGCAGCTCGCCAGATATCACCATCGTGTCGCCTGGTCTGATAAATGACGTCACCTGGCAGCCCGTCATTTCAATGGGATTAGACCCCCTCTCCATAATCCTCTCCATAGACAGACCAGCCGATTTTATTATCTCTGAACGCCGTACTTTCCTGAATCAAAGGAAAGCGGACTGGAACGGGTTCAGAGAATTCACCAACCGCAGATTCAGTGAACTACCCATCCCCTCATATGTTCGGGTAGCTGAGAAGAAATTCCGAGGCATCATCAACGCAGCAGCCGCTCGCTTTATCCCTGCTGGTCGAATACCCGAGATACGACCTAATTTCCCAGCAGATGCAGCGGGACTAGCAGACGTGCGTGATGAAATTCGTCGTTCTAATCCTGCTCATCCTAGAATCAGGGAACTGAATCTAGAAATCAGTGAGAAAGTCGACGAATAAAAGCGGAATAAATGGCTAGATCAACTGAAGCAGTGCAACTTAAGTTCCGGTATTGGTAAATTGTGGGCAACGGTTAAGTCACTCTCGAATCCAGGCAGGAAAGACGACCGGACGGCAGTCACATTTGGTGCCACCACTGTGACTGACCCGAAGAGGTGCGCGCGTTATTTTAACCGACAATTTATAGAGCACCCCGTGAGTGACAGAGCGAAAAGGAGAGTAATGCGTCGTATCCATGCTATCCGAGCTGAAGAAGTACCACCCCAGTTTACAGTTGGAGAAGTTGCAGATGTCATCCGTAGCGCTAAGTCATCCAAAGCGCTTGGCCCCGACGGAATTTCGATGCTAATGTTGAAGCAATTGGACATACCGGGAGTTGAGTACCTGACTCGGGTCCTCAATCTATCCTTGACCACTCTGATAATACCCGAAGCCTACGGGTCCAAACCCCGTAGAGTGAAACAGGGAGTTCCCCAAGGTGGGGTGATATCTCCGGCACTGTTTAACCTCTACCTTTCTGCAATTCCACCCCCACCTGACGGCGTTGAAATCGTATCATATGCTGATGTCTGTACGATTCTGCCGCCGGGCCCTTTAATCGATGACATATGTGGAAGGCTGAACATCTACCTCGCTGAGATTGCCAATTTCTTCGCTGCGAGGAACCTAAAAATGTCCGCCACCAAATCATCGGCCACACTGTTTACTGCATGGACAGCGCAACTCAATGTGATAGTCGATGGCACAAGAATTCCGACCACCAACTACCCTAAGGTTCTTGGTGTCACACTTGATAGACTCTTCAGGTCTAACGCACATGCCACAGCTATCTGCAATAAGATGAGAAGTAGGAACAAGGTCCTCAAGTCACTAGCCGGCAGCACTTGGGCACAGATAAAGAAACCTTGTTGACCTCTTACAAAGCGATAGGTCGGTCTGTGGTAAACTTTGCAGCACCAGTGTGGTCACCGAATGTGAGCGAGACGCAGTGGAAGAATATACAGACCTGCCAAAATGCCGCCCTGAGAACTGCGACAGGGTGCCTCCTCATGTCTTCTGTGGACCACTTACATGAGGAGACGAAGATCATAACCGTGCGACGACACAATTTTTTGCTGTCGAAGCAGTATCTGCTTGGTTGCTACCGTCCCAGCCATCCCAATCACCATCTAGTGGATAGGCGCCCACCTCCCAGGCAGATCAGGAAAGACCTTCATGATCTAGAGCGCGAGGTCCAACGCTACAAGAGAGAACCTCTAGATCAAAGAGCTTTCAAGGCAGGTCTGGCTAACATACACTCTGACGCAGTCGCTGAAGCCGTGAATAATTACAGAGTCAATGTCGTACTAGGAGACCACCCTCCATCAGAGGAAGAGGAATTACCACGACAGAAATATTGAATTTACGGCAAAATAGTACAGTTTATCTTACGGCAAAATAGTACAGTTTATCTTGCAGAAAAATGTATATGTGGATTCCACTACGAAGTTCATCCTACGAATATGTTTGGTACAAATTTTCTTTCTATTATTCAATAATATATAAATAGATTTTTCAGACAAAAATAATCAGAAAATTTTAAACAGTTTATTTGATAGAATTGTTAACCTTCCGAGTACACACTTTTTTTTTTGCAACACGGAGTACACACATGGTCACAATTGGACCAAAAGACTTGTAGTTAAAAAAAAGTAACAACAACACAAAATCAAAATTAGTTTTAATAAATCTGTTTTAATTAGTATTATAAGTAAATCAAATAAAAAAATACGATTACAATGACCTTTTTCTTCTAGTTTTTTCTTATTTTTATTGACAAATCAGTTTTTTCTTCAAAATTCATAACATTGACATAATATTACATATTTTTTTTTTTAAATCAAAATAACAAATTTATTACACGTTTTTTCTATTATTATAATGCTAATTATTCATAAAAAACGAAAAAAGGACAAAATCAATTAAAAGCCAAGGATAGCCATTGGCATCAATTTGGCTTATATTTGAGCCAGCAAATTTGACACACGCCGGACTCATGCATAGGACACATTGGTTGGTCGCAATTATTACATGAGTAAGAGGTTCTTTTCCGATCGTTATCATAAAAACTACAATCAGTGCGCTTCCCTACGTTGATTTTACCGGCCGCGCCTGAAAAAAAGTGTTCTTCCAAGCCATCTTCCAGAATTTCTTATTTATATTTACTTTTAAGCTTCTGCGCAATTTCCCAACTTCCAAACGTGCATGCATCCATACATAATTCATTCCAAAAAATAAAAAAAATCACAAAAACACCAAAACTAAAGACACATTCAACAAAAACAAAAATCACGAAACAGTTACACGCAGTACACACATGGTCACAAATGGTACACAAAAAAAACAAAGCTTTCACAAACGTTAACCTTTCAGAATATTTACGTGGTATCACTTTGATATCGAAGAGAATACTACACAGATTTTTAACACCTAATTTTGATTTAGTTGTTTTAATATTTGGGAGAGATACCATTATTTTAAATTTCAGCTGGTCATAATTGGTACATGTGTGTACTCGAAAGGTTAATAATGAACAAGAAATTTTAGTTGAAAATAGCACAGAAATATGAAATCTATATA
Organism: Eudasyphora cyanicolor; assembly: GCA_963930755.1. Lineage (NCBI taxonomy): Eukaryota > Metazoa > Arthropoda > Insecta > Diptera > Muscidae > Eudasyphora > Eudasyphora cyanicolor. Next base: position 96,087,142 of record OZ005737.1, on the reverse strand, counting down.
TGAGTAAAACACGTCAAAAGGCCCACTTATTTCAATTTTATTCCGATCGCGTGGTGGTTTTGCAGAAGCACGATGTATATGACGTGCGCCAAAAATGCAGCTGCCCAACGTGATAGTATACGAAAATACAGGGTGTCAAATTTTGACCATTGTATCTCCTTACTACGTCGACCGATTTAAATGAACCGTGGCTTATATGACAGATATTTAGAAACGCACAAAATGTACATTGATACTTGTTTGCAAATATTAAATTTTCAAAATTTTTTCTCGCGACTAATGTTTTCCTCGCGATTTAAATTGTGTTCCGCGGATGGGATTCTATATCTTCGAACTACAAAAACAAAGCCCATTCTGTTTACTATATCAACACAAATTTTCGTAATGGGATGACAACCAGCGAATCCTAGCGAACTGATATAGCAACTGATCTCGAAAGATCATGATGTTCTAAATCCGAATTTAAAATCAAAAATGCAATATATATTCCCGTTTTTGAGATAATAAAAATGCTGATTTCACGTTTTTTTTTAAATAGAATTGCGACAAACCCTTTTTTACCAAAAAAAGTTCAGGTTTCGCAAAACAATCGCTTTCCTATTAAAACGAGTGTCCAAAAACTGTAATAAGTCATCTCCATATGCTCTGTGTAAAATTTATATTTAAAACCTTTTTAAAGCGTACTTCGTGAAAAAATTTTAAGTGAAATTAAAATTTGAGTATATGGTCTTCAAAATTTGAGTATTTATTTAGAGTAAAAAATATTGAATGTTTCTTTCTTTTTTCATTTTACATTTAATATTATTGCCATAGTAGGCATTTGAAGTGTACTTGTATTCAATAAGTATTCATAATTTTTCGTTCCTAAAATATGTTTATGTATTCCTAATAAAATTTTTAAATTGAAAACTATTCGACACATTTTTCGTTTTCTTGCATTGGCTACCTTCAATAAAACATGATTGGCTTTTTATAAAAATAAAAATTTTTCTAAGTCCACCTAATTTACCTACTTCGTATATATATATAGACATACATATAGTTAATTGTATAAGTAAAGTTAGATTAAGCTCCTTTGGTGGATTGTTTACGTAACCCAGTCAAAATGTAGGTTGCCCTTTTGTTTTTTCCAATTTATTGCCCTTTTTGCTCAACAACCCATAGGGCAGAAATACTCAGTTTGTTGATTTTTATGTGTTGTTGTATTCTTGATATTACTTAATTAGGTACATATTTTTAACGTATTCATCGATTTTCTTCACTGATCAGACTTTATAGCAAAACAATAAAAATAGTCTAATTTTTTTGTGATGCTTTTAGGAAGCTTTTATTAAAAATTATTACTTTTTTAAAAAAAATGGATTTTTCGCAGTTTCTTGGAAGATATCGTCGAAACAGCTAAACGTATGAAAAAACTATATTAGAGGAGATTGAAGGCTTAATTTTGGATCTTCCAAAGCTGTCCTGAAATAATTTGGATAAATGGTTCTCGAGTTATAAAATATGTGTTTCTCTATATTGTTAGATGTTTATCTTTATTTTGATAGATATGTAAACAAGTCCAATTCTACTGATAGACCAAAAAGATCTTGAAAGAATAGACCTTCATTTGAGCAAATCACCCATCATCAAAATTTATAATGAAATAGTTTTTTTTTACTTAATACATTGTAAAGTATTAAAATAAATTAAAAAATACTAAGTGGGAGGCTTGTCTGAAGTAATACCAAATACACCAGTGTGCGCCGTGTCAATTTTTTAAAACATTAATACAATTAATATAATATTTAAATACATAAAATAAAATTAGTTAAAGATGTGTCCAAAATTTTTGTTTTTTACTCAAAACACACACTATCGGGTCTGTTCTGTAGCAAGATGATTTGAAATCACGGTGATTTTAAAATAACCGGCGACTTACAATCACTGTTGGAGTCCGAAATCGCCCGGTTTAGTATTCGTAGCCTCCCAAAAAAGATTGTTCGAAATATGTTCGGGTGATTTCGAACTCCAAAAGTGATGATAAGTCGCCGGTGATTTGAAAATCACCGTGATATCAAATCGCCGTGATTACAGAACAGACCCGTATGTATAGTTTTGTCTTTGAATTATTCTTATTGAAAATTTTGCCTAAGTATTTTTTAATGTAAATGACTATAAATATATGCACATGCAAAATAAAATGTCAACCATCGATTTTTTAATAAAATAAATTGGGTGCCATGTGTGAAAACCCCCAAAAAAAATCCTGCGCACAGCCCTGAGGGAAAGTCTACAGAATCAGCCCTGTACGAACTTGTGAGCACTATCGAATCGTCCCTACATTTCAAAGAATTCACCATGGTGGCGTTTTTTGACATAGAAGGGGCTTTTAACAACATTCACTCAGATGCGATAATTGCGGCATTGTCACATCTAAACTCTAGCTTGATTAGACTAATTCAAAGACTGCTCAACAGAAGACGCATAACAGCATGTCTTGGGTCCACAACTCTAACAAGGTTTGTAAACAGAAGGACCCCACAAGGAGGAGTACTGTCTCCACTAATTTGGAACCTAGCGGTGAATAAAATCCTGCTAGATCTAGAACGTTGTGGCTGCAAGGTCGTGGCATATGCGGACGACGTGGCAATCGCAGTGAGTGGCAAATTCGAAAACGTCCTCCGAGACATACTACAGGTGGCTCTGAACAAGAAGCAGCGGTTTGGGTGTTAACCCAAACAAGATTGAGTTGGTTCTCTTTACTAGGATTGTCGCACACGTGGACCCTCCTCCTCGGATAAATGGAAGAGATCTAGTCTTTTCTGAAAGTGCACAATTTTTACGAATAATTTTAGATAGGAAACTGTCATTCAGACATAACGTACTGGAACGTGCAAAGAAGGCCAACGTCGGCCTATATTCCTGCAGGAAGGCTGTAGGGTCGCGGTGGGACCTCTCTCCTAAAATTGTCCATTGGATATATATAGCAGTAGTTCGTCCAATACTGTTATACGGCATTGTGGATCACACGGCAGCCGGTTCTTTGTACCGGATTGACCCGAAGCAGCAATTCTTCGGCCAGGGGCTGCCACCTCAGTACTATGTGTTTTATGTTCGTCCATTTTTTCGCCTTGGGAGAGGCACATCCCGGAGTGTCTGCTCCGAATTCTTCTGGTCCGTGCCGGGACCGAACAAAATCCCGGACCACAACAATATTTCTGCTCCGTCTGCGGGAACCTTATACGTGGCAACTCAACATCAGTAAGGTGTACCCGATGTATGGAGTGGTTGCATCTCAGGGGTTGCTCTGGCCTTAGGAACGCCGGGGAGTATCGCCGCATAGGGAGCTATGTCGGAGCCTGCTGTGCATCCATACCTCTCAGTGTGCCTCAAGAATCGCAGTCGTCAGTGTCGTCGGCTTCGTCGTCCCCGTCGTCTACGTCATCGACACCTTCGGTTTATGGGACACCGCCGCAATCTCCCCTACAGCAACATGCACAGCAATCAACACCACAACTAACACCACACATTGCTGTACCAACCCCCGAACATGCATCCTTCTTGCAATTTAATTGCAATGGTCTCCGCGGCAAAATCAACGAGATTGTAGATTTTATGAATCGGAATAACATCAAGGTCGCTGCGATCCAGGAAACAAAGCTGAGCGACACATGCAGCTTGCACAGTTGTCAGGGTTACAATGTGCTACGTAAGGATCGCACTAGAAGTGGAGGTGGGGGACTGGCTTTCCTATTACACCATTCTGTGCAATACAGACCTATCTCGCCTGAGCTTGACTCTAGAGACCCATACATTGAATGTATGGGGGTAGCAGTTAAGTCCGGGACTGCCGAGATAGAGCTGTACAACGTATATATACCGCCGATTGGTAGCTGTTCTCCGCGTTATTTGCCGGACATCAGTCCGTTACTGCAAGGCAATAATCGCGTGGTCCTAGGAGACTTTAATGCCCATCATGAGCTTTGGCATTCTCTCCTAGCTAATGACCATAGAGGCATAGCTTTGGCTGAGCAGATAGATGGCTCTACGTTCTGCACAGTGAATGAGGACGCCCCCACACGGATTATGGGTGATTGCAGCAGCTCGCCAGATATCACCATCGTGTCGCCTGGTCTGATAAATGACGTCACCTGGCAGCCCGTCATTTCATTGGGATCAGACCACCTCCCCATAATCCTCTCCATAGACAGACCAGCCGATTTTATTATCTCTGAACGCCGTACTTTCCTGAATCAAAGGAAAGCGGACTGGAACGGGTTCAGAGAATTCACCAACCGCAGCTTCAGTGAACTACCCATCCCCTCAGATGTTCGGGTAGCTGAGAAGAAATTCCGAGGCATCATCAACGCAGCAGCCGCTCGCTTTATCCCTGCTGGTCGAATACCCGAGATACGACCTAATTTCCCAGCAGATGCAGCGGGACTAGCAGACGTGCGTGATGAAATTCGTCGTTCTAATCCTGCTGATCCTAGAATCAGGGAACTGAATCTAGAAATCAGTAGGAAAGTCGACGAATATAAGCGGAATAAATGGCTAGATCAACTGAAGCAATGCAACTTAAGTTCCGGTATTAGTAAATTGTGGGCAACGGTTAAGTCACTCTCGAATCCAGGCAGGAAAGACGACCGGACGGCAGTCACATTTGGTGCCACCACTGTGACTGACCCGAAGAGGTGCGCGCGTTATTTTAACCGACAATTTATAGAGCACCCCGTGAGTGACAGAGCGAAAAGGAGAGTAATGCGTCGTATCCATGCTCTCCGAGCTGAAGAAGTACCACCACAGTTTACAGTTGGAGAAGTTGCAGATGTCATCCGTAGCGCTAAGTCATCCAAAGCGCTCGGCCCCGACGGAATTTCGATGCTGATGTTGAAGCAATTGGACATACCGGGAGTTGAGTACCTGACTAGGGTCCTCAATCTGTCGTTGGCCACTCTGATAATACCCGAAGCCTGGAAAATGGGTAGAGTGGTCCCGCTACTGAAACCGGGCAAAGATGCGAGCAAGGGAGAATCGTACAGGCCTATCTCCCTTCTCTCGCCAGTAGCAAAGACGCTTGAGGCGTTAATCCTCCCGAGCCTTATTGGACATTTTCCAATTGCTAATCATCAACACGGATTCCGAAAGCAGCATAGTACGACTACTGCTTTACACGCCATATCCACGCATGTGAGCCGCGGTCTTAACCAGAACAAGCCCGGTGACAGGACCGTCCTCGTGGCGCTAGACCTATCGAAGGCCTTCGATACTGTCAGCCACGCCACGCTTTTTGAGGACATAGCCAACACGTCCCTCCCGAATAGTTTGAAACGTTGGACCGTCAATTACATGTGTGGACGCCAGTCGTATGTGGAATTCAGAAACAAGAAGTCCAAACCCCGTAGAGTGAAACAGGGAGTTCCCCAAGGTGGGGTGATATCTCCGGCACTGTTTAACCTCTACCTTTCTGCAATTCCACCCCCACCTGACGGCGTTGAAATCGTATCATATGCTGATGACTGTACGATTCTGGCGTCGGGCCCTCTAATCGATGACATATGTGGAAGGCTGAACGTCTACCTCGCTGAGATTGCCAATTTCTTCGCTGCGAGGAACTTAAAAATATCCGCCACCAAATCATCGGCCACCCTTTTTACTGCATGGACAGCGCAAGTGAAGGAGCAACTCAATGTGATAGTCGATGGCACAAGAATTCCGACCACCAACTACCCTAAGGTTCTTGGTGTCACATTTGATAGCCTCTTCAGGTCTAACGCGCATGCCACAGCTATCTGCAATAAAATGAGAAGTAGGAACAAGGTCCTCAAGTCGCTAGCCGGCAGCACTTGGGGCACAGATAAAGAAACCTTGTTGACCTCTTACAAAGCGATAGGTCGGTCTGTGGTAAACTATGCAGCACCAGTGTGGTCACCGAATGTGAGCGAGACGCAGTGGAAGAATATACAGACCTGCCAAAATGCCGCCCTGAGAACTGCGACAGGGTGCCTCCTCATGTCTTCTGTGGACCACTTACATGAGGAGACGAAGATCATAACCGTGCGACGACACAATTTTTTGCTGTCGAAGCAGTATCTGCTTGGTTGCTACCGTCCCAGCCATCCCAATCACCATCTAGTGGATAGGCGCCCACCTCCCAGGCAGATCAGGAAAGACCTTCATGATCTAGAGCGCGAGGTCCAACGCTACAAGAGAGAACCTCTAGACCAAAGAGCTTTCAAGGCAGGTCTGGCTGACATACACTCTGACGCAGTCGCTGAAGCCGTGAATAACTACAGAGTCAATGTCGTACTAGGAGACCACCCTCCATCAGTGGCCTCAGAGGAAGAGGAATTACCACGACAGACAAGAGTACTTTTGGCCCAATTAAGATCTGGCTGGTGTAGCCGCCTCAATTCATACTGGGCAAGGATTGATGGCACCACGTCGAACATATGTCCCGCCTGTAACCAGGGACCACACGACACACTACACCTCTTTAACTGCCCTGCCAAACCTACTCAACTTGTTCCCAGGTCTCTTTGGACCCAACCAGTGGAAGCAGCCATCTTCCTCGGCCTGGAAACCAATACAGCAGAAACCACTATACAAGGCGAATGAAAAACAACTAATGGATAACAAACACATATACTGCTACAACAACAACAACAACAACAAAGGTTCAGGGAACAGCCTGCCTGAGCATAAGCGGAGCCTTAAGGACTACAGCGACCGAGTCTTTACAAGCCCTACTCGATATACTGCCGATTAATATTGTGGCGAGAGAAGTTGTAGCCAAAGCGGCGGTACAAGAACTACGGTCACATGAGGATATCAAAGTATAGTGCTATGGTAACCGACCGAGTGGACTATATACCAACTGTGTACACCTTCGAGAGAAATTACATCACTATGATTCCCGCCAGAGATGAATTTTACACGGATAGTTCGAAGCTTAATGAAAAGTTTGGCTTCGGAGTACACTGTGAAGAACTTAGTTTGGATGTAGCTCACAGACTACCAGATACCTGCAGTGTCTATCAAGCCGAAATAATGGCAATATGGGAAGTCGCACGTGGCTGAGTCGGAACATATTAACCAAAACTGGCTTTGTCATTTACTCGGACAGCCAGGCTGCCATCAATTCTCTGGAGGCCACATCCCTAAAATCACAAACAGCCCTCGACTGCCGCAGATCTGCTAACAAGATGGCTGAGCAGTTTAATATACACCTCATATGGGTGCCTGGGCATAGGGATATCCCGGGGAACTGCAAAGACGATGAACTTGCTAGGAAAGGGACGACTTTACAAATTCTCGAAGAATTTGCGTATATTGGTGCGCCACTATCCACATGCAAGCTTTGGCTTAGGCAAGAGGCAATCAGGTAGTCCAACGAAAGATGGACACAAATCGGCACCTGTAGGGTAGCTAGACCTGGCCAAGGTATGACCTGAGAAGGTCAAAATATCTCCTCGTACTAGAAAGGAAAAGATTGTCTACGTTAGTATCAGTTCTGACGGGACACTGCCTGATCGGCGAACACGACAGAAGATTGACTCCAATGACTTCTGCAGAAGCTCTGGAGATGAGGAAGAGGTGGAGAGCATTGAGCACTTGCTATGCGACTGTCCCGCTTTGAGTAAACGACGACTGGACATACTGGGGTCGGCCTTTCTAGGCAGTCTAACAGATCTTTCCGGTACCAATATTCGTACTATCGATAAATTTGTGTATCAAACAGGTTGGTTTCGATAGGGACCTAAACTGGTCTATGTGAGCTGACAAGAGATAACGGCTGCCACCCTAACTTAAACCTAAATTCACATATTCGTTTTTTGGCCCAAAACTTTAATATTATTTTTGTCCTTTAATATTATTTTGTCCTCTTATAAGATACAAAGTTTAAACTTTGTAAACGGGTACTAACGGGTTTTCCAATAGGGTAATATGTAATGATCTGTCATTTGCTTTTCATTGTATTCAGTAGTGTTTAAAATTTCATCATGGAGATATATACGCAAGAACAACGTTTACGAATTATTCAGTTTTATTATCAAACTAATCGTTCTCCAATTGCAACTTTTCGTGCGCTAAGTCTATTTTTTTAAATCCAAAAAATACTTTCCAGTCGACCTACGACCTTGACACCCATGAGCAATATTTTAGCTCTCGTTAAGAGCTATCTTTGCCATGTGGTTACGTGCCACAATGCAAATGAAACAATTGAATTGTTGCGAGAAAAGTTTGGCCATTAGACTATTTCTTGTGGGGTTATTTGAAGTCATTGGTTTTTCGAAATAAACTAGACTCTCTTCAAGCTTTACAAGTCAATACGAGTATTGAACATGCCATTCATCGAATTCGTTCCTGCAGAAGATGTCGTGGGGGCCATTTGAATGACGTTTTATTTAGAACTGAATTGTATCGATTGTACTTCACATTAAATAAAAATCTTTTGAATTTCCTTAACAATAAGTGTGTTTTTTTTCAAAGAAATCATATCACTCTTATTGGAAAACCCTGTATAAACAGCAAAAATATGCGCGAAAAATAATTTTGAATTCTCTGACTGTGATAAGTGTAGCTTTGACCAGAACAATTTACTTTATTTCACTGATTTTAAAAGTTCATTCTAAAATATAAAAATGTATATGTACATACTGACCTCACATGAGATTCGAAAACAATTAATCGATGTCCAGTCTAAGGTCAAACCGTGTCTTGAAATTTTCTAAAGCCTTTTCAAAATACATCGCTCACTACTTACTGCGGTAACATATCTAACATTGTTAGCATGGTCAATTCACAGTCAGTGTTGCAGTGACCAAAGAAATTTCCACTCTTTTAGTACGTAAAAAGTCCCTTGTCTGCTGAGGCTCCTATAAGAGCTAGAAAGGTGAAATTTTGAATATGTATAGACTAGAGTGCTGTATAACAACTATATACATAGTGGTTTTTTGGCCTGTGGTCAGTTCTCGCGCTATCAATATCTTTAATATTATTTTTGTATTTCATAAGAATCTTAAATGATACAAAGATAAAATAATATGCAGTATTATACACGGGAAAAACAATTTTGAGAACTAAGATTGTGGTCAGCTTAGCGGTGGCCAAAGAAATATTCATTATTTCATTGCATTTCAAAATTCTTTAAGAAACAAAAATCTACAAATTAATGTGTACATACTGATCTCAAAGGGGATGCAAAAATAACTCTCGGATGTGCAGCCTGAGGTGAACCCGGGCATAAAACCGCATTTTTAAATCTTGAAATCATTTTCGAAATATATCGCTCACTTCTCATTGTGGTAACATCTAACATGATCAATATTGAATTCTTAGAAGGTGGTCAGTATAGCAGTTAACAAAGCAATTTTCATTCTTCCAATACTTTAAAAATCTCATAAAGAGCTGTGGACCTACACACATATGTGCGTATATCTTCAAGGAAATGCGTCACATATAGATTTTTTGGTATGTGGCCATTTCTAGAGCTATCACAAATTTTTAACGTCATTAAGAAATAAAAATTGACAAATTGATGTGTACATACTGATCTCAAAGGAGGAGCAGTAATATATTTAAAAAATTATATAGTAAGATTTAAATTATCATGAATATACATATTGTTATATCGAAATTTGGAACATACATAGCATTTGTTCCTCCGCCACGCATTTGGTGATCGGTGTTAAAAGACAACCCGGGCAACGCCGGGTACGCAAATGCTAGTAGTGTATAAGTGTTATACGTATAAACCGTAAATAACATATAGCCAAATAATCGGAATAGGAACAACTAATTAAAACTCGACATCGAAATTTTGTATATGAATGGAAGTAGAATTTCACCAAATTTTTACCAGATCAGTTAGGTAGATTCTTATTAAGCAACAAAAAAATGTGAATACGTACAAACTATCACCACACTTTATTGAGGGAATGATATCTACTTAAGCAACAGTTTTTGTTTGCTAGAATAGAAAGTTTGCTAACATTAAACATCAATTTCCAAAAAATATCAGGCAAGTCCCTTTTTCAGCAGACAAAAACTGATGTAGCAACATGCTGTTTTTATAAACCATTTTTCCTTGATTGTATTAGAAATACTTTTTGCTACATTTTAATATGATGCTCTGTAACTCTAAAAAAACAGTATTCGTAGCCTCCCAAAAAAGATTGTTCGAAATATGTTCGGGTGATTTCGAACTCCAAAAGTGATGATAAGTCGCCGGTGATTTGAAAATCACCGTGATATCAAATCGCCGTGATTACAGAACAGACCCGTATGTATAGTTTTGTCTTTGAATTATTCTTATTGAAAATTTTGCCTAAGTATTTTTTAATGTAAATGACTATAAATATATGCACATGCAAAATAAAATGTCAACCATCGATTTTTTAATAAAATAAATTGGGTGCCATGTGTGAAAACCCCCAAAAAAAATCCTGCGCACAGCCCTGAGGGAAAGTCTACAGAATCAGCCCTGTACGAACTTGTGAGCACTATCGAATCGTCCCTACATTTCAAAGAATTCACCATGGTGGCGTTTTTTGACATAGAAGGGGCTTTTAACAACATTCACTCAGATGCGATAATTGCGGCATTGTCACATCTAAACTCTAGCTTGATTAGACTAATTCAAAGACTGCTCAACAGAAGACGCATAACAGCATGTCTTGGGTCCACAACTCTAACAAGGTTTGTAAACAGAAGGACCCCACAAGGAGGAGTACTGTCTCCACTAATTTGGAACCTAGCGGTGAATAAAATCCTGCTAGATCTAGAACGTTGTGGCTGCAAGGTCGTGGCATATGCGGACGACGTGGCAATCGCAGTGAGTGGCAAATTCGAAAACGTCCTCCGAGACATACTACAGGTGGCTCTGAACAAGAAGCAGCGGTTTGGGTGTTAACCCAAACAAGATTGAGTTGGTTCTCTTTACTAGGATTGTCGCACACGTGGACCCTCCTCCTCGGATAAATGGAAGAGATCTAGTCTTTTCTGAAAGTGCACAATTTTTACGAATAATTTTAGATAGGAAACTGTCATTCAGACATAACGTACTGGAACGTGCAAAGAAGGCCAACGTCGGCCTATATTCCTGCAGGAAGGCTGTAGGGTCGCGGTGGGACCTCTCTCCTAAAATTGTCCATTGGATATATATAGCAGTAGTTCGTCCAATACTGTTATACGGCATTGTGGATCACACGGCAGCCGGTTCTTTGTACCGGATTGACCCGAAGCAGCAATTCTTCGGCCAGGGGCTGCCACCTCAGTACTATGTGTTTTATGTTCGTCCATTTTTTCGCCTTGGGAGAGGCACATCCCGGAGTGTCTGCTCCGAATTCTTCTGGTCCGTGCCGGGACCGAACAAAATCCCGGACCACAACAATATTTCTGCTCCGTCTGCGGGAACCTTATACGTGGCAACTCAACATCAGTAAGGTGTACCCGATGTATGGAGTGGTTGCATCTCAGGGGTTGCTCTGGCCTTAGGAACGCCGGGGAGTATCGCCGCATAGGGAGCTATGTCGGAGCCTGCTGTGCATCCATACCTCTCAGTGTGCCTCAAGAATCGCAGTCGTCAGTGTCGTCGGCTTCGTCGTCCCCGTCGTCTACGTCATCGACACCTTCGGTTTATGGGACACCGCCGCAATCTCCCCTACAGCAACATGCACAGCAATCAACACCACAACTAACACCACACATTGCTGTACCAACCCCCGAACATGCATCCTTCTTGCAATTTAATTGCAATGGTCTCCGCGGCAAAATCAACGAGATTGTAGATTTTATGAATCGGAATAACATCAAGGTCGCTGCGATCCAGGAAACAAAGCTGAGCGACACATGCAGCTTGCACAGTTGTCAGGGTTACAATGTGCTACGTAAGGATCGCACTAGAAGTGGAGGTGGGGGACTGGCTTTCCTATTACACCATTCTGTGCAATACAGACCTATCTCGCCTGAGCTTGACTCTAGAGACCCATACATTGAATGTATGGGGGTAGCAGTTAAGTCCGGGACTGCCGAGATAGAGCTGTACAACGTATATATACCGCCGATTGGTAGCTGTTCTCCGCGTTATTTGCCGGACATCAGTCCGTTACTGCAAGGCAATAATCGCGTGGTCCTAGGAGACTTTAATGCCCATCATGAGCTTTGGCATTCTCTCCTAGCTAATGACCATAGAGGCATAGCTTTGGCTGAGCAGATAGATGGCTCTACGTTCTGCACAGTGAATGAGGACGCCCCCACACGGATTATGGGTGATTGCAGCAGCTCGCCAGATATCACCATCGTGTCGCCTGGTCTGATAAATGACGTCACCTGGCAGCCCGTCATTTCATTGGGATCAGACCACCTCCCCATAATCCTCTCCATAGACAGACCAGCCGATTTTATTATCTCTGAACGCCGTACTTTCCTGAATCAAAGGAAAGCGGACTGGAACGGGTTCAGAGAATTCACCAACCGCAGCTTCAGTGAACTACCCATCCCCTCAGATGTTCGGGTAGCTGAGAAGAAATTCCGAGGCATCATCAACGCAGCAGCCGCTCGCTTTATCCCTGCTGGTCGAATACCCGAGATACGACCTAATTTCCCAGCAGATGCAGCGGGACTAGCAGACGTGCGTGATGAAATTCGTCGTTCTAATCCTGCTGATCCTAGAATCAGGGAACTGAATCTAGAAATCAGTAGGAAAGTCGACGAATATAAGCGGAATAAATGGCTAGATCAACTGAAGCAATGCAACTTAAGTTCCGGTATTAGTAAATTGTGGGCAACGGTTAAGTCACTCTCGAATCCAGGCAGGAAAGACGACCGGACGGCAGTCACATTTGGTGCCACCACTGTGACTGACCCGAAGAGGTGCGCGCGTTATTTTAACCGACAATTTATAGAGCACCCCGTGAGTGACAGAGCGAAAAGGAGAGTAATGCGTCGTATCCATGCTCTCCGAGCTGAAGAAGTACCACCACAGTTTACAGTTGGAGAAGTTGCAGATGTCATCCGTAGCGCTAAGTCATCCAAAGCGCTCGGCCCCGACGGAATTTCGATGCTGATGTTGAAGCAATTGGACATACCGGGAGTTGAGTACCTGACTAGGGTCCTCAATCTGTCGTTGGCCACTCTGATAATACCCGAAGCCTGGAAAATGGGTAGAGTGGTCCCGCTACTGAAACCGGGCAAAGATGCGAGCAAGGGAGAATCGTACAGGCCTATCTCCCTTCTCTCGCCAGTAGCAAAGACGCTTGAGGCGTTAATCCTCCCGAGCCTTATTGGACATTTTCCAATTGCTAATCATCAACACGGATTCCGAAAGCAGCATAGTACGACTACTGCTTTACACGCCATATCCACGCATGTGAGCCGCGGTCTTAACCAGAACAAGCCCGGTGACAGGACCGTCCTCGTGGCGCTAGACCTATCGAAGGCCTTCGATACTGTCAGCCACGCCACGCTTTTTGAGGACATAGCCAACACGTCCCTCCCGAATAGTTTGAAACGTTGGACCGTCAATTACATGTGTGGACGCCAGTCGTATGTGGAATTCAGAAACAAGAAGTCCAAACCCCGTAGAGTGAAACAGGGAGTTCCCCAAGGTGGGGTGATATCTCCGGCACTGTTTAACCTCTACCTTTCTGCAATTCCACCCCCACCTGACGGCGTTGAAATCGTATCATATGCTGATGACTGTACGATTCTGGCGTCGGGCCCTCTAATCGATGACATATGTGGAAGGCTGAACGTCTACCTCGCTGAGATTGCCAATTTCTTCGCTGCGAGGAACTTAAAAATATCCGCCACCAAATCATCGGCCACCCTTTTTACTGCATGGACAGCGCAAGTGAAGGAGCAACTCAATGTGATAGTCGATGGCACAAGAATTCCGACCACCAACTACCCTAAGGTTCTTGGTGTCACATTTGATAGCCTCTTCAGGTCTAACGCGCATGCCACAGCTATCTGCAATAAAATGAGAAGTAGGAACAAGGTCCTCAAGTCGCTAGCCGGCAGCACTTGGGGCACAGATAAAGAAACCTTGTTGACCTCTTACAAAGCGATAGGTCGGTCTGTGGTAAACTATGCAGCACCAGTGTGGTCACCGAATGTGAGCGAGACGCAGTGGAAGAATATACAGACCTGCCAAAATGCCGCCCTGAGAACTGCGACAGGGTGCCTCCTCATGTCTTCTGTGGACCACTTACATGAGGAGACGAAGATCATAACCGTGCGACGACACAATTTTTTGCTGTCGAAGCAGTATCTGCTTGGTTGCTACCGTCCCAGCCATCCCAATCACCATCTAGTGGATAGGCGCCCACCTCCCAGGCAGATCAGGAAAGACCTTCATGATCTAGAGCGCGAGGTCCAACGCTACAAGAGAGAACCTCTAGACCAAAGAGCTTTCAAGGCAGGTCTGGCTGACATACACTCTGACGCAGTCGCTGAAGCCGTGAATAACTACAGAGTCAATGTCGTACTAGGAGACCACCCTCCATCAGTGGCCTCAGAGGAAGAGGAATTACCACGACAGACAAGAGTACTTTTGGCCCAATTAAGATCTGGCTGGTGTAGCCGCCTCAATTCATACTGGGCAAGGATTGATGGCACCACGTCGAACATATGTCCCGCCTGTAACCAGGGACCACACGACACACTACACCTCTTTAACTGCCCTGCCAAACCTACTCAACTTGTTCCCAGGTCTCTTTGGACCCAACCAGTGGAAGCAGCCATCTTCCTCGGCCTGGAAACCAATACAGCAGAAACCACTATACAAGGCGAATGAAAAACAACTAATGGATAACAAACACATATACTGCTACAACAACAACAACAACAACAAAGGTTCAGGGAACAGCCTGCCTGAGCATAAGCGGAGCCTTAAGGACTACAGCGACCGAGTCTTTACAAGCCCTACTCGATATACTGCCGATTAATATTGTGGCGAGAGAAGTTGTAGCCAAAGCGGCGGTACAAGAACTACGGTCACATGAGGATATCAAAGTATAGTGCTATGGTAACCGACCGAGTGGACTATATACCAACTGTGTACACCTTCGAGAGAAATTACATCACTATGATTCCCGCCAGAGATGAATTTTACACGGATAGTTCGAAGCTTAATGAAAAGTTTGGCTTCGGAGTACACTGTGAAGAACTTAGTTTGGATGTAGCTCACAGACTACCAGATACCTGCAGTGTCTATCAAGCCGAAATAATGGCAATATGGGAAGTCGCACGTGGCTGAGTCGGAACATATTAACCAAAACTGGCTTTGTCATTTACTCGGACAGCCAGGCTGCCATCAATTCTCTGGAGGCCACATCCCTAAAATCACAAACAGCCCTCGACTGCCGCAGATCTGCTAACAAGATGGCTGAGCAGTTTAATATACACCTCATATGGGTGCCTGGGCATAGGGATATCCCGGGGAACTGCAAAGACGATGAACTTGCTAGGAAAGGGACGACTTTACAAATTCTCGAAGAATTTGCGTATATTGGTGCGCCACTATCCACATGCAAGCTTTGGCTTAGGCAAGAGGCAATCAGGTAGTCCAACGAAAGATGGACACAAATCGGCACCTGTAGGGTAGCTAGACCTGGCCAAGGTATGACCTGAGAAGGTCAAAATATCTCCTCGTACTAGAAAGGAAAAGATTGTCTACGTTAGTATCAGTTCTGACGGGACACTGCCTGATCGGCGAACACGACAGAAGATTGACTCCAATGACTTCTGCAGAAGCTCTGGAGATGAGGAAGAGGTGGAGAGCATTGAGCACTTGCTATGCGACTGTCCCGCTTTGAGTAAACGACGACTGGACATACTGGGGTCGGCCTTTCTAGGCAGTCTAACAGATCTTTCCGGTACCAATATTCGTACTATCGATAAATTTGTGTATCAAACAGGTTGGTTTCGATAGGGACCTAAACTGGTCTATGTGAGCTGACAAGAGATAACGGCTGCCACCCTAACTTAAACCTAAATTCACATATTCGTTTTTTGGCCCAAAACTTTAATATTATTTTTGTCCTTTAATATTATTTTGTCCTCTTATAAGATACAAAGTTTAAACTTTGTAAACGGGTACTAACGGGTTTTCCAATAGGGTAATATGTAATGATCTGTCATTTGCTTTTCATTGTATTCAGTAGTGTTTAAAATTTCATCATGGAGATATATACGCAAGAACAACGTTTACGAATTATTCAGTTTTATTATCAAACTAATCGTTCTCCAATTGCAACTTTTCGTGCGCTAAGTCTATTTTTTTAAATCCAAAAAATACTTTCCAGTCGACCTACGACCTTGACACCCATGAGCAATATTTTAGCTCTCGTTAAGAGCTATCTTTGCCATGTGGTTACGTGCCACAATGCAAATGAAACAATTGAATTGTTGCGAGAAAAGTTTGGCCATTAGACTATTTCTTGTGGGGTTATTTGAAGTCATTGGTTTTTCGAAATAAACTAGACTCTCTTCAAGCTTTACAAGTCAATACGAGTATTGAACATGCCATTCATCGAATTCGTTCCTGCAGAAGATGTCGTGGGGGCCATTTGAATGACGTTTTATTTAGAACTGAATTGTATCGATTGTACTTCACATTAAATAAAAATCTTTTGAATTTCCTTAACAATAAGTGTGTTTTTTTTCAAAGAAATCATATCACTCTTATTGGAAAACCCTGTATAAACAGCAAAAATATGCGCGAAAAATAATTTTGAATTCTCTGACTGTGATAAGTGTAGCTTTGACCAGAACAATTTACTTTATTTCACTGATTTTAAAAGTTCATTCTAAAATATAAAAATGTATATGTACATACTGACCTCACATGAGATTCGAAAACAATTAATCGATGTCCAGTCTAAGGTCAAACCGTGTCTTGAAATTTTCTAAAGCCTTTTCAAAATACATCGCTCACTACTTACTGCGGTAACATATCTAACATTGTTAGCATGGTCAATTCACAGTCAGTGTTGCAGTGACCAAAGAAATTTCCACTCTTTTAGTACGTAAAAAGTCCCTTGTCTGCTGAGGCTCCTATAAGAGCTAGAAAGGTGAAATTTTGAATATGTATAGACTAGAGTGCTGTATAACAACTATATACATAGTGGTTTTTTGGCCTGTGGTCAGTTCTCGCGCTATCAATATCTTTAATATTATTTTTGTATTTCATAAGAATCTTAAATGATACAAAGATAAAATAATATGCAGTATTATACACGGGAAAAACAATTTTGAGAACTAAGATTGTGGTCAGCTTAGCGGTGGCCAAAGAAATATTCATTATTTCATTGCATTTCAAAATTCTTTAAGAAACAAAAATCTACAAATTAATGTGTACATACTGATCTCAAAGGGGATGCAAAAATAACTCTCGGATGTGCAGCCTGAGGTGAACCCGGGCATAAAACCGCATTTTTAAATCTTGAAATCATTTTCGAAATATATCGCTCACTTCTCATTGTGGTAACATCTAACATGATCAATATTGAATTCTTAGAAGGTGGTCAGTATAGCAGTTAACAAAGCAATTTTCATTCTTCCAATACTTTAAAAATCTCATAAAGAGCTGTGGACCTACACACATATGTGCGTATATCTTCAAGGAAATGCGTCACATATAGATTTTTTGGTATGTGGCCATTTCTAGAGCTATCACAAATTTTTAACGTCATTAAGAAATAAAAATTGACAAATTGATGTGTACATACTGATCTCAAAGGAGGAGCAGTAATATATTTAAAAAATTATATAGTAAGATTTAAATTATCATGAATATACATATTGTTATATCGAAATTTGGAACATACATAGCATTTGTTCCTCCGCCACGCATTTGGTGATCGGTGTTAAAAGACAACCCGGGCAACGCCGGGTACGCAAATGCTAGTAGTGTATAAGTGTTATACGTATAAACCGTAAATAACATATAGCCAAATAATCGGAATAGGAACAACTAATTAAAACTCGACATCGAAATTTTGTATATGAATGGAAGTAGAATTTCACCAAATTTTTACCAGATCAGTTAGGTAGATTCTTATTAAGCAACAAAAAAATGTGAATACGTACAAACTATCACCACACTTTATTGAGGGAATGATATCTACTTAAGCAACAGTTTTTGTTTGCTAGAATAGAAAGTTTGCTAACATTAAACATCAATTTCCAAAAAATATCAGGCAAGTCCCTTTTTCAGCAGACAAAAACTGATGTAGCAACATGCTGTTTTTATAAACCATTTTTCCTTGATTGTATTAGAAATACTTTTTGCTACATTTTAATATGATGCTCTGTAACTCTAAAAAAACACCCTTATTAAATATTAAGTATTTTGTGAAGTTAGGTTAAAACTCGCTGTTCTCTATCACAGCAAGGTACAATCTTAGCTATTTCAACTTAAAAATCCTTCTGTTTGAAATGTTGCACGTGTTTTTAGCTAGGGTCGACGAACTATAAACATTCTGATCCGATTGTTCCAATATGGGATATACACTGCACTTGTACACTATTTTTTTCATGTACACTATTTGATAGAGCCAGACCGAATGTTCGGCTTCGGCCACGGCTACGGCCAAAACTCGACATTCGGCCAATATTCGGCATTCGGCCACAAAATCAGCCAAAGTTGGCCGAAGGCCGATTGTTTGTTTAAAAAGTACAAAAAAAATAGAATTATATGACTTTTTAAATAAAATTCTATTATGGAAATCTTTGTAGAAGTGTACAGAAGCGAACAATACTACAAAAATAATTTGAGAAAGGACACCAAAGGAAAAACGACAATGAAAAACATGACTCAGAATTCTTGTAAAAGCAGTACGAATATAAAATAATGAGCCATTGAGTTCAAGAATCATTAAAATTTGTTAATACTGTAACTCGAGATGTTTCAAAAATTTGGAAATGGTGTCAGAAAAGTACTTGTGTGCTAGAGAGCAGTTGTTTATGCTACTGGGCAGCTGTATTCAAATTAAGAAAATAATATACAAGGTCTTAATGCAGAAAAAATACTTTCTTTGTCATTATAACATTACGGTTTTTAATTTTATGTGCTAAGTAAATAAATAATAATCTTTAACAAATATAAAACATTCGGCTTCGGCTACGGCTTCGGCCGAAGGTTGTAAATCTAGCCGAAGTTCGGCTACGGCTTCGGCCTTAAAATCCGACTTCGGTCGGGCTCTACTATTTGTACACTTTTTCTCACAATGTCCCCTTTTGTACATTATTTTTTCTCACATATTTTCACTTTTTTTTCATTATTTATCAAATAATTTAATAATAACCAAAAACAAGTCTAAAAAAGAAAAATACTTTTTTTCCACATGCTTTTAAAAAGGGGGTGGTTTGAAATGTTTAGAAAAGAAAATATCTTTATATATAAAATCCTTTGTACGTTTGTTAGTAACGCATGATCTCCGAAACCATAAAAGCGAATGGGCTGAAAATTGAACAATATATTCAGATTGGGGTCATTTGTGTTTTAGAATTATTTTCACCGCGATAAATTGCGAAGGGGTCAAGTTATTTGCAAAATTCGCATTTCCAGAGCGATTTGACTGAAATTAAAAATGTATGTGTGGTTTGCCTTGATAATAGTTTGTATGTATGATTGTAACCGGTAGATGGGGCTGTAGTGGACATATGGTCAATGTACAATTTTTTATGAATTTTTCCTGAAACTCGGGATGTATGCATTTTTGAATGAAATATCAATAAAAAACAAACCAATACATCCCAAGGAGGACGGGCAGGACAACGTCTGCTGGGGTCAGCTAGTTCCTTATAAAACTTTTTGAAATTATTAGATTTTCATTTGATATGCCTGCGTCAAATGCAGCAACGGAAAGGGGTTTTTAATATCTAACAAACTTCAAAATAATCTCAAATGAAAATGCAAAATTTAAAATCACTCTTAATTATAAAATAAAATTCGTAAATGGACTGTTCTGAATTTAAAATATTTTTAACAAATAGAATTGATGTTTTACAAAAAATACATTCGATAGATAAATATCAGAATATATCGATAGATAAATATATAATATCGATATTTTGTATATGAATGTATATTTTTTAGTTCCTTTCTATGTAATTACAGTAGAATCCCGTTAATTCGTAACCCGTTAATACGAAAACCTCAGTTATTCATTTATAATATAATTCGTATTTTTTTGCAATACAGAAAGGTCTCTAGTTTTATGGTTTACGCAGTGTCAAATTCCTGTTGGAGGACTACTATCAGTCGACGAGATGCGTGAGAAGATTTCATTTCTGTTAAAAGTGAAGAATATTTGTTCCCCTTTTGTAACTAGTTTTTGAAGTTTGAAATTAGGAGATAAATTAAATTCTTGGGACTATATTATTTCGACTTAAAAGGTGCAACTATTTTCTAGTATTTCACGTCGACGGGGCAACATTTTTTCCAGAAACGAAATAGCCATAATTTTTTAATGCTGTCAAATTTTTGAATATTAAGTATATATACTTATATATACATATTTAACCTAAATGAATAATTGTTTTTTGTTTTTAAATTAATAAATTGAAAAATCCCTTTAATTCGTATATTTCTTTTTTAACCTCTTTAAATCGAAATCCCGTTAAATCGAAAACACCTGGCAGGTCCCTTGCGATTACTAATTAACGGGATTCTACTACACTACAATAAATTAGGTTAATTTTGTTTCAAATAAAATTAAAGAATATCATAAAAGTGTGTACAATAGTGTTCACACTTTTATGATATTTTTTTATGATATAAAGAAAATATTTTCTCATGGAACTAAAGGTCACCGTAGCTATAGCAGTCAAATCCGGTTAAAATGTTTATGGATCACAATTTTTAAGATGTACTTAAATATTGTATAAAATGTTCGGAATGATGCACTATGGGTAATTTTCCAGATTTTCTGGCCAAAACCTCTTAACGTTGAGTTATCAATATATCAAATTTATACACAACGTCAGCCGCATATAAAGAATACTTTTAGTAAGAATTGAAACAAGTGGGGCAATTACAACGCCAACCCCATGCATTTAAAAACAGCATTTCGACAGTACTTATTTATTTGGTCACAAATTTGGAGCATACTTACATACGTGTAGTCGTTTTTCTTGTAATATATCTTTTAGCGGGATAAAATACCCTACGGGGGGTTAAAAATACACTTGCAAATGCAGTAAATAAAAAAATTAAATATACGAGTATATATAATTTTTACAAGAAAGACATTTAGAAAGTTATTACACATAGATGAAATACAAGTAAGGAAAACATTTGTGAATGCAGTTAAAAGATGTATTTAATAATTAGCAATACCATTGTAAATTTACTTGAATTGGTTGTACTGCAATCACACAGGCAACATCATCACCTCCTAATTTTGACAATTCGGCGGCATCTGTTCTGTGGGCTATATCGGACTTTTTGCTTTATTTCCTGATTGATAGCGTAACAATTATTTACATTTCATTCAGCAACAGTTCGAATCCACTACTTATTGTATTTTTAAAATTCCAATAGAATTTTATATAACAAAAAGTAAAAGCAAGCATTTATGAACATTCTATGAAAAAAATGGTGTTCGCGGCGTTATGACACTGTAAAAAGCGTCGTAAGGTCCCAAAATTTATTTTGAGACCAGCGTTTTCAGCTTCATTCTTCAAACGTTGTAGTTTTGCCAACATATCTGAATAACTGTATGCTAAGAGACAAATGTCATCGGCGTAGTCCAGATCACCAAGTCGTCCTTGCAGACACCAAGTGATGCCGCTTGTCGAACAGTTCACTTTATTCATTACTATTTCTAATACGATGTTGAAGAGAAGGGATGACGTCCCTGTCGTACCCCAGTGTTCACCTCTACACTCCTGCTTAGCTTATTCCCATTGAAATATAGGTTTTGTATTAGGCTGATAAGCTTCTCGGGTATTCTCTTGCAGGCCAGCGCTTTCCATATAACGTCGTGGTTCAGAGTATCAAATGCTTTCTCAAAATCGATAAAAATTAGATACAATGAAGATCTCCATTCAACAGATTGTTCCACTATTATCCTTAGACTGTTGACATGGTTGGGCGAAATCCAGCTTCTTCTATCCGTAGTTTTGGGGTAACTTCCGTTGAGACCCGTTTAGTTATTATGTGTGAAATGTCTTTGTTAACCATGCTTAATATATGCGTTCCAAATAAATTTTATTGATTTTCAAATAAAATGTATTTGCTCAAAAGTATATAATATTTAAAAATTTGTGTTCTATATATATTTTCTTTCGATTCAAACATATCAAAAAAGGCGATTTCCCCGTGTAGAAACTTGTCATTCAATGCTTTCAGTTCTTAATTTTATTGACGTGGAGTTGAAAGATTGAAAAAATATATAGTTTAGAATATTTAAATGTCCTCAAATGAATTGTTTTTGTTAAGTTTTATTTAATTTTGTTGTTGTTTTATTGAATAAAGTCTGAAAAAAGAGTGCCACTTTTCGTGCCACTTTTTTTTGATGAATTACACTTTTTGTTGTGATACTTTTTGAAATTTCCCAGCGTTCACCCTGATTTCTGATTGGCCGGGCTTCGGTCTAGATTAAAAAGGTCCATGAACATTGTGATACTTTCGAAAGTGTCATAGCGTCCATGGACATTATAACACTTTTTTAGGGTCATAACCGGACGATAAAAAAATTCTTAGGTCGATATTAAAACTTCTGACCCAAATGTATGAAGCAGAAGTTCTTCATAGCTTTCTTACCATAAAATCAAATGCTGCTGGAACTGATGAAATATGTCCTAGATTTCTCAAAATGATAATACAGAAATTGTTGCCTTATCTGACGTAATTGTTCAATAACATACTGACTAAGTCAGTTTTTCCTAGAGAATGGAAACTAGCAAAAGTTATCCCCGTGCCCAAACAAAACAAAGAGTATCGTCCCATTGCCATTCTGTCGTACGTATCGAAAGTACTGGAACTCATAATGGTCGACCAAATTGGCGACTATCTGTACCTGCATAAGCTATTATCGGACAGACAATCTGGTTTTCGGAGGAAACGAAGCTGCACAACAGTTCTGATCGATGTCGTTGAAAGTATTCGTCAGCATCTGGAGGTCAAAGTATCTCCTTCCTAATTCTTCTAAATCACAGCAAAGCATTCGATACTGTAAATCACCGAATTTTGGTACTAAAACTGCAAAAATTATTCCACTTTTCAAATACTGCCTGCAATTTAATTTCATCATATCTCTCTGTACGCTCACAGTTAGTTGTAGCTAATAACCAAAGATCCGATATATTAGAAGTATCAAAGGGCGTTCCACAAGGATCAATCCTTGGACCCTTACTGTTTTCCATATATATAAATGATCTGCCTGATGTACCTGTAACTTGACAAGTTCAAATGTATGTAGATGATGTGCAGCTTTACACGTGTAGCAAACGAAATGACCTTGAATACTGTGTATGGAATATTAACACAGACCTGAATCTGATATATAACTGGGCCCAAATAAATGGATTATGTCTTAATCCCTCTAAAACAAAATTAATAACAATACAAAAAAGAGCAACAGCCATCATTGAGCCTCATACTGTGAAAATTGGAAACGCTATTATAGACAGTGTGGGTACTGCATGTAATTTAGGTCTAATGTTTAATTCTGCACGTACTTGGACAAACCATATAAACTGCTCTGTTGGTAAGGTTCATAGTATGTTAAGAAATCTATGGGCAGTCCGACATTCTACACCGTTACAGATAAAAATGCTGTTAGCAAAATCTTATCTGATACCTACTCTTCTGTACGGATGTGAAGTCTTTGCAAACTGTTCTGCTGAAGTAAAAGAAAATTAAATGTAGCCTATAATGATATAGCCAGATACATTTTTAACAAAAAACGGTCTGAACATATATCAGAATTCTCGAATAAAATTTTTAATATATCCTTTAATAATCTGTTAAGTGTCAAATGTTTGATTCTTCTACACAAGATCATATATACAAAGGAGCCTGAATACCTGTTTAGTCGCATAACATTTGCTCGTTCAAATAGAGGAATGAAACTAATTCTACCGAGATATGATTCTGTAGTATCTGAAAGAAACTTCTTTATAGCCTGTATACGTCTCTGGAACAACCTCCCGCACAACATACAATGCATAAGCAATGCCAATACATTCAAAAATGAGCTATTTAATCTATTTAAATAAATGTAATGTCATTTCTCATAAATAGTTATAAGAATTATCAAACCTGTTACCTATACATTCATGAAACCAACACTAACACTTATAAGATATAATCTTGTTGTGCATGGTATAACAATTAAATAAATCTAAATCTAAAAAAAAATCTAAAATGTAATAAAATGCGCAGAATCATTGTTAAGTAATGTGTCCTGACTTTTGACTGTTCACTGTTCTTATTATCTTCGTTGTTTTAATTTTCAGGTTTAATCGTGGGTGCAGCAATACGATATTCTGGTTCATCAACTCCTCTTGTACATTTAGAAGTTGAGCCGGAACCTAATTCTAAGTTTAACCAAACTTTACCGCCGGACACTCTGTGGTTAAAAGTAAGTAGCGCCACTGGCATTTAGCGCTGAGTGAAATATTTAGATTTTTGTGGTATTAGTTTCCAGGAAAGCTTACTCCGAATGGCAGTGAAGCGCTGGACAATAAAACGTATGCATACACATTTCGAAGTCAAGTTTATGATGTGGTGGAAAATGAAATAGACTTAAAAGCGACATTTGATCCTGAAATTTTCTTTAATATTATACTACCGCCTATAATTTTTCATGCTGGATATAGCTTAAAGAAGGTAAGTAGTTGAGACCGCATAATTAATAGGAAAATGTGTACTGAATCATTTACATCTTAGAAATACTTTTTTCGAAATCTTGGAGCAATTTTAACATTTGCCATACTGGGCACAACATTATCGGCGTTCCTAATCGGTGCTCTCATGTACGGTTTTGTGAAACTGATGCCATCTTACTTGAGCAGCAGTTTCACATTTCTGGACACGCTGTATTTTGGAGCGTTGATATCACCAACAGATCCACTAACAATTTTGGCAATTTTTCACGATTTGAATGTTGATGTAAATCTGTATGCCTTAGTGTTTGGTGAATCTGTTTTAAACGATGCGGTCGCCATAGTTCTCAGTGGGTAAGTAACAAGGATAGACTGAGAAACAATATGATAACAATATAAAAACCAAACTTTGCATGTTCTTTTAATTTTTAGAGCCATCCAAAACTACGGAGAGCATTATTCGAGAACCGGAGAATTTGAAACGTATGCCTTCTTTAGGGCTCTAAGTGATTTCTTTGGCATATTTATGCTGTCATTGCTTATAGGAGCGCTAATGGGATGTTTTACAGCATTGATATCCTTTTCAAAAAAAAATATATATAATAACTATGCTATCATTTGACAAGAAAAACGTAGAACCCGCTAAACTGAACTGATTCGATTCGACCAATAATAACCTGCGCCTCAGTATTGTGGTGGACATCAAAGACAAAGAAGTGTAAGGTGGAAACGTTTCAAAAGATACAATGTTTGTGTTCTCCAACTCTCTTATACCTAATAAGAGAGTTGGAGAACCAGGGGCCGAATTTTACTTCCGTCTCCCAAACCTTAGACGGCATTTCAAGAGGTTACTCCCTTAGTAACACTACAGAGTTGAGTTGTGTCCGTGAATAGTTTTATACTTAATTCAAATTTCAGTCGCTTTCGTTGATGTACGCAAAATTAAAAGTATTTTTACGCATTACCACGCATATGTTTGTTCGCTCATTCTAATGCGAATGTGAATAATTAACTTAAGTTAGTAACATAACATTTTAATATTTCGAGTCCCCTAAGAATTGGCAACTATTTTTGACTCTACTGAAAAAAAGTTATATTTTAAGTTAAAACATATACATACTTATTCAGAATGGTGCGGCAGAAAATGCTGTGAAACCGCATGAGAAAATATTTATATCGAATCGGGGATACATATATGAAATAAGTCCACGTCTGTTGAAAAATGTGGTCTTTATATCGCTTATAAGCTAAACCGGAATATGCTTAAGTACGGTGGCAATATCAAAATCTGAAACGATTTTTCTGAAATCCAGCATTGTTTTTCCTAGAATGGTAATACTCTGCGAAATTTCAAGAAGATAAAGATCGATTGGAAATGAAGATGAAAAGGCGTACAAACGTTGTTAGATCGATGTTGCTACTGATACTGTGTAAATCGGTATACATCAAGGTGGGTCTAGTTCTAATATTTTCGGACGCTACAAACATCTGGGCCAAAACAAACTAATAATACCCTGTACCATAAAGTGGTGTTGTGTAATAAATACTATTAAAAATCTATGTTTTCTATTTAATTAAAGTCTTTTGAAAATATTGGGACACCCTACTTCGTATACATGATGAAGCTTAGGTTAGCTTCATGGTTTATTAGTGTTTATCTATCAAAATAAAGATAAACCTCTAAAAAAATTGAGGTTCAACCATATATTTTAGCATAACTCTGTAGTTTTCTGAAATAACAACCTATGTCAGAAAATTTCGATGTCGGTTATTCAACAAATTAAATATCTATCTACATATTACACTCATAGGTATGTAATATTTTTGGTTACTGTTGACCAACAATCATCTATCCAAATGTACTGCGAGAGAAAAAGTATTTTGGCTCTCCTGAACATTTTGATTTTTTGAGATGTGCTGTTCCAGAACACCACAGATATATAAATCTCAATCGATTTTCAGTAGAGAATGTCACTGGTTTAAAAAAGAGCGCTGTGCTAAATTTCTTTACAATCGAACCATAATTACCACATGCACTTTGATTACGTCTATCTCGGACTGGCATGATGGTGTAGGGTATAAACATTGTGCAGTCGTTTTAGCGAAAATTTAGTTTTAATGAAACTTTAATAACTCAGTCAATTACATATTATAACATATCTTTCCGGTACGACTGTTTGTTATCTACTGAACGAGCGAACACGACAATCAACGACAACCGTACCGGCGAGCTACGTATAGTAGAATATGACAAAGACTACTGAGGCAGGACTTCCCTCAGTTAATATAAGCAAAGTAATAACAAATCTTACAACTCAGCAAACATCACTGACCTTAGTAATGATCATAAAATCTATCTAAATCAATGTGGATAACTTCCACAGAACCGCTCAACGTAGCTAACACCACGGAACAAATCACTTTTCGCTCGATGTGGACATCTTTCATAGAACCGCTCAACGTGGAAACACCACGGAACCAAACATTATCCGCTCAATGTGGATTATTCCACAGAACCACTCAACTCACCAAAACGTAAACACTCCTTGGTTCTTTCCACGTCCAGCAACACCTGGGTCATACATGCATTCATATCCAATTCCTGGAATTTCAGCCACGATCTGTCTGGCACATCTTAAAATTATACTCTGTTTACTTGACGTAACGGACGTAACCGGACACGTTTCTGAAATCTTTGTCTAATAAATAAAATCTAAATCTTACCAAACATTCAGAAGCCGCAAGGTAATCCAACCAATAACTGTGGTAATTCCATCTGCAGTCATTGATTTGCCTACTAAAGAAGGCTACTGGATGTACTGCGCCTCGTGGCGATATCTACTTATCAGTAATAACATTCTTAATTTCTTCAAGTCAAATGTCATCCTCATATTTCCACTTCTGTTAGAACGAATGATCAAATCCACCAATTGCATGAATACGGCAGGAGCATTACCGAAGGTCATTCGTCTGTAGTGGTAATGGCCGCTCGTGTTTCGAACACCGTTTTAGAACACAAAAATGTCGTCAGTAAGAGAAAATACCTGTATAATTACTAATTTTAACATCTTACCAATGGTGTTCACCTCGTTTACACAAAAGCCCAAAAGTTTCGTATTATTCTAACAAAATTCCACCGAAACTTCTCCGCTATGTCCAATCTCATATCTGAACCTTCACTGCCGAGGTCACGAAAGACGTTTGCGTGTTGTCTATCCACACAGGCTGCGTTAACTCATTTCTCTTATTGACTCATAAACTAACAAAATCATCTCTAGTAGGCATCTTGATGTGTCTTTTATGAGGTTCGATTGCGTCGTTGGTCCATGACGGTTAAATGTGTTTTGAACTGAGAAGAAATCCAGGCAGCGATGTTCCTTCAGTAATGTAACCTTAACTGCGTTTATTATTCATCAAAGAATTTCAGACAACAAAATTCTTTGCACATTCATCGCTGAAATCAGCATTGTTTTATCCTTGATGATGGGTTTAGGTTAGGGTGGCAGCCGTTTTCTTTTTTATTTCTTCAGCTCACATAGACCAGTTTAGGTCCCTAGCGGTACCACGGGCTAAAATGCCCTTCACCTGTTTGATATACAAATGTATCGATAGCACGAATATTGGTACTGGAAGGATCTGTTAGGCTGCCTAGAAAGGCCGACCCCAGTAGGTCCAGTCGTCGTTTACTCAAAGCGGGACACTTCTTCCTCATCTCCACAGCTTCTGCAGAAGTCATTGGAGTTAATACCCAATCTTCTGGCGTGTTCGCCGATCAGGCAGTGTCCCGTCAGAACTGATACTAACGTAGATAATTTTTTCCTTTCCAGTGCGAGGAGATCTTTTGACCTTCTCAGGTCATACCTTGGCCAGATTTGTCTAGCTACCCTACAGGTGCCGATTTGTGTCCATCTGTCGTTGGACTGCCTGATTGCCTCTTGCCTTATCCAAAGCTTGCACGTGGATAGTGGCGCACCAATATATGAAAATACTTCGAGAATTTGTAAAGTCGTCCCTTTCATATCCCTATGCCAAGGAACCCATATGAGGTGTATATTAAACTGCTCAGCCATCTCGTTAAGAGATCTGCAGCAGTCGAGGGCTATTTGCGAATTTAGGGATGTGGCCTCCAGAGAATTGATGGCAGCCTGGCTGTCCGAGTAAATGACAACGCCAGTGTTGGTTACTATGTTCCGACTCAACCACTTGGCGACTTCCCATATTGCCATTATTTCGGCTTGATAGACACTGCAGATATCTGGTAGTCTGTGAGCTATATCCAAATTAAGTTCTTAACAGTGTACTCCGAAGCCAACCTTTTCATCAAGCTTCGAACCATCCGTATAGAAGTGGATATGGTTTCTATTTCCGGGTATTCTGCCATCCCATTCATCCCTGGCTGGTATCATAGTGATGTAGTTCTTCTCAAAGGTGCGCACCGATGATATATAGTCCACTCGGTCGGTTACCATAGCACTACACTTTGATATCCTCATGTGACCGTAGTTCTTGTACCTCCACATTGATAGGCAGTTTAATCTTAGTGCCGCTTTGGTTGCAACTTCTCTCGCCACAACATTAATCGGCAGTATATGGAGAAGGGCTTGTAGAGACTCAGTCGCTGTAGTCCTTAAGGCTCCGCTTATGCTCAGGCAGGCAGTTCTCTGAACCTTTGTTAGTAGGTTGGTGATGGTTAGTTTGTCAGTTGCCGTCCACCATACCACAATATCGTATAACAGTATTGGACGAACTACTGCTATATATATCCAGTGGACGATTTTAGGAGAGAGTCCCCACCGCGACCCTACAGCCTTTTTGCAGGAATATAAGGCGACGTTGGCCTTCCTTACACGTTCCAATACGTTAAGTCTAAATAACATTTTCCTATCTAGAATTATTCCTAAAAATTTTGCACTTTCCGAAAAGACTAGATCTGTTCCATTTATCCGAGGTGGAGGGTCCACATGTGGGACATTATTCATCCTAGTAAAGAGAACCAATTCTGTCTTGTTGGGGTTTATGCCCAAACCGCTGCTTCTGGCCCATCTAGCCAATTTGTTCAGAGCCACCTGTAGAATGTCTCGGAGGACGTTTTCGAATTTGCCACTCACTGCGATTGCAACGTCGTCCGCATATGCCACGACCTTGCAGCCACAACGTTCTAGATCTAGCAGGATTTCATTCACCGCTAGGTTCCAAATTAGTGGAGACAGTACTCCTCCTTGTGGGGTCCCTGTGTTTACAAACCTTGTTAGAGTTGTGGACCCTAGACATGCTGTTATAGTAGTCTTCTTCTGTTGAGTAGTAGAGCTGTCAAACTATCGATAGCACTATCGATAGTATCGATAGTTTCTTTTTTGCGTCAATATCGATAGTTTTTTTCACTTCGATACTATCGTAAAAATGTCATTACTTGGGACTGCGAAATTGGATAAGTAAAATATAAACAAGTAAAAAATTTCAGTCGGGTAAACCGACTAATGTATACTGACACTTTGTTAGCAGTGTTTATGCACTAATATTATGAGCTGTTTAATTTTGGTATATTTTTTCTTTTTTGGTATGGGAAGTGCTAAAATGGGTCTGGTCAAACTCCCATTGTGAACAGGACTGTGGGAAGTTTAAAAACTATAAACTGTGCAACAATTTTGAGTATAATGGTACGTTTGTGTGGGAGGTACTAAAAGGGGCGTGATAATAACGACCATTTCCCGACAGACCTTAGGTATTATAAAAGCATTACAC
The DNA here is from genome assembly GCA_963930755.1 of Eudasyphora cyanicolor. Classification (NCBI taxonomy): domain Eukaryota; kingdom Metazoa; phylum Arthropoda; class Insecta; order Diptera; family Muscidae; genus Eudasyphora; species Eudasyphora cyanicolor. Next base: position 96,056,575 of record OZ005737.1, on the reverse strand, counting down.
TGTACAAAATTGTAAGATATTTAGTCACTGGTATTAAAGTTATAAGCTGTAAACTTTTCGTACAAAATGGTACCTTTGTGTGGGATGTACCAACAAGGTCATGGCTAGAAGAGACCATTTTGGTGCAAAATGGTCCATTTGTATGGGAGGTACCAAAAGGGGCGTTGCAACTTCGTCCATTTTTCTCGAGGTGATAGTGACTAATAAACTAATAATATTTGTAGAAATTCAGATGATTCAAATTAATAGTATAGAAGTTATTAAATAATTCTCTAAATATTAACACTTTGTGGGGGAGATACTAGAAGGAGTGGACCAATATGGCCCATTTTCAACTTAGCCGGAGATAGAAAAAAATATTACCACATACCAAATTTGAAGTCAATTGGTTACTTCTTTCGATAGTTATCGTGAGCACCAGCCAGCAGACAAACAGACAGACGGACGGACGGATATTGTTCTTTCGACTTAAATGACCCAAAAAGGATATCCGCCGAACATACTTAGGGTCATAGGTCACTCCTTCGATGTGTTACACTTTTGACCCGTAGCAAATGATATATACCCTCGTATCACTAAAGTGAGGGTATAAAAACAATACTGAATTATAATTTCACTGTCCTCGAAATGGACACATTAAAAATGTTGCAGAATAAGGACCAGATGGGTAAACCTATTTCGGCCACACTGATAGATCTAGTTTTTGAGATATTCGGCCACGAAGGAATATATGCTTCAATCCAAGGAACAAAATAAAAATTGCCAACCAAACTTGTCTTATTCAAAAGTCATACAAATTGTCAATATTTTAAGTTGATCTTTTTGACAAAAATATTCCTCGCTAAATAGCACTGCCGGTTCCCTTTCAATATATTTATGAAAAATCATAGTTTTAATTACATCTCAGGCTGTCAGGTGGCAGTTAGCTTTATATACAATACTCTTAGATAAAAACAAATCTCGAGACGAATATTTTTTGCTAAGAGTATAAAATATACACACATTTTCTATTAACTAGAAATCTGCTTAAGAACGTTGATAAATGAACCATAGTAATTTTTCGTATTATGTAAAATAAAACTAAAAGGCCGACGATTTTTAGGAATCTTGACATATGATATGCTTCGTTTGTATATCATTATTTAAAGGATGTGAGGAACTGGATCGTATGTTTTGATAGAAATAACTTTAAAAGTCCTCTATTTCATTCTTTGGACTGAATAAATGTTATATTTTGAAGCGTTCCGCTTCAAATTATCCCCCGAGATAATTACTCTTCTGGTTTCTCAGCAAACTTACAAATCAAGACTAATCGATAGCCAAGAATTCGCGCATGAATTTATCGTCCGTGGGTTAGAACGGAGCAATGAAACCATTTAAATTTGAATTTTGTAGAATAATACAATCATACATATGTTTAACAAATTGTCCGATAGTATCGATACTATCGATAGTGTTGACAAAAACTATCGAAACTATCGAATGGGACGACTATCGATAGTTTGACAGCTCTATTGAGTAGTCTTTGAATTAGTCTAATCAAGCTAGAGTTCACCTTTAGATGTGACAATGCCGCGATTACTGCATCTGGGTGTATGTTGTTAAAAGCCCCTTCTATGTCAAGAAATGCCACCATGGTGAATTCTTTGAAATGTAGGGACGATTCGATAGTGCTCACAAGTTCGTGCAGGGCTGATTCTGTAGACTTTCCCTTATTGTAAGCATGTTGGTTCCCCGACAGGAGTTTTGTATCCAGGTTTTGCCTAATGAAATAATCTAAAAGTCTTTCCAGACTTTTCAATACGAAAGAGGATAGGCTAATTGGTCTGAAGTCTTTTGGCCTAGTGTGCGATATCTTCCCCGCTTTGGGTATGAATACCACTTTGGTATCCCTCCATCTATTCGGGATGTGTGAAAGCCTAATACAGCCTACATAAATTGTCTGCAGCCAGGGGATAATGTTCTTTAACATTTTCTGCATTTCTGCTGGGGTGATGCCGTCTGCTCCAGGTGACTTGAAGGGCTCAAACCTGTTTTTAGCCGAGCTTATTCTAGATCTCTCAGTCAACAAGCTAGCGCAGTCCACTCGCACTCTTGTTGGTCCTGTTGATCCTCGGGGTCTGTTGATGAGTTCTCCGGGAAATGTGTGTCGAGCAGTACACTTAGCGATTGCTCGCTGTTTTTTGTCCAGTTGTTTGCCTCATCCTGCAAATACCCCACTGTACAAGGAGACGCGGATAGTACCTTCCTCAACCTTGCGGCGTCGGAGACCTTTTCCACTTCGCCACCGAAGGAATACCAAGAGCGTCTTTGCGCCTTCCTAAGCTCCTTCTTATAGATCTTGAGTTGCCCTTTATATGCATCCCAATCATTAAAGGCTCCTGTAGATTTCGCCTTGTTGAATAGCTTGTTGCAGGTCTTTTTCCTTGCCATTAGGTCAGAAGTCCATCAATGGGGTTTAGTTTTACTCTTGTACCTTGTTTTTGGACAGGCTTCTTCAAGGGAACTATTGAATGATGTGGTGATATGCTCGACCAGATTATCCAGAGCGGCTTTGTCATTCGGTTCATAAAGAAGTTTAGAGTTGAGGACCTTTTTAAAATTTTTGTCATACAGGTGCCACTTTGTCTTCCTCACATTTCTGTGGACAGCAGGTTTAGGCATTTTTTCGGCGAGTTTGAACTCTATATAACGGTGATCCGAGAATGACTGGTCGTCCAGTACATTCAACCCAATAATTTTGTCTGACACCCGGTCAGTAGCAAACGTTAGGTCTAGTACTTCTTGTCTGTCTTTCATTGTAAACATTGTTTATTGCCAATGTTACAAATAGTTAGGTTGGTAGTTAGAATAAAGTCAAGAAGCGAATCACCCCTATTGTTTATATCCGTACTACCCCAGATAGTATGATGAGCGTTCGTGTCTGCGCCAATAATCAGCTCGAGCTCGTCAGACGTTGCTTCTTCTACTACTTCCCTGAAGAGAGCTGTCGGTATTGCAGCTTCATAAGGAAAGTAACTGGAGACCACCCAGTATATGCGATTACCAATCTCCAGACTAGCAGCTGTTTGGTCTTTTCCACTTAACTTAGTCAGGAGAAAAATACTTAGGTCTTTTCTGGCCAAAATGCAGGTTCTTGGAGTGCCTTCACAGTTGGCCACAAGCAGTTTAAAGTTTGGTGTCTTGATACCGCACACCCGTCCTCCTACTACATAGGGCTCCTGGATCAGGACGATGTCTACTGCACCTGTGGACAGGCGCAGCAATAGAGCCGCTGAGGCTGCTTTAGCGTGATGGAGGTTAATCTGTAGATCTGTAGATTAACCTCCATTCCCTTGATGATAGGGAATGCCACCTTCAGCAATTTTTTTTAAACTTGCCCCACGAAATTGAAGAACATCGTTTCATTGCCGTACCATTTAAAGATATGCTGAACCCTTACAGCATTGCAAATACATTCGCCAGATATTGAATTCGGCTGCGATGAGTTAAACACTGAAGTCAATTAATTGCATTCCTCTATACCACACTACATCGCACCAGATGGACTTGGGATTGCATGAATTTCCCTCCGACCGGTTATCGCCGTAATTATCAGGAACCAATTCATTGTCATTTTTTCAATGTTGTTAGTGGACTACCCAGACAAAACAGAAATATATATCTTTACAAGGAAAATGAAGATTCATCCTTTTACCGTGCCTCGATTCCTGGATAAGAATATTGCCATATCCAAAAAGATAAAATACTTGGGAGTAATCTTGGATCAGAAACTGATTTGGAAAGATCATATTGAAGAAAGAGTTACCAAGGCCCACAGATGTTGGTCGTTGTGCAGAAGAGCTATAGGTTCAAAATGGGGACTACGTCCAAATATGACACACTGGCTTTACATGAGTGTGATTAGACCAAAAAGAACCTACGCCTCTGTAGTGTGGTGGACAAAAAGTACAACGTAATACCATTGCAAAAAGTGCAACGTATTTGCTGTCTAGGCATAAGCGGGGCAATTAGAACCGCACCAACAAGTGCGTTGGAGACTTAACTGCACATCCAACCTATAGATAGATATATAATGTATGAGGCAGCCCTCACAGCAAGACGTCTACAAGTGATGGGTGAATGGATAAATCGAGACCACAGGTCGAACCATCAAAAGATATTACAATCACTGGTCGCACATATTCAAACAACGGAAATCTCCGACCGCATTCCTGAAGTGTGGCTTACAGCTGCCTGTGATTCGTTCGTGCCAGACAGACAATCCTGGGAAAACTAGCTCATGTGCCAGTGGGAACCGGCTGCTACACTGTTGGGTCCAGGCTAGGAGGAAGGACGGGTCTGGGACTTTCTATTGATGAACCAGAAGTCGAACTTTACTTCCGCCTCCCAGACCATAACACAGTATTTCAAGCAGAAGTTCGAGCAATCACGGAGTGTGTTAACTGGCTCAGTAATACCAACCAGCCTAAATATGCCAACGACTTCACTGATAGCCAAATGGCGATCAAAGCAATAACATCGGAAAAGGTCAAATCCAGAACAGTGTTAGACTGTAAAAGAACGATAAATAATTACTCAGTCCATGGTCAACTGCGTATTTTCTGGGTACCGGGACACAACGGAGTGATTGGAAATGAACGAGCAAACAGCTTGGCTTCAGAGGGCAGAGAACTTCGAGTAATAAACTTGGAAAATTGGAAACCTTTCGAAGCCTCGAAGGATGAGTTGAAGCACTGGGCAGTGATGGCTCACAAAACTGCGTGGAATATAGCAACTGTAGGAGCAACTGCAAAGATACTGTGGGGTGACCCAAATGAGAAGAAAACAGGTAGTTTTCTGAAACTAAACAAGATCGAGATTAGTAAGATGATGAGTGTTCTAACGGGACACTCAAGCTTACAGGCACATCTTCATCGCATATGACTAGCGGAAAACGACGAGTGCAGGTCATGCAGGGAAAACATCGAAACGATGGAACATTTTCTGTGTCACTGCCCAGCTTCCACACATGCAAGATACCGATATTTCGGTTTCGACATATTGCCAGACTTGACTCATCTCAGATGATATGACTGGAAGATACTGAGAACATTCGTGTCTAGTACTGATTTTCTGTAACCCGTGGGGTATAAAAGTCATAAATAAGGAGCGCACAACATGCCGAACCACTGGCTTAAGTGTATGTCCATGGACATGAGACGTTTAAAAGTCTCCTCTATTCAACCTAACATAGTGGTTTTTACAAAACTGTTTTTATTATTTCACAAATTTTCTTTTTTTCACAATTTTTAATTCAGTTAATTTTTCTAATTTTTTCTTTGACTAACAAATCCGGGTATCTCACTTCAGAATTATAACATAACTTCCCGATATGCCTGTTTGTTATTTATTGAACGAGCGAATACCACAGTCAACAACAACCGTACCTATTACGTATAATATTTAGAATATGACAAAGACTACTGAGGCAGGATTTCCCTCAGTTGATATAAGCAAAGTAATAACAAATCGTACAGTATGGATTTTTAAAAGCAAGATGGCGTTATAATCCTTGCAAAATATATTATTTAAAAAAAAATAATATTCGTGCGGTTAACTTTCAAAATAATATGTAAAATGAAATTTGCATTAGTTACAAAATGGTGAACAAATTAAAAAATGTGTTTGATGGACAAATGCAAATCAGAGATGAATATATGGGGGCTCTATCTAAATTTGAAACGATTTTTTTTTCAAACATAGCCATATTCGTTTCCTACTCAAGAAACTCCTCTTTAAAAATGTTTATAAAATTTTACAGGAGGAGCAAAAAACTAAATAACATAAAACATTTTGTCGTTAGAGAAATGGGATTTTCAGGATAATAGCTGAACATTAGTAGAAATGCATAGTCCAATATGTTTTGTAGAGCGAATCTTCGACATTTTTGTGAAATAAATTTTTAATTTCAAATAATTCAAGCTGTCAAATTGTTATTTTATGGTGAACTGATGCAAGTTCGTAGATAACACTATGCAACAAATGAACACTTTTTGAAAAATACACGGACTTGACAATATAGGTTCGATTCTACTATCAAAGGGTAGTATAACCCTATACTCGGTTTGGCGAAATTGGTGACCAATTTTTTTTATGGGCCTCCAAAGTTTCTGAAAATCAGAGCTGATGACACCCTCGAAAAAGGTGTTATCAGCTTTTGACCAACAACTAATTCAGACTTGGTGATACCGCTTAACTATATTTGGCAATAATGTAGCTAAGAATATGCTGAACAAAGTTTCTTAACATTTTTTGCGAAACCAATTTTTTTCCGGTCCTTTTTTTTGAAAAAGTATAGGAAAAAAATATTTTTTCGCTTTTTTCAGCATAACTTTCAGGGTCTCTTAATTTTTCGCTAACAATGTTTGGCAAAATTTTAGCCAACGTAAATCTGAACAACTCTTGTGAACATATCAATACAATCTGAACGTGTCTAGAATGTGTCAGAACAAACCAAAGCTAAAAAATTAACACAAACACAGAAAAAGGTCAAATTACTGATCTTACAAACATCTGGGACAAAACAAACTTACGACGGTGCGGTGTAATGTATAACAAGAACGATAGTGTGGCCTTCGTTAGCTCAGTGTTTAGTGCATAAGACTTGGATCCTGAAGGTGCTGGGCACTGGAAAAATTTAACATCAAGATTTAATGTTTTCATCATAATTCGAGTTCCTGCAGCTAAAAATAACACACTGGGCGCACTACCACTACGACAACATCTGATCACCCAAGTCAACAGGGAAGCTAAAATAGACATAACACCATGACGACTATTAACAGAAATGCCGCACTTCTAGTGGAGAATAGAAACGGTAACACTCAAATCACACCCACTCCTTGCAATTAACAGGCGAATGTTAATTTAAAACCGGACAACATTGAGTAGATGAAAACAACATGAGGTTTCCGCAATAATCGGATATATGCCGGAACGAAGTCTGTAATAGAACTATACTTAAGGATTATCAAATCAGCTTGATTTGTATGGATGAAAAAAAATTAAAAATCGTATAGCAAAAACGTAATCTACATTAAATTCTAAGAAAATTCTCCGAAGAAACCATGGGTCTAAAATCAAAACCTAATCTCCGCGCCTCTCGACTCTTCTTTCGCTAAAAATATTTTCTTTTTTATGTTTTATTATACCCTCACTTTAGTGATACGAGGGTATATATAATTTGCTACGGGCCAAAAGTGTAACAATCGAAGGAGTGACATAAGACCCTAAGTATGCCCGTTTTAGGTCGTTTTTAGTCGAAAGAGCAGTGTCCGTCCGTCTGTCTGTCTTTCTGCTAGCTGGTGCGCACGATAACTCTCGAAAGGAGTAACCGATTGACTTCAAATTTGGTATGTGGTAATATTTTTTTCTATCTCCGGCTAAGTTCGAAGATGGGCCATATTGGCCCTCTCCTTCTAGTACCTCCCCCACAAAGTGTTTATATTAAGTGAATTATTGATTATTTAATAACTTCTATACTACTTATTTGAATCCCCTGAAATTCTACACATAATATTATTTTATTAGTCTTTATCACCTCAAGAAAAATGGGCGAAGTTACCGCGCCCCTTTTGGTACCTTCCACACAAATGGACCATTTTGCTCCAAAATTGAACAGCTTATAAATGGAATACCTATGCACAAAAAGACTTGAAATTTTGTACAGTGTAATGGTTTCATAGTACCTACAATCCAGTGAAAAATGGGCGATGTTGCCACGCCCCTTTTGGTACCTCTCACACAAAATGGCCAGATCATACCAAAGTTGAATAGATCACAACTTTAATATACCAGTGCATATAAACGCTTCCAATTCAGTACAGTGCAATATATTTGAAGTATTTACTGTTCAGCGAATAATACGAGTATTTGTTAAACCCCCTCTGGTACCTCCCATACAAATTGACAGATTAATTCGTGTATTTCATATTACAGTACTCACAAAGTGAGGTATACCTTAGTCGGTTTACCCGACTGAAACTTTCTTACTTGTTATATTATAGTTTATGCAATACAGGTTTTGTCTTGAGACTAATCATCAAAAAAGCAGTTAAACCCCAATTTGCATCTCCTCTGATTTGCGTTCTATATAAAAAATAGTTAGAACACGTTTCACGTTTTTATTTGCATTATAAAATAAGAATTGTGTATCGAAACAAAAGAAGGTTATATTAAAAATACAATTTGAGTGCAATATTTTTTTGTATTTCCAATCTTTTTTATTAAATTATGAAAGAAATTTTTTTTTATCTATGTTCCTTATAAAAATATTAAATATAAAATTATATTTAATATTTATATACAAACTTTTTTACTTGGGTGAATATTTTTTTAATGAAAAAAATGTTGGGTGTAGAAAAGATATAAAGTGTAAAAGAACTACCTTACTAAACAATTTTATTCAGAAAATGCGATTTTTTTAGAAAAAGTTTTTTTTTCTAACATTTATTTTTTTGCGGCAAAGGCGGGCATATAGATTTTCAAGCCGAGAGGCGCGGATTAGGATTTTATTTTAGGTACATGGTTTCTTCGGAGAATTTTCTTAGAATTTTATGTAGTTTACGTTTTTGCTATACGATTTAAAAGAAAAAAATCAACCCGCCCTAATGTATATCGTAATTATTGGTCATGCCTTGAGTTTTGTGTGGTCTTGAAATGTTCCTTTATTCTCAATTGTTCAAAGATAACCAATAAATATGATATAAAAAAACACTGGGTTGCTATGAAAGTGTATTGCGGGGGCCTTTAGTGATTTTTTACAAGGAATCTATTTGTCGAATATGATTATTTTTGGAGGGGAATTCTTCTTGAAGTTTCTCCTTTCTTTCGTTCCTGAAATTAATAACCCTTCCGTTACCCAGCAAACTTTGTGTATAAATACGATGCATTAAAAAAACACTGTGTGCCATTAAAGTAAAGGGTGTTTTTTAGACGTGTGTGTTTCAAAAAGAAATAAAACGCATATAATTTAACGATATGGGCAATAATTTAGCTTTATTATAAAGATAAGAGTTTGCCATTATGTTTATACCCTACACCACACTGTGGTTTGTTTCGTGGCAGATGTTTGTAACACTTAAAAATACTATAGCTAAACCCACCTTAAAGTATACCGATCGACTCAGACTCACTAGCTGAGTCGATTTAACCATGTTTGTCCGTCCGTCTTTCCATCTTAAGTTGTTCGTCGACTACAGGTCGCAATTTCACTCCGATCGTTCTGAAATTTTGCATTTTGGAGTCTTTCGCAGCTGGAAAGAACCCTATTTAATTTGGTTGAAATCGGTTCAGATTTAGATATAGCTCCCGTATATATCTTCGTCCGATTTGGCCCTTTAGTCCTATTGAAGCTGTATTTTACATCCAATCGTTTTGAAGTTTAGAATGGTAGAGTTTCTTGATCCATGGATTAACATTGCCGAATTTGAAGAAAATCGGTTAAGATTTAGCTATATCTCCCACATATATGTTTCATCCGATTTGGTTTTTTGTCCTGTAGAAGCTGTATTTTACATGGGCCAACATTGCCGAATTTGAAGAAAATCGGTTAGGATTTAGCTATAGCTCCCATATATATTTTTCGCCCGAATGGGCCTTAAGCGCTTTAAAAGCTGTATCTAACATCCAATTGTTTTGAAATTTAGCATGTTAGAGTTTCTTCATCCATGGACGAACATTGACGAATTTCCAGAAAATCGGTTCAGATTTAGCTATAGCTCCCATTTATTGTGGATGTAACGGCGTCTGAACCATGGCTTGTGGATTATCATTACTCCAAATGCGACAATTTTGTTTATTAACGTACTCATTCATCCAAAAGTGAGCTTCAGCGCTGAACAACATTTTCTTGTGAAAATCGGGATCGGTGGCCATCTCGTTTTTTGGCCCATTCACCGAACGTGCGACGCACTTGATGGTCGTTCGGCTTCAATTCTTGCACGAGTTGGATTTTGTAAGCCCGCAAACCAAGATCCTTCCGCAAAATCTTCCATAAAGTGGATGGGCACAGCTTCAACTGTTGCGCGCGACGGCGGATGGGCTAATTCGGGTCTTCTTCGATACTCTGCTCCACAGCAGCAACAGCGTCTCCGTGCGCACTGTACGGCTTCTCTGAGGATGCGCATTATCCATGGTTGCTCAAATTACTATTTGGTGACCGAATGTCGACCGAATATTGGACGGAGCGCGCAAAGTGTCGCGCGAACCGAACCAATATTTTGGTAATAAATTTGCACAATTTGCAAACGTTGTTCCAAAGTAAATCTATTCATTATGAAATGGCAAACCGAACTGAGCATAAATCGAGTGACAGCTGTCGAAAAGACCAAATCCGAAAAATCTGTAATCATAAGAAATTAATTCTTGTTGTGCAGAAAGACGATAATTAAATAAATAAATAAATAAAATAAATAAATTGCCAGATTGAAAAACCACACTTCTTAAAAAACACCATGTACTTTGTGGGGACCTACATTTAGTTTTTTTTACAAGGAATCTTTGTGTCTAATTCATCATCCAAAAAATCTATCAATATCCACGACTTTTGATATATCATTAATTTTGGAAAGGGATTTTCAAGGGTATTGGGATGATCGGGGGTGTCGGGTGTTTTGGGAGAAATACTTCTAAAAATGTGTCCTTTATTTTGTTCTTTGACATGCAACATATATTTTGAAGCCTATATATATACTAAAATTGTGTTTGAATTTACTAACCTCCGTTTGCCATTATGAATCGTTGCTGATCAGTCGTAGTGAACGGACGTGTTTAGCACAGAGCGGATAGTTAAAATCTATTACTCAGTACCTATTACGCAATCGCAAAAACAAAACAAAATCTGTACAAAGTCTGGAAGGCCTACATCGTAGTACCTATTACGGGCTAATACGGAAAAAAAATTCATTGGCGGGGATGCCTTCGCGTTCCGATGGAGCGGGGTTCCCCAATCGTCCTACTGTCCGTCCGTTGGTCTTGGCCAAAGCCGACCACACCAAACATGGTGAAAATTTCCCCCCAGTACTTACAACAGGTGGTACGGTGAGGGGAAAACGTCATGTCCGACCGTCAAAACGGAAACACAATGAGCACCGGATAGCGCTCAGAGTTCTGACGAAGTTGGAGGCTGTTGAGGTTTCGGCTCTTACCGAAAAACAAAATGAGTCACTTACCTGGGCTAAAGGCGTCTTAGGTGCTTCTAAGGCCAATCAGCCGGCTGAAAGAGCCACAAATTCAGCTGTGTTAACGGCTAATAAAGTCAAAAGAATCAGATCACCTGATGAACCCCTGCCCTCGAAAAAGGCAAGAGGCCCAAATGTCACTATCAACAGGACACTCACCAAGCCCTTCAATGAAGTGGCGAAGGAGAGTTTAGTGATGGCCGTTATAGACAGAAGTAGTGAGGATGGATCCATCCTCAAGGACAAATGGCGCCATGTGCAATCAGCCATTATGGCTCATTACCTCGATGTCCGTAGAGAGATGCCGGGCACACCACCAATCTGCAACGATGCAGGATGGCATCAGGGGAGAGTAAAGCTCTTACATTTCGGTGATGCCAGATCAGTAGACCTGTATAAGGCTGCTCTGAGTCGAGTGGGTGAGGTGTGGCCGGGTGCCCAGTTGGATATTGTCGAAAAAACAACATCCCTTGTCACCCTAGAGCCATCACCTGGGTTGCAGAAGAGCCCTCAAACCCGGCTGACATATTAGAAATAATAAAAGATTCCAATCCTGGTCTGCCCGCCCATAATTGGAGAATCAGCAAGGTGGGTGAGGCGGATGGTAAAAAGCGGCAGGTCAATTTGATCCTTAACGCTGAATCCACCTCCCATATACAACGTGCAAGTGCAACCCTACAGTATGGTTTCGAGACTATAGTCTTGAAGGTATACAAGCAGGATATAGTTCCCACTGCGGAAGGTGAGTCGTCCACCGCGGTTGATACACAGCTTTCTGGAAGGTCGGAGGTATCCACGCCCATTATTTCGGGTGACTCCAACTCTAACAGAAGATCTGTAACGTCCTACTCTGAGGACGAAAGCTCTACTTCTGACACAGAGGGGCTGAGGGGAGTCTCCGGACTCTTTGACGCATCTGGCGGGGACACGCTTCTCGATGATACGGACGAAGAGCTCGATAACACCCTTGTAGGGGTGGAAGTTAATCTGTCAATTACCAATGATGGTAAGAATTTTACAGATTAACCTCCATCACGCTAAAGCAGCCTCAGCGGCTCTATTGCTGAAGAAGCCTGCGGCCTCCGACGCCGCAAGGCTGAGGAAAATATTATCAGCTTCACCCTGTACAGTGGGTTACTTGCAGGATGAGGCAAATAATTGGACCAATAAGAGCGGTCATCTGCAAGGTCGTGGCATATGCGGACGACGTTGCAATCGCAGTGAGTGGCAAATTCGAAAACGTCCTCCGAGACATTCTACAGGTGGCTCTGAACAAATTGGCTTGATGGGCCAGAAGCAGCGGTTTGGGCATAAACCTAAATAAGACAGAATTGGTTCTCTTTACTAGGATGAATAAAGTCCCACATGTGCACCCTCCACCTCGGATAAATGGAACAGATCTAGTCTTTTCTGAAAGTGCAAAATTTTTAGGAATAATTCTAGATAGAAAACTGTTATTTAGACATAATGTATTGGAACGTGTAAGGAAGGCTAACGTCGCCTTATATTCCTGCAAAAAGGCTGTATGGTCGCGGTGGGGCCTCTTTCCTAAAATCGACCACTGGATATATATAGCAGTAGTTCGTCCTATACTGCTATACGGCATTGTGGTATGGTGGACGGCAACTGACAAACTAACCATCACCAACCTACTAACAAAGGTTCAGAGAACTGCCTGCCTGAGCATAAGCGGAGCCTTAAGGACTACAGCGACCGAGTCTCTACAAGCCCTACTCCATATACTGCCGATTAATATTGTGGCGAGAGAAGATGCAACCAAAGCGGCAATAAGATTAAACTGCCTATCAATGTGGAGGTACAAAAACTACTGTCACATGAGAATATTAAAAGGGTAGTGCTATGGTAACCGACCGAGTGGACTATATACCAACGGTGTACACCTTCGAGAGAAATTACATCACTATGATTCCCGCGAGAGATGAATGGGTTGGAAGAAAACCAGGTAATAGAAACCATCTCCACTTTTACACGGATGGTTCGAAGCTTGATGAAAAGGTTGGCTTCGGAGTACACTGTGCAGAGCTTAGATTGGATATAGCTCACAGACTACCAGATACCTGCAGTGTCTATCAAGCCGAAATAATGGCAATATGGGAAGTAGCCAAGTGGCTGAGTCGCAACATAGTAACCAACACTGGCGTTGTCATTTACTCGGACAGCCAGGCTGCCATCAATTCTCTGGAGGCAACATCCCTAAATTCACAAGCAGCCCTCGACTGCCGCAGATCTCTTAACGAGATGGCTGAGCAGTTTAACATACACCTCATATGGGTGCTTGCGCATAGGGATATCCCGGGGAACTGCAAAGCCGATGAACTTGCTAGGAAAGGGACGACATTACAAATTCTCGAAGAATTTGCATATATTGGTGCGCCACTATCCACGTGCAAGATTTTTGGCTTAGGCAAGAGGCAATCAGTCAGTCCAACGAAAGATGGACAGAAATCGGCACCTGCAGAGTAGCTAGACAAATCTGGCCAAGGTATGACCTGAGAAGATCAAAATATCTCCACTGCTTGATCGGCGAACACGCCAAAAGATTGGGTATTGACTCTAATGACTTCTGCAGAAGCTGTGGAGATGAGGAAGAGGTGGAGAGCATTGAGCACTTGCTATGCGACTGTCCCGCTCTGAGTAAACGACGACTGGACATACTGGGGTCGGCTTTTCTAGGCAGCCTAACAGATCTTTCCAGTACCGATATTCGTAATATCGACAAATTTGTATATCAAACAGGTTGGTTTCGATGAGGGGCATTTCCCGCTCTGAGTAAACGACGACTGGACATACTGGGGTCGGCTTTTCTAGGCAGCCTAACAGATCTTTCCAGTACCGATATTCGTAATATCGACAAATTTGTATATCAAACAGGTTGGGACCTAAACTGGTCTATGTGAGCTTGTATAAAAAATGCGGCTGCCACCCTAACCTAACCTAACCTCCGTTTACCCAGCAAACTTTGTGGCTAAATATCTCGAAAACGCGATGTAACAGGAAGAAACTGTTAATGCTATTCGATTAAGCGGGTCGAAATTATGCGGGGAAAGTTGTTTTCATCGAGGATGCATTTTTAAAGTGCATTTTGCACACACAGTGTTATTATTTTTTCCTTTGTGGAGTCATATGTATAATCTTGTCAACGAAATTGAAATTATTTTTTCTGGAGTTAGTGCCTAATCCATTCTCTGTTACCCATTTTGATAGACTTTCGAGTGACCTTTCCATGTCTAACTATCGTTTGTAAAATTTTCTCAGAACAGCACTGCATCATCAGCATATAAAACCACCTTTGTGTCTCCTCTGTTCTAAAGCATCGGTGGTATCATGATTTTGATATTGCCCCATTCAAAGCCAATCGTTGGAATTTTGAATCAAATATAGCGACAACCATTTTGGCTATATCTATCCCTACAGCCCCATACGAAGTACACACCCGAATTGACATCTTGGTTGGACCGGAACAAGGTAGTGTGGGTTTTATTATATTACCTTTATTATGATGTGAAATGCGATCCCTGGTGAAGGTCATATAAGATTCGGCCTGGCCGAATTTAACGCCGTTTTTATCCCCTCACCTTAGAGAGGAGGGTATATATCATTTTCCACCAGTCAAAATTGTAACATATCGAAGGAGTGATCTAAGACCCTAAGTACGTTCGGCGGATATCCGTTTTGTGTCATTTTAAGTAGAATGAGCAATGTCCGTCTGTCTCTCGAAAGAAGTAACCGATTGACTTCAAATTTGGTATGTAGTAATATTTTCTTCTATCTCCGGCTAAGTTCGAAGAAGGGTTAACATGTTGTGAAAAATTGATTATTTAATAATTCTATACTACTTATTTGAATCCTTTAAAATTATACACATAGTATTAGCTTATTAGTCACAATTACCTCGAGAAAAATGAGCGACGTTGCCACGCTCCTTTTGGTACCTCCCACACAAATGGACCATTTTGTACCAAAAGTTACCAGCTTATAACTTTAATACCAGTGCATACAAATGCTTGAAATTTTGTAAAGTTGTATAAGGATGAAATTATACTTATCAGTTGAATTATTATTTATTTATATTTTATATAATTTTATTGAGACTAAACCCTAACCAAACGATTAACGTTCAAGTTGGGTAATAGTCTTTATCAATATTGATTTAATCCTACTTAAATATATCCCAACCAAACGATGTACGTTCAAGCTGGATAATGTTTAAGTGGAGTTCCTTAGGTTATGATGCCGACAAATAAAAAAAGTAGTCCGGTTAAATTTTCACGGTCTTTATTAGTTGACAGCTTCTTAGGGAATAAAATCGTACAAATCTATGTGAATGCTACTTATAAATATTTTACAGAGTCACAAATGTATTTGCGAAAACTGAGTGTGAGAGAATACACTCAGTTTGGAATCAAATTAAACAGAGATTATTAAGCTGAGATGTTAGAGATAATGTGAGAGCAATTGGAGTGATAATGTGAGAGCAATTGGAGTGATAATGTCAGAGCAATTGGATCACTATGAGTGAACATTTTTTTTTAATGACAAATGAGTATTACTTTACAGTATCGGACAATAAATTAACTACATTCATTCATATGATATAATCAATAATCGGGATTTCTAATAATTATTTAAACGAATAACTGTTAATACATTTTTAATGATTTAATTAGCAAATATTGGTAAAGAGCTTCTGCTACGAATATTGGTGAAGACCTTCTGCTACACACTCCCCCTCTGCCTCAGAGATCGTCCCGATGATGGGGCAGCACATCTTCATATCTTAACGGCGGCTTCCTTTGACGCAAGGATCTTCTTTGATCATTGATTTGGTTTGTAATCTGCTTGTCAGTTGTCTTTATGGATGATGACCGGCAACACGAAGGATTTCCCGTTTCATTGTCGGCTGTGGTGACTGCTTCCTTCATTTTAACTGCTGACGCAATTGTTGTATTATTACTTGTTGATGCATCTTTGTTTAAAGTCCTTGTTGTATCTTGTTGTTTTGCTCGACGTGTCATTGCATAAAGAGGCTTGTCCACGTTTCCTTCATACAAAGTTAAGTCTGAAGCGTGGTATGTTCCCAATGGCTTGTTTTTGTTCTCCAAAGAGGCGATTGTATAGCATGACGAACCCTTTTTCTTTATGACGACGTACGGGCCGTCTCGCCTAGGCACAAATTTTGATGTAAGGTTGCTGTCCTTCTTACTAAGAATATGTGTAGAAATGAGAATCTTATCTCCAACCTCTATTTTCTTTTGTGGGTTTCTCTTTATATCAGCATACAACTTATTTCTGTCTTGCATTATTTCTTCCGATTCTTTGGCTAGTGTTAGCACATCTGCTAGTCGAAGTAGATGAGGAGTGATTTGGGGAACAAAGTTCTCCGCAGTCACAATAGCTCTTAAATCATTTTGAACCTCGCATGGGGTCCTTAATTCTCTACCAAAAGTTAGATACGCAGCCGAGTAACCAGTTGTTGCACATTTTGCCGTATTCATTGCGAAACGTATGGACGCTAGATTCAAATCCCAGGTGGTGTGATCATCCTTCACATAAATAGAGAGCTGTGTTTTGAGATCTCTGTTCTTCCGTTCCACCGGATTAGCTTCCGGATGATATACAGGCGTGTATGATTGTCGAATTCCAAGGCAGTAAGAAAGTTTTTGCATGACCGCAGATACAAATTGTGCACCATTGTCCGAGTGGATTCGTCTCGGTATACCGTATCTCAATAGGATTTCGTTTAAGAGAATTAGCGCACAATTTTCAGCTGATGCTACCTTTAACGAAAACAATTCCGTCCATCGGCTACATAAGTCTTCCACGATGAAAATCCATTGATTACCCTGGGGTGTGCGTGGAAGTGGGCCGAATAAATCAATGGCTATAATTTCAAATCTCTTATTGCTGCTAACCGTTTGCAGAAGACCGACTGGTTTCATATTGGAAGGCTTGTACCGTTTGCACTCAATGCACGACTTTATATAACCAGTTATCTCTGCTCTCATTTTCGGCCAATAATAATGTTTAGTTATTCTATCTATAGTTCTTTCTATACCATAGTGACCAGCAGTTGGACTGTCATGATAGTTAAAAAGAATATTTTTCCGCATTTCTTTGGGTACCACCAACTGACCGTTTTCCGCATCTTCTTCTGAACAACATCGGTATAGAACACCATCTAACATTATGTAACCTCTTTCGGTATATCTGAAGACATCTTCATTATTATTTTCAAACGAAGCTATTATAGATTGTAATTCAGGATCTTCCATTTGCAATCTCCGGAATTCTTCAGCCCCTTTCCGTGGAAAATCTATGTGGTCTGAGCAACATTCACATTTTATCTCATTGTTTGATCGGTGATGACATGGAGGACGTGACAATGTATCAGCTACACTATTTTGACGACCTGGGGTGTAGGATATTTTTATATTGAATGTTTGCAACAATAAGGACCACCTTGCAAGACGACCTGTTGGGCTTTTTAAGCTGAATAACCACTTTAACGGCTGGTGATCTGTCAGGACTAATACTTCAGAACCTTCGATATAACCTCTGAACTTTTGCACGGCCCAAACTACAGCAAGCGCTTCCCGCTCGGTGGTTGAGTAGTTTCTTTCTGCTGGTAACAATAAACGACTGGCATATTCAATGGTTCTTTCGGTCTCCTTCTCCCCCTGGAGTAAAACAGCCCCTAAAGCATAGTTACTCGCATCAGTTTTTAATAAAAATGGCAAACTTTCGTCTACTTGCTGCAGAATTGGAGGAGATGTTAGCAATTGTTTCAGGGTATTGAATGCATGTGTTTGTTTTTCGCCCCATTGCCAAACTGCATTCTTCTTTGTCAAGTCTGACAATGGTTTTGCAATGTTTGCAAAGGAGGGAATAAAACGCCTATACCAGGAGCATGTCTGCATGAACGATAGGACTTCCTTAACATTTCTGGGGTTTGGACGTCGATTTATGGCAGCAGTTTTTTCTGAGTCCACTTCTAAACCATTTCTTGTAAGAATGTGACCGAGATATTTAACTTCCGGTTTGCAAAAGAAACATTTCTCTCTATGTAGATGAAAACCGAACAATTTTAGTCTTTTAAATGTTTGTTTTAAGTCCGCGATGTGTGTTTTGAAGTCCTTTGAACATATAATTATGTCGGCGAGGTATGCCAGGATTAAAACATCGGGCAAACCGGTTTTAAATTTATCAATTAGACGTTGAAAAGTAGCTGGCGCGTTTTTTAATCCAAATGGCATGCGATTAAAGACATATATTCCAAAGGGCGTTGTAAATGCAGTTTTGATTTTGTCGTTTTCTGCAACTTTTATTTGCCAATACCCAGTTCGAAGATCAAGAGTTGACATAAATGGCGTTGTTTTGGCTGAATGCAATAGGTCATCAATTCGTGGAAGTGGATATGTATCGGTTGTAGTGATTGCGTTTAGGCGACGGTAGTCGACACACAACCTTACAGATCCGTCCTTTTTAGGCAATAGAACCACTGGAAATGCCCAAGGCGATTCAACTTCCTCTATAATTCCTTTCTGTAACATATTGTCCAACTCTTGCTTCAGTATGACTTTCATCCGTGGAGATAGCCTGTATGGTGGGTTTGAAATGGGCTCATTTCCACTAGTTTTAATTTGATGTTCAACGTGAAATATGGGTACCCGAATATCATCAAATATTTCCTTTTCCGCTATCAGCAACTTCTCCAACACATCTTTTTCATTCTCATTGAGATGAGGAGCCTCATTTGGTCTTAATCTTATATCAATTGAATTTATTTCTAAGGATGTAAATATTTCATCACAGAAGCTTTCATATTTGGTTCTTTTCAACGGAGGAAACAAATCTGTTGTATTGGGAGTTTCGCTATCTTCTGGAATAGAATTTCCGAATATTTTATTGATTCCACCAGGAGAATATTCATTGTTCCCCTTCTCGAACCAAGATAAAAATTCATTAACATCATCTGGTTTTACGTTAACCTTTTCAACCATTGCTATATCAATTCGAGAGGAATGTGCTTTAAATTGGTGCTTAAGCATTGGACTGTCCTTGAAGTGCCATGTTTGCTGTGCCATATCCATCACGATTCCACATTCTTTTAAAAAATCTATTCCTAGCAATGTCCTATTACCTATAGCGTTTGGCAGGCATATAAACCGAATCTTTTTAAAACGTTTACCAATAATAATGTCGGCCATTACTGAGTGGACAATTTCCTTTCGAGCTATTCCATCCGCTAGTATAATTTCCGCGTAAACTTTTCTGAACGGAACACCTTTTCCCATTAGCTTTTGGTAGAGTTGAAAACCTGCCACACTTGTTCTGGCCGCTGTATCAAGGTAGGCTTCGCCCTGTAGACCATTGATATTTACATCAATTAGTGGAACGTCGCTGCCTACTAGTGTTGTGTGTAAGGAGTTAAAATCTAATGTTTGTTCGTTGACATTATGGACTTTGTTACAATTTGGGCAGTTTGAGCGGTAGTATCCCTCCGCACCACATCCGTAACAGTTAAGCTTAGTCTCGGGTAATTTAATTTGTTTGTGCTTTTCCGCCTCGATTTTTTTAAAACAGTTTTCTGCAAGATGATTTCTCTTTCTGCAGTACGTGCAACGTAGGAATGGCTTTTCAGAAATTTCCAATGGTTTCTGTTTCGCCTCTCTGCCTTCGTTTTTATTTTCAGCTATTGTCATTTCAACTTCTCTGGCTTGCTGTAGAAGGTCTTGGAATGTGGTTATACTATTTCGACACACTTTTCCGCGTATTTGCATGGTTAGTTGGCCATATATCATATTCAACATTGTTTTTTCTTCCAGTTTTTCGGAAAGTTGGGCGAAAAGCCTTCTCTTCCGGCAAATAAAAGCGTCTGTACTCTCAAACAATTTCTGTTTTTCTTGGAAAATTTCATTAAAAATCCTCCAGTCAGGTTTTATAGGAGCAAATGCCTTCCTTAGAAGCTCCACAGCATCATTAAACGTACGAGCTTCATCCTGTACTCCTTGCCACCATGTAGAAGCATAGCCTTCTAAAAGTAGGGGAAGGCTTGTGAGCGCTAGGGAATCCGATATATTTTCGGCCTCCTTATAAACCAAAATCGTTGCGAGGAAATCTTCAACATTAGTAGAATTGCGTCTGCCAGTGAAGCGAGCGGTACAATTGCTGAATGTGGATTTGATCTCCTGTCTAATGGCCATACCGCCTAGGAGTTGCCTAAATTGGTCATCACTTAATATAAAGTTGGATTGACTTTGTGACTGAGACGTGCCATATATAGGAGGTCCACTTGGAACAAAATGTGCTCCAACATTGCTACTACCGCTAGCGATACTAATATTTGAAGTTTGAGCTTGTGACTGAGTTTGTGCCCCTCGGGACGTTGATGGAAGATTTTGTAAAAATTGTGTTTCATTACCGGTTTCTCTATTGTCAGCCGAAGCATTCTTGCCCTGTGCTGCCTGAGTTTGTGCCCCTCGGGACGTTGATGGACGATTTTGTAAAAATTGTGTTTCATTACCGGTTTCTCTATTGTCAGCCGAAGCATTCTTGCCCTGTGCTGCCTGAGTTTGTGCCCCTCGGGACGTTGATGGACGATTTTGTAGCAATTGTGTTTCATTACGGTTTTCTCTATTGTCAGCCGAAGCATTCTTGCCCTGTGCTGACTGAGGTGTTGAAGAAACATTCTGGGAGGCCATCTCATTCACCGGGCTTTCGGTGCCATTAGGGTTATTTCTTGGACTTCTCCTAATCATATTTTGAAATCCCGTTAACTTTATAATTTTTAATGCTGGGCAACCCTGTTTTCTCAATTTCTTTTTGGGGCTGAGCCTCTCTTTATAAACCCCTCTTTGTTAAGAGAAATGAATGCTCTTTAATTATACAATAGGTTACCAATACCAGGACAAGCAGTGATGGGAGAGAATGAAGCAAATTGACAACATACAACGATGATAACAACAACGGTGATGGTACAGTGGCAGTGACTGTCGGCAATGTTACATATATCGACTGCAAACCGAGCACGTGTGAGCAACAACAACTGTGATGGTACAGTAGCAGCGACTGTTAGCAATGTTACTTATATCGACTGCAAACCGAGCACGTGTGAGCAACAACAACTGTGATGTAGGAGTTATGTAGGTCTTCTGCAGTCTACTGTGCAGCAACAAAACGACTTTAGAAGATAACCAAAACGAGTTTTTTTTTTTTTGATCCAAAACGGCAGTATGCAGAATTGCCAAATTTATGCCTTTGGAGACCTTATTGCTTTTTATTTGGTTTCTTCTTTTTAAATTTTTGGTTGGGCGCCAATGTATAAGGATGAAATTATCCTTATCAGTTGAATTATTATTTATTTATATTTTATATAATTTTATTGAGACTAAACCCTAACCAAACGATTAACGTTCAAGTTGGGTAATAGTCTTTATCAATATTGATTTAATCCTACTTAAATATATCCCAACCAAACGATGTACGTTCAAGCTGGATAATGTTTAAGTGGAGTTCCTTAGGTTATGATGCCGACAAATAAAAAAAGTAGTCCGGTTAAATTTTCACGGTCTTTATTAGTTGACAGCTTCTTAGGGAATAAAATCGTACAAATCTATGTGAATGCTACTTATAAATATTTTACAGAGTCACAAATGTATTTGCGAAAACTGAGTGTGAGAGAATACACTCAGTTTGGAATCAAATTAAACAGAGATTATTAAGCTGAGATGTTAGAGATAATGTGAGAGCAATTGGAGTGATAATGTGAGAGCAATTGGAGTGATAATGTCAGAGCAATTGGATCACTATGAGTGAACATTTTTTTTTAATGACAAATGAGTATTACTTTACAGTATCGGACAATAAATTAACTACATTCATTCATATGATATAATCAATAATCGGGATTTCTAATAATTATTTAAACGAATAACTGTTAATACATTTTTAATGATTTAATTAGCAAATATTGGTAAAGAGCTTCTGCTACGAATATTGGTGAAGACCTTCTGCTACAAAGTGTAATGCTTTTATAGTACCTAGAGTCCAGAGAAAAATGGGCAAATGGACCTTTTTGTACCATTTTATAATTTAACAGCTTTTAACTTTAATACCAGTGCATACAAATACTTGAAATTTCGTACAGTGCATGCTTTTATAGTACCTAGAGTACATAGAAAAGTGGCCGTTATTGGCGCGCCCCTTTTGGTACCTCCCACACAAATGGACCATTTTACAGCAAAAGTTAACAGCTCATAACTTTATTACCAGTGCATATACTTGAAATATTGTACAGTGTAATGCTTTTATAGTACCTAGTGTCCAGAGAAAAGTGACCGTTATTGGGACGCCCCTTTTGGTACCTCCCACACAAATGGACCATTTTGCACCAAAAGTAAACTGCGTATAGCTTTAATACCAGTCACACACATATTGAAATGTTGTTCAGTGTAATGCTTTTTTTAACGAACGGTCACAGTACATCCACTCTTACCCGCCCCTTCCGACCGAGGGGGCCACATCCCCATGACGTAGGGATTGCGTACACACCATGTCCATCCGGACATGGCGGGTTAACAGTAGAGGGTGGAAATACCAGCTACAGAAACATTTCAACAGCCGGCACATGCAAAAATTCAAATTTTCTAAATATAGACATGTAGTGAACCTCTAAACAAATAACATTAGTCTACTTACATATTTAAAAAAGAGATTATTCTAGATCTAACTGCATCAATTTCTACTATTTCTACTATCTATTTAGAGGGCACATCACCATTTATAACTTTCAGCACCATTGTGGTGTTCAGCATAATACGTCTGCTCTTAAGAGTAGGTAGTCTTATCAAACTCAACCTGCTAGTATAGGGTGGAAGACTAAAATCACTATTCCAATGAAGATGTCTTAAAGCGAATAATAAAAATTGTTTTTGAACCGATTCAATCTTATCAACGTTAGTCCCGTATTGGGGGTCCCACACTACAGAACCATATTCTAGAATAGGTCTAACTAGGGACGTATACAACTGCCTAGTTACATATGGATCTAGGAATTCTTTCGCCCATCGCTTAATGAAACCGAGCACGCCATAAGCTTTATTCACCATTGTAATTATGTGATTATTGAAATTGAGTTTCGGATCCATTAATATACCAAGATCCACAAAGGATTCAACAGTATCTAAATTGGAATCATGAAGACTAAAACTAGATGGAATCGCCCTCGACCTAGAGAAACACATATGTTTACATTTCTTAAGATTAAGGTCCATGCAATTTATATCACACCAATTTCCAAAACTAATCAAATCATTTTGAAGGAGTATTGAATTTTCAGATGTTTTATAAGAATAAAATATCTTAACATCATCTGCATACATCAGTAAATTAGAACTAGAAATTGATTCTGGCTAATCGCTGATGAATAGCAGAAACAGAATAGGACCAATATGGCTACCTTGGGGAACCCCAGATGGAACCAAAATCGGATCAGAACAGGATCTACCAAATTTCACAATCTGAATACGTCTATCAAGATAAGACGATATCCAACGCAATAAGTTGTTAATAAAACCAATAAGATCCAGCTTATGTATTAAGAGTTTGTGACTGACTATGTCGAAAGCTTTACTAAAATCTGTATAAATTACGTCTGTCTGATTACCAAGAACAAACTCATTTATAACCTGAAAAGAAAAGCACTAAATTTGTCACAGTTGAGAGACCCTTTCGAAATCCATGTTGGAATGGACTTAGAATAGAATAGAAATTTATAGGACCTACAGTCCAGTGAAAAATGGTACGCACCAAATGTTAACATCATAAAACTTTAATACCACTACATACTTTAAAGTTATTAAAAGCAATTTAAATTAATAATAATTTAATTAAAACAAAAAAAAAATAAAAAAATTTACTAATATTTTTTTGCGACTCAAAAAACTTTCCTACTTGTTATTTTTACTTATAGCATAATCGCTTTGATTGCGACTTTAGCGATAATTGGGTGAGCTGGCAGGAGTACACTGACAAAAATACATTAATCCCCGTTCTATAATATAACACCAAAATATGAACTTCGGAAGCACCATTTTAAAATATTAATATGCTTGAAAAATTTAACATCAACATTTTATGTTTCCATCATAATTCGAGTTTCTGCAGCTAAAAATAACACATTGGGCGCACTACCACTACGAAAACATCTGATCACCCAAGTCAAAAGGGAAGCTAAAATAGACATTACACCAAGACGACTATTTACAGAAAATGCAACTATTAACAGACGAATGTTAATTTCAACCGGATAACATTGAGTAGATGAAAACAACATAAGGTTCCCGCGATAATCGGATATATGCCGGAACGAAGTCTGTAATAGAAATAGACTTAAGGATTATAACCTCAGCGTCTCCAAGCTGCTACAACAACAGCAACAACATTTAGCTCAGATTAATCGACCTAGTCTTCTGAAACGTGATATTGTTTAAGAAATGTCAAAATTCCAGTACCATTTACTGTATTTCTGTATCACGCTCCAGGTTAAAATGAATCATATAGTGGTTCGAAAAGAAAGTATGCAATTGGACACCAGGATCACTAATGGCTTATTTGAAAGCTGCAAGGAAACTTCTATAACGAGCAATCAGTGTTTCACTTAAATCTTTTCTGACAACAATACAGCTGCCGGACTTACCTGTGACTTGTGGGAATATAGTATTTGGTTTCAAGATCTTATTCCGTGAACTCTGGATTCGTGGTACTTGTGCTTGACCCACGTCAATGTCCTTCCTCCCCATTTTTGCAGCAATTCTGATGCTGTCTCGGACTGGTGTACATTGATTTGGACCATCTGCGTGTAATTCGGATCCTTGGACATCGACGTTTTTGTAAAAACAAAGTTTACGGAGCTTTTCAAATGGTTCGAAGGTCGTTTTGAACTTTTCCAGAAACGAAATCGCCATCAAATAAGTGGTCCGTTTTGATGATATTATGTTCGATTTTATACAACAGAATATAAAAATGATCATTCATCATCATGATCGACAATTTTGAAAATCCGTGTACTTCAAGAGAATTTTGAGCAAGCAACTTTAAATTGCTTCTGGTCAACTGTGAAGGTACTCCAAGAAACTGCATTTTGACCAGGGAAGATCTAAGCATTTTTCTCTTACCTAATTTTAGTGGTAAATACCAAACTGCTGCTGGTCTGGAGATAGATAATCGCATATACTGATTGGTCTCCAGTTATTTCCCTTATGAATTTCTTCCGATAGTTCTCTTCAGAGAAGTAGTGGAAGAAGCAACGTCTAATGAGTGCTAGCTGATAATTGGCGCATACACCAACGCTCATTATCCTATCTTGACTTTACTCTAACTACCAACAGAACTATTTGTAACAAAGGCAATAAAGCGACCTTTACAAATAAAGACAGACGCTTGCTTTTGAATGATGAATCCAGAATTAGCTGGACGATCAACAGTTTTGAGCCCTTTGAATCGTCTGAAAGTATTTTACCAGCAGAAAATGTTGAAGAACATCATGTCCAGGCTGGAGAAAATTTATGTAGTCTGTATCAGGCTTTCATACATCCCGAATTGATGGAGGGACACGTAAATGGTTTTCATAACCAAAGCGGGAAAGATATAGCTAGTGATGTCAAACGGGAAATCCCGATCCCGAAAATCCCGGGAAATCCCGATCCGAAAAATACCGAATCCCGGGATTTTTTAAAATTAATCCCGGGATATTTTAATAATAATATATGAAGCTGTCATGTATAAAATATTAAGTGAAAGGTAGATACACTGTCGAAAATGTAAACTAATGAAGCAAATTGTTAACATCAAAAAACATTGACAAAATCCGGTGAAAAAATTAGAAATTTGGAGAAGAATTACAAAATATATATCTCGGAGTCTAAACAAGTAAACTTAAAACAAAACCACAAATGGAAATTGTGTCCCACAAAACGAAGAACATTGTATTCTTTTATATCAAATTTATAAAAAAAAATCATAATATAAAATCTGATTTGGATCGACACATCGATTGGTTCTCATAAAAACGGAATTAGTCAAACTGATTTCTCAAGTTGAAAAAATATTTTTCGTGGTTTAATGATAGAAAATTATAACGTCTATAATAATTCAGACGACGAACTGAAGTTGGACCAAATTATTCCATAGCTAAGATGGTATTTTAAAAAAAGTTAGTATTTTTTAACAAAAGTTAATTTATGCTTTAGCTATTTTTGTCCTTATTTAAATAAAATTAAAAATTAACTAAAATGTTTGTATTCCATTTCGAAGTATTATATTATATATTATTAAGAAGGAAAAAATCCCGAATTATCCCGAAAATCTCGGGATATCGAAAAATTTCGGGATCCCGAAAAATCCCAAAAAAATCCCGGTATTTGCAATTTAAAAATCCCGAATCCCGGGATTTGTGAAAACCGTTTGACCTCTCTAGATATAGCATACTAGGCCAAAGGACTTTAGGTCAATAAGCCTTGCCTCATTCTTATTGAAAGGTCTGGAAAGACTTTCAGATTATTTTATTAGATAACACCTGGACACAAAACTCCTGTCGAGGAACCAGTATGCTTACAACAAGGTCAAGTCTACAGAACCTGCCGTGCACGAACTTGTGGGCACTATCGAATCGTCCCTACATTTCAAGGAGTTCACAACACTCCGATGCGCTAATTGCGGCGCTTTCGCATCTTAAGGTGAACTCTAGCTTGATTAGACTAATTCAAAGCAGATTTAGAAATGGCAACCCTGCTTGTGTCAAGTTGTGTTATTTGGTGTTCCGTCTATATAATTTTTATTTAATTAATTTTATGGGATTTAACTCGATTTTTGGTCTAAATTTTGTTCAGATACGTATATAAGTATTATTATCAGTTGTGTACTTATTTGTATCATTATATTTTGTCCCAAGATACGACCTGAGAATGTCAAAATATTTTCTCGCACTAGAGGGTTTACAAAGCTGAGGGTTTGCAGTATAGCAAAGATCTCCGCCTGGAAAACACTGCACGCTGAAGTTGCCTGTCCCTGCGCCTACATCCATATTTGAACCAGTGAATATTGCATGGCCCTCCAAAGGAAGGTTGCCGCATGACCACTCTGTTCTGGGGGGATCATTGTGTCGAGATTAGAGCAAAATTTCTGAACTGGTGACAAATAGTCTGTCGGTTCCGCCAGAACCCTTAGATCCGACTTTCTTGACGCCTCATTGAGAATGGCCGAGCAGCCACAATCCGCGTTACGCCACACACGAGCTTCTCGGAGTCTGAGGGCGCACTTTGTGGCAGCACTTAACAAAATGACCTACAGGTTGTAGGATCAATAACATGTTGAGGGCCGCCTGCGGTGTGCTCCTTATCGCACCGGGAACTTTTTAAGCTGATATTTAAATTCTAACGCCTTCCACCATGCCACTGAACCATAGCTAAGTATAGGACGCTCTATAGCTGTATACATCCAATAGATAGTACTTGGCTTGAGCCCCCAGCTCTTACCTATAGTGCGTTCAATCCTCTTTCCTCTGTGTTTCTTTTCCATCTTAATTTCCGGACAAGTATTTAGCCTCAAAGGACAGCTTCAACTCTACTCCGTCCTGAATAGGTTTGGTGAAGGTCGGTCGTCATGGTTTTGATGCCTAGCCCATTTGCCGTTTCCCATCTAGATATCTTCCTAAGAGCACCCTGAATAATTTTGCCGAGTGAAATTTGTCTCCAAACATAATGACAACATCCTGGGGTAGTTCGTGGTCGGAAATGGTGTCTGAGGTCCATGTAGTGAGCAGTTTGGCTGACGATTTGGTGGCGAAAATTTGAGTGCTCCGCGAAGGGAAGAAACTAGCAAGATCAGCTATATATAAATTTAACCTCACAAAAATCATCGATTTTGGGATCCGACGTCAGAATCGTCACACGGTCTGTTCTTGTTCTATCTCGGCAGTGCCTAGAACTGGACCATGTTCGATCCATTGTTGTTCCTCATGTTGTTTTCATTTATTCTCTTCCGATTTCCTTTTTATTACGGTTATTGTCGCGGGACGCCTTCTATTGCCATGGGACGTCATCTATTGTCATGGGTGCCATTTTGACGCCCTAAAGAATACCAATATTCTTCCTGGTTCGTAGCCTCGAATTTCCGCCAGTCTGAAATGAAAAGGAGATGAATATATTGTGTCTTCTTTAGCTTAAGACTGGACACTGGCAAAGGCAGTGATAGCTGTCTTCCGAATAATCAGCATCGCCACATCATCTACATTAGTAAACATTCCTGATTCCGATTCTTACCATATGCTTTCTTAAGATGTTATGTCCTGTTATTACACAAATTACGGCCCTTAATTCATCCCTCTTCATTATTAGTCCAAAAGTAGTTTGGCCTGGTACCGAGTGAGAGTCGTCAATTCTCTACGACAGCTGCTGCCTTTGACCTTATATCCGGTGCCCTTAACGTCGCTGTTGTTGCTTGACTGTCAATGAAAAACTGATGTCGTTGTTGTATAACGGTCAAACTGATACAGCTTCAGCAGCTTTTAAAATTGTGCATATTTCAGCTTGAAAAATACTACATTCGTCCATTAGTTTGTAGGATTCATGAATATTTAGCTCCTCGCAAAAAATTCCACTGTGTGTTTGCCTTTTGAACAAATTTCAATTTTCCATAAGCGATATTTTGTGTTTTTCAGTCTTCAATGGAGGGTATTAATGTAATGAAATCCTCTTATATGTATGATGGTTTGACACAGAGAGTAGTTTGTGTGTGGAAGGCCAACAACATATTCAAGTATCTTTGTGTGTCGAGCAGCTGCTTTTCCGATCAGGTTTTGTTCACCTAGTCTTATTAATCTAATTTATGAAATTTTTTGTTTAAAAAAATTGTCCAAAATTTTATTCGGCAATATAAAATTGAAATTTGCCTATAGATTTTGTTCCGACATTGCGTATTTATAGAGAATGTTAAACCTTTTTCTTTTTTTATGTTTTTAATAACACTTGTGTAATCGTTGTCGAATTGTGTTAAAATCTTAAGAACACATTTTCATAAAACCGCATGTTTTACCGCACCTAAAAAACCTAACCTACGATTGAAAATGGGGTATATATATATAAACATTTTTATTATAATCGCCAATAAGTGGATCCTATTGATTTAAGTTTCCCCAGCCCTTTTCAATGTCAACAATGCACAGCGTATAAAATGAAATCTACTCTGAAATATGCACGGCAACAAAGCAATATTTTAATAATCGAATATGACCCGGTCCACTTCGTTGCCCCAGATTTCAGATTTTCGATCCCGTCCATTTTTGGACCAATAACGTAGACTGTCCAAATACAATACACAAAACTACAGAACTCTCGCTAACAATTTGTTTAAGATATAGCAATGGCTCATATGGGCGGGGTCACGCCCATTGGTCCGATCTCTATTGTGGACAAATTACTATTATATGGGTCAGAATATTTAATATCGACCTATTTTGTTTATTTTTGGCTAAAATGTTACAAATAGGTAAAATAAGATCTCGCTATCATTTTTTTTTTTAAATTTTGAAACAAATTCATGGGCATTTCAATTTTTGAAAAAATTAAAAAAAATGAGTTTTTGTGTTTTACGAAATTTGTAACTGGTCCCGATTTTTGCAAAGTTTTGTTTTGTTTTAAAGAGGACACAATGCGCCATTTTACATTTTGGAAATTATTTAAAAAAATTTTTACCAAAGTTTTTTTTGAAAAACCTTTGTTGAAAAAATTACTCCCCCTCGATTTTCTTCAAATTTTCACAGAATATTCGTCGCACTCTCACAAATCCAGAACACAATGGTACGGATTCAAATAGGGGAAATAATTCGACTCCAATTTTTACTGTCCTTATTTATACTGCCTTAGGACAGTAGGAATCAATAAAAAATAATAACTTCAAATTGGCTTATATGGGCGGAGCCACGCCCCTTAATCAATAACTAATATAGCCTATGTCACCCGCTAGGCTAATCTGAAGATTCACAGACAATTATCAAAATCGGTCCAGCCATTTTGGAGTCCATACGTAACACATATCAATTTTTATATATATGGGGAAATATCTTTTATTAGTTTTCCCAATAAAAAGGCTTGTGGCACTTAATTAAATAGCAATTAATATTTTTGGTTTTATTCTACCTTTTTGTTGTAAATTATTCGATTAAAAGATTGTTCAAGCTCGAGGCCTGGGTTGTTTTTTAATTTTAGTTTTTATTTATTTCCAATATTTCGGAATTATCTTTTGAATTCCGTCATCAGGGATCATGTTGTGTAAAAGTAAAACACAACAGCAATCGATACTTAAAAACTACTGTAGTGTGACTACTACCGTCGGATGTAAATATTATATACGAGTATAATATAGAGTGCAATATTTACATTCGACGGTAGTAGTCACACTACAGTAGTTTTTAAGTTTTTGACGAAATTGGCAGTGTCTTTTTTATTCCTGGCCAGCAGAACCTTGACATTTCGCCAATTTTACTGTGCACGGCTGCCAGGATTAGACAAATTATGAATTGTCGATAGAATCTGATGTCGATATTCCTTAGGGATGTAAGGACAAACTTGAGAAGTCGACGTATCGCAGATTATTTGTTCGTTACAACCTAGGACGAATAAATGTTTTAGTACTAGCGATTGTTTTTGCGTATCTGAGTTTTGAATCAGCTGATGCAATTCCTCATCCTTCTTTTGAGCGGCTGCAATACCCGTATAATCAATTCTTTGGCTTGGAGACTGAATTATGGAAAGAGCATCAGCTGGTGCATTCTCCAAACCGGGCGTATGACGTATAGCGGTCGTAAACTGGCTGATAAAGTCTACACCTTTTCAAGTTTGCAATGAGAACATGTTAATTTATATTGGTAATTGTAAATTTGTATTGAGAGAATATAAAATCATATTGGAAAATGTAAATTTGTAATGAGAACATGTAAATCCATAGTAAGATGAATTCATATTGGAAAATGTAAATTTCAATGAGAAAATATAAATTCATATTGCGAAATGTAAATTTGTTATGAGAACATAGAAATATATATTGAGAAATATAAATTCGTAATGAGAAAATAACGAAGAATATAAACTCGTAATGAGAATTTGTAAATTCATATTGACAAATGTAAAATTGCAATGAGAACATAAAACATAAGTTCATAATGAGAAACTTTTAACTCAATTTATCGAATATTATAAAATTCGTTCGGGGTAGCACCAATATGAATTAACACATCTTACTATAAATTAACATGTTCTCATTATAATTTACATTTTCCAATATGATTTTATATTCTCTCAATACAATTTTACATTTGTCAATATATATTTACACGTTCTCATTACGAGTTTATATTCTACGTTATTTTCTCATTTCGAATTTATAATTCTAAATATAAATTTCTATGTTCTCATTATGAATTTACATTTCGCAATATGAATTTATATTTTCTCATTATAATTTATATTGTCTCATTATAATTTATATTTTCTCATTGCAAACTTGAAAAGGTGTAGTTGGCGAATTCTGCGTGCCGAAATCTTTTCCATTTTTTGATTGAATGCGAATATAAGAGGTCGGTGGTCTGTGATGATTCTACACATACGTCCTTCTATTGCATAGCGAAAATGGCAAACTGATTGGTACATCGCAGCTAATTCACGATCGTACGTAGAGTATTTTCGTTGTTTAGACGTCAGCTGCTTTGAGTAAAAAGCAAGCGGTTGTAACTCACCATGAATTATTTGGTGCAAAACTGCTCCAACAGCAGTATCTGACGCGTCCACATAGATTGACAATTCTGCGTTTGAGTGAGGGTGAGCCAGTATAGTTGCGTTAGACAATTCTGATTTGCATCGGTCAAATACGGTTTCGGTAGCTGATGTCCATACTAACGGTGTAAGGTAATTTTTTGTATTGCCCGGGACCATCTCTTGTAACATAACTTGATATGAAGTTGCACGTGGCAAAAAATGTCTATAAAAGTTTATCATCCCGACGAATCTATTAAGTTCTTTTGCAGTTTTTGGCAATGGGAAATTTTTTATTGCCTCGAATTTTTCTGGTAATGGTCGGATACCATCAACGTTGACGAGATGTCCCAAAAATTTTTACTCGCTCTTACCGAACTCACACTTGGCCAAATTGATGGCAAAGGAGTTTTCACGAAGTCGTTGAAATACCATTCGAAGGTCATGGCGATGTTGGTCTAGCGTTGTTGACGAAACGAAGATGTCATCTATGTATGAAAATACGAAATCAATTCCACGAAACACCTCGTTTATTAAGCGCTGGAATGTCTGGGCAGCGTTACATAAACCGAATGTCATAAATTTAAATTCAAAAAGGCCAAAAGGTGTACTCGTACTTATGGCGGTTTTTGGAATGTCATCTGGATGGGTCGGAATCTGATGGAATGCTTTTTGCAAGTCGATTTTTGAAAATATACGTTTACCTCGCAAATTTGTTGTAAAATCCGTTAAATATGGTAAAGGGTAACGATCAGGCAATGTTTGAGCGTTCAAAGCTCGATAGTCCCCACATGGTCTCCAAGTTCTATCACTTTTTTTGACTAAGTGCAATGGACTGGACCAGTTGCATTTTGATGGCTGACAAATGCCAGTTTTTATCAGGAAATCGAATTCCTTTTTGGCAGCAGCCAGTTTTTCAGGAGGTAGACGTCGTGGGCGACAAAACGGGTTGACCTGTTGTCTCTATTCGATGAGAAATTGTCGATTTGGTTTTGGAACCAAATGGTGAATGTTTGGTTATGTCGCTGAATTCTCGAAGGAGGTCAGCAAAAACATAATTTTTCTTAAACGTTTTAATGACTGCGACGTACTTTATCGATGGTGTTGTAAGTTTCGATTTACAGCCGGTGATGTTGTCGATGAGTTGATTTCGTTTGAGATCGATTAGTTAATCATAATGTTTTTGTCGGAGCCGATGATTGGCGTTGTTACATCACCGATAACTAATGACGAGTAAAAATCTTTTTGAAGTCCAAGGTCCAATTTGACTCGTTTTTCGCCAGTAACCTTGATGAGTGACCCATTGGCAGCATATAAGACAATGCCGGTTGGACGGACATCAAAAGATTTCGAAGTCAATGGCAAAACGGAAACATCGGCGCCACTATCCACTAAGAATGTTTTAAACGTGTACCTATCTCTAACTTCAAGGCGAAATATTTGACCTGTCGTGGAGGATTTTTCACCACAATCCTCCACGGGCCTAGTAAGTCAATTTGTTCCGCTCGATTGAACTTGCCGTCGATTATGGCTGCAAGGACTTCGACACTTTTTTGCATGACGACCGTAAGTTCGATGGTATCAACACTCGTTGTTGTAGCAGTATATGTGTTTGTTGTCCTCTAGTTGTTTTCATTCGCCTTGTATAGTGGGTTCTGCTGTATTTGTTTCCAGGCCGAGGAAGATTCTAGGATCAGTTCCCTGATTCTAGGATCAGCAGGATTAGAACGACGAATTTCATCACGCACGTCTGCTAGTCCCGCTGCATCTGCTGGGAAATTAGGTCGTATCTCGGGTATTCGACCAGCAGGGATAAAGCAAGCGGCTGCTGCGTTGATGATGCCTCGGAATTTCTTCTCAGATACCGGAACATCTGAGGGGATGGGTAGTTCACTGAAGCTGCGGTTGGTGAATTCTCTGAACCCGTTCCAGTCCGCTTTCCTTTGATTCAGGAAAATACGGCTTTCAGAGATAATAAAATCGGCTGGTCCCAATGAGATGACGGGCTGTCAGGTGACGTCATTTATCAGACCAGGCGACACGATGTTGATATCTGGCGAGCTGCTGTAATCACCCATAATCCGTGTGGGGGCGTCCTCATTCACTGTGCAGAACGTAGAGCCATTTATCTTCTCAGCCAAAGCTATGCCTCTATGGTCATTAGCTAGGAGAGAATGCCAAAGCTCATGACGGGCATTAAAGTCTCCTAGGACCACGCGATTATTGCCCTGCAGTAACGGACTGATGTCCGGCAAATAACGCGGAGGACAGCTACCAATCGGCGGTATATATACGTTGTACAGCTCTATCTCGGCAGTCCCGGACTTAACTGCTACCCCCATACATTCAATATATGGGTCTCTAGAGTCAAGCTCAGGCGAGATAGGTCTGTATTGCACAGAATGGTGTAATAGGAAAGCCAGTCCCCCACCTCCACTTCTAGTGCGATCCTTACGTAGCACATTGTAACCCTGACAACTGTGCAAGCTGCATGTGGCGCTCAGCTTTGTTTCCTGGATCGCAGCGACCTTGATGTCCTTCCGATTCATAAAATCGGCAAAATCAACGAGATTGTAATCTCGTTGATTTTGCCGCGGAGACCATTGCAATTAAATTGCAAGAAGGATGCATGTTCGGGCGTTGGTACAGCAATGTGTGGTGTTATTTGTGATGTTGATTGCTGTGCATGTTGCTGTAGGGGAGATTGCGGCGGTGTCGCATAAACCGTAGACGACGGGGACAACGACACTGAGGCACAGCAGGCTCCAACATAACTCCCTATGCGGCGATACTCCCCGGCGTTCCCAAGGCCAGAGCAACCCCTGAGATGCAACCACTCCATGCATCGGGTACACCTTACTGATGTTGAGTTGCCACGTATAAGGTTCCCGCAGAAGAAGCAGAAATATTGTAGTGGTCCGGGATTTTGTTCGGTCCCGGCACGGACCAGAAGAATTCGGAGCAGACATTCCGGGATGTGACTCTCCCAAGGCGAAAAATGGACGAACATAAAACACGTAGTACTGAGGTGGCAGCCCCTCGCCGAAGAATTGCTGCTTCGGGTCAATCCGGTACAAAGAACCGGCTGCTGTGGAATACAGAGTGCAATATTTACATCCGACGGTAGTAGTCACACTACAGTAGTTTTTAAGTATTGTTTGTTGTTGTGTTTTACTTTTACTCAACATGATCCCTAATGACGAAATTCAAAAGATAATTCTGACATATTGGAAATAAATAAAAACTAAAATTTAAAAACAAATCAGACCTCGAGCTTGAACAATCTTTTATTCGAATAATTTAAGTAACAACTTTATTTATTAAAATAATAATGAAAAAGTTTTAATTTACTTGGTTGTATTTGAAGAGTGGACGATGTTACTTGCTGAACGTACAAGAGCGAAAAAGGGTCGATGAATTACATTTATTCGCGTACGTGCGTTAACATAGTTAGAGATCATTTTGTTATAATAAAGCGGTTACTCTATCAAATGTCAGGGTGCCACATATATATATATATATATATATATATATATATATTTATAGATTCATTTGCCTAACTCTGAACTCCTTAACTCCTTCCACACTTGACTAAATTTACTCGCGTTCGAGATTTCCCACTCCTCGAGTCGGCTCTCTTTGTTTTAATGTCTTACAGCACTTTCTTAATAGCGGAAGCATCTGAATTAACTGGTGTTGTCGCCGTATTATTTTGTGGAATTTGCCAAGCTCATTACACCTTCAACAATTTATCGGAAAATTCTCGAACTCGAACTAAAGAAATCTTTGAGCTCTTGAACTTCTTGGCAGAGAATTTTATATTCTCATATATAGGAGTATCTATGTTCACATTTCCAAAGCACCATTTTGATGCGGTTTTCATAATAACTGGATTTGTAAGTATAATTTAATTTCAACTTGTTATACTTTTAAATCGCAATTATTTTTAGATATGTGCCGCAATCGGTCGTGCTGTTAACATCTACCCCTTGTCGTGGCTATTGAATTTGAACCGCAAACCTAAAATTTCGTCAAATTTCCAACATATGCTCTTTTTTGCTGGTAAGTCGGAACATGATCGGTATCGGCATTTAAATTATATCGCATTAAACTTGAATAATTTAGGTTTACGTGGTGCGATGTCTTTTGCGCTGGCCATACGAAATACATTGTCGGAAGCCCGACAAACAATGTTGACTGCAACATCTTTAATAGTAATCTTCACCGTTGTAATTCAGGGTGGCGCTGCAAACTTCTTCCTAAATTGGCTGCAAATCCCGTAAGTCTGCGAACACATAGATATGTACATACATATGTGGAACTTTTTACTCCAATGTTTTTCAAATTCCAGTGTGGGAGTGGACGAAGAAATTGAACAATTGAATAATTATCAAGTGCGCAGTGTGAGTATTTGTTATTTGTTATTTATCATTATGCATTTTTTTATCATAAATAAGTTGTTTACATATTGTAAATATTTTACTAATAATGCAACGCATTTTTTTCGTATTTTATAATACGTTTATTTTATATTCAAATGTTTGCTTTCCTTATTCTTTTTGTTGCTGTTTTCACACTTTCAACCTTATTTAAAAACAAAACATGCTATATTTTTTCAATTCTTATGTGCAATGATTATGAAAGGTCTACAATTCAATGGAAAACACAACAAACATGGTATGTGTAAAAGATCATCACTTTTATTTATTTCTACATAAACAAAAAATGCACCCAAATGATTGTCACTTTAATAGATTATATTTAGACCAATATCTACTCAAGTTATTCAGCAAAAAATTTTTTAAACGTAAACCATAGATCTTATATCTCATTGTTCTACACGTTGTTGACGACAAAAGGCACCATCAACTAAAAAGACATTTGCTATTAAAACTTGAGAGCTCTCAACGCCAATTTTATTTTTGTAAAAGTATACCGTTGCACTTCGCTGACATCCATAATTATATTAAAGAGATACAGATATAACTCGTTAACCGATCCAAGTCCAACAATATTAGTTGAATTGCGTATTTCGAAATACGAGTACAAATCAGTCCCGCAAAATGTCAAGACTCTTACTACTCTATAACTTCTGATTTGAGATTATATACATTTTATAGCTTTTGCTACAATAATTCTTCTGAATTACATTTTAATTATTTTCTTTATATGGGAAGTGACACGCTCGCCTATCCAATCCCGCCTATTTTTGGTTGGATCACTAATTTTGCTTTCAAATTAATATATACCTTAAAATATGGGGATTTTTTATAAAACAATAATTTTACCCGGGTGATGAGGAAAATAAAACACAAATATGTTATGGTTATTTTTAATTAAATCTCGGGGGCGTAATAATCGTCCCTTCGGGTTCATTTTGTTTATTTTAGAGTGTAGTAATTGTATACTGGTGCTGAAAGTTATAAATGGTGCTGTGCGCTCTAGTTTTGTTCTTTCTAAGATTAGATTCGTTGTACCATATACACCTTCCAAATATTACAAATTATTTCATATTGATATTCAACTTACAAATTATGCTTCGGCAGAGCCCATTCGTAGAATATGCATGGAACACTTTATATGAAGTTATTGACATTGATGTAGAAATTGGTGCAGTTAGATCTAGAATAATCTCTTTTTTAAATGTGTAAGTAGATTATTTTATTGTTTAGAAATTCATTATACATCTATATATAGAAAAACATTTGAATTTTTGCATGTGCCGGCTGTTGAAATTTTTCTGTAGCTGGTATTTCCACCCTCTACTATTAACCCGTCATGGACAAGATCATGGTGTGTACGCAATTCCTACGTCATGGGGATGTGGCACCCTCGGTCTAAAGAGGCGGGTAAGAGGCGAACTGTCCCAACGCTGCCACTCCCGCCACAAAATCTTTTTTGTCATTCTTCGTTATAAAACGTAGTGTTGTTAAATATGTACAAACAATCTATTTAGCTTAAAACTAACAGGGTGCCCAGCTAGACAATACCAAATGTTGTTGTTGTATCAACAATCTGAATTAAACGTGTGTTATTAGAGTTACAGAACTTCAGATTAAAATAAAGCAATGAAACATATCGATGACTTATATCCAAATGCTGCTATATTTAAAAACCCAATTTTTCAGCAGAGCAAAAAACTGTTTTATTGTCACATTATTTGAGCTTCAGCGAATTTTTGTTCTATGATATGTTGAACATATTGCTACTATGTTCTACAAACCAATAAATTTGAATATAATCCATTATACGCGAAGTTCTGAAACATAGCACTTTTTTTCTTTCGTAAATATGCTATGGTTCGTTGAATTTGTAAGTATAGGGTAATTTCAAAATAAAACGACCCAAAAATTACAATTTGAAAATTTCGATTTCTTTGAAATGCACACGTATACTACTAGACAATGCGGGACTATTGCCTTTTACCGCTTGTCCAAATTCATAGCGGTTTAGATTTTATAGAATGCCAAGTTGGTCACCTACAACATTTTTTTTACAAATTTAGCTATTTTGAAGTTGACATAACTTTTGAGTGGAATAGCAGATTTTAATGATATAGGTACCATTTTAAAGATTTTAACATCCTCTCTAAGAATTATAAATTAGGCAATACATTTTTGTGTATTAAGGACATCAAAGGACGAAAATGTCCATAATCCTTGATTATCCCGAAAAGCGTATCTCAAATGTTTGTGTATTAAGGACATCAAGGAACGAAAATGTCCATAATCCTTGATTATCCCGAAAAGCGTATCTTAAATTTTTGACCCTAATATTTTCCCACAAAATGTAAAAATATCAGCATGGGTTCTCCAAGGGTTAAAAAATGAATTAATTATTGTCCGTCCATTTGTCACTTCGACTGAATGGTGCTAACGATAACTCTGAAAAGGCCTATTCTTTGTGGTACCTCCCCCACAAATGCTTAACATTTTGTGACATGTTAAAACTCTTATAACTTCTATACTACTCATGGGAATCCTGTAAAATTTCATATATAGTAATCATTTTACCGTCTCTGTAAGTTGGTCAAAAATGAGTGAAAATGCCTCACCACTTTTGGTACCCCCCACACAAAGGGACCAATGGGTACAGGAAGTTAACAGCTTATAACATTAATACCAGTGCATACAAATACTTGAAATATTGTGCAGAGTAATGTTTTTATACGGGCCTGTTCTGAAATCACGCGATTTGATATCACGGTGGTTTAGTATTATCACCGATTTTAAAATCACTCTTGGAGGTTTCGAATATCGTCCGATTTTGGTATAGTTGGTTTAAATTGATTGTTGTTTACTTTAAACAATAAATCTTACCATTTCCCAGAACCAATAATGATTTTGAAATCGATGGTGTTTTGAAATCACCGTGATATCAAATCGCGTGATTACAGAACAGGCCCGATAGTACCTACAGTCCAGTGCAAATTGGGCGTAAAATTTTGTGAAATGACTAAGGTCATTTTCGTCCTTTTGATGGTAGGTTTCTGCTTTGGTAGGCCATATTCGCAGAAATTTTGCAATACTAAGTATGGGTAGTCAAATGAAAGAAGGTTTTGTCGCGATTCTGTATAAAAATCTTATATACGTTGAAAAGAACGCGAGTGTTCCTAGATACAATATGAAGATAAACAATTTTTATAACGTATAATAATAAAACTATTACTCTTAGTATTTTTCGATTTAAATATTTAAAAAATGTATTCATTTTCTCGCGTTATAGCGCATTTCAGGTAATATTATATATTTTAGTATTTCGCAGTCAAAAGCATTTTCGCTATAAAGACTTTATTGTTTTCACCTATTTTGCAATACATAATGTTTTTATAGTGCCTAGAGTCTAGAGGAAAGTGGGCGTTATTGGCACGCCCCTTTTGGTACCTCCCACACAAATGGACCATTTTACACCAAAAGTTAACAGCTTATAACTTTATTACCAGTGCATATTTCAATACTTGAAAGGTTGTACAGTGTAATGCTTTAATAGTACCTAGAGTCCACAGAAAAGTGGGAGTTTTTGGCACGCCTCTTTTGGTACCTCGCACACAAATGGACAATGTTGTACCAAAAGTTAACAGATTTTAACTTTAATACCAGTACATACTTTGATGTTGTTAAATTCAATTTAAATTAATAATAATTTAATTAAAACCAAAACTTAAATAAATTTGCGAGTATTTTTTTTTGACTCAAGGTGAGCGGATTCATAAGTCGGTTTACCCGACTGAACTTTCTTACTTGTTGATTTCCAAATTGCTCAAAAACTGGCAAGCTCAATCATTTTTCGATGGGGTATGAACTTTTCCTGTAGATTTTGACCCGCTGATTAAAATTCTGTACTCAAAATTTTTGCAAAATACATATATTTAGAGAAAATCGCGGTAGAAAATGCCTAATTGTATTTAGAAAGCCCGTGTAACACTTCTTAAACGATGTTTAAGATGTCTACTGTGAAGATTGAACTTTACTTCAAAAAAATTATGTACACTGTACAAAATTTCAAGCATTTGGATGCACTAGTATTAAAGTTATAATCTAGTAACTTTTGGTACAAAATGGTCCATTTGTGTGGGTGGTATCAAAAGGGGCGTGCCAATAGCGCCCACTTATCTCTGGACTCTAGGTACTACAAAAGCATTACACTGTACAACATTTCTAGTATTTGTATGAACTGATATTGAAGCCATAAGCAGTTAACTTTTGGTGCAAAATGGTCCATTCGTGTGGGAGGTACCAAAAAGGGAGTGGCCACTTCGCCCATTTTTCTTGACGTGTTAGCGACTAACAAACTAATACTATGTGTGAAATTTCAGAAGATTCGAGGGAGTAGTATAGAAGGTATTAAAGAATCAATATTTCCCTAAAAGTTAACCCTTTGTGGGGGAGGTACTAGAAGGGGATAGCGAAAAATATTACCGCATACCAAATTTGAAGTCAATCGGTTAATGCTTTCGAGAGTTATCGTGCGCACCAGCCAGCAGACAGACAGACATTGCTCAAACGACTTAAAATCACCCAAAACGGATTTCCGCCGAACATACTCCGGTGCTGATCATTCGCAGTGAACGGACGTGTTTATCACATAGCGGATAGTTACCAGTACCTATTACGCAATAGCAAAAATCTGTACAAAGTCTGTAAGGCCTACATCGTAGTACCTATTACGGTCTAATACAGACAAAATAAAAATAAATTCTCTTGACGGGGATGCCTTCGTGTTCCGATGGAGCGCGGTTCCCCAATCGTCCGACTGTCCGTCCGTTGGTCTTGGCCAAAGCCGACCACACCAAAAATGGCGAAAATCTCCCCCAAGTACTCACAACAGGTGGTGCGGTAAGGGGGAAACGTCATGTCCGACCGTCAAAACGGAAGCACAATGAGCATCGTGTAGCGCTCAGAGTTTTGACGAAGTTGGAGGCTGTTGAGGTTTCGGCTCTTACCGAAAAACAAAAAGAGTCACTTACCTGGGCTAAAGGCGTCATAGATGCTTCTAAGGCCAATGAGTCGGCTGAAAGGGCCACAAATTCAGCTGTGTTAACGGCTAATAAAGTAAAACGAATCAGATCACCTGATGAACCCCTGCCTTCGAAAAAGGCAAGAGGCCCTAATGTCACCATCAACAGGACACTCACCAAGCCCTTCAATGAAGTGGCGAAGGAGAGTCTAGTGATGGCTGTTATAGACAGAAGTAGTGAGGATGGATCCATCCTCAAGGACAAATGGAGTCATGTACAATCAGCCATTATGGCTCATTACCTCGATGTCCGTAGAGAAATGCCGGGCAAACCACCAATCTGCAACGATGCAGGATGGCATCAGGGGAGAGTAAAGCTCTTATATTTCGGTGATGCCAGATCAGTAGACCTGTATAAGGCTGCTCTGAGTCGAGCGGGTGAGGTGTGGCCGGGTGCCCAGTTGGATGTTGTCGAAAAAAACAACATCCCTAGTCACCCTAGAGCCATCACCTGGGTTACAGAAGAACCCTCCAACCCGGCTGACATCTTAGAAATAATAAAAGATTCCAATCCTGGTCTGCCGGCCCATAATTGGAGAATCAGCAAGGTGGGTGAGGATTGGAATTTTAAATACCTATTCTGGAATTCCTGTGACAAAATGAAAGCTTTATAATTTAAACAAGTAAGAAAGTTTCAGTCGGGTAAACCGACTAAGGTATACCCTTACTTTGTGAGTAATGTAATATGGGATATTAAACGAATTATTCTGTCAATTTGTGTGGGAGGTACCAGAAGGTTTTTAACAAATACACCTATTTTTCGCTGAATAGTAGATACTTTAAATACATTGCACTGTGCCCAATTACGAGTATAAGCGTTTATTTGCACTGGTATATTAAGGTTATGAGATATTACATTTTGGTATGAATTGGCCATTTTGTGTGGGAGGTACAAAAAGGGGCATGGCGATAACGGCCATTTTTTACAGGGCAATAGGCACTTCAAAAGCGTTACACTGTGCAAAATGTTGTTGCATTTTTGTGCATTGGTACTCATGCTGTGAGCTCTTAACTTTTTGTGCAAAGTGGTACCTTTGTGTGGGAAGTACAATAAGGTGTGTGGCAATAGCGTCACAGGGCTATAGACATTATAAAAGCATTACACTGTACAAAATTTCAAGTATTTTTATACACTGGTATTAATGTTATAAGCTGTTAACTTTTGGTGCAAAATGGTGCATTTGTGTGGGAGGTACCAAAAGGGCGTAGCAACTTGGCCCATTTTTCTCGAGTTGATAGCGACTAATAAACTACCCAGCAAAAAAGAGCATCCAAAGAAGCAATAAAAATCACCAAGTTATGATCCGGAAGTTGTTCTAATTTGGATTTTCACCAATGAATTTAACAAGGGGTTGTCGCGCCGGGGAAGTACTTCTTTGTCACAACTTTTGCACAACTCCTTTTAAAGCACTGTATGATTTGCGTTTTTGGTGTTGTATTTATTTGATGAATGTATGTCGTTCTTATTAACATCTTTGGGTCCAGGGATCTCTTATTTTAAAGAAATACAAATGTTAAAATTGGTTGGGAAGGAAACGTATAAATAATATACTATTGGCCAAAAAGATAAACGATCATATATATGTAAATATGTTTAGGACATTTAAAGATGTTTGTAATCTGTATGTGTAGCTGGCTCTTGAAAAGTGTGACCGAATGACCCCATAGTGTAACTTCTAGTAACGTTTTTGCAAATGATCAACATTCTCACTAATAAAAAAAGTATTTTTATTTTACACTGTAAAGCATAGCACATTTGAGCGGCGCTATGTATTTTCCCGGTTCAGATAGTAGTAAAGTATCACAGCGTGGTATAGTAAGTATGGTATGGTATATTTAATTACCATAATTTCTTTTAAAATGATTTAATTATAACCTACACCACACTGTTACAATTTATTATAATTTTATGCATTTGTTTCTAACACCCAAAATGAGAAGAGATATATTGAACCATCGTTTATTATACCAATCGACTTCTGAACCGTTTTAGCTATGTCAGTCTGTGCATGCCTTCTTGTAATCAATGTGCAGGTCACAAATATAGTCCGATCTCAAAGAAATTTTGCACATATCTTTATTTTGGGACAAGACAATTCGTATTGAAATTTAAAGACAATCCGTATTTAGATATAGGGCCTGTTTCTGTAACTTATTTTCTTTCGTCT
Source organism: Eudasyphora cyanicolor (assembly GCA_963930755.1). Lineage (NCBI taxonomy): Eukaryota > Metazoa > Arthropoda > Insecta > Diptera > Muscidae > Eudasyphora > Eudasyphora cyanicolor. The sequence continues at coordinate 96,012,844 of OZ005737.1, read as the reverse complement.
ACGGCGAACGATCAAAAATCTCTCAACTATTTGAATATCAGTTTAGAACCAGATGTCTTAATATATATGAATGGAATGTACATTCGATTTAGCTTATACCATCTTCCTTTCGATATTCATGAAATTTGGTAAAGAGAATCTTATTTCAACAGTTAATATCTGTGTGAACAATATCGGTTCAAATTTACATATATCCCCACATAGTCGCATGGATGTGTTCCTTCCATAGAAAAATGTACTATATTTTGCACAAAGGATTTTTTAATCCGAGAATAAACGGTCACTAGCAAGGTTGGAAAATGTGTTTTCATGTTTTACTTCAGATCATTAAATTTGGCAGAGATTAGTTTATAGAATCATGAACACTGCGAAATTTAATAAAAAATGGATACCATTCAGATAAAGGCAAAATTCAAATACAGACCCCATATAGAATTTGCATCTAAAATAGCTGTCAAACACGATTGACAAAAGTCAAAAAGCAACAAGAGAACTTCAAAGGTTAAATAGATGAATACAGTACGTTCTGTTTAATACAATGTGGGTTACGCCTTTTGTGCTTTATCAAAAACGAGCACTTGATGTTACGTCTTTTTTCTTCAATAAAATCGTGATTTTTGGAAGAAAAACGAATTTTTATTTTTTGAGGGTTATGCTCTTGGGCATTTCTGGTGACGATATATCAACATTTTTGGAAAGTATAAAGTGTTATTAATATATTCAGTTTTTATCTCAATCCAATGTACTACAATTCCACAATTTAACATATTTCGAAGAAAATCAGCATACTTTGAAATGACTTTATGTTATTTTAATCGACTTTTAGGTCCGATTAATCGACATACAGATGACTGAAACGAAATTTGGTTGATGATAAAGTCGAAAGCTTCCAGAACCATTCACTAATTCTGATATAAGCCGCCATATAAATATATATTTCTTCCCTTTAGCACTATAGAAGCAGTATTTTACATATATTTAATAGCCCTCATATATATGTTCCCAAATTTGAAGTCAATCGGTTACTCCTTTTGAGAGTTATCGTGCGCACCAGCCAGCAGACAGACAGACAGGCAGACGGACGGACATTGCTCATTCGACTTAAAATGGCCCAAACCGCCGAACATACTTAGTGTCTTAGATCACTCCTTCGATGTGTTACACTTTTTTTTCGTAGCAAATGATATATACCCACGTCACACTAAAGTGAGGTATAAAAATGTTGGCATTGCTGCCCAATGAAAAAAATACATTATTAAAAGCTTTTGTGTATGAAGAAATGTACTGAAATTCAAAATTTTACAATACGGCATGATTTTTTTATTATGACAGAAAAAAATACAAAAATAGATTGAAAAATCATCCCCAAATTTTTTCAGGCAAAAAATATATAATAGCATGAAATATGTATGTATGTTGGAAGATTTGTGGTCTTTCTGGACCCATGCTTAATTAATCCCCATCATGTATATCCCCACATTGCATAATAATTTTACAAATAGAGATGTTTCTTTTCTTTAAAATCATAGTGCAGGGCCAGGTAATTTGTCTGAGATGCAAATATCTCGCATCCAGACTTCGGCCTTTTTCTATCCGATATCAACACTAACAAGAAAACGCTGAAAAAATAGTTTTTTATACACAAAATATTTCTAATCATTTGCTATTGGAATTGTGACTAATACTATAACAAAAAAAATTCCATTTGAAACCCATAATAGCAAATTGTTTTTACTATCATAAATGTTGTTATTATCACAAAAAGTTTCTTGTCACTTGGTCGAGAATAGGGGTGTTCGGGTCTTAGGTTATTCCTTCGATGTGTTACTCTTTTGGCTCGTAGCAAATGATATAAGTATACCCTCCTCTCTAAGGTGAGGGGATAATACAAAATGATATTATAGCCTGATTTGTCTTCGTAAAAATACATAAAATAACATAGCGAAACAACAAAAACGTTAAAAAGGAGTGTTAGGACATTTTGTGATTTAAAATTTACTTCGTAGGTCAATCATGTGAGGCAGAAGTTTTTGGCATAAAAATCTCATTTTCGAAAATTTAAATATAGCACCATCTGGATATAAGCCATCGATATTTATACCCTCACTTTAGTGATACGAGGGTATATATCATTTGCTACGGCCAAAAGTGTAACACATCGAAGGAGTGATCTAAGACCCTAAGTATGTTCAGCGGATATTAGTTTTATGGCCGTCCGTCCGTCTGTCTGTCTGCTGGCTGGTGCGCACGATAACTCTCGAAAGGAGTAACCGATTGACTTCAAATTTGATATACGGTAATATTTTTTTCTATCTCCGGCTAAGTTCGAAGATGGGCTATATTGGTCCACTGCTTCTGCTACCTCCCACACAAAAGGTTAACATTTAGTGAAATATTGATTCTTTAATAACTTCTATACTACTTACTAGAATCTCACACATTGTATTATTTTATTAGTCGCTATCACCTCGAGAAAAATGGGCGAAATTGACATGCCCCTTTTGGTACCTCCCACACAAATGAACCATTTTGCATCAAAATTTAACTGATTATAGCTTTAATACGAGTGCATAAAAATACTTGAAATTTTGTACAGTATAATGTATTTGTAGCGCCTATAGTCCGGTAACAAATGGGCATTATTGTACAGCCAGCCCTTTTGGTAACTCCCACACAAATGACCATTTTATACCAAAAGTTAACGGCTTATAACTTCAATACCAGTGCATACAAATACTTGAAATTTTGTACAGTGGAATGCTGTTATAGCGCCTATAGTCCTGTGAAAAGTGGGCGTTCTCACCACGCCCCTCTTTGTACCTCCCACACAAAATGACCAAATAATACAAAAATTGAATAGCTCGTAACGTCAATATACCAGTGCACATAAACGCTTATAGTTCGGAACAGTGCAATGTATAAAGAATCTACTGTTTACCGAAAAATAGGTGTATTTGATAAACCACTTCTGGTATCTCCCACACAAATTGACAGATTACTTAGTGTAACGTTATATCCCTCCAGCAAAAATCATTTCTAGTTGCGTATTGAACCAGTCATAAGGTACTTGCAACGTGACCTATGCAAACCCATTCGCATCTCTGCCAGCAAAAACGATTATCTGAGCTGCTTTACAGCACTTGCATGGTACCTACATGGTAGTTGCAGATCGATACGTTCGTCTCTCTGCCGTCAGCAACAGAGAAATAAGCAAAAACGATTGTCTGAACTGCTTTACGAGCAAGTACTCGCTTGGTGGTGGCAGAGTAAATGTGTCTCTCTCCCACCACCATTCTCTTGTACTCTCTTATTCTCAAATATACCCTGCAGCCAAAATGACTACATTGTATATAGAAATATACTAGTTGCTTTTTACTTCAAACTAGTAACATATCTGTCCTTTTTATACCCTCACTTTAGTGTGACGAGGGTATATATCATTTGCTACGAAAAAAAGTGTAACACATCGAAGGAGTGATCTAAGACCCTAAGTATGTTTGGCGGATATTCGTTTTGGGTCATTTTAAGACGAATGAGCAATGTCCGTCCGTCTGTCTGTCTATCTGTCTGTCTGTCTGTCTGTGTGTCTGTGTGTCTGCTGGCTGGTGCGCACGATAACTCTCGAAAGGAGTAACCGATTGACTTCAAATTTGGTACGTGGTAATATTTTTTTCTATCTCCGGCTAAGTTCGAAGATGGGCCATATTGGTCCACTCCTTCTAGTACCTCCCCCACAAAGTGTTAAAATGTTGTAAAATATTGAATCTTTAATAACTGCTATACTGCTTATTCGAATCTTCTGAAATTCCACACATAGCATTAGTTTATTAGTCGCTATCAACTCGAGAAAAATGGGCCAAGTTGCTACGCCCCTTTTGGTACCTCCCACACAAATGCTCCATTTTGCAGCAAAAGTTATCAGCTTATAACATTAATACCAGTGTATAAAAATACTTGAAATTTTGTGCAGTGTAATACTTTTATAGTGCCTACAGTCCAGTGAAAAATGGGTGTTATATTCACGCCCCTTTTGGTAGCTCCCACACAAAGGTAACATTTTGCACCAAAAGTTAACAGCTTATAACATTAATACCAGTGTATAAAAATACTTGAAAATTTCTACAGTGTAATGCTTTTATAGTGTCTATAGCCCTGTGAAAAATGGACGCTATTGCCACGCCCCTTTTTGTACCTCCCACACAAAGGTACAATTTTGCACAAAAAGTTAAGAGCTCACAACATGAGTACCAATGCACGTAAATGCCACAACATTTTGCACAGTGTAACGCTTTTGAAGTGTATATAGCCCTGTAAAAAATGGCCGTTATCACCACGCCCCTTTTTGTACCTCCCACACAAAATGTCAAAATTATACCAAAATTTAATATCTCATAACGTTAATAAACCAGTGCAAATAAACGCTTATAATTCGGCGCAGTGCAATGTATTTAAAGTATCTACTATTCAGCGAAAAATAGATGTATTTGTTAAACCCGTTCTGGTACCTACCATACAATCTAACAGAATAATTCGTGGTACGGTTTACCCAACTGAAACTTTCTTACTTGTTTTAATATTTATAAATTGAACTGTCTGTGTTGGATAGATAATTTTATGTCATTAATGTCAAAATAATTTGGGCCATGTGACAGACACGGCTGGCTCATACATGGCGCAATCTGGAGCTCCAATTTTCACACCTCGAATGTTCATTTCCAACTTTGCAATTTTCTCTGGTTTATCGGCGTATACGAGCCGAAAGGAAATAATCCGATGGGGTTAAATCACAGGATCTTGCTGGCCAACTAACAAAACCGTTATGTGAAATTATTCGTTAATCAAAAGTTTCTATGCCTTCTGGTTAACGAAATGCTTTTGATTGTGTTCTCTTAAGAATGTAGTAGATAGTGACCAATTATTGGCGATTGTCTCCTGTTGTTTCGCAATGAATTGATTAATAATTAATATAGGAAAACAAGGTATATCGGTGATATTATCAAAATTTATTGCGCCTCTGGCCGACTGATTGCCATATCTCAGAGCCTTAATAGCACTGAGACTATCAGTACAAATTAATGTATTCCAGTTCAGCTGGTTCGATTGGTTTAAGGAAAACCGTATCGCCGCCATAAAAATGCCTGTGCCATCTGGTAACCGACCTTGGTGTATAATTTGAAATGTGTCTTTGGTTTGTTGTTCCACTACTGATTCAATTTTTCCAGCCAATCGATGTTTGAAGACCTCTGTATTGACGCCAAGAATCTTCATCTGTGTCAATACTGTTAATGACTGACCACCGGGGTCCACTGATTGGCACTGCAAACGTGCAGTATTTCGGCCTTGTTTATAGGAATGGTCGCACCTCTTTGTTCAGCCCATTGCTGAACTTATGCATTCAGATTTTCTACGTTAACTACCGTGGTTGTTGGATCACCGGAGGCAAATGCAAAAATATTGTCTGCATAAATGCCAACTTAGTCTATGCCGGGTAAGTCGCCTATCGCACTGCCCAGAGAGTTGGCATATACAGTGTACAACACCACGGACAATGGTGAACCTTGCGGCACACCGTTTTGCAGATGATGTTGTCCTGAGAGGAATCCGTCAATTTTAACTGTTACTCTACGGCCGATGAGGAAGGATTTTATCACTTTCAGCAATTTCCCGGGTACGCCCATCTGATGTAAAGGGTCCGCTATCTAACGTTTTTTTTTCAACTAGTGCTTATTTCGTGAATGGTAACACTTAGCTCATGTCTGATTTGACAGATAATTAGTTTTACGCTTGAACAACGCTGGGAGCGATCGACTTACAGAAGATGCCGATTTTGGTAACACTTCGCTCATGTCTGATTTGACAGATAATTAGTTTTACGCTTGAACAACACTGGGAGCGATCGACTTACAGAAGATGCCGATTTTGCCAAAAAAAAATCATATTTTCAGATGAAGCTCATTTTGATCTTGGCGGGTATGTAAACGATAAAAATTGTCGCATTTGGGGCACAGAAAACCCGCACGCATACATTGAAAAGCCGATACACCCAAAACGAGTCACTGTTTGGTGCGGATTTTGGTCCAGAGGCATAATTGGGCCATTTTTCTTCGAAAATGAGCAAGGAGTGGCCGTTACAGTCAATGGCGATCGTTATCGGGCCATGTTGAATTTTTGTTCACAAAAATTGAAGAGGAGGATATTGGCAATATTTGGTTTCAACAGGACGGCGCTACGTGCCACACAGCCGAAGCTACACTCGATGCTTGCGCGATGTTTTCAAAAAAAAAAGTTATTTGGCGGACCCTTTAGTTCGATTATAACATGAGTATATACAATTTTGTCGAACGCCTTCTCAATGTCTAGAGAGTGTTTCCTAAGTTGGATATTATGTCTTAGAATCTCTTCAAGCTGGTGACATAAACTGTGAACACCGTGTCTGGGAAGGAAAGCATGCTGCCTTTGCAAAATGTTCTCAATCAGACTATTCAGGATTCTTCGGGCTAAAATTTTTTCAAAAATTTTCATCAAGACGGGTAATAAAGAGATTGGTCTATATCCCTCAAGCGGGGGATTTTTTAACCATATTGTAGGTTATCTTATCCAAAGATGGAGTAGTTCCTTTTAAATCCTTCAAAATATCCCTTAGCTCTGATGAGGTAATCGGCGATGTTAGGTGGCTTAACTGATGTTCATTTTCTGGCAGGTCGTCAATATTTAAATTGTATTTACTAGCTACCACATTCTGACTGAAAGGCTTATCTGAACTTATTGAGCTCCAATAAGTGGCGAATTGTTCAGCAATACTTTGTGGTTCAGAAAATAGTCTGCCGTTCATATTTAACATTGGAAAACCTTCCATCTTATCAGTTCTCAACCTTTTAACTTTGCTCCATATAAGCCGGATGTCCATCGAGGGGTTAAGTGAGTTTACGAAGCGTTCCCATGTGATTCTCTTCGCAGTTATACACTCCTTTCTCAATACAGCTCAAGCCTTTCTGTATTTGAAACAATTTTCCTTATTTCTATGTTTTCGAAATGTGTTCCAAGTAGACAGTTTTTGTCTCGATAATCTGGCGATGTGGGTGTTAAACCAAACAGTGTTGTTCCTATTTCTCGGTTTCCTGGTTGTCTCATTTGCTGATTTCCTCAAAATTCGCTTTATCCGAGAAGCTTCTTTGTTGACATTAGCAGAAGGGTAAAATAACGTCTCCTCAAATGCGGTCCAGTCCGCATATTTCTTTTTAAATAAAGCGCCTCTCGCTGGTGCGAGCATCATTATTAATAATAATCGGGAAGTGATCACTAGCCTCCGGAAGAGGCAAGCAATACCACGATATTAATGGTGCCATCTCTGCAGATGCCATAGAGACGTCCACGGCTGTGAGAGTATGTCTGGTGTTAACCGTCGTTTAGTATCACAAGCTTATTTTCGTCAGCAAAATCTTCCCAGATAATGCCGCTACTGCTATTATATTCCGAACCCCACAAGGTATTATGTGTATTAAGATCGCCAGCCAGGACATGGTTAATGTTTGGAGGAAGGGTAATGTTATCCAACATGTTCCTGGATAACGTCACATCGCATTCTTTATATATATTCGTGAAGATTATCTCAGATGAAAGTTTTATGGTGAGTGGCTGATAGAGTAGCTCTCCGGAGGATGTTGAGTGCAGAGAATGAAGCCGAGCCAAAATTGGCGGCGGCGGCTGCCATTGAAAATTATAGATCGGCGGCGGGGGCTAGGCGGCTAAGCCGGCATAAAATTGACATACGGCGGCTCTATGATAGACATTTTAACATTTAAAATAATAGTTGAAAAGTTAAGCTCTGGTATTTATTCTTAAATAATAGATGTTTTTAAGTTAATTGTCAGATATTGTGAGATGGAAAATCATCGGTTCCATGCCGCTAGGCGGCTCTATGATATACTCTATTTTCAAAGTATGCTAAAGCTACGTATAGACGATTGTCAGATCGGACAACTTTATCAACCCTGTTAAAGTGCCGCAAATGTACGGACAATGACAGATTGTTAGGCAAAGGTGAAGTCGAATGCAAGAAACCCTTACTATTTCATATATTTAAAATATATTTTGAAAATTTTGGCCAATAAAATGTTTTTCTGACAATGGCGCCATTTTTCCGCCATTCGAATCGACGTTTTAGTGAAATTTTAAATTTGTGTGGAATTACCTTGTGGTTTAAATAGAATGACCTCTACAGTTTTGAGCTTATCTTGATCGATTCTTTAGAATGGAGGTATTAATTTATATGTTATACTATTTTTATACCCTCACTTTAGTGATACGAGGGTGTATATCATTTGCTACGGAAAAAAGTGTAACACATCGAAGGAGTGACCTAAGTATGTTCGGCGGATATTAGTTTTGGGTAATTTTAAGTCGAATGAGCTGTGCCCGTCCGTCTGTCTGTCTGCTGGCTAGTGCGCACGATAACTCTCGAAAGGAGTAACCGATTGACTTCAAATTTGGTATGTGGTAATATTTTTATCTATCTCCGGATGTGTTCGAAGATGGGCCATATTGGTTTACACCTTCTGGTACCTCCCACACAAAGGGTTAAAATTTAGTGAAATATTGATTTTTTTATTAACTTCTATACTACTTATTCGAATCTTCTGAAATTCTACACAGAATATTAGTATATTAGTCGCTATTACCTCGAGAAAAATGGGTAAAGTTGGCATGCCCATTTTGGTACCTCCCACACAAATGGACCATTTTGCATCAAAATTTAACTGCTTATAACTTGTATACAGGTGCATAAAAATGCTTGAAATTTTCTACAGTATAATGTTTTTGTAGCGCCTATAGTCCGGTAAAAAATGGCCATTATTGTGCAGCCCCTTTTGGTACCTCCCACACAAATTGACCGTTTCGTAACAAAAGTAAACGGCTTGTAACTTTACTACCAGTGCATACAAATACTTGATATTTTGTACAGTGTAATGCTGTTATAGTGTCTGTAGTCCTGTAAAAAGTGGGCGTTATCACCCCGCCCTTTTTTGTACATCCCACACAAAATGACCAAATCATACCAAAATTACATAGCTCGTAACTTGCATATAAACGCTTATAGTTCGGCACAATGCAATGTATTTAAGAATCTTCTGTTTGCCGAAAAATAGGTGTATTTGGAAAAACCCCTTCCGGTACCTCCCACACAAATTGACAGATTTATTAGTGTAATGTTATATATTACATTACTCACAAAGTGAGGTTATACCTTAGTCGGTTTACCTGACTGAAACTTGCTTACTTGTTTAATACTCCATTGATTTTTTTCCGAAAATATTTTTATCTCTATTGTACATAATATAATAATAAATAAAAAATCTTATTATTTCCTTTAAAAAAGAATTTTTATAATTATTTTTCTATTACTATCAATATTATGATTTTTAAGACATGTTAAGCACAGACCTTAAATCTATCAGTTACGAACGAATAGGAATGAAATGACACACGCGAAAAAACAGGTTTCCGCGAACATAGTTTGAATTTTTTTTGCACTAATCGATTGATATTAATTTTTTAATTGTGACAATTACAAAAAATTCGGGAAAATCGGTCCGAAATCCGCGAAAAAACTCACTCTTTGAACACCTACTCGATGAAATTTCTATTCGTTCGTAACTGCCAACTTACTCGCTCCGGGATGACATATCTTATTATTCATTATTTTTGATGTTAAGCTCCCGCTTGTGACAATAAACGAATCAAAACGAAAATCACTCACTTCCATATCGTCCACCCAATAAATAAATAGTGTATAGTTTATTTGTCGTTTCGAGAAAAACATATTTGAAGTTTTTGTGGAATTGAAACTCGATATTATTATTTATTAACGAACAATTTCAAACACCCAATAACCCAATTTGTGGAAGTAGAATTTCACCAGATATAGAACAAATTGCGTAGATTCTTAGAATGCAATAACAAATAATAGTGTATATGCGTACACATTATTCTTCTATTAAGGGGATATCTGCTATATAGTTATTTGCTTATCAAAAATGTAAATTGTATCTATCAATATTTTAAAGATTTTCTATGGAACGGCGGCTGTGTTTCAGCCGATATTAGCCGCAAAGATCGGCGGCGGCTTCGGCTGGTGAAAAAAGGTCGGCTGCGGCTCGGCGGCTTCATACTCTGGTTGAGTGTCGAATAACATTCGTTCCATTTTTGACCAATATTGCCACACCAGATTTGGCGTAGGAATAGTCCTTGTTATGGTGGTAAATCTTATATCCTGGAAGTTGTAATAGATGTCGGTTTCTTTCAATTATATGGGTTTCTTGTAAAAGTATAATATTAGGTCTGTGTCTAGCGACCATTGTATATAACAATGCATATTTATTGCCTAATTCCTCGTACAGTTCATCTCCAAGATTAGGTCCTGTCTGCATGTCTCTCGAATCTTGAGATTTAAAAACTGAATCGAACCGATTATCGGTTGTGGTGTCTTCTAGTGGTAGGTTTTTAGAAAAATCTATGTCTTCATAAGTTCCATGTTCTGTTAAAACGTTATCTTGTTTGTTTTGTTCATTCATTTTATCATTTGTTGTTTCCTTTTCATGTACATCGTATGTTTTTGGGAATTTACTGTATGATGTATATGTATCGTTTTCATAATCATCGATGTCATTTTGTGTAATTAGTCTCGGTGTTTCTAGTTTGTGTTTGAGAGGGGGGATCGTTATGAGAGGTATTTGTCGTTACAGCTTGGGAGTATGAAATAATTTTCTCTTTACGAGAAGATGCCGATTTTGCCAAAAAAAATCATATTTTCAGATGAAGCTCATTTTGATCTTGGCGGGTATGTAAACGAGAAAAATTGTCGCATTTGGGGCACAGAAAACCCGCACGCATACATTGAAAAGCCGATACACCCAAAACGAGTCACTGTTTGGTGCGGATTTTGGTCCAGAGGCATAATTGGGCCATTTTTCTTCGAAAATGAGCAAGGAGTGGCCGTTACAGTCAATGGCGATCGTTATCGGGCCATGTTGAATTTTTGTTCACAAAAATTGAAGAGGAGGATATTGGCAACATTTGGTTTCAACAGGACGGCGCTACGTGCCACACAGCCGAAGCTACACTCGATGATTGCGCGATGTTTTCAAAAAAAAAAAGTTATTTGGCGGACCCTTTAGTTCGATTATAACATGAGTATATACAATTTTGTCGAACGCCTTCTCAATGTCTAGAGAGTGTTTCCTAAGTTGGATATTATGTCTTAGAATCTCTTCAAGCTGGTGACATAAACTGTGAACACCGTGTCTGGGAAGGAAAGCATGCTGCCTTTGCAAAATGTTCTCAATCAGACTATTCAGGATTCTTCGGGCTAAAATTTTTTCAAAAATTTTCGTCAAGACGGGTAATAAAGAGATTGGTCTATATCCCTCAAGCGGGGGATTTTTTAACCATATTGTAGGTTATCTTATCCAAAGATGGAGTAGTTCCTTTTAAATCCTTCAAAATATCCCTTAGCTCTGATGAGGTAATCGGCGATGTTAGGTGGCTTAACTGATGTTCATTTTCTGGCAGGTCGTCAATATTTAAATTGTATTTACTAGCTACCACATTCTGACTGAAAGGCTTATCTGAACTTATTGAGCTCCAATAAGTGGCGAATTGTTCAGCAATACTTTGTGGTTCAGAAAATAGTCTGCCGTTCATATTTAACATTGGAAAACCTTCCATCTTATCAGTTCTCAACCTTTTAACTTTGCTCCATATAAGCCGGATGTCCATCGAGGGGTTAAGTGAGTTTACGAAGCGTTCCCATGTGATTCTCTTCGCAGTTATACACTCCTTTCTCAAAACAGCTCAAGCCTTTCTGTATTTGAAACAATTTTCCTTATTTCTATGTTTTCGAAATGTGTTCCAAGTAGACAGTTTTTGTCTCGATAATCTGGCGATGTGGGTGTTAAACCAAACAGTGTTGTTCCTATTTCTCGGTTTCCTGGTTGTCTCATTTGCTGATTTCCTCAAAATTCGCTTTATCCGAGAAGCTTCTTTGTTGACATTAGCAAAAGGGTAAAATAACGTCTCCTCAAATGCGGTCCAGTCCGCATATTTCTTTTTAAATAAAGCGTCTCTCGCTGGTGCGAGCATCATTATTAATAATAATCGGGAAGTGATCACTAGCCTCCGGAAGAGGCAAGCAATACCACGATATTAATGGTGCCATCTCTGCAGATGCCATAGAGACGTCCACGGCTGTGAGAGTATGTCTGGTGTTAACCGTCGTTTAGTATCACAAGCTTATTTTCGTCAGCAAAATCTTCCCAGATAATGCCGCTACTGCTATTATATTCCGAACCCCACAAGGTATTATGTGTATTAAGATCGCCAGCCAGGACATGGTTAATGTTTGGAGGAAGGGTAATGTTATCCAACATGTTCCTGGATAACGTCACATCGCATTCTTTATATATATTCGTGAAGATTATCTCAGATGAAAGTTTTATGGTGAGTGGCTGATAGAGTAGCTCTCCGGAGGATGTTGAGTGCAGAGAATGAAGCCGAGCCAAAATTGGCGGCGGCGGCTGCCATTGAAAATTATAGATCGGCGGCGGGGGCTAGGCGGCTAAGCCGGCATAAAATTGACATACGGCGGCTCTATGATAGACATTTTAACATTTAAAATAATAGTTGAAAAGTTAAGCTCTGGTATTTATTCTTAAATAATAGATGTTTTTAAGTTAATTGTCAGATATTGTGAGATGGAAAATCATCGGTTCCATGCCGCTAGGCGGCTCTATGATATACTCTATTTTCAAAGTATGCTAAAGCTACGTATAGACGATTGTCAGATCGGACAACTTTATCAACCCTGTTAAAGTGCCGCAAATGTACGGACAATGACAGATTGTTAGGCAAAGGTGAAGTCGAATGCAAGAAACCCTTACTATTTCATATATTTAAAATATATTTTGAAAATTTTGGCCAATAAAATGTTTTTCTGACAATGGCGCCATTTTTCCGCCATTCGAATCGACGTTTTAGTGAAATTTTAAATTTGTGTGGAATTACCTTGTGGTTTAAATAGAATGACCTCTACAGTTTTGAGCTTATCTTGATCGATTCTTTAGAATGGAGGTATTAATTTATATGTTATACTATTTTTATACCCTCACTTTAGTGATACGAGGGTGTATATCATTTGCTACGGAAAAAAGTGTAACACATCGAAGGAGTGACCTAAGTATGTTCGGCGGATATTAGTTTTGGGTAATTTTAAGTCGAATGAGCTGTGCCCGTCCGTCTGTCTGTCTGCTGGCTAGTGCGCACGATAACTCTCGAAAGGAGTAACCGATTGACTTCAAATTTGGTATGTGGTAATATTTTTATCTATCTCCGGATGTGTTCGAAGATGGGCCATATTGGTTTACACCTTCTGGTACCTCCCACACAAAGGGTTAAAATTTAGTGAAATATTGATTTTTTATTAACTTCTATACTACTTATTCGAATCTTCTGAAATTCTACACAGAATATTAGTATATTAGTCGCTATTACCTCGAGAAAAATGGGTAAAGTTGGCATGCCCATTTTGGTACCTCCCACACAAATGGACCATTTTGCATCAAAATTTAACTGCTTATAACTTGTATACAGGTGCATAAAAATGCTTGAAATTTTCTACAGTATAATGTTTTTGTAGCGCCTATAGTCCGGTAAAAAATGGCCATTATTGTACAGCCCCTTTTGGTACCTCCCACACAAATTGACCGTTTCGTAACAAAAGTAAACGGCTTGTAACTTTACTACCAGTGCATACAAATACTTGATATTTTGTACAGTGTAATGCTGTTATAGTGTCTGTAGTCCTGTAAAAAGTGGGCGTTATCACCCCGCCCTTTTTTGTACATCCCACACAAAATGACCAAATCATACCAAAATTACATAGCTCGTAACTTGCATATAAACGCTTATAGTTCGGCACAATGCAATGTATTTAAGAATCTTCTGTTTGTCGAAAAATAGGTGTATTTGGAAAAACCCCTTCCGGTACCTCCCACACAAATTGACAGATTTATTAGTGTAATGTTATATATTACATTACTCACAAAGTGAGGTTATACCTTAGTCGGTTTACCTGACTGAAACTTGCTTACTTGTTTAATACTCCATTGATTTTTTTCCGAAAATATTTTTATCTCTATTGTACATAATATAATAATAAATAAAAAATCTTATTATTTCCTTTAAAAAAGAATTTTTATAATTATTTTTCTATTACTATCAATATTATGATTTTTAAGACATGTTAAGCACAGACCTTAAATCTATCAGTTACGAACGAATAGGAATGAAATGACACACGCGAAAAAACAGGTTTCCGCGAACATAGTTTGAATTTTTTTTGCACTAATCGATTGATATTAATTTTTTAATTGTGACAATTACAAAAAATTCGGGAAAATCGGTCCGAAATCCGCGAAAAAACTCACTCTTTGAACACCTACTCGATGAAATTTCTATTCGTTCGTAACTGCCAACTTACTCGCTCCGGGATGACATATCTTATTATTCATTATTTTTGATGTTAAGCTCCCGCTTGTGACAATAAACGAATCAAAACGAAAATCACTCACTTCCATATCGTCCACCCAATAAATAAATAGTGTATAGTTTATTTGTCGTTTCGAGAAAAACATATTTGAAGTTTTTGTGGAATTGAAACTCGATATTATTATTTATTAACGAACAATTTCAAACACCCAATAACCCAATTTGTGGAAGTAGAATTTCACCAGATATAGAACAAATTGCGTAGATTCTTAGAATGCAATAACAAATAATAGTGTATATGCGTACACATTATTCTTCTATTAAGGGGATATCTGCTATATAGTTATTTGCTTATCAAAAATGTAAATTGTATCTATCCATATTTTAAAGATTTTCTATGGAACGGCGGCTGTGTTTCAGCCGATATTAGCCGCAAAGATCGGCGGCGGCTTCGGCTGGTGAAAAAAGGTCGGCTGCGGCTCGGCGGCTTCATACTCTGGTTGAGTGTCGAATAACATTCGTTCCATTTTTGACCAATATTGCCACACCAGATTTGGCGTAGGAATAGTCCTTGTTATGGTGGTAAATCTTATATCCTGGAAGTTGTAATAGATGTCGGTTTCTTTCAATTATATGGGTTTCTTGTAAAAGTATAATATTAGGTCTGTGTCTAGCGACCATTGTATATAACAATGCATATTTATTGCCTAATTCCTCGTACAGTTCATCTCCAAGATTAGGTCCTGTCTGCATGTCTCTCGAATCTTGAGATTTAAAAACTGAATCGAACCGATTATCGGTTGTGGTGTCTTCTAGTGGTAGGTTTTTAGAAAAATCTATGTCTTCATAAGTTCCATGTTCTGTTAAAACGTTATCTTGTTTGTTTTGTTCATTCATTTTATCATTTGTTGTTTCCTTTTCATGTACATCGTATGTTTTTGGGAATTTACTGTATGATGTATATGTATCGTTTTCATAATCATCGATGTCATTTTGTGTAATTAGTCTCGGTGTTTCTAGTTTGTGTTTGAGAGGGGGGATCGTTATGAGAGGTATTTGTCGTTACAGCTTGGGAGTATGAAATAATTTTCTCTTTACGAGAAGCGGGTGCAAGGGTGTTCATTGCCGGGTTATCATTGTATATCCGCCAGGCCTCTCGATTTGTACAACGGTTTTTTATTCTAAGATAATTGACAGATTTATATTGCCAGAATGATGGGCAATTACTTTCGTATGAGGTATGGGAGTCAGTTTCGCAATTGATACAGAACATACGTTTGCATGAGGTGTGCGGAGTGCACATTCCCTACATTTCGCAATGCCGCGACATCTGTTCTTCGTATGTCCAAGCTTTTGGCAGTTTAAGCATCTCATGGGATTTGGTATATATTCTTGCACTGTAACATTGTTCCATCCAGTTTTCACATTTTTAAATTTGCAGCTCCTGTTGGTATCTCTTTCTCACCCTCCTTTCTGATAATTCTTCTCCAGGAAGTTTCCTTTAAGACAAATATAAATGTGTTATACTTTCTTTTTATAAATTCCTCTGTATCTCCAAAATACTACATATACCTTTTCGCAATAAAATACACAAATTGTCTATATTTTGATAGTGTAAATTGATGTGGCCATAACTTTTGCATATAACTATTTTACCGAAATTTTTTGCATCACACAGAAAATTTTTCTGACATAACAAATCGAATGTAATTCGCGAATCATTATATTTCCAAAAGTCCCAGAATTCCCAAAATAATTTTGAAAATCTCCAAAAATGGGATTTTTGGATTTTCCCTTATATCTACTATACGAAAAGCGAGGTTTCAGATTCCCTTTGCAGTTCAACTTACAACAACTTACCACACATAAATATGCCAAAAGTTTTAACATTTTAGCTTTGCGATTGGAGAAAATGTGGCTTACTTTTGAAATTTGTCTAAAAAATTGTGTAAATTGGAGAAGCTTGGTAACAATGCCAGTAAATATTTTTGACCCGTTCTTTCTTTGGGAGCATACTTTGGAAAGTTTCCTTTAAGATGATAGTAAATATGTTATACATTTCTTACTAACTTCTTCTAAAACTAAAACCACATAAACTTTTTTCCTAAAAAATCGATTTTTTTTAAAATATGACATCAAGGGGCCATAACTTTTATCCTGTTGGTTATATCGAGCCAATTTTTTTCATCATATTTTCACATTTATTGCCAATCCAGACATGCTTAAGTGGATAAAATTGGTGCATATTCTGCTTCGTTATTTACAAAATACTAGCACAAGGTCGGGGAAAAAATTAAAATTCAATTTTCAAATGCAGATATCTCGGTAAGTAAACAAGATAACTGTTAGGTGACCGTGGTTATTAAAATACACACAAATTTTATGAATCGGCCGGAAAATATGAAAGTTACACGCGTTTAAACATTTTGTTCAACCGAGGTGGCCAACTTTGAGGCCCTGCAGCTCCGCCCCTGTATACCACAGGTATACAAGGGCGTCTCATCTCCATGGACATACACTTAAGCCAGTGGTTCGGCCTGTTGTGCGCTCCTTATTTATGATCCTTTTATGCCTCACGAGTTACGGAAAATCAGTAATAGAAACGAATTTTCTCAGTATCTTCCAGTCATATCTCTAATATGATGTTACATCAACAAAAAAGGATGTAGAAGAAAGTAGAAATAGGGTCATTAAAATCAGAAATAAATATATTACGAGAAAAGAATAAACATTTAATAGAAGAACTTCATAAGGTAAAGTGAGATTGGTACCACCATATTTATTGAACGCAATGTAATTGCGACAAAACAGCAACGTAAAAGTGTTTCGCTGCATATCAAATACAAAATACTTGCTGTCAGTAAAGATCATAAGATTGTTGTAAGGGAGGATAGGATCAAAATAAGCGATACCTGGTTTACTTGGAGTAAAGAACGCAAACTATGGGCTGGAATGAAAAATGCTATGGATAAAGTAATAAAACTCTATGGAGATGAAAGATATTAATATTAACTTTGAAACAATATTCGATGAACTGTATTAAAAAAACTAACCAAATAAATATCTCTACCCGTCGTTAATTTTAACAGTAAAAATAATATAAAATAGAAAACGTGAAGAAATATTGACTAGGCTTCGAAATACACATGTATGGAATCTGCAAAAAGGCAATATCGCCATGATGGATAAATTGTTTTGATTTATAAAGAAAATTGCGGAAATTTAGAACTGTAACCAAATTTATTTTAAATGTGATCGTTTGTAAAGGTATGTTTAGACGATTGCCTGATCGGAAAACATTGTCCGAAAAATGGCGGAAAAATGCAACCCTGTGAACGTACAACCGTGTGAACAAACAATTTTTGTCTCGCAACGTTGGCAGAAAAGTCATTGTGAGATAATTTGCAGATTTGTTGATGTGCGAAGTTTATGCATGTGACAACGGCGCCATTGCCAGAAAAACTTTTTATTGGCAACACTGTCTATAAAATATTTTAATTGGCAATCCTGCATATAAATATTAACAAAATATATGAAATTTGAAGGTTTTCTTGCAATCGTCTGAACAGTCAATTAACATTTGCCTAACAACCTGTCAATTCCCGTACATTTGCAACAATTTAACAGGGTTGATAACGTTTGCCGATCTGGCAATCGTCTGTACACACCTTAAGACGCTTATATCATATTTGCAATGTTTTTATATTGCGAATGTTTTGTAATCCATAAATACGATTGGTGGTAAATAATTAAAAGATAAATTAAAAAATCTGAGATATTAAATACATCGCGATTTGACGAAATAACACTGTTTTTTTGTCTCTCCTGAAAACTAGTAGAAAACACATAGGAGTTTTCGTCGGCGCACGGCGACGGTATAACTCCAATAATCATTCAAGCGTAAAGTACCTCGAGTTTGTCACCAAAAAAGTAATATTTTAACTAGCATACCTCTGTATTTGAGACCTACATGTTGGGTATATAAGAATCTTGCCAAATTGTTTGAAGAAAGAAATAACCGGAAACCCATAGTAATGGGAAATTTTTCACTACCGCTTCAAATTGATACCAAAACAACAAAAATGAGGTCAAAATTTGTCGGATACTTCTTATAGCTGCGTAACTTGTTATTAAAAATTTCAACTGATCGGGGTGAAAATTGGTATTTTGGCAAAACCCTTCACACGAACAACGGCCAATATCGCTCCATGTATTGATATAGCTCCATACAAAGGTACATCAAGATTTTACTTCTTAACGCAACAAACACCACAAATTCCAACGAATCGGGTTTATTTGCAATGAAAACAGTTGACATGCAATCCATGATTGAGGGTATATAAGATTTTGCATGGCCGAACTTAACGCCGCTTAATCTAACCTAACACCTGCTAATACTGGAACTAGACCTACTTTAAAGTACACCGATCGACACAGTATAGTTAGATTAGTCGATTTAAACATGTCAGTACGTCCGTCCAAATCGGTTCAGATTTGGATATAGGCCCCATATATATTTTCGTTCTGAATTGGCCTTTTAGCTCTACAGAAGCTGTTTTTCTATATCCATTAACTTTGAAATTAAGCAGACTGGAGTTTCTTGATCCAAGAAACCACATTGTCGAGTTTGGTGTAAATCGGCTCAGATTTAAATGTAGCACCCAAGTACAAACCTTGCCAAATTTGCGCAAAATTTGTTCATCTAAGCGTTATAAAAGTTAAGGTAAGTACACACGATTTGCAGATCGGACAACATTGCCAGAAAAATTGCGGAAAAATGTAACCCTGTGAATTTACAACCGTGTGAACATACAATTTTTGTTTTGCAACGTTAGCAGAAAAGTCATTGCGAGATAATTTGCAGATTGTTATATGTGCGAAGTTTATGGATGTGGCAACGGCGCCATTGCCAGAAAAACATTTTATTTGCAACACTGTCTATAATGTACTAGCGGACCCGGCGAACTTCGACTCGCCCCAATTTAACGCCTTCAGATAAACTCCAGAGTGATAATAAAACACAGATAGTTAAAATTTTAATGCGATTTCTTTAAAAGGAATCGAAATCAGAAGAGAGCGATGTGATAAACAACAAACAACGAAGACGGAAGACAGGCAACGTACAGATGACCGTGCGAAAAACAGGGAAATTCGAGATTAATTCCACAGACTTCCTACGATTGGTCTTGAGATTTATTGATTGTCATCGCAAAAGCCAATCGTACAGGGAACTGAATCCGCTTGAATTGGAATGAAAGATCAGTTGGAATAATCGGAATTCGTGGGATAAGGACTTTCTCTTGAATTTTCCCTTGATGATCGTCGCCTGAATCACATTGTCCATCAGTTTCATAATGGACAACCGCGAACTATGCACAATTTCGGATGATTCAGATTCCTCAACATGATTATGATCGATTCCACCTTCAGCTGTAAATTATGCGGCGGAGCTCCTGGCACATCAAGCGACGTCGATTTTACTTTGAATAATAAAATTCATGCTATCGACGTCCTTATTCTTCGCTGCTAATATTGCCCGTTCACTAATCTAATCGAGATTTGGAAACACTTTTGTGATGAGTTCCTCCTTCGACGATGTGAACTCGTAAAAATTTTCCGGGATCAATATCAATCCAGTGGAAACATCAACAGTAATTTGGCCATTGCCAAGCGCCAACAGTTGTTTCGAGAATTCAAGAGCCGATGAGTCGTTCTGCAACGCGACTCTCATGTTCGTGGTCAATTTCAACTTCTTGACATGCCGCCACAAAGACCACGATTTCAGGCATGCATTAATTTCATCGGCAGTAGATTTCGGGATGACGGGAAGCGTTTGACGAAAATCTCCGGGCAGCAATATCATAGACTCACCAAATTGTCTCAAATCACGTCGTAAATCCTTCATCGTTCGGTCAACTGCCTCCAGAGCTCGTTTATGCGCCATCGTGCATTCATCCCAAATTATGATTTTGCAATGCCCGCAATCCAATAAGATAACCTTATACTCAATCTTATTATCTGAAAAAATGTTCGAATTGATAAATATCGCGTTGAATTTTAATTGATCGTAATGCTTGTACCGTTTGCCGATGTGATACGCGAAATCAGTGTAACAATACGCAAAACTCGAATGAATTGCAGCAAGAAAAATAGCACATACTCGTACATATGTTT
The DNA here is from genome assembly GCA_963930755.1 of Eudasyphora cyanicolor. Taxonomy (NCBI): domain Eukaryota; kingdom Metazoa; phylum Arthropoda; class Insecta; order Diptera; family Muscidae; genus Eudasyphora; species Eudasyphora cyanicolor. The sequence continues at coordinate 95,992,129 of OZ005737.1, read as the reverse complement.
AATAGAAAACTTTTTTGTTTAATAGAAAATTAATAAAAAAATTTGGATTGAAAAAGAGAGCAGTAGATAGGAACAGTAGGAATCTCGCAAGAAATAGCATTTTTCGATTTTCCCAATTTTCCGACTTTTCCGGAGGGTTTTCCCAAAATTTTCTTTCGTAACAACCTTCTCCTGGCAAATACGAACAACTGAAAAAAAAATTGAGCCAAATCGGTCCAGCCGTTCTCAATTGATGAATTACTATACATTTTTCACACCATTTTTATATATATATATAGATTTTTATTGGCAATCATGCATATAAATATTTACAAAATATATTGTAAATATATGAAATTGTAATGTTTTCTTGCAATCGTCTTAACTGTCAATTCACCTTTGCCTAACAATCTGTCATTGTCCGTATATTTGCAGCACTTTAACAGGGTTGATAACGTTTGCCGATCTGACAATCGTTTATACTCAGCTTTAGCAAAATAACATTTATAAAACATGATTATATTTCTTCTTATTCTGCTCCGATAGGGTGGTGTACGGTATCACATTGTCGACTCTGCCCGACTTTAGACATTCCTTACGGTTTTGGAGTTTAATTGTTGATCAGAGTAAAATGCTCATTCTCTCCAATTACTGTATTTTTTAAATGTCCTCCGAAAGTTCCATACTCTCTTTGTAAATGTTACAAATGTCCTCCTTTTCTGGCACAAAAGTACTCCTTTCCGAAAATGGGTTATGGTAACCCTGCCCTGGAGGGCCTTGAAAAATGGTCCTTGGGTCCACATATCATGCGACCGCTCACATTAAAGGAAATTTTCCGTAGATTACGAATAAGAAAGAATAAAGTTCAAGCGCCCTCTAGGGAAGGACCTGCAGGGCCCTGAAAAATAGACCTTGGGTCAACATATCATGCGACCCCCTCAAAACCTTCCAAAAAAAAAAGTTTCTATATTTTTCTAGCAAAAAAAAATTGAACATAAAGAAAAATGAAATTTTTTCAAAAATTCGCGCGATTGTTATTATTTTTATGCTATTTATTGTTAACATGTGTATGTATATACAGTTATATTGGAAATAATAGACTTAAAGGAAAGGTATGGGTGTTTATTCAGAATCATCAGAACTCACAGCCTCTTCTTTTATAAATGGTTCCGAAAGCAAATTTACTACGTCACTATCTTTTCGTTTGGAGAGCGAGGATATGATAGGATCGGAAGAGAAAAGAAGTGAGTGCATCACATCCTCCATTGTGTTTTTTCTTGAATTATTGCGCGTGTGACGCTCTCTAAAACCCCTTAAATTCTTATTTCGGGCTTATTGTACTTCTTCTTACATCATGCCCATTGGGAGCGAGACATTATTTGTAATGTCAGCACCATGACATATATCGTGGACGGAAGATGGCATATAGAACCATGGATATTTTTCTACAAAGACTTCCGCTGTTTTAAGGGAATAGATTTTGAAGCATGTGTATTAACATTATACCCACAGGCCATAGTTCGTAAAATAACACTGAATCTTGTGATAAGTTCCTCACTGATACCAGTTAAAAGTGATGCCAATTTCGGTTGTTGGAAAAACCGTCTACCAGTATTTCCGCTATCGGTATTTCTCGAACCAGGTTTAGGAATATCAACTAGTAATCCCATCTAATTTCTTAACTTTTCTTGAATATCGAGCTTAGTTTGTTGTCAGTGCTACGAACCTACCGCTTTTGAGTTTGCAATTTATATGCAATGTGTAAAACGCATTCAAAACAGTGTTGCCAGACGAATTTGACCGAAAAACGAAAATGGGGGCATAAAAATCGTCAAAATAAATTTTCGAAATCGTCAAAAAATCGTCAACACAAAAAACTACCAGCAACGTACAGCTTTTGAGTTTTTTATGACGAAGGACATGTTTGTTGACAATTTAATATTATCTAGAACAACTCAAAGTGAGACTGAAATTTGGTTATTTGTGTTTACTTTTACCCATAATCATTCATACGATTACTGACCTCATTGGTCAACATGTGGCCTTCGGTAGCTTCTAATGCACTAACCACTGGTTAGTGCATTAGACTTGGACCCCAAAGGTGCTGGGTTCAATTCCCAGCCAGGGCACTGGCAAAATTAAACATCAACATTTCATGTTTTCATCATAAATCGAGTTTCTGCAGCTAAAAATAACTCACCGGTCGCACTACCACTACAACAACATCTGATCACCCAAGTCAACAGGGAAGCTAAAAATAGACATAACACCATGACGACTATTAACAAAAATGTAGTGGAGAATAGAAACAGTAATACTCGAATAACATCCATTCCCTGAAATTAACAGACGAATGTTTATTAACAACCGGACAACATTGAGTAGCTGAAACAACATAAGGTTCCCGCTATAATCGGATATATGCCGGAGCGAAGTCTGTAATAGAAATAGACTTAAGGATTATCAACTCACGTTTCCAAGCTGCTACAACAACAACAACATTCGTCAACATGTTGGTATAGCTCCCACGCGATGTGACTTTTAGCGCGATAGAAACCACAACCCATTGGACCATATTTCGGCATAGTCCCATACAACTGTCAAAACCGATTTAACTTCATAGCCCCAAAGAAAAAATTTTCTTCCAATTTGGCTTAAAAATTATATATGTGATTAATTTTAGCTGGAACGATTCGTTGGAATAATGACCTAGGTTCAAGTTTTGACGTAGCCCTTACTTTATCTTCAAAATTTCACTGTAATTTCCTCTGCCAATTTCACAACTTAACAAAACTTAAGAGATTTTTCTTGTTATGTTATTGAGTGTGGTCCATAATATTTTATACATTTTCTAACATTTCAGATTTTTATTTAAGGAGTGTAAATTTATCCCGAAGGAATTGTAAAACATCTTTAATATAAGAACAATTTGTGAAGTTTTCATTCCTTTTTTTATATTATAAAAATCGTCATTTCCGGGCAAAAATCGTCATGTCCTATTTTTTGGCTCTGAAAATCGTCAAAATGACGATAAATCGACATGTCTGGCAAACACTGATTCAAAAGCATGTAATATTGACAAGTGGTAGATAACATTAAGTGGTAGATTATGAATAGAATTCAAGTCATTCATGGCGTGGCTCCACAAATGTGACGAGCATTCTGCAATCACACTATAAATTTTGCCATCGATCATTCTCAGATGAATTTGAAATGACTCAAACTGTGTTGGAATAATTTAAGATATTTGCTGTTTTACTTTTTCAACTTCAGTGCTAACTAAGTTTGAAGTTTCTTTTTTACAAATTAATTTAATTGGCCTACAAAACCGAGAAGAAGAAGGCCGAGAATTCTCCTATAAAATAACGCTTCCCATTGAGTTGTAATGGCACAATGCACACTGCAAATAAATGTTCATCTTTTCTGTTGGATTCAGGGTCAGAAAAGCTTTGCCTGTAAGTGGAATGTCCCCTACTGTCATCACATGCCCACTTGTATATCGCAGTAATGATGTCTTCATTGGGGTGAACTAATTTTTTTTCTGTGATTCAAAGATCCTCGTAACAGTATGATCAACCAAGGCCTGTAGGGAAAATCCAGCAGATGTATCTGTAATTTGGACTCCGACCGAATAGCACTTCTTTTTTTTGCTAGTAACAATGCATCATATGTTGGATATATGTTTCGTTTATTGTATTTGCACCAGATTGCATCAATTTGTAAGAATGTTTCGTGACTTCTTCGTCCACGTAAAGAGCTAAAGCTTCATCAGGGCTGGATGCAATAACATTTTTTGCTGTAGATGTAATAGTTTTTTTAATCTTTGTTGCCACTTCGGTATCAGAATGTATCATGGATACCACTTCTGAAGCGTTTCTTTTTTTCTCCTTTGTGTAAAGCAACGCGCGTGGATACCAAAAGCTCATCACAAGAAGTTTCATTTACAAGCTGTGAAACTTTTTTGATTTGGGTTTTAGAGGTACATTCTGTAAAATCCTTTGCAGGTCGTCCAAAAGAAGTGATACTTGGCGGAGGTGCTTCTAATATTATTTCACTGTCCAACCCTTCTTTATTACGTTTTTCAAAATGCGATAATGTTCTGTGACAACTCTTCCATTTCTCAACTAATTTACTCTTAAAGCTCCTAAATTTTCATTTTAATTCCCGGCACTGCCCCTCAGTATATTTTGTTTCCTCTATTATATTGTGAAATACGTGGTCTTCCATGGCGGAAAGTTTTCTTTTTGGGATTTTTTCATTGTACCAAATAGAAAAGTGTGCGTTTAGGAACATTCATAGCGCCTAAAAAAATAATTAAAAACCAATTTATAAGAAAGAATAACAATTAGACCAAACTCGATTGAACCCCAAAAGTTGCACTCCATGATACAGCAGAATATAACACTTTAAACATCATGTCAATTTCTTCAATTCACTTCTAATAAACTAGATACATGCAGGACACAAACATTTATTTTTTAGTTAATACATCCATTTTTCTTTCAATTAAAACTTATAGGCTCACAATATATAGACAATTGACTTAACAACAAAAACATGACAAAAACATTCACTGAGTAATTTGGCGCCAAATTCCTTAAATGTACTTACTGCTGAAAATGATATGTTTGACAGCTAACGGCTGAGCGAATATTGAAAAAAAAATAAAAGTAAAAACGCAGTCTTTTTCCGAAAAGTATCGATAAAAAGAAAAACATTTATCGCTTTTAAATATTTTAAATATATATTTTTGACTTAAGCGCCGCAAGATCAGTGATTTTGGCGACTGTGTGTCGTCATAGTATCATGTTTTGATGTGGCCCCTACTCAAAGGTTCCCTTTTAAAGGCAACATAACAGCCGACATAACTACAGGGTGGCTGATATGTATTGCAACCAACTTCAGGTTGCTATCATTTCTAAACCGCTAGTCTGATAGCTGACAGCTTTATTTCAGTGACAGTTCATTTTATTGTTTACAAGCTTACAAAAGCATTTTGATCTATTGCATTCAGAAAAAAGTTATTCGTGATGGAATTCAAGCGTGATAGTGTGATTGCTTTATATTTGGGTGGAAAAACACAAGTGGCTATCGTTAGAGCCCTCCAGCATTTAAATGTGAATAAATCTTTTGTTTCTCGTACCATTGCTCGTTACCGTGATACTGGCAGTGTTGCATCGCGTCCAAAAAGTGGACGAAAAAAAACGGTAACAACACCAGAAATGATCCGAAAAGTGAAGGCCAGATTTGATCGAAATCCACGCCGCAGTGGTAGAAAAATTGCTCGTGAGCTGAACATATCGCGAGAACGGATACAACACATATTAAAAAATGAGCTTGGACTAAAGCCATTGAAGTTCCAAAAAGTGCAAGAGCTCACCGATGCACAAAAAAAAGTTAGACTGGAAAGAGCCAAGGAGTTGCTTCGCTTGCACGAAAGTGGCCAGTTACCGAATTTGGTTTTCTCCGATGAGAAGCCATTCCAAATTGAGCAGTTTGTGAACAAACAAAATTATCGGGTTTACTTGCCAAAGAGGTCAGCTGAAAATGTACACCTTCGATTGGCCACCAGAACTCAAGCGCCGCCGATGGTAATGGTGTGGGCCGCCGTAACGGCCGATGGTCGCTCCCCGCTCGTATTCATCGACCATGGGGTCAAAATAAATGCCGAATATTATCGGGAAAATGTCCTAAAGACAGTATTGAAGCCCTGGGCAGACAAACATTTCGGCCGCAGACCATGGACATTCCAACAGGACTCAGTACCATCGCACTCAGCACGCGTCGACCAAGAATGGCTTAAAAAGGAGGTTCCTCGCTTCATTTCTACCGCACAATGGCCACCAAGATCTCCGGATCTCAATCCGTTGGACTTTTGCGCCTGGGGCATTTTAGAGAGTAAGGTTCGCACTAAAAAATACCAAAGTATCGATCATCTCAAGACGGCGCTTCGCCGGGAATGGGGCAAAATACCGCAGAGCCACTTTCGTGCAGCGTGTGATGGTTTGTCGGCCGTTTGAATGCCATAATTCGTGCCAAAGGTGGCCAATTCGAACAAATCTAAACTGTTTCTAAAATTTTATGTTATTTCCGACATTTTTTGCTTTTGAACAATAAAATTTAAAAAAAAAATAAAAAAAATAAAAAAATATAGCGCTTAACTTTGTTGCATTACATATCAGCCACCCTGTATTTTACGAAATGACAGTTTTGTTTTTATTTTTTAAATATTAAAAACTTTTAAGGATGTTAAGAAAACCGAAGAAACTATTTCTTAAAATAATCAGTTACCTTGTCTTTAAAATGACTCACTCGGAAAATTCTTTTGATTCGGCTTATCAATTACTTTTTCGTGAGACCTTAAGTCATTCTTGGACACTTTCAAAAATTAATATCCTCATAAAAGTTTATAACCAACATATAATCGCTAAGAAAACAGACGGCAACAAGGCAGGACGTATGTCTTTTTATTTTTGTGTTACTTTTGTTTACATACTCATATTCCTGTAGATGCTTCTCAAAGAGGAATGAAATATCGAATAAATAAATACACATCAAAAATTGACCTCGAGCTTGTCCATTAATTAAAATCAACAATAATACAGAATAAAGGTCGATTATTCAGATAACTATATTTCAAAAAAAAGTTTCTAATAACATGTAAGAAAATTTCAGTCGGGCAAACCGACTAAGGATACCCTCACTTTGAGAGTAACATCAAAACGTTGAAAAAGTCTTGCATTCCTTGACAGTCTATAGTAGGGATGTAACGAATATTCGCATTCGCATATGCGAACGCGAATTATTCGCATCATTTTAAAATTCACATTCGCAAAAACCATCTTTGGATTATTCGCTTTCGCATTCGCTTTCGCAAAAATATATTTCAGTATTCGCTTCCATTTATTAAAGTGTTAAATCTCCTTATTCCCTTCACACAATTTGAAGATATGTGTGTGCTTGTGGTAACAGGAGGTAAAACTATGGAAAACAGTCTTAATACTTGAATATCCTGGAAAAGAATCAATTCAGTTCCTTAAATTTGTTGGTACTAAAGGCTCAAACTATTATTCGCATTCGCATTCGCTTTCGCAAAAATGCATATTTCACTATTCGCTTTCGCATTCGCATTCGCAAGAAATATATTTCAATATTCGCTTTCGCATTCCCTTTCGCTAAAGCCACTTTCGTTACATCCCTAGTCTATAGTGATTGGAAATGTTGTTCAAAATATGAAGACAGTTAGATAATTGCTGCAGAAGTTATCAGAATGTTGTTGTGTTCGAATAAATCTGTCAATTTGTGTCGGGGGTACTAGATGTGGCTTGACTAATGCGCCTATTTTTCACTAAACAGTAGATAAACCAAAGACATTGCACTGTGCCGAATTGTAAGTGTTTATGTATGATTATGGTATGATTTCAGTTCACCGTTTTATTCGCAATGTTGATAGCGATAGATAATCTATTGTATATAACTTAAGTGAGAATCAATATTTCACTAAATTTTAACCCTTTGTGACGGAGGTACTGTAAAGAGTGGACCTATATGGTTCATCTTCGAACATAGCATGAGATAGAAAAATATTACTACATACAAAATTTGAAGTTAATTCGTTACTCCTTTCGAGAGTTCTCGTGCGCACCAGACAGCCGAACGGACATTACTAAAGTGAGGGTATAACAAGTAAGAAAGTTTCAGTCGGGTAAACCGACTAAGGTATACCCTCACTTTGTGAGTAATGTAATATATAACATTACACCAATAAATCTGTCAATTTGTGTGGGAGGTACAAGAAGGGGTTTTCCAAATACACATATTTTTCGGTAAACAGTACATTCTTAAATACATTGCATTGTGCTGAACTATAAGCGTTTATGTGCACTGGTATATTAAAGTTACGAGCTATGTAATTTTGGTATGATTTGGTCATTTTGTGTGGGAGGTACAAAAAGGGGCGGGGTGATAACGCCCACTTTTTACAGGACTATAGGCACTATAACAGCATTACACTGTACAAAATTTAAAGTATTTGTATGCACTGGTATTAAAGTTACAAGCCGTTTACTTTTGGTACGAAACGGTCCATTTGTGTGGGAGGTACCAAAAGGGGCTGTACAATAATGCCCACTTTTTACCGGACTATAGGCGCTACAAAAACATTATACTGTAGAAAATTTCAAGCATTTTTATGCACTTGTGTTAAAGTTATAAGCAGTTAAATTTTGATGCAAAATTGTCCATTTGTGTGGGAGGTACCAAAAGGGGCACGCCAACTTCACCCATTTTTCTCGAGTTAATAGCGACTAATATACTAATATTATGTGCAGAATTTCAAAAGATTCGAATAAGTAGTATAGAAGTTATTAAAGAATCAATATTTCACTAAATATTAACCCTTTGTGTGGGAGGTACCAGAAGGAGTAGACCAATATGGCCCATCTTCGAACTCATCCGGAGATAGATCAAAATATTACCACATACCAAATTTGAAGTCAATCGGTTACTCCTTTCGAGAGTTATCGTGCGCACCAGCCAGCAGACACACAGACAGACAGACAGACAGACAGGCAGACAGACAGACAGACAGACAGACAGACAGACGGACGGACATTGCTCATTCGACTTAAAATGACCCAAAACGGATTTCCTCCGAACATACTTAGGGTCTTAGATCACTCCTTCGATGTGTTACACTTTTTTCCGTAGCAAATGATATATACCCTCGTCACACTAAAGTGAGGGTATAAAAATACATGTACAGAGAGAAAATAAATAATTTTTAACTAAAAAATGGTTTGACTGGAAATGTTTTCATAATTTTGCTAATAACAAACATTCTCAAAGCTGCCACTCTTACCCACTCCTTCCGAGCGAGGGGGCCACATCCCCATAACGTAGGGTTTGCTTACACATCATGGTCCGCATCATGGCGGGTTAATAGTATGCAATAATTGGTCATATCTGGAAGATCTGAATGGTACATTAAATTTAATCTTAGAAATAATGTAACCCCTGGCTTATGTGTATGTCCAAGGACATGAGGCGGAGCAATCTGCCTCCTCTTCTCAACCTAACCTAACCATGTAACTCGAAGGTACATTTCATTTCATTTATTTAATTATAGTAATCTAAACAAGCCAATATGGCCAAAATTCTTATATTAACTTTATACTAATTGATTAAATAATTAGGTACTACACTCAAGTAATCACTCATCAAGCGATACAATTGAGAGATAAAACAAGCGTTAAGCTTAACATGATATAGCTACTCACAAATCGATGTGTTATACAAATATAGGGTAATTCCAAAGACAATCGACCCACTCTGAATTTTTATGAACTTCGATATTGCTGAAATTTTGCTCGCGCATACTGCAAGATGATACAATGTAATGACAGTTTACCGTTTGTCAAAATTTATAGCGGTTTAGATTTTATAGGGTACCAAAGTGGGGCATCTAATTTTTTTTTTTAAATTAAGCCATTACTTTAGAACGGAAGGTCAGATTTAAATGAAATAAGTACCATTTTAAAAATATTGACGTTCTTTCTAAGTACTATACGCAAAAGGATCACTAAATGTTTATTAAGGATACCAAAAGGACGAAAATGTCCTTAATCCTTAATTATCCTGAAAAAAGTATTTGCAATTTTTTTTATTTTACTTCAGAATTTTACCCCCATATTTACCCATAAAATACAAAACTTTCAGAATGGGTTCAAAAGATCCGTTTGACTGGATCATGCGAACGTTATCTCTCAAAAGGAGTGACCGAATGACTTACAAATTCGTATGTGGTATTATTTTCCTCAAATCTGTCCGTCTGTCTGTCCGTTTGACTGGATCATGCGAACGATATCTCTCAAAAGGAGTGACCGAATGACTTACAAATTCGAATGTGGTATTATTTTCCTCAAATCTACTTAATGTTTTGAAGTGGCCCATGTCGGACCCCTTCTTGTTGTACCTTCCCCACAAATGGTTAAAATTTTGTGACATGTTAAAACTCTTATAACTTCTATACTACTCATGGAAAACCAATGATGATTTCATATATAGTAATTATTTCACCGTATCTATAAGCTGAACAAAAATGGGCGAACATGTCACGTCCCTTTTAGGACCTTCCACACAAAGGGACCAATTGGTACAAAAAGTTAAAAGCTTATAACACAGTGCATCAAAATACTTGAAATTTTGTACAATGTAATGATTTTATAGTACCTTCAATTAGGTGAAAATTGGGCGTTATTGCCACGCCCCTTCTGGTACCTCCCACACAAATGTAACAATTTTGTGAGTATCCTTAATTAAAATAAAATTGAATTTCTAAGCTAGATTTTACTCGAAGATTACCGAGTAAAAGTATCACCAAAAGTGTAGCACGCAGAATACAATGTTATGGTATTATATGACATTCAGAAAAAGAAGCTAAAGTAATATTAAAACTATGGCTCCCCAGCCATTAAAGCAAAACAAATTGAGATTTTAAAATAATTGACCCTGTAAAAAGTAGATAACACAAGCGTATTAGAGGCTACCTGCCAATAATTCAATAATTTTACATCTGAATACACGTGGAGTAAATGAGAAGTTCCTCAAATCCATCGGTAAGTGGTTCCAAATCCTAGCTACCCTTACCACAAACGATCTTTCGCCAACTGTCGATATAAATCGTGGAAGCAAAATTTGAGTATTGCGGGAGGATCTACAAAAATGAAACATACAACGTAGTGAGGGTGAACCACTGGAAGTAAACGTTTTATAGAAACATTAGGCGTGTTTTCGTTACACCATAAGTGCTTAATTTGTATGGGGAGCTAAGCACTTTTAAGCACTATTAGTTCCCGATGAAGTTTGGTGCTTGTGTTCATGTCTTAATCGTGTATGATGTTGCCAGATTGGGAACCCTATATTTAGCAATATGACATCCCATTCGCACTGTTCTTTCTTCGCAACTCATGACACCATTGCTACCAGATAGTGAAATCCGCCACTTATTGCTTATGTGCCAGTTAGTGGAAGTCAGTTGTTTTCGTTGCAAAGTGCTAAACTAAAAGTGCTAGCTTGTAACGAAAACATGCCTATTGTAGGATACGTAACAACATATTTTCTGAAGGGCAAGCCCAAAAATTTAACAACATAAGAAGATATATGATCATATCGCCGCAGATTATACACGCAAAGAAAAAATTCGTTTCTGCGAAACGATATATTAGACAACTACAATTCTCGTTTACGACAACTGAAATTTCTTTTGGTCAGAACAAGTTTCTGTCACAACAAACGAAATTTCAGTTGTCGTAAACGAGAATTGTAGTTGTCTAATATTTCGTTTCGCAGAAACGAATTTTTTCTTTGCGTGTGCACGAAACGATTCTGGACAATTGAACAGCGGAAGCACCAGATATAACTTCCAGACAATAATTAATGTGAGACATAAGTAAAGACGACGCTACACGTTGCCTAATATAAAATGGTAAATAAGAATCAAGACAATATAATCTACGAAGTTGAAATCTAACTCGCGCAAGAAGCATGTCAATATGAGAATTAAAATCAAGTATACTATCAACTACTACACCCAAACATTTCATCTCATCAACTATTTCAACAGACATAGAATTTAAACAAACATTAACAACATCAGCACTCCTGGAATTGTTAAACAATAACGCTTTTGTCTTACTTAAATTAATACTAAGACCATTACTAATCAGCCAAAAATCTAACGACTGTAAGGACGAGTTAACCATACGTTCAAGAGAAGAACATGACTCACTACGGAAGAAGACGTGAATATCATCAGCGTAGAGAAAGAGATTACAATTACTAACGGAAACAGCTGTAGAAATATCATTAATATACATTATAAACAACAACGGCCCCAACACAGACTCTTGAGGAACTCCACATTCTATGCTACGCAAATCAGATTGAACACCACGATGAACAACAAATTGAGAACGATTATTTAAATAAGACGAAATCAAATTACAAGCAGATGAAGAAAATTTAAAGTTGTAGTGTAACTTTTCCAATAAAAGTGAGTGTCAATGGATTCAAATGCCTTAGACGAGTCCAGTCCAACAAGTACACCAATATCGGAGCTATTGTAAACGTCTCTAATGACATCAGTAAGGTGTAGCAAATGTGTTGTAGTACTGAAACCATGTCTAAAGCCATATTGAAAGCTACCAATGAGCCCACGGTCATCAATAAGGGCAAGAATGGCATCCTTTATAATATATTCCACAACCTTCGATATAGCAGGTAAAACACTAATGGAAGCAGTAAATTGAATTTAACAAGAACTGCTAACCAAACCCGTATTTTGCCGAACTAAGTCAACATACTAAAACTCTCATACCAACACATTTTTGTTTTTTGCTTCGGTTCGCATGTTGACTTAGTTCGGCAAAATACGGGTTTGGTTAGCAGTTCTTGTTAAATTCAATTTACTGCTTCCATAAGTATTTCAGCTGATTTAAGTTAAAGACATACACTATTGCTACTGAATTCTGAAGATGATAGAGTGGTGTCTATCGAAACTGCAGTCAATTCTACCAAGCAATTAAAACTCTACCAATTTTTGTATTTGTTTCTATTACTTTTTTGGAATAGACAGAAAGTAAATGGAACATATGGTCTCAAACCGAAAATAAATTCCGACTGAATAATTCCTAGAAGTTTCATGAAATTCCATTGATAAATAAAAATACATTTTTTTTCTTCAACACAATTAAATATTGACATCTTTCTCTAGAGGAAAATGTTGAATTTTAAACTCTACCATTTTTCTATATTTTCATAATAAAGTAATAATGAAAAATATACGATATTTTTGTCAAAATCATGGAAGGAAGGCTAAAGTTGAGCGGTGTCGAATTAAATAAAATTAATTCATAGCAATTTAGAGTTATAAGAGGTAATAAGAAAATTGAAGATTTAAACTTAAAAAATATTTAAAAAATAAAAATTGCCGGATCTTATTTTTTCCAACAATTTTTATATATTTTTCGGACCAAAAATGCAGTATTTTGTTAAAGTAAAATATTTAAATTTACAAATGTAAAATTAAATATCTTATGAAGTTGGGTTCCAATGGTGTAATAATATTTAATAAGTAGTGGAATTGTGAATTCACTTTTTTCAAACCAACGTAAGAAAAAAAAATAGGAGGAGGCAGGACGGGTGTGGGACTTTTTATTGACGAGCCAGAAGTCGAACTCTACTTCCGCCTCCCAGACCATAACACTGTATTTCAAGCAGAAGTTCGACCAATTATGGAGTGTGTGAACTGGCTCAGTACTACCACAAAGCCTAAACATGTCAACATCTTATTTGATCTTGCGATCAAAGCAATAACACCAGAAAGGGTTAAATTCAGAACTGTGTTAGACTATAAAAGAACGATAAATGATTATTCAACCCATGGTCAACTGCGTTTTCTCAGGGTCCCAGGACACAACGAAGTGATTGGATATGAACAGGCAAACAGCTTGAACTTCGAGTAATAAACTTAGAAAATTGGAAACCTTTCGAAGCCACGAAGGATGAGTTGAAGCCCTGGGTAGTGATGACTCACAAAACTGTGTGGAATAGCGCAACAGTAGAAGCAACTGCAAAGATACTGTGAGTGACCCCAATGAGAAGAAAACAATTAGTTTTCTGAAACTAACTAAGGTCGAATTTAGTAAGATGATGAGCGTTCTAACGGGACACTCAAGCTTACAAGCACATCTTCGTCGAATAGGACTAGGAGAAAACATTTTCAGTGTCACTGCCCGGGTTTCACACATGCGAGATCCCGATATTTTGGGTCCGACATATTGCCAGACTTGATTCATCTCAGAGGATATGACTGGAAGATACTCAGAAAATTCGTGTAGTACCGATTTTCTGCAACTCGTGCGGTATAAAAATATCATAAATAAGGAGCGCACAACAGACCGAACCACTGGCTTAAGTATATGTCCATAGACATGAAACGTTTAAACGTCTCCTCTCTTCAACCTAACCTACACGAGGCAAAATCGTCTTTTTTGATATGTTTGAATCGAAGAAAAATATATTTGAAACACAAATTTTTAAATATTAATTACTTCTGAGCAAATACATTTTATTTGAAAATCAATAAAATTTATTTGGAACGCATATATTAATATATTACAAAAAAATTCATTTGCAAACTAATTTTCTCAAATAAAATATGTGTTTATATACAAATAAAATTATCGTTTAGGAACCTGTCCAAATATATTTTGTTTAAAAACGTTGACAATTTTTTAAATTTTATTTCTACTTTTTAATTGATTTTAAGTTATACCTTATATTTATTCCAAGTCATCATTTGTTGACAATCCACCTTGCATAATAAAGGGTGTCCCAAGAAGAGCGAATCATTGCACCTTTTTTTATGAAAATGAGGCAGGTCAAGCGCAAACAGTCAATGGTGTTCGGTATCATGAAATGATAACCAGTTTTTTCTTGCCTAGAATTGAAGAAATGAATGTGGACGGCATGTGGTTCCAACAAGACGGCGCCACATGTCATACAGCCAGAGAAACAATTCAATTGCTGCATCAGTCATTTCCCGGTCGTGTTATTTCGCGTTTTGGAAATCAGAATTGGCCGCCTAGATCGTGCGATTTAACACCATTAAATTTTTTTCTTTGGGGTTTTTTGAAGTCGATGGTTTACGCGAATAAGCTGACGACGACTCAAGCCTTAAAAGACGAAATTGGACGCTGCATTAATGAAATACCGCAGCATTCATACAAAACGGTCATTGAAAATTTCATTAAAAGATCGCGTGCATGCCAGCAAAGCCGCGGCGGCCATCTGCACGATATATTGTTCCATACATAACCTCATTCTGTCTACTTTACGATATAATAAAGTTTCACGATTTTTTCTTAAATATCTGTGTTTTATTTAAAATTAAAAAATTGCGCTCTTCTTCCCTTTACATCATTTCGCTCCCTTTACATCATTTCGCAGGATTATACGATTTCAATTATAATAGCTTTTTACGAACATTTTAAATTTCCGAAAAAATGAACGTTGAATTACTGAAAAACATAAAACGCGTCTTAAAGTTAAGACATTACTTTGTTTTCTGAATATTTAAATACAAATACATATTTGTTCCGTAAATAATAGTCCCAAATAAAAAACATTAGGACGGAAACAGCGATTTATTTAGAACATCTTTCCAAATATATAATTTTTGTGTGTGACAAATATAATATATTTAGAGTGTGCCCTAAATATTTGTATATTTCAAGCAGAATATTATTGGGACAACATACTACAGAAGCGATTTTTTTTCAGCGTGTAAGACAAAATTAAAAATGAACAACATCTTTTACATGGAAGCAATATTTCATGAAGTTTAAAAAATAAATAATGGTACCATGAGGGTCGAAAAAGTACATTATGTCTATCCGAAAAGTACAAAAATCAAAAAGCTAGTTTACATCCCATGTGTACGTAGTATGTTCAAAAAAATTTGCGAATTTTGTATTTTTTCGAAAAGTATTTATTTATTCATGAATATCTATTTTGTCCCCTTCAAAGTAATTCCCCCCGGATATAATACACTTCTGCCAACGTTTTTTCCAATCCTCGAAGCACTTCAAAAATAATCATTTTTTGTGATCTTGTTCAGCTCCCTCTAAGAACATTTTGTACCACCGATAAACGTTACTTTGGTCCAAGATAGCTTCACCATATGCCATAGTCAACATTCGAAATGCGTCAGCGCACTTTATTTTGTTTTTCACACAAAATTTGATGCAGATTCTTTGATCCATTTTCTGAAATATTTGTTGTGGGTGCAGGTGACAACCAGCTTTGTTTCTTGGATGTAGTTTTACCAAAAAAAATACTTTTTGAATTATTTGCAATTAATGTGAATAAACGATCTTAGGTGCTGTGCTTGCAGATGGTGTTGCCGGGCAACGACCCCCGAGACACAGTGCGGTCTATGTTGAAATAGCAACCTTCAACATAGTCTGTTTCGCTGTAATCCCTGATGCGACCGAGTCCAGAGAAATACTTTACGTTCACACACTCCAGGTATTGATGACACCCCACAGATGTTAACCGGTGATGTATTCGGTACATGTCCAAGGTCAGGAATTTTGTTCGGTTCTGGGCAGGAC
This sequence comes from Eudasyphora cyanicolor, assembly GCA_963930755.1. Lineage (NCBI taxonomy): Eukaryota > Metazoa > Arthropoda > Insecta > Diptera > Muscidae > Eudasyphora > Eudasyphora cyanicolor. The sequence goes on along the minus strand of OZ005737.1, from coordinate 95,975,975 downwards.
CCACAATGGGCGGACACCTTAACATAGATTCGTTGCTGATCATTCGCAGTGAACGGACGTGTTTATCACATAGCGGATAGTTACCAGTACCTATTACGCAATAGCAAAAATCTGTACAAAGTCTGTAAGGCCTACATCGTAGTACCTATTACGGTCTATTACAGACAAAATTAAAATAAATTCTCTTGACGGGGATGCCTTCGTGTTCCGATGGAGCGCGGTTCCCCAATCGTCCGACTGTCCGTCCGTTGGTCTTGGCCAAAGCCGACCACACCAAAAATGGTGAAAATCTCCCCCAAGTACTCACAACAGGTGGTGCGGTGAGGGGAAAACGTCATGTCCGACCGTCAAAACGGAAGCACAATGAGCATCGTGTAGCGCTCAGAGTTTTGACGAAGTTGGAGGCTGTTGAGGTTTCGGCTCTTACCGAAAAACAAAAAGAGTCACTTACCTGGGCTAAAGGCGTCATAGATGCTTCTAAGGCCAATGAGTCGGCTGAAAGAGCCACAAATTCAGCTGTGTTAACGGCTAATAAAGTAAAACGAATCAGATCACCTGATGAACCCCTGCCTTCGAAAAAGGCAAGAGGCCCTAATGTCACCATCAACAGGACACTCACCAAGCCCTTCAATGAAGTGGCGAAGGAGAGTCTAGTGATGGCTGTTATAGACAGAAGTAGTGAGGATGGATCCATCCTCAAGGACAAATGGAGTCATGTACAATCAGCCATTATGGCTCATTACCTCGATGTCCGTAGAGAAATGCCGGGCAAACCACCAATCTGCAACGATGCAGGATGGCATCAGGGGAGAGTAAAGCTCTTATATTTCGGTGATGCCAGATCAGTAGACCTTTATAAGGCTGCTCTGAGTCGAGCGGGTGAGGTGTGGCCGGGTGCCCAGTTGGATGTTGTCGAAAAAAACAACATCCCTAGTCACCCTAGAGCCATCACCTGGGTTACAGAAGAGCCCTCCAACCCGGCTGACATCTTAGAAATAATAAAAGATTCCAATCCTGGTCTGCCGGCCCATAATTGGAGAATCAGCAAGGTGGGTGAGGCGGATGGTAAAAAGCGGCAGGTCAATCTTATCCTAAACGCTGAATCCACCTCCCATATACAAAGTGCGAGTGCAACCCTACAATATGGCTTCGAGACTATAATCTTGAAGATATACAAGCAGGATATAGCTCCCACTGCAGAAGGTGAGTCGTCCACCGTGGCACTTTCTGTAAGTGCGGAGGTAGCCACGCCTATTATTTCTGGTGACTCCAACTCTAACAGAAGATCTGTAACGTCCTACTCTGAGGACGAAAGCTCTACTTCTGACACAGAGGGGCTGAGGGGAGTCTCCGGACTCTTTGACGCATCTGGCGGGGACATGCTTCTCGACGATACGGACGAAGAGTTCGATAACACCCTTGTTGGGGTGGATGTTAATCTGTCAATTACCAATGATGGTAAGAATTCTACAGATTAACCTCCATCACGCTAAAGCAGCCTCAGCGGCTCTATTGCTGCGCCTGTCCACAGGCGCAGTAGACATCGTCCTGATACAGGAGCCCTACGTAGTGGGAGGAAGGGTGTGCGGTATTAGGACACCCAACTTTAAACTGCTTGTGGCCAACTGTGAAGGCACTCCAAGAACCTGCATTTTGGCCAGGAAAGATCTAAGTATCTTTCTCCTGACTAATTTAAGTGGTAAAGACCAAACAGCTGCTAGCCTGGAGATCGGTAATCGCATATATTGGGTGGTCTCCAGCTACTTGCCTTATGAATCTGTAGTACCGACTGCTCTATTCAGGGAAGTAGTAGAAGAAGCAACGTCTGACGAGCTCGAGCTGATTATTGGCGCAGACACGAACGCTCATCATACTATCTGGGGTAGTACGGATATAAACAATAGGGGTGATTCGCTTCTTGACTTTATTCTAACTACCAATCTTAGTATTTGTAACATAGGTAATAAACCGACCTTCACAATTAAAGACAGACAAGAGGTACTCGACGTAACGTTTGCTACTGACCGGCTATCAGACAAAATTATTGGGTGGAATGTACTGGACGACCACTCATTCTCAGATCATCATTATATTGAGTTCAAACTCGCGGAAAAAGCGCCTAAACCCGCCGTCCACAGAAATGTAAGGAAGACAAAGTGGCATCTGAATGAGAAGAATTTCAAGAAAGTCCTCAACCCTAAACTTCCGTACGAACCGAATGACAAAGCCGGTTTGGATAATCTGGTCGATCATATCACCATATCATTCAATAGATCCCTTGAAGAAGCCTGTCCAAAAACAAGGTACAAGGGTAAAACTAAACCCCAATGGTGGACTTCTGAGCTAACGGCTATGAAAAAGACCTGCAACAAGCTATTCAATAAGGCTAAATCTACTGGGGTCGCTAATGATTGGGATGCCTATAAAGAGCAACTCAAGATCTATAAGAAGGAGCTTAGAAAGGCGCAAAGGCGCTCTTGGTATACCTTCTGTGGTGAAGTGGAAAAGGTCTCCGACGCCGCTAGGCTGAGGAAGATATTATCTGCTTCACCCTGTACAGTGGGATATTTACAGGATGAGGCAAATAACTGGACCAAAAACAGCGAGCAGTCGCTCAATGTACTGCTCGACACACATTTCCCGGGGAACTCTATAACAGAACCCGAGGATCAGCAGGACCAACAAGAGTGCGAGTGGACTGCGAGCGTCGCTAGCTTCTTGACTGAGAGATCCAGAATAAGCTGGGCTATTAACAGCTTTGAGCCCTTCAAGTCACCTGGACCAGATGGCATCACTCCAGCAGAAATGCAGAAAATGTTAAAGTACATTATCCCCTGGCTGGAGAAAATTTATGTAGGCTGTATCAGGCTTTCATACGTCCCGAATCGATGGAGGGATACCAAAGTGGTATTCATACCTAAAGCGGGAAAGATATCACACACTAGGCCAAAAGACTTCAGACCAATTAGCCTATCCTCGTTCTTATTGAAAGGTCTGGAAAGACTTTTAGATCATTTCATTAGGGAAAACCTGGATACAAAACTCCTGTCGGGGAAACAACATGCTTACAACAAGGGCAAGTCTACTGAATCAGCCCTGCACGAACTTGTGAGCACTATCGAATCGTCCCTGCATTTCAAGGAATTCACCATGGTGGCATTTCTTGACATAGAAGGGGCTTTTAACAACATTCATTCCGATGCGGTAATTGCGGCACTCTCACATCTAAAAGTTAACACTAGTTTGATTAGACTAATTCAAAGTCTGCTCACCAGAAGACGCATAACAGCATGTCTAGGGTCCACAACTCTAACAAGGTATGTAAACAGAGGGACCCCGCAAGGAGGAGTATTGTCTCCACTAATTTGGAACCTAGCGGTGAATGAAATCCTGCTAGATCTAGAACGTTGTGGCTGCAAGGTCGTGGCATATGCGGACGACGTGGCAATCGAAGTGAGTGGCAAATTCGTAAACGTCCTCAGAGACATCCTACAGGTGGCTCTGAACAAGTTGGCTAGATGGGCCAGAAGCAGCGGTTTGGGCGTTAACCCCAACAAGACAGAATTGGTTCTCTTTACTAGGATGAATAATGTCCCACATGTGGACCCTCCACCTCGGATAAATGGAACAGATCTAGTCTTTTCTGAAAGTGCAAAATTTTTAGGAATAATTCTAGATAGGAAAATGTTATTTAGACTTAACGTATTGGAACGTGTAAGGAAGGCCAACGTCGCCTTATATTCCTGCAAAAAGGCTGTAGGGTCGCGGTGGGGACTCTCTCCTAAAATCGTCCACTGGATATATATAGCAGTAGTTCGTCCAATACTGTTATACGGTATTGTGGTATGGTGGACGGCAACTGACAAACTAACCATTACCAACCTACTAACAAAGGTTCAGAGGACTGCCTGCCTGAGCATAAGCGGAGCCTTAAGGACTACAGCGACCGAGTCTCTACAAGCCCTACTCCATATACTGCCGATTAATATTGTGGCGAGAGAAGTTGCAACCAAAGCGGCAATAAGATTAAACTGCCTATCAATGTGGAGGTACAAGAACTATGGTCACATGAGGATATCAAAGTGTAGTGCTATGGTAACCGACCGAGTGGACTATATACCAACAGTGTACACCTTCGAGAGAAATTACATCACTATGATTCCCGCCAGAGATGAATGGGTCGGCAGAATACCAGGTAATATAAACCATCTCCACTTTTACACGGATGGTTCGAAGCTTGATGAAAAGGTTGGCTTCGGAGTACACTGTGAAGAACTTAGTCTGGATATAGCTCACAGACTACCAGATACCTGCAGTGTCTATCAAGCCGAAATAATGGCAATATGGGAAGTCGCCAAGTGGCTGAGTCGCAACATAGTAACCAACAATGGCGTTGTCATTTACTCGGACAGCCAGGCTGCCATCAATTCTCTGGAGGCAACATCCCTAAATTCACAAACAGCCCTCGACTGCCGCAGATCTCTTAACGAGATGGCTGAGCAGTTTAATATACACCTCATATGGGTGCCTGGGCATAGGGATATCCCGGGGAACTGCAAAGCCGATGAACTTGCTAGGAAAGGGACGACATTACAAATTCTCGAAGAATTTGCATATATTGGTGCGCCACTATCCACGTGCAAGCTTTGGCTTAGGCAAGAGGCAATCAGGCAGTCCAACGATAGATGGACAGAAATCGGCACCTGCAGGGTAGCTAGACAAATCTGGCCAAGGTATGACCTGAGAAGGTCAAAATATCTCCTCGCACTAGAGAGGAAACGATTGTCTACGTTAGTACAGGTTCTGACGGGACACTGCTTGATCGGCGAACACGCCAAAAGATTGGGTATTGACTCCAATGACTTCTGCCGAAGCTGTGGAGATGAGGAAGAAGTGGAGAGCATTGAGCACTTGCTTTGCGACTGTCCCGCTTTGAGTAAACGACGACTGGATATACTGGGGTCGGCCTTTTTAGGCAGCCTAACAGATCTTTCCAGTACTGATATTCGTACTATCGATAAATTTATATATCAAACAGGTTGGTTTCGATGAGGGGCATTTCAGCCCGTGGTAACACTAGGGACCTAAACTGGTCTATGTGAGCTTGTAAAAAAATACGGCTGCCACCCTAACCTAAACCTAAACCTAACTTTTTGTTGAGGTGGCAGCTTCTGGCTATTTCATCGGGTCTATCAGATACGTAGAAACTTTGAATATATTTGATGCTTAAAGAACGTCAATATGTACGAGGGTTGCTATTTATATTTCGGTCCTGGCAATGCTGGTGTTGTCAGATGAAAACTGGAACTTCCATTGGAAAGTATGGCATTTTTTAGCATAACTTCATTCAGACCGTTTTGTCATTTGAGCGCGAATTGTTTCGGTTACAGTGTGTTGAAAATTCACCTCCAAAACATGGTTTTTGAACGCTTCGAAAGCTGCTTCAGGCGTCGAAAAACGTTGACTAAGCAGTTTTTTCTTGATGTGAGTGAATAAGAATAAGTCATTGGGTGTCAAATCAGGGCTGTACGGCGGATGACCCATCAATTCGACGTTTTGACCGGTCAAAAAGGCGCTGGTTTGAGCCGATGTGTGAGAGCTCGCATTTTCATGGTGCACAATGATTCGTCTTCTCTTGTTCGTTTTTTTCGAATTTCTCCGAAGACTTCAGGCGAACAAATTGTTGTGTACCACTCAGAATTGACCGTCATACGTTGCTTGCCGAAGAAACAGGCGACCATTTGCTTCGAAGTGCTTCTTCCAAGAACAACTTTCGTTGGATTTGGCTCGTCTTCGAAGACCCACACGGTCGATTGCTGTTTTGTTTCGGGCTCATACGCAAAGATCCCAGATTCGTCACCTGTGACGATCTTATAAACGTGAATTGAAGCACCGCGAACGTGTTTTTTAAAAATTTCTTTGCACCAATCGACACGAGCCTCTTTTTTTAACGATTGTCAAATTGTGCGGCATCCAACGAGAACAAACCTTTTTTACCGCAAGGTGTTCATGCAACATCGAATGTATGCTGGTGGAAGAAATGCCCAAGGATGCCTCTATCTCACGGTATGTCACATGACGATCTTGCATTATCAGTTCACGCACGGCATTAATGTTCTCTGCCACAACGGCCGTTTTTGGACGACCTTCACGACCTTCGTATTTGAGCGAGCGTCGACCACGATTGAATTCATTAAACCAGTTTTTCACAGTGCTATAGGATGGTGCTTCATCGCCATACAAAGATTTAAGTTCATCGATGCACTCTTGTCGTGATAACCCACGTCGAAAGTTGTGAAAATTTATCGCACGAAAATGTTCACGAGTTAATTCCATTTTTTTGCCAAATTGATTTTTTCAAGTCACTGTAAACAACAGAAATGATGGTCGTACGTCAAAACGTTCTGAGTACGTTTATGCTAAAAAATGTCAAACTTTCCAATGGAAATGTCAGATGGCGCCAGGTGTTGTGTTGCAGTGTAGTGTTGCCTAGGCCAGAAATATATATAGCAACCCTCGTACATCAAATTGCAACTGGATTATATATAACAGTGTTCTTCACGTGCTATCAGTTTGATTATAAATGCTAGATGTGGATACAATGTTGTTGAAATATGCTTACGTTGTAATATGGACCAGTTAAACATGAATTTTTAATCCGATACTTGGCCTACTACTAAATGGCACACATTTCCTTTTTTGTATAAATGTATAGAAATGATTGTTAAATATCTTCCATATATTAAATTGTATGTAAGTATGTAATCTAAAATCAGAAGTTGTAGAGTAGTAAGAGTCTTGTAATTTTGTGGGACTGATTTTTTCTTTTCAAAATACTCAATTCAACTCATACAGTTGGACATAGATTAGAATACAACGTTTATTTGTTTCTCATAAAAAATTTCGGTTTAAAAAATGGCTGGTTTTGCCAAAAGGACAGCTTTTTCAATTCCGTTATAAAGTTTGAGGATACGGTCGTCTCCAACGATGTTGCTTCCGGTAAGTAATACTGCTAACGGGTGATTTTTTTTGCTATTTAGTTTTTCAGTGTTGAGTTTTTGTTAGATCATGCGTGATTCGTGACATCCCAGCAAAAACGTGCTGAAAATTCAGCAGGTTTGTAAAGGAAGACCCTAGTACACAGTGTAATATTCAGTAAAACACGTCTGTCGTATTGCTCTGCTCAAATCAAAAGTATTTTTATTATATTTTCAGTATTTGACAACAACATGAAGTTATTGTCGATGCTACAGATACTTTCCTTTCAATTCTGCTGGTGATTTCAACGTAATTGAGTGCGGGGTCGATCTGTACATGAGCAAATATTTCCTCAAATCCTCCTTCCAATTACCTTTCATGACTTGACTGATTTTCAGCACCTTTAACATTGAACGATTTTGCCGCTCCACCTCGCCGTTTTGCTGGGGCCAATATGGTGTAGTATTGATCAATTTAATGTTGTTTGTGTCGCAGTAATTTCGAAATTCAACGCCAAACTGTGGCCCATTATCCGCTGTGATTGATAGTGGAAATCCAAATCTCGCAAAAATATTTTCCAACCGGTTTATGCTTTCTAGCGTATCGATTTTCGTCATTATCTCGACTTCGATAAATCGACTGTAGTAATCAACAATGACAAACAGATGGTGACCGGATGGCAACGGCCCACAAAAATCAACTGCCAGATGCTGCCACGGTTCCGATGGTAGCTCGGTTCTACGCATTGGCTCCGGGGCAGGCGGTGCACTCACCAATATGCAGCCTTGACACTTTTTTATCATTGTTTCCACTTGTTGGTCAATTTTTGGCCACCATACTTTTGCTCGTAACCGTCTTTTCATAACCGTCATTCCCGGATGCCCTTCATGAGCTAAATCCAATGCACGATTTTGCAATTTTGAGGGAATGACAATACGTGTGCCGCGCAACAATATTCGCTCTGCGAAACTCAATTCCGCTGCATATGTTTTGTAAGGTTCAGCAGCACCAACCCATTCCTGATTTTCCATAGCTTTTCTTACCGCTTGAATTGCGTAATCATCATCTGATGCCTGTGCAATTTCTTGAAGTTTCATCGCCTTCGGAGTTGCATACGAAACCACCCAATTTACATAGTGGTCGGAATCTTCAGACCAATCCGTATGCCTTGGAATCGTCGTCGTTGAATCAACGACCAGTCGTGAAAGTGGATCTGCTATGTTCGATTTTCCAGACCGATAGATTACTTTATAACGGTAAGATTGTAATCTCAATACCCACCGCTCGATTCGCGCGCATGGTTTTGATTTTGGCGCGAAAATTGTCTCAAGTGGCTTGTGGTCGGTGACAAGTTCAAAGACCTTTCCGTAAACGTAGTGATGAAAACGCTCTACTGCCCATACCAGCGCGAGAGCCTCTTTCTCTGTCTGGGCGTACCTTTTCTCAACAGCGGACAGGCTGCGACTAGCGTATGATATAATCCGTGGACCTGATTCATTGAATTGTATCAGAACAGCGCCCAAACCAATTGGACTAGCATCAGCTATTATTTGTGTACGATCCTGAGTACTATAATAACCTAGCGTTCTTTCCGTTGACATATACCGCTTCAGTTCATTGAATGCTTTCGCTTGAATTGAATTCCATTCAAACCGCGTATCTTTTCGAGTCAATTTGCGTAGTGGCTCGGTAATTGCCGCTAAATTTGGTATGAATTTTCCCACATAATTGACCAGGCCCAAAAAACTACGCACTTCTTCAGGTGTCACGGGTTCTCGAAACTGTTTGATGGCTGCTACTTTATCAATGGTAGGTCTAATGCCGTTTGCCGATAAATGATGTCCGAGAAAATCAAGCTCTGCAACTCCAAATATACACTTCTCCTTGTTTAGCATCACATTGAATTTGTGTAGACGATACAAAACTTTTTCCAAGCGTTTATCGTGTTCAACATTTGTCTCCGCATACACAATAATATCATCAATAAAATTAAGACAACCTTCGCAACCATGCAAGATCTGTTCCATGATCTTTTGAAAGATTTCAGGCGCGCACGTAATACCAAACATCAAGCGAGTGTATCTGAAAAGACCTCTCTTCGTTATGAATGTTGTGATTTCTCTCGAATCGGGCGCAATTTCGACCTGATGAAACGCCTGCTTGATGTCTAATTTTGAGAACACTTTGCCAGTACCTAAATGCGGTAGAAAATCGTCTATTGTTGGTAAAGGGTGATTTTCCCTACTGACAGCCTCATTTGCTCGACGCATATCGACACATATACGTACGTCATCTCGTTTTGGCACCACGACAACCGGAGAAATCCATTTCGAAGCGCCATTGACCTTTTCGATAATGCCTTGCTGTAACAACTCATTGATCTTCCTGTCGACCGCTTCCTCGAGTGGAGCAGGGATTCGTCGATACGGCTGTACAATCGGTTTTACATTTTCTTTTATCGGTATGTAAACCATGATACCTTTAATTTTTCCGAATTGTCGATCATTGGCTTGTTCAGCGATTCGGTTTACATCATATCCGATTTTCAAAACCTGCAGGACCATAGCCGTATCACGACCTAACAAAAGTTTTCCACTTTCATTGACAACATAAAAATCAGCTATAGTTTTCTTTTCACCTATTTCAATCTTAGCTTTGAATACACCCATTAGCTTCAAAGTTTTTCCACCGTAGGCGGTGAATGTTTTATCCGTCTCCATCTGACGACTGATCGTAAAAATATGTTTTCTTTTTAGTTCAATCCATGTTTCTCGATCAACTACATTGTACTTTGATCCCGAATCAATGATCGCTTTGGTCTCAACACCACCAATCTGACACCGAATTTCATTCGAATCGTCGACAGTACCAATGCAAAATACATCGTCATAGTCGTTGAAATTGTACGCCTTTAATGTCGAAACCATCTGTACTGATTCAGTCTCAGGTTTTTGTTTCTTTGAAGCATCAGTTACGTATTTTTCGTGACGCGTACTATCATCATTGTATTGTTCATTCTTCTTGCGCTTTCGAACATTTGTGGTCATACATTTTCGTGCAAAATGGTTTTTTCCACCACACTTCGAACATTCTTTGCCTTTTGCCGGGCAACAATCGTCATTTGCTTTATGACCCTTTGCACCACAGCGGAAACATTCGAATCGATTGTTTTGGTTAGTTCGGAATTGTCGCTTCCGTGTGTCTCGGACTTCAATTTTACTAACATCGTTATTGTTGTGCGGCGAGACCGTTTGGCCGTCATCTAATTTGGTTGTTCCAAACGACCTTTGTTGCTCTGTTACTGCTTCGATAATCTTTGCCATTTTCAAGATTTCATCCAAACTGTCGTAACCACGCTCAAGTATTTTACGCCGCAGCAAATCAGATGTGCATGCCTCGATGATTTGATCCTTGATGTTGCTCTCAATTTGATTCTCAAAATCACATCTTTCGGCCTGATTGCGAAGTCGCATTGTGAACAACTCAATTCTCTCGTTGACCTCTTGTTTTATTTTTCGGAAGATGTGCCGCTCGTATGTGGCGTTGCGTTTTGGTGCGAAAAAAATTTTGCAATTTCAACACGGCGTCTTCGTACTTATCCAAATGAGGAACAAGCCCAGCAATCAGCGGTCCGCGTTTGACTTCGCTTACTGTGTATGGCAAATTGAAGTACACATCTTGAACTTTCGTACCAGCGTAGTGTAACAACCAATTGTATTTCTCGTCGGCGTCAGTAATGCGATTTGCGGCTGCAAAGAGATCGAATCCCCGTAACCAACTTTGCCATTTAGTTGCACAGTTACTATCGTCAATTTCAAACTGAAACGCCAATGGCCCTGTAGTGAATTGCGTTTTGAACATATCTAAACATTTCAAAAGAATAACAAAACAAAAAAATTAATTAGTTTCTTGCTGTGACCACTGACAATATGACTGATCGAATCCTTTCAAAGTTTATGCAACAATTGAAATTGCGAACCAAATTAAATCATCGCATTCGGAATAAATTATGTATTGTTCACTAAATTTTCTGAATTTAATCAATTGCGAACCGAATTTAATCATCGCACCAGCACTACATTCCGTACTGCTGAATATACCCTCTGAATTTAATCAATTGCGAACCGAATTTAATCATCGCACCAGCTCTACACCCTGTTCTGCCCAATACATCCACTGACTTTAATCAATTGCGAACCGAATTTAATCATCGCATCAGCACTGCTATTCGAGCGGTCAATATACCTTCTGAATTTAATCAATTGCGAACCGAATTCAATCATCGCACTAGCATTACACTCCGTGATGCCCAACACATTATAAGCCTTCAATCAATTGCGACCTGAATTTAATCATCAATGTAATATTCAGTAAAACACGTCTGTCGTATTGCTCTGCTCAAATCAAAAGTATTTTTATTATATTTTCAGTATTTGACAACAACATGAAGTTATTGTCGATGCTACACACAGCACTTACCATATCGCGGAATTCATTGGCGATTTTATAAAGAAATGTTCCACCAAAATGTGTTTCCTCCATGCATTTTTTCAGCGCTTCTATAAGCAAAAAAAATAATTTATGATTTATTAGAGTTTGGTGAGCTCTTTCATTATTATATTATTTTTTTTATTAAGATAAAATAATATCTTTGTGGATGCGTTGCTATATATTCTAAGAATGCAATGAAATAATGAGAATATATTTAAACATATTTTAGTACAGTTTTTTAATTCGTTCATCTTATCGCCAGGTATGATGAATGAATTATTTCGCTTGATGGATTCGCTTTTATAGTACAGATTCTTGACATGCCGTACTCATTTGCTTAAGTGTTTGAAAAATTCTGTTTTTTTCCCATATTCTGAACCTACTGCCACTAAAACGAAAAAGAGAATACATATACGAGTATAATCTATGGGGAGGAATAGGCATATATTCGAAATACTCACTATACTTTGCTTTCATAAATTGTTCATAGTCGAGTAGTCTCTGTTTTCCTTGAAGGCCAAATACATTATTTCCTAGAAGAAGCGTTATTTAATTAAAAATAGATTTTTTTGTAGTATACACACTAGGCCTGGTCGATTTGTGGGGAGGCAAAAAAAGTCGCCATTGCTCAGTGAAAATCGTATTCTAGGGATCAAAATAAGAAACTTTGCCGAAGGAACCATACCTCTAAAACGAATTCTGATGTCCCGGAATTTGGGTCGAACTTTTGGGTAGGGGCAAATTTTGAAAAATCCCACTTTGACCCATTTAGAGTGCTCCAATCGAGTCCAAATGTATGACCGACACCCACTAACTTTGGAGGCCCGACCCACCCATGCCAGTGGCACACCCCTTGGAACCCCGTGGGGGTTCCATACATTTGGACTCGATTGGAGCACACTAAATGGGTCAAAGTGGGATTTTTTCCGGGACATCAGAATTCGTTTTAGAGGTATGGTTCCTTCGGCAAAGTTTCTTATTTTGATCCCTAGAATACGACTTTCACTGAGCAATGGGCGATTTTTAAATCGACCCGCCCTAATACACACTGGTAGTTACTACACATACAGTTATTAGTACAGTTATAAAATGGAAAACTAGCGCAGCAGCGACCTGTCTCTCCGAATGCAAAATTTTAACTAAAGTTTTTTTTTTCTCAATACATATTTCGTCGTTAAACTCTTTATTATAAGTTCGTTAAAGATCGTAAAATAATAAAAAATAATCTTATACACTTCAGTGCAAACTTGAAGTTTGAATTATGAAGTGCGCTCAAATCTGCAAAATAAATTAATTAATAAAATATTTTTACTGCTTCCAAAAATTTATGCTGGGATGTGTCAAATTCTAAATATGGCTTCAACAGGACTGTGGCACATGCCTCACAGTACACGTTAGAAATCTGACAAAATTGTAATTTCAGAATGTACCACCTGAAGCGTAGCCGTGGGCAATATTTGCATGAAATAATCTTTAAATAGTAAATGGCAGGCTTTGATTTATCGATCCAAATAAATAATACATTAACGAGTACAAATTTTGTGTGTTTTCTTAAATTTTCTGGTGGGTGGACTGTCAGCTGTTACCGTTGCACATTACTTTCGAAAACTTTTTATTTTTTTATGTATTTGGTACGCTATAAATCTGTTTCTCTAATATGGCTTAATATCCAAATATTCATAATCCATATTCAATATTAAACTTGGTAATGATGATCAAGATCAAGAACAACCTACATTTCTTTACTGGTCACTTCAATTTTAAGACATTGGAGGCGCTATTTTTGTCCCAAAAAGATAAGTCACACGTTTTCAGCTGATATTTGCATTTTATTATTAAACATATATGTACACATAGTATTTATTAGTAAAAAAGTAATACAAGTTTGGCTATGTAACCGAAGCTGTCATGTATTCATATAATGCTTAGTACTCTAAGAGTCAACTAAATATTTAAAAATAGTCTCATGGTTATTTGCAGGATTGCGGTGATTTAGAAAACAATTCGGTAACGAGTAATGGAGGTAACGCAGGCACATCCAGACGCAACGAAAAAGCCGTACTTGCCCGGTTATGGGGAAGTTTTGACACCAAGTAAGTACATGTTTTCAACGAAGCGTTTATACTAGATTCAATTGTCATTTTTAAGAAACATAGAATAAAAAATGTTACCACACATATCAACCACTTTACATATCGCTCATGTACTTCAAGAGTTTCATAACTCCAAATTGCAAATTTTTGAGTGGATATTTCAAAAATACGAAATTTTAAATTTCCACAAACGAATCTCCGATCGTTTTAGTTTTTGAATAAACGATTATATTAAGGATTATTGTAACGTTTTGAAATTACTAATTCCGTGTTAGTTTTTAGTATAATGACTTGAAATTTTTAAATTTTAAGATATGACATGTGCGATATGTAAAATGTAACGATTTATACATATTAGAATTTAGTTATATTTCGTCAGTTCCCTAAAAAAATTTACATAAAAAAACTTCCCTTGGTTAAAAGTTATTATGATGTTTAATATGAATGCCGAACATAATACAATTTTGGCAACACTTGAGACAACTGTAAGGAAGCTTAAGGATATCCGAATATATTTCATTGAAATTTGATCAAACTATTCGTAAGTGTTAAAATACTGTGGGTGGTAAAATTCAGGAAACAAAAATTGTTTATAATGTCCTTTAAAAATAACAAAGTTAATACCATTCTGATGATATAGGATAAAATAATGATTGCACAAAACATATTATATACATAATCGGACAATACACATTGGACTAACTTCATACATCTGTTCAATCGCCAAAATCTGAAAATCTATCAATGATTGCAATTGCAGCTGTTATGTACGAAATTGCATCAATTTACCAAAAAAAAAAACCATTTGGCTGCTTAAATTATTTTAAATTAAAAATATATATCACAAAAAAGTCAAAAATTCGCACGACAGTATATATTGGACTGTGCATTTCTACTAAGATTTTGTGGAAAAACCTTTATTATCAAGGACGGCTCTTCTTCTTGCATGTAAGCAATAAGATTGCTTGTTATCTTCGTATCTATGGAGTTCCAAGCATCTGCAATGACCTAAAATAGCTTATTTTTATTTCCACCCACACTTTCTCGATTTATCTCTTTGTTGACAATTCAGAAGATTTTCAACGGTATTCAAGTCAACCACCCCCAACACATGTCACTTACTTCTTCTTTAATTTTTAACAAAGTTGTTTTCATATACTGAAAACAACAATAACGATCTTGAGCCGAAATGCAAAAACAAAATATCTCCTAAATATATACCTTTTACGTGTGACAAATATAAGTATTATACATATATTTTGTTTACTCACATCTTGCTATAATATGAATTATTTTTTGATCATATTTCAAAAAAAATGTCAGTCTTTCTGATTTAAAATAAACTAACTACACGGGGCAAAATCGCCTTGTTTGATATGTTTGAATCGAAAGAAAATTTATTTGGAACACAAATTTTTATAAAGGGGTTTCCAACAAGAGGTGTTATTTTGGTATTCAAAGAAAAATGCAATTTTTTGAGATAAATCATCGGATGTTTATTTCATAATAAAGAGGAAGGTATGCCGTTTATAATGAAAAACAACATCAGCCAAATGGCCACCACAACCACGCTTACAGGACCATATCCTTTCCATGAAATTTTCCATAACCAAATCGCAAAGGGGCTGCCCTATGTCCTCGATAGCCTCACGAATTCTAACTTTGAGGTCTTGAATCGACGCTGGGCTGTTGGCGTAGACCTTATCTTTCACGTGGCCCCAAAGGAAGAAGTCGCAAGGTGTTAAATCACAAGATCTCGGTGGCCAATTGTGATCACCTCTTCGAGAGATAACACGGTCCGGAAACTTTTGCATGTGTGGCACGTAGCGCCGTCTTGTTGAAAGTAAACGTTGTCAAGATCAATACCATCCTACTCCGACCATTAAAAATCATTAATCATCTCTCGATAGAGCAATCAATTCACCATAACTGTTGAACCAACCTCATTTTCGAAAAAGTAAGGTCCCGTCGGACCATAAACCGCACCAAACAGTCACCCGTTGAGGATGGAGAGGCTTCTCAACAGTAACTCTTGGGTTTTCCGAGCCCCAGATGCGACAATTTTGCTTGTTGACGTAGCCACCGAGGTGGGAATGGGCCTCATCAGTCAAGATGATTTTTCGATGGAATTCCGGATCATTTTCATGCATTTCAAGGACCCAATCAGCAAAGACACGACGTTGTTGATGATCGGCCGGCTTGAGTTTTTGTGTTAACTGAACTATATAAGCCTTAAGACCCAAGTCTTTATGCAAGATACGGTGTAATGACGTTTGTGGAAAGCCCAATTCCAAAGAACGACGAGGAATGGACAAACCTGGGTTTTTTGAACACTTTGGGCTACAGCAGCAATATTCTCAGTTGTTCTTGAGCGGCGTGCACGGGTTTTATTCTTCACATCACTAACTTGTCCCAACTCGAATTTTTCCACCAATTTCTGCATCGCGGTGCGCCAAGGTGCTTTCATGTATCGTTCCATTTTTAGTAATGGCGTAGTTTCTACTTATCAAATGTCTATGAATAAAAGCTTCGAAAGTGACAGCTACCGAAATACCGGGTGATTCAAAATAACACCTCTTGTTGAAAAACCCTATATATTATATATTTCTGAGCAAATGCATTTTATTTGAAAATCAATAAAATATGTTTGGGACGCATATATTAATATATATATTATATATTTCTGAGCAAATAAATTTTATTTGAAAATCAATAAAATATGTTTGAAACGCATATATTAATATATTACAACAAAATATATTTGCAAACCAAATTTCTCAAATAAAATATGAGTATAATACAAATAAAATTATTGTTTGGGAATTTCTCCAAATATATTTTATTAAAAAAGATTTTCAAAACTTTTGCTCACTTTTTCGAATTTCAGTTTTAATTTTTCCTTAGTTTCGAATTGTACCTCCCAGTTATGACACCATATGCAGCATTAACTTCTGACGATTTGCCCCGTGTACAAAATCTCATGAACCTAATAAAATTATTCGTAAACCCCAAATTAATCTTTTGATAAACGCTCCTGATTATGTACTTTAAACACAAATGAACAGTTCGCAAATGAGTTAGTTCGAACTCCTTTTGAGAATTATTACTACATTAATAAATTTAATTACAGATACATGAAACCGTTTTTAACACACTCGAGGCCAACACTGCTAGAAACTCTACCTGTTTGCTGTAATCCTGTTGCCCGTCTTTTAACCACAACTGAGCAGTTAACACAGGTAAATTATTATTGGCAATATTAGTATTGGCATCTAACACTGACATTAAAGAGCATCATGTTTCCATACATATGTGTTAATCTCGTTACCTTATCTTTGTTCATATTAACAAAAACGTTTAAAGTGCTTTGAATTTAACAATCACGAGAAATGATTCATTGTAAATTTATGCTATCTAATGCAAATAACTTCAATTAGAAAGCTGGATCTTTAAAGTTAAATGAAGGCTTGTTTTGTTTTGTGAATCATAATTTTTTGGTTAGAACTATTCCACATATGGGCAAATCCAAAAACTGTATACCAAAAATTTAAAAAAATGCCAGGTGTGTAATGAAATAATTATTTTGCGGTACGTTCTAATGGGCGGCCGTTACAAAAACTGATTTTTGAAATTACATCACAATCAGGACGTTTTAATTATAAATAGTTACGTATACGTATATTGTTGTTGTTTGACATGTTAGTTTTTGGGGCCCATATTTATAAATATATTGGGGTGTATTTTCGTGGGGCCCAATTTCATTCCGCCGTTCTAATGGTCTCACCATTGAAGTGACACGTTCAGCGGGTTCTGTAAAATATAAATTATAACATTATATATGTACAAATATCCGCAGCATATCGTCGCTTTAACGTGTTGAAATTGTTGTGTAACGTCCGCAACAGACGAATATCTAGTTTTTGAATGTATCACGAAGTGTTTTATTATAATAAGACCTATTAATATCCTTAAATATTCCTCTTTCTTTAATATATTTAGATTTTTCTGATTACAAACTTAGCTATAAAACCTGCAAATTTACGTGAACCTGTAAACCTACATCCATTTCTTGTACCGCCCGCAACCGAACTTTTGTCGCGAATATCGCATTCATCAAAAGTATTTAGGTAAATAATTAAATGTAATTTCAGACAACTCTGAAATAATTGTTGTTGCTGAAGGTTATATGAATACAAGAGTAGACTGTATATATGATATATGAGTACAAAGCGTACCTTTTAACTGTACCATCGACAAAGATATTACCCGTGAAAAATTACTATAGATTATCTCTATTTTTTTTATGATAAATAATCAGCATTATTCCAGTTGTCGTTCTCGTTTTTAATCAAACTCTTCACATCGGAAGTAATTTGTATTCCATAACAGTCTTTTGTCGACATCGACAGTCTATTGTCTCCAGTGGAGATAATTTTGGGGGTTTGAACGAGTGTGGGATCCTTGTTTTTTTACGGTCTTTGAATACTCACAAATAAGTGTTTGCAGGCTTTTGTTGCTGAATCTTGACTCCGGGTGCGGTTTCAGGCAACTACTTGCCAATAGGTTAATCCTTTTCACAATCCCAGGCATTTCTACTTCTATATCCAAAATACGGCCTATATCTGGTATCAAACATTCAATGCCCCGACTCTCGCATTGAACTAGCTAAACGACACTTTCAGGATACAGCAATCTGTAAAACGGTGTCTGATTTCCAAAATTTACGGTGGCATTGTACATTGTTTATTTCCAATATTCTTTAAAATATCTCAAAGAGTGGGAAATCATATGCAAGACTTCGATAAGTTCTTCATTTAGTTGAAACTTGTTACTTGTATTTGCTCAGAGAGCACCAAACAGTTATCGATAAATGCCGATTGCGACAGCGGAAATCCCAACTTATAGCCAACGACAAACTTTTGTGTCTGGAACCAGAATAGTTGTTTACATAACATCCCATTGAAATTTTCCACTTCTAAGTACAGTAGATAAAACATAGTTGTAATATTGTGTTTCTTAAAATCGTTTTCATTTGTAACCAGGCAATTCGTTATATAATGCAAAGTACGTGATTATAGCACGATTTGTTTACCTGCTCAATGTTGCTTTATGTACGAATTATGTGGTATCGTTCTAGGCCAGCGATTATAAAAAAAAACATAGCTAAAATGGTTTAAAAACACGCACAAAACAATCCTTCACTTTTCCGTTTCCCTTACAAACCTATTCGCCCTAATATACTCGTACATATTCATAACTAAACATTTCTATACGACAAAAATTTAATGTCGTGTAAATGAGAATATCTCGTTACTAATAATTGCACTATACATTTTGTATTATTTATTCATATTCATGCTATGCATTCAATGAAAATAAATAGGATGGCGATTTGAGACGCACTGATTCAGATTCCGACGTATGCATCGATGACAGTGATTTAAGTCGCAATAGAAGTGGAAGCGGCGGTGGCGGGTCAGTTACAATAGGCTCTGGTGATCCGCGTCGTAACTCCATCAACCGTGTAAGTATACTATTTGTGGCAAATAATCGTAGTACGTTTGCTAGCTATAGAAACGGTGATTGATGTAAATAAGGCATCTTTCTATGTCAATTTTCCGGCCCTCCACACTACTACTAGTCATTCAAATATTAAAAATACAAATATACCAAAGATAATTAAATTAATCCCATTACAAACTTTTTCATGCTCAACATGAAATGTGTATTTTATATAAATATTTATATACATAATATGGAATTGGTTTACTTCTTACATGAATGACTTCTATATTTTTCGAAATTTCTAAAAAACAAATCAAAACAGAAACAATTTCATTAACAGATCTTTTTATGAATTCGTATTATTTAGTCTTAACAAGTGTTATTTTATTTTACTATTTAAAATAACTTCTTAATGCCTCTTTTTGAATAACTTTCTCTCCTTTCTTTAGTTATTATTTGGTTAATTGATAATCATATGAGTCATTGTAAATATGTATGTATATAAATTGTTTAACATATATGTATAAAAAAGATTTAGTATATTTGTTGCATGCTGTTGTGATCTGAAACAATAAATTATTAAAACTTACAAACCAAATAACAACCATTTGTTTAACTCTTCTTTTTTTCTTCTTTTCCATAAATGTAACTTTTTGTTCTCTGTTCTCGTTCTAACTTGTGGACCACTTACTCTCTATTTATTATAATGAACTAACAAAATAAACCCCAAACAAAAATTTTGTCCCAAATCATTGTCACCAAATTCATCATCATGACTTACCAAATCAACAACAATCCGAAACAAAACTGTACCTATTAATAATAATCCATATTTTTTAAAGTCCAACATATTGAATGAAACTAATCAAATAATTACCGATCTCAGTCTGGTAACGAATAATTTTATGTAAAACAATCTTCAAAAAATAGCCATGTCAAAATAAAATAAAGGTTGGTTGTTATTATAATTATTATTTTTTATCCTTCACTCACGATGCATTCATTTATTCGCTACTGAAAAGAAATCGACACTCACCCAGAGGAACCATTAATAAACATTGGAAATAATATTTTGAGAATATAAAACGAATACATTTACAGTTATAGCTGCACTTACATATCGATACCCCCATTCCAAAGTGAGATCGAATTACTTCTACTACTTGGTACACAACTTTTGATTTAGAATTTAAATATGATATGTCCCATGAAACACGCTATGTCGAGACAGGTAGTTTTTAGAAGAGGCGATACATGCTTTATGAAATTTTCAAATTTGTATGGAATTCCTTTATTATGCAGATCGAATGACCTTTATTGTTTTGCGTATTGCTTTTGACTGGGAATATTTATAAATGCTTAGCAAACTTTAGAAAGGATTTATCGATATATGTACACGTACAGAACGATTTGAACCGTTATTTTATTTGTCAATGTTAGATGTATTTTTATTGCTTTATTACTTTTTGGCGAAAATAAAACAATTGTGTCAATGATTTATAAAATTCTACAATACATAAACTAAATTAGGCAGCTTTGTGCGTATTAATTCCTAACTCGCATCCCTAGCCGATTCTTTTTATGAAGGGATGATAATTCCGCAATTAATTCTGAATTGACGAAAAAAGAACGCCTTCTTTTTTTGACATTTTCACCAGTTTAGCAGGATAAAAACAATTTCTTTCTTTATCATTTATTCTCTCTATTTTTAATTTAAAAATAGACTTATTTATTTTTTATTTCTATCCGACGAGGATTTGAACCCGGATTTCTTGTTTCAAAACTGTGCATTCTAGCTCTCTGCACTACCAACGGTCTCGCACTCATCAACGCAACGGCCACGCACTCATCAACCTTTTTTATGGAATCAGATTATGTCAATAGCCTCGCTTCCTTTTTGCGATGTTTGGAATTAAGCTGACAATTTCACAGTTCTATTTTTAAACTCGATTACTTTTGTGGATTTTTTATATTAAATTCTACATTAGAAAATCGAGAAAAAACATAGCGCATTATATTTCGGAAGGAAAAAATACAATAAATAATTAATGTCTTGGCGCTAGTTCTACAGCTACTTCAATAAAATGCAGAGAGCAATGCTTAATTGATTCTTGGCAAGCGAAACTGGAAGAATTTCTGGGCGAGTCAGTTACTAATATACCCAGTAATTTTTTACTATGTAAGGATGAATATGGTTTTGAATTGAGTGACAGAGACAATGCCTGTATTGCTTACTTACTTTGAAAACATAAGATTTCAGGAATGCCAAAGAACAGTTTGAATACCATATTATTTATGGTTTTGCAAATACTCGTACAGTATGTCAAGAAAGTTTTTTAACATTCGATTTTTTCGGTATGAAAAATTACTCTTAATTGTTATTTTATTTGGTTTTTTTTAAATTACTTTATATGGTCGTCAAATCGGATAACAGAATGCTATCAAACAAATTTCATAAATGTTCTCCGCAGGTCGCAGTATGGGCCCGACAAAAAAAGCGTAAAAAGATTTTCTTGACACCAACCATTGTAAGTAAATTTATTTTTTTCTCATTGATAGGAAATAATTCAAATGAAAATGATTTTAAAAATAATACAAAAAGATTTTTAAGTAATGTTATTATTGGTAATTTAAAAATACTTTCTTGACATACTGTATGCCTTCTACAATCTGCATAAAAACTGTTAATGTATTGTACAACAAACAAAAACCAGACATAAATATTTACGTCACTTTTTGGGGGAATATAACTAAGTTTGTCTTCGTTGTTTTTGTTTTAACAGCGTGGAGACGCTGAGCTGATAATCCTTAAGTCTATTTTGATTATAGACTTCGTTCCGGAATATATCCAATTATCGCGTTAACCTTATGTACAAGGGCGGGTCAGTAAGTCCGTGAGCTTTAAATGAAACACAGGGTTTTGGATAAAAAATCATATTATTTTTCAACGTAGTCTCCTTTGAGCTCTGTACACGTTATCCAACGTTTATCCAGTTTTATATCCCTTCCAAAAAACAATATTTTTCGAGGTCATAAAAATAGGTTTTTGTTCGTGAAATGATTTTATCGTTGGGGTCAAATCTCTTTCCGACGATCCATTTCGATCAGAATTATTCACTTGGAGTTAAATCCGGAGAATATGGCGGATGAGGGATCAATTCGTAGCCTAATTGATTTATTATTGTCATGTAAACTGCACACGTGTACACTGGAGTGGTTCGCAAAAAAAGTAGCACCAGTCACCCGCTAGTTGCCGCCCTACATGCCGCCCTTTTAATTTTATTATCCTGCGTTGGAACACAGGAAACACTCAGGCGAATTTACATGTTCTAGAATGATATAAATTTTCTTGATTTGTCACGAAATGTTAAAGCTTTAAAAGGTAGGATTTCGTAATAAAATCACTTTGTTTTCCCATGCACCCTGTTTGCTTATTTATAATGCGATCTTAACGACTTATACGTCGTTGATGATCTCTTTACAGGGGCTACACTTCTTCCATACGTTAGTTTGTAACCCAAGGTCAATTTTAACTTGTGACTTCAGTTACTCGATTCTCTATCTAAATATTAAATAGTATTTTTGTCACTGTTTGCTTATTTATAACTCGATCTTAAGTATGATACGTTCAGATTATCCTTTTACAATTTTAACGGTTGAATGAATATTGAACCTACATGTTCCAAAAAATAGATTTCTATACGAAAAATTTGATTTTTTATAAGTAAAATTAAAAATGATGAGATATAAAATAAAATCATTTAAAACGGCGAAAAAATACACATAATATTAAAACCACTATCGTTATTTTGGTTTTCATGTGACGATATATATTAATCCTCTGTAACATGTTAGTTTATGAAAAATATAAATTGTAAAACGATAATCTGAACGAATCATACTTAAGATCGAATTATAAATAAGCAAACAGTGACAAAATTCTAATAAATACTACTACTATGGAAGAAGTGTAGCCCCTGTCAAGAGATCATCATCGCGGTGTAATTCGTTAAGATCGCATTACTCAAAGCGGGACTGTCGCATAGCAAGTGCTCAATGCTATCCACTTCTTCCTCATCTCCACAGCTTCTACAGAAGTCAATAGCCAATCTCTTAGCGCGTTCGTCAATCAGGCAGTGTCCCGTCAGAACTAATGCTAACGTAGACAATCTTTTCGTCTGAAGTGCGAGGATATATTTTGACCTTCTCAGGTCATACCTTGGCCAGATTTGTCTAGCTTCCCTACAGGTGCCTATTTCTGCCCATCTTTCGTTGGACTGCCTGATTGCCTCTTGCCTAAGCCAAAACTAGGGGTGACTGGTGCCACTTTTTTTTTTGTATGGGGACCGACCCTTACTAGCGTACACCCTAGGAGGACATTTTTTAAATCCTCGTTAAATCGAATCCTCGTTTGCATAATATTCTCGCCATTGATAGTTTTACCCTTTTGAAGATAGTCGATGTGTATTATACCGCGTGCATCCCAAAAAGGTCGCCATAACTTTAATGGCTGTCAAACCCACCTTGGTCTTCTTTAGTGACGATTCTCCCCGAGAAACCCCCTGTTTTGACCGAAGTTTGATCTCTGGTGGATCCACGTATCGTTCACGGTTATGGAACGCCGCCAAAACTCGTCTATATTGCGGTTGAATCACGCGTTTATGGTCGAGTGTGAGCAATCGCGACAGCTATCGCGCGTAAACCTTTTTGATATCCAAATATTCATGCAAAATGTGATATACCGGCTCGGTTGAGGTACCTACGGCCTTAGCCACCTCACGTCCAATATCATTCCACGGAATTTATAGACCATTGCTGTCGTGACGTCATCTATTGGGCGACCTGAACCTTTAGCATAATTTGGGCTGGTACAAGGATAACGGAACTCAGTAAACCACTTTGTCACCATTGAAATTGATGGTGCAGAGTGCCCATAGTATTTATCAAGCCATTGGTTGGTAATGTCTTTTTTTATGTAAAAAGTCAGCACACGAAATTAACTTTTGTTCCAGGAACTCGTCTTTTTTTTTAGGAGAACCTAATATCACGCGGTAATCTGCTATCAATGGTTGTCAAAATCAAACTAAATGACGTGGCGTATTAAAATTTAGACAGGAGTCAACTGACAGATTCCTCTTGGCAGGAGCCATGTTGTCCTTTCAGATAAGGGGCGGGAATTTCAAAAAGTCATGGACTTATAGACTCAACCTCGTATTATTATTCATTAACATTTTCTGTTAATTTTCGGAACATTGAACAGTGTTCTGGCTATTTGCAGATTTCCTCTTGTCTTGAGCAATCAGATGTTGTTTTTGTGACAGTTCGTTGATGTTAAATTATATAAGTGAATTGACTGTGAATGGAACCCAGCGTCTTCCTCTTTCATATTTAGCGCACTATACACTATCTTCGTAATTATCTATACCCTACACCACACTGGTTCAGTGTACTAAGATTTTTTATACACTTCTTTGTAATAGCTAAGAGTAGACAAGAGAGACTCATTCATCGTCTATTATACCGATCGATTTAGAATCACGTTCTGAGTAGATTCGTCTGTTCGTTCGTTTGTCTGTATATGTATTCTTGTAAATAATTTACAGGTCGCTATTATGGTATCACTACGAAATTTGCAACGAACTTATCTGTGGCTCAGTGAACGATACTTATGTAAATTTGTGAAAATCGATTCAGATATAGAAATATTTCTTCAGATGTGGTATCTAAGTGCTATAGAATCTGTACTTAACATGAATTTCAGTTTCTGCCTGATTTCGTTATGGTTCAGTTTTAGATACAGCCGGCATATACGAAGATGTTCCTTCCAATTCGATATAAATGTGCTATTGGCAATAACGCCCATTTTCCACCGGTCTATATTGGTACTGTAAAAGCATTACCATGTTAACTTTTTATACAAATTGGTCCCTTATTAAGGTTATAGTGACAGAAGATTCTGATAAGTAGTGTGGAAGTTATTAAATAACCAATATTTCACTAAATTGTAATCCATTTTAGGGGAAGCTACAGAAGGAGTGGATTAATTTTCCCCATCTTCGAACTTACCCTGAGATAGAAATATTACCACATACAAAATAAGCAGAAGGTATAAAAATAAAAATTCTGTGGTCAAAGAAGTAAATTGGTGGGACCGTTATAAATATCATTAAAATTTAAATGTGACATTCTGCTTATATGTATGTGCTTTTAACACAATGCATTTTCAAATAAAACCCACCATTCCTAATAACGGTTGTCCTCTGAATATTTCATAAAACATTTTATAATTCCTCCATTTTGAAGATTCGTTTAAATATTTACAAATCGTTCAAAATATACGAAATTATTTCCAAAACAAAACGTTTTTCAACCACTGCGCAGCACTATGCGTCACCCAAGATTAAATGGGCGATATCAGAACAGTGAGCGAGGCCCCGTATACGACTTACTATTGAAAACGAAAAATCTGGAGAACCATCGCCCACATCGTCTTGAATGTTGGCGCATATCCTTTTGAAACACTGTGCGCGACCCAATGGTTTCATCAGCTTTATTTGCAAGCTCGATAAGGGAACGGGTGCCTAGAGTAGCCAACATTTATTTCGAAAGTATGAAGCACTTCGAAGAGATGTTTTACTGTATCTTCCTCATCTTCGGTTCTGCAGAGATCGTTTGTAGCTAATTTTAATCTCACTGCGTGTCGTCCTATCAGACAGTGACGATTAGTGAAACATGCCGTATTGACAACGATAGCAGATCTAGAACATTTTTGCATTTATGCGAGTCCACACGTTTCTGGAATTTGCACACTGAAAAATTTCGTAAAACTAAAGACAACACCATCTCTGAAGCAATGCAATTTGTTGCCTTTTCTATAGGGGAGGTGGGGGTGTTTTTTGGTTACAGTGTGTTGAAAATTCACCTCCAAAACATGGTTTTTGAACGCTTCGACAGCTGCTTCAGGCGTCGAATAACGTTGACCAAGCAGTTTTTTCTTGATGTGAGTGAATAAGAATAAGTCATTGGGTGTCAAATAAGGGCTGTACGGATGACCCATCAATTCGACGCTTATGCCGGTCAAAAAGGCGCTGGTTTGGGCCGATGTGTGAGAGCTCGCATTATACTGATTCGTCTTCTCTTGTTCATTTATCTTATTTCTCCGAAGACTTCAGGCAAACAAATTGTGGTTTACCACCCAGACTTCACCGTCCTACGTTGCTCAAGCGGAACAGTCGCCACATTACCAGTTTTGCCGAAGAAATAGGCGACCATTTGCTTCGCAGTGCTTCTTCCACGAACAACTGCCGTTGGATTTGGCTCGTCTTTGAAGACCCACACGGTCGATTGCTGTTTTGTTTCGGGCTCATACGCATAGATCCATGATTCGTCACCTGTGGCGTTCTTATAAACATCGCTTGAAGCACCGCGATCGTGTTTTTTCAAAATTTCTTTGCACCAATCGACACGAGCCTTTTTTTGAGCGATTGTCAAATTGTGCGGGATCCAACGAGAACAAACCTTTTTTACGGCCAGGTGTTCATCAATCTCGAATGTATACTGGTGGAAGAAATGCCCAAGGATGCCTCTATGTCACGGTATGTCACATGACGATCTTGCATTATCAGTTCACGCACGGGATCAATGTTCTCTGGCACAACGACCGTTTTTGGACGACCTTCGTCTTTGAGCGAGCGTCGCCCACGATTGAATTAATTAAACCAGTTTTTCACAGTGCTATAGGATGGTGCTTCATCGCCATACAAAGATTTAAGTTCATCGATGTACTCTTGTCGTGATAATCCTCGTCGAAAGTTGTGAAAAATTATCGCACGAAAATATTCACGAGTTAATTCCATTTTTTGCAAAATTGATTTTTTCAAGTCACTGTAAACAACACAAATGATGGTCGTACGTCAAAACGTTCTGAGTACGTTTATGCTAAAAAATGTCAACAAGCAAAATTGTCGCATCTGGGGCTCGGAAAACCCAAGAGTTATTGTTGAGAAGCCTCTCCATCCTCAACGTGTGACTGTTTGGTGCGGTTTATGGTCCGGCGGGGTCATTGGACCTTACTTTTTCGAAAATGAGGTTGGATCAACAGTTACGGTGAATGGATTGCGCTATCGAGAGATGATTAATGATTTTTTATGGTGTTATGGTATTGATCTGGACAACGTTTACTTTCAACAGGACGGCGCTACGTGCCACACAAGCAACGAAACCATTGCTCTGTCACGGGAAAAGTTTCCGGACCGTGTTATCTCTCGTAGAGGTGATCACAATTGGCCACCGATATCTTGTGATTTAATTCCTTGCGACTTCTTCCTTTGGGTCCACGTGAAAGATAAGGCCTACGCCAACAGCCCAGCGTCGATTTAAGACCTCAAAGATAGAATTCGTGAGGCTATCGAGGACATTGCGATTTGGTTATGGAAAATTTCATGAAAAGGATATGGTCCTGTAAGCGTGGTCGTGGTGGCCATTTGGCTGATGTTGTTTTTCATTATTAACGGCATACCTTCCTCTTTAATGTGAAATAAACATCCGATCATTTATCTCAAAAAATTGCATTTTTCTTTGAATACCAAAATAACACCTCTTGTTGGAAAACCCTTTATATTGTGTAACAATTTCATAAAGAAATATTAAAATATATGGCAATGGCAGCAATTATGCGGAAGCGTCTCGGAATAAAGTTGATTTGAAAAAAAAAACAAAATTATTTCGTTAGCTAACCTTTTCCCCAAGTAACGCCGGGAGAGCTTTCCGAAATTTCTATTTTGAAATTTATGGGAATTTGCTAATTTGTTATTGTAAAATAAAACATATATTAAGAAATTAAAAAAGCGTTACCTCGTAATTTATGTACAGAAATAATGTTCAAAATTTCAAAACGATCGGTGCAGTAGTTTGGAGTTATGATGGACACCGACTTTGAGAACATGGGTTGTGGGAAAAACGCTTTAAAGTTTTTCTGATGTACTAAGTCACGTATGAGGTGCCGTTGCTAAGACTACTGTATCTTCGTTAGTTTTGTTCCGATTCATCTTAAATTTTCACACAATATTTTTAAGAGTTCGCCATTCAAAAATTAAAATAAAAAAACCACAAAAAAAAGTTTCAAACGTTAATAATGAAAGTTTGCTTGATTTCAACGAAATTATATTTGATTAAACGAATTTTTTTGGTTTCAATGCTTCGTTGTACATAATATTGTGTACATGTTGACTTTGAAGACATTTCTATAAATTATTGAAATTAACATTGATCTAAGGACAAATGAAATTTAACGACATTTTACTTGGAGTTTTATGCATTTTCGTGTCATGCTTTTAAAGTCCAAATGTCTTAAATTTTCGGTAAGATATTTTCATATCATTGAATTTAAAACTATATTATCTTAGAAAGAATATACATAATTTTCGTTTATAAACTTATACACAAATTACTTTGTTTTGTTCTGAACTTTCCGATGGTCTTACAACGATCCTGGGGCCTTATCACGGCATCCGTTATCGCCAAGTTTTGAACGTAATCTTTAATTTTGGATCACCGCAACCGTTATCGTATAAAAATTTGCTAGAAATTTCTCGACAAAATTGTCATCGAAAACTAATTTTTTGTTGCTTTTGAGTGGAATTTTGAGGTTTTATTTAAGAAACAAGCCAAATGTAAATTTTCTGTGCCATTTAAGTATAAAATATTATGTATTATTACTAATGTTTGTAGAATTAATGGGAAATAAACACTAATGCTAGGTGATTTTATGACCGAGCGTTGGCGAAAAACCTTAAAAATTATCCAAAAATGCAACATCTAATAGAAATTAAGCTCTCTTTAGTTGTTTTGAACAATTCCTACATGCATTGCCATAAGTTATCTGTGTTATTTTAAACAAGATTCAATTCAATTCAATTTTATTTATTTATAAAATTTTTAACAAAAATTACAAGTTTTTTTTTTATATGTGTATGTTTTGCATGACAAAGCAATTCATAAATAAATAAAGTGTAGTGTAGATATATATCTGACAATGTTTTGTATAAAACGTCTGTCTAATATAATATAATATGTACTTATTAAGCTGTTACTTAACTAAATTCTGTTAACAGGAAATTTCTATAGTTATAGGCATATTTCAAAAAATTTAATAAGCGGTCCCAATTATCTTCATGGCCATCAAGAATAGAGACGATGTCATTATTCGTTAAACTATTTTTCCCAAAGGAAGATACTCGAAATTCCGCTAGAACGGGGCAAACTCCAAGAAAATGTTGTAGGGTTTCACATTCATTTAAGTTGCACGATTTACACATTGTATCCACATATTGAGCCCCGAATTTGTTGCTATTAAGTTCAATTAATCCACATCTTGCCTTGAAAATCCATTTAAGTTTCGTTGGGTTCATATTGTCGGTTATATGCGTTTGACCTTTGGTGTAATCTAAATATTTGTAAATACGAGTAGGGCTTTCCATCTTCTTTTGAAGTCTTTCATTTAACTTGTTGTAGGTTACTTTAGATATGAAATCGGAACAAAAAGTGTCCCATTGTCATTCTGATGGTATTTGTTCCGGCCAATCTACTCCAAGTGCGCTGGACTGCTCCTTTAATCCTTTTGCCCATAAGAGTCCTCGTTGAAATAACACTCTGGAGAGCTTATACGGTAGTCGATCGTAGCGGTATTGAAAAAATGTTTTGTATATGTATTTAAAGTATAGTTTCAGAGTAAAAATATGACTGTCTTCAGCATTCGTTTCGAGCATTATAACATAATTGGGAGTAAAGCTTGGTAAGTTCAATATTTTCTTCATAAAATATCTTTGGAATTTATTGACTTCCTCGTAATAGCTATATCCCCAGACTTGCGCCGCGTATGATTGAATGGATCTACATACAGATATATACACTTTCCATTTTGCACTCATGCTTACATTGTTTTTACCGATAAAATCTTTTCAAGTTGAATTAATTGCTACTTTGGCTTGTATACTTCTGTTTTCAATATCGACATTTTATATTCAATATCCTCTATCTTAAAAAACAAAATTGTTCAGTAGAGCCAAAAAACCGTTTATAACCCTAATTTTAAAGAAAATTTAAATTGTTTGTTCTACAATGTTTATTACACCTAACTACGTGAACTACTAAATAATATTTTTTTTAATATTTGCACCACGAGCCATTTTATGGCTCATAGAGGGTATTGCTATTCGAAAATTCTTCATGTATAAAAAAAGATAGAGGGTTTTGCATAGTAAAAAAAAAATATTTATGAATTCCACAAATTTGTTTAATATATAATTATACATATTATAATAAAAATAATAAATAATAATAACAATGAATTAATGATTAATTTTTTATTTAAGTATTATCTATTTCTTGGGGTTCATTTTTGAATCCATTTTCAAATTGTCATAGAAAAAATGGTATTCTTGTGGAATCACAGGTTAGATATAAAAATCGTCATAATTTGAAAACTAAAGCTTCGACTAAAAAAATTTAACCAAATTCGGGTTTAGCATACTCTTTTCACCAAAGAACCATCTTTTAGAAGAAAAAAAAATACAAAAACAAAATAGTCCTAAATTATATGAAGAGATAGAGGGTATTGCATTCAGAAAAAATAAGTGTGTAAGATAGAGAAATTACAAAAATGACCATAAAATCTCAATTTTTGTTTTTTTTTTATTTCCAAATTAGTACCATAGATGCGCCTTATTTTACCGAATATTTTAACATAAAAATGTAATTTTTGCAAAAATTGAAGATAGAGGGTTTGGAATATAAGCTCTCGATATGCTTGGTAAAGCTCAATTTTGTTGTGAATATGACACCCAAATACTTGTATTCTAATGTCATTTTTACAGGATTATTATTAAAATCCCAGTTTTCGTCTCTTCGCAATCGGCCACCATTTCTGAATACTATAATCTCTGATTTGGTTAAATTTACTTCATGATTCCACATTTTGCAATATTTTTCCAAGTTGTTAATCATCTGCTGCAGTGTAGAAGGGTCATCAGCCAATATCACGAGATATCATCAGCATAAAGCAAGAGACGGATATTCAATCTATTGATGATAATTCCCCCACCTAGGCATTCATGCAGATCGTTAATATATAGTGCAAATAATAATGGAGACATCAGGCAACCTTGCTTCACCCCTGCTTTTGTCTCAAAATAGTCAGAGAGTTCGACACCATTCCATATAGCGCTCTGGGTACTGTTGTATATATTTTCAATGCACTTTACGAATTTATAGAAACTCCAATAGTATATAATTTATATATCAGCGATTTTCTCGATATATTATCAAATGCTGCCTTAAAGTCAACAAAAAAGGTATACGTTTTCTTTTATTCACTTTGCATAATGCTTACGATAGCGGCCAAATTATATATGTTGTCTGCAGTGGAATATTGCCTCCTAAATCCTGCTTGATATTCCATCGTAACTCGATAGTTCTCCACCAAATTATACAGCCTCTCATTAAGGATGCCCATAAATATTTTCACAGCACAATTCATAAATGACATTCCTCGATAGTTTTGTGGTTGTCGTATGTCGCCTTTCTTATGTATTGGAAATACTACTGTTTTAGTAAATGCCTTATCGAAGCTTTGTCCACTGAAAATTTTGTTGTAGACTTGTACGAGTTTATCGTGGAATTGATCCGTGGCATTGATAAAAAACTCGAAAGGTATTCTATCATCGCCTGGGGCCTTATTTGGCTTCACCTTTCTAAGCATGACTTTAAACTCTTGGATAGTTATATCTCTATCCAAATCCATATCCTGTATAAATAAAGATGCGTATTGTACTTCAACCATGTCTTGCGTTTGGTTGAGCAAATTTTCGAAATAGTTTTTGAACTCTTAAGCAGTGACATCTGAGCATATTTGGTAGTGATGATTCCTCAAATCCTTTACCATTTTCCACCATTGATAGCAAACAATATATTCGATTAATTTTTTTGACTAGATTTCTAAGTATTCTCTCTCGCTTGCCTTACAGACTTGCTTGTACTCCTTCTGGGCTTTTGTGTACATATTCTTGTTTTCGTTGTTACGATTTTCTCTAATTTATTCAACATTTGAAAGCACTTTTCTCGCGCGACATTTTAAACAAGATAATCATTTCCAATTTCCAACATCGTAAGCACCACCGGCCAGGAGATTTTGTGTGGCGTCTAGTTTTAATAATGGCAGAACGGACGTTGACGAATGGCCGGGGATATTACTTGCAGATAAAATATAGTTAAATGCTTCTTTTTAAAGTTTAAACGCCTTTTAAATCTGCAAAACTTAGTTTTTAATCATAATTTACATTTTTTTATTTACTTTTTACTTTTGTTCCCCATTTCTATTCGAGTATAGGGTTATTTTTCAGAAAAACCTTAAAGCGTTATTCCCACAACCCACCATTTTAAGGACGGTGCCCCTCATAACTCAAAAACTACTGAACCGATCCTGAAATTTTTAACACTATTTCTTTACATAATTTACGAGGTAACGCTGTCGAGTTTTTTTAAATATGTAAATTTTTTTTATTTAACAATAACCAACTAGTCGATTTTTTCTTGCAAAAATCGCATTTTTCCTTCAGTGTTCCCAAAAATTTTAATTTCAAAAAAACAGGGCAGCGTTACTTGGCTATAACGATTATCTAAGTAAATTTATTTTTTTCATTTCGGATGATCCAGGAATCGAGTTATGACGGGCACCGCAATTCAACTTTTTCCGAAACGCTTCCGCATAAATGCTGCCGTAGCCATATTTTTTAATATTTTTTATGAAAATGTTACACAATAATTTTTGAAAGTTATACTTTAATGTACCAATGGATTCAATCAAAAATTTTAACCGTTTCGTCACAAAAAATTTTACAAATTTTACTTTTTCACGAATTGACGTTACCCCCCTTTAAGGATCTGCGGCAGTTGAGACCTGCTTTTGAATTCAGGGGCCTAATTCCCACATAGTATCGTAATTCGATTACGTGAGAACTAATAACATTAACATTTATCTGCAGATATTGATGAAATTTCAGCATATCGTTCCAAAGGTGATTCGTAACTTATTTATTCAAAAATAAGCTAAAAAATAATTTCCCAATTACTCGTTTTATGCTGTCGAAAATTCAGATTACGATACGAATCGTATGCGGTAATTAGGCCCCAGGTTATGATGTAATACTTCTCTTCAAAAAGTGTCTCGCACAGAGTAGTCGACGATTCCTGCAAATTCAAGGAACCGCAATCATTTACCAACCAAAGCGATAGTTATCTTAAAAGTGCTGCCGTGGCTGGGCAGATTGTTTGCCTAAAATGTCCAGATGAAGGGAATGTAGTATCATGTTTAGTACATCAGACGACGTTGTTTTTAAAGCGTCAGTAAATTACAGTAGGTCGATTTTCAAGTACCGTCCGCCAGACAATAAATCTGTTGGACATTATAGGTTTGACAGCCGTGGTATACCGCCAGTAATGATTTAAACAATTGTCCTAATTTGATAGCATATTTTGAAGATCTTGTAAGAGATTTAGGACTAATAAAAGGGAAAGCCGAAATAATCACACATTTGATAAAAGCCGATGTAAAAGTTACATTTCCCAGAAAAAGACAGGTCGATCTGGAAATTTATTTAAAAAAATCAGAAGATTGTATACTGTTGCAGTATTGAAGAGGTTCCGACATCTCTATAGCTTCCACTTGACTCTTCTGCTTGGCGACTATCTATACACATATAGTTCAAAACACAATGGAAACCAGCAATACCGGTTGCGTACTCTACAAAAAAAGAAGGAAACACGCAAATATTTCAAATCTTTTAAATAAAATTGAGTACGAAAACTGAAAATGATGGGTAGTATGCGCAGACCTCAAAATGATGGCAATATTGTCGGGAATGCAAACAGGATACTCAAAATATATGATTATAAAGGATATCAAGGTGTTAGAAGAGAGATTCAAAGGGAAATCCCAAAGTGATATGCTTGCTGAATACGTATGGGGCTTGTATAGAAACCTCGATTCCTCGGAACATTCGGGTCAAGCTAAATACAGGAAAACATATTAAGCTTAATCATTCACCTGTTGTAATACTACTGCTATTTCAATTTTATTCGAAAACTTCGAAGAAGAAAAAAATAAATACATACAATAAACCGATATTAAAAAAATAAGAAGTTGTTACCTCAAAATATTTCTCGTCATTTCTTAACAAAAGTTTAAGCAACCATATATTTTAATTTATCGCGACTTTGAATTTACATTATAGTATTTTTTGTAGAAGTTTCTCGTCATTTCTTAACAAAAGTTTAAGCAACTATATATTTTAATTTATCACGACTTTAAATTTACATTATAGTATTTTTTTAGAAGTTGGCGTGTAATTTTGCTAATTAAGCGTAAAGAGCTATATTTACAACTTTGGTGTCTTTAGCGACCCCAATGAAATTTTTCGGCAAACATTTTCGTAGAATATTTAAATCCTTAAGTGTCCAAATTTACCCATTAAGAGGGTAGCTAGAGGGTTAAGATCTTCCACAAAAATGATCCTCATAAAATTCCACTATATAACTCTGACAATGAGAAATCTCTCAGACATTAACATACATCATTTTTTTATTTAGTATAATGCTCCCTTCGACAAAAAAAAAATAAAACTTTGACCCACTGTAAAAGAAAACTCAGACCAGCTGGTTTATTCTACAAAAATGATCTACTCAACATGCCCTTTCAAAATTATAGGGTCGCTATTCTGTTCCAAAAATGCTGTTGGACAGTGCTATTAAGGTCACTTCTGGCAAGTATACCCACTCTAGAGTATATCACTACATGTTCTTTTACGAAACTTTAATTCAAGAGTTTTTTAGTTTCGAAATACGCTATTATTCAGCAACGGTTCTTGGACTTCTATTAAGACAGCGAATCCTACCTATGCGTGATGCCGGCTTATTTAAAAAACCGAAGCATCGGAAAATTTCGCCACCACCGTCACAACAGCCTCATCCTCTGTACCTGCCAGAATGTCGTCCTCACAAGGTTTATATAACCTCCTTAGAAAAGGATGAGACGCTTGTCTCCTCCAGATACTTGCTATGAGGAGACGTTTCTCTCGGATCAGTGATGTGTTATATGCTTATAATAAATCTTTAGTGGTTTCTCTCTTGTCTCTATACTACACCTTCACCTTAATTTATCCATCATATAAGAATGAGTCAGTCTCCGCGATCCAGAAACTTGGGATGAGGGGCGTTCTCTTGAAATCTTTAAGTTTTTCTACCGCATCATTATTATTGGATGAGATGGTATTCGCCATATGGCTATCAGGCACTTGCGATAAGCGGACGTTTGCTTCAAATTCGATAACAATGTTATCCGATGCAGAATCTTTAAGTTTTTATCTTTTGTTAAAAATATATTGCGAAAGTACTCTGGAAGTCAACCAGTTTGGTGTTTTCGTAATCATCTCGTCAAAGCGTATTTTTGAGACATTGGGTAAGTCGTTCTCGGTGCAGCCTACCAATTATTAGAAGCCTCATCTTCTTACTAGTCTTGGTCTTACTAAGTGTCAGCAAACTACTTGTTCCTGCACCCCATATGTAGTATCTTTGTTGTTTCCCTTACAATTACGCTGTGGAAAAATTAAAAGTCCCAGTTCCCTTTAGTTTGGAAACATCCGTGTTGCATCGAGTTCTCACTGGCATATGAGCTAAGGTTCTATGCAACCAGAAGAGTCTGACATACTTCAGGTATACTATCTATATATATATCTTCTGATGGTACGACTTATGGTCTCGATCCCATCACTTGTAGACTACGTACTGTGAGGGCTGCATCTATTGCTGAGCATTTCCATGTTAAGTGATCACAGTATTTTTGGCTCAGGTCACGGATTTTGATGAAACTTGGTATAGTGGTTGTACAAAGTGTTGTCAACATAACATGCAAATTATTTTACAAAAAAAGGTCTACTATGAAGATTACATAACTTTTTATAGATCCTACAGATTTGAGCGACATTGTTGCCGGATGAACGGTTATTTAAACCATGCTTATCGCAAAATAAAACATAATTTGGTTTCGACGCCATGGACCAAATAATAGAATGTTTTTCTTACTTACTTTAAAATGTTTTAAATCAACGTTGCAGAAAAAGTTGAAGGCCATGTCTAATTACCCTATTTACAAAGTACTCTTATGCCTAATGCAGCATTAGCATCAATTACAAACCCCAACTTCAACATTAGGCACGTCTTTAAAGAAAAGCTATGAAAAAGTAAAAATTTTCTACTTTTGGCAAAGATCGACCTTGCGCGACCTTAACGAACTTTTTAAAACTTGTTTCCTTTTGGCACAGAACTGTTGGCGTCATGACAACTTTTGTGTGCAACTCAAAAGTGATTAATGGTAATTTTTGCGTTTCAATCCGGCCTATTGAGCATTTTAGAAAATACTGGGACAAACCTGTCATAAAGATTTAATTATTTCTCTAGAAAGACAAAAAAGGCCATCGTGGAACTTGGCTATATTGTAGAGGACAATTTGGCCTAAAATACAAAAAATAAAATTTAAAAATAAAAAGGGGATTTTTTTAAGTAAATTTTAAAAATATTTATAAAAGAAATTCTTTTTAATTTTATTTCCTATTTTTCATTACGAGTGCAAATAGTTACTAAAATTTTGCTAAACGTCCCATATTAATAGCTTTTTACCGATAAAAAGATATAATTTTTTTAATAAACTTAGTATTCCTCAAAATTCGCAGTTTCGAAAATTTTAAAATCTTCATAGTAGGCCTGTTTTTTTTATTATTTTGCAAAATAATTTGCATGGATTGTTGACAACACTTAGTACAACCAGTATACCAAGTTTCATCAAAATTCGTGACAGGAGCCAAAACTACTGTGATCACTTAACATGGAAATGCTCTGCTATTGATTGAACGTGCAGTACAGTCACTGTGACTAATTGACGTTCTAATGTACCTACTTATACCTAGACAGCACATACGTTGAACGTTTTTTTTTTCTTTGCACTTGTTTGCCATTGATATCCACCATTCTACTCAGGCGTATGTTATTATTGGTCTAACCACGCTCAAGTAAAGCCAGCATGCCATTCTTGGACTGAGTCCACATTTTGAACATATATCTCTTCCGCACAACTACCAACATCTTTATGCTTTGGTGGCTCTTCCTTGTATGTGATGCTTCCAAATCAGTTACCGGTCCGAGATTACTTCAATTGTCCTTCTCTTTTCAGGAAACGAGGCTCGTCGAATCACGCGATCTTCGTTTTCCTGTCAAATAGTCATGTCTTTACTTTATCTGAGTTTATATTTAATCCTCTTGGTTGCGCCCTGTTATACATATGCTAAGTTAAGTACCCCCTCCACTCTTCTGGACTCATAGCTCTTCCCATACACGGGGCAAAATCGCCTTTTTTGATATGTTTGAATCGAAAGAAAATATATTTGGAACACAAATTTTTAAATATTATATATTTCTTAGCAAATAAATTTTATTTGAAAATCAATAAAATATATTTGGAACGCATATATTAATATATTACAACAAATTATATTTGCAAACTAAATTTCTCAAATAAAATATGTGTTTAAATACAAATAAAATTATTATTAAGGAATTTTTCCAAATATATTTTTTTTAAAAAATATTTCCAAAACTTTTGCTGAGTTTTTCATATTTCAGTTTAAATTTTTCTTGGATTTCGAATTGTACCTCCCAGTTATGATACCATATGCAGCATTACCTTCTGTTTTAAATCAATCATTTCAAATTTCTGAGTATTCCAAGCCATCATTAGTTGTCAATCCTCTAAGTACTTTATATTGATCCAAGATTATATGATTTCAATTATTATTTTTTACGAACATTAAAAATTTCTAAAAATTTTACTTTGAATTACTGAAAAATTTTACACAATTTATGTATTTTATGAATACTTAAATGCAAATAAATATTTGTTTCGGAAATAATGGTCCCAAATAAAAACATATTGGAATGTAAACAAATATTTGTTTACAACAACATCTTCCCAAATACACAATTTTTGTGTGTACCAAATATTACATGCTTAGAGTCTACTCCAAACATATATATGTTTCAAGCCGAATATGTTTGGGACAATATACTACAGAAGCGATTTTTTTTCAGCGTGTAGAAGAGGCGATAAAATGCTCACCTGAGGTGTTCCACGGTTTCCCTTGTATTCCCTTCCTTCTTTCCCTTTTTAATTCTATCACGATAATGTTCAGCCAAATTTCTGAATTGTTAACAAATTATAAATTATTTTTGATACGGTTGTTTTATGTTTGCCTATCACGGTTTTTATTTACTTTCACGAAAATGTTTGGCCAATTTCTGAATACGGTTGTTGTCCGTTTGCTTACTTTATTGCATGATTTTTTAGTAGTAGTTCTGTTTACTTCACACAATCAGAAACTGTCAAGTACTGAACAATAGTTTAAGGCGCTACTCTGTATTAGTTGTTCGTATTAAACATCCACGTCTCTAGGTGTAACCCAGTTCTCGAAGCACTGAATGAATTATTTTCATAATATTTAAGATGTTGTCACACCGTAACTTTTCGTAATATATGAAACTCCTAACAGAATATTAAATAAGTGTGTTGTATTTGTCGACAAAATTTTTATCGAAAATAAATTCTTCATACACAATATTTTGTCGGACTGAAAAGTATGTCACATTTGCAATAAAATATGCTAGTTTTTTTCAATGAAATTCAACTTTTAACTGCCGGACCCACTATGTCGAACGACTCTATACGAAGAACAGCTCATTTGTGATCTTTAAAAATCATCAACAAGACAAAGCGAATGAAAACATACTAGGTTTAGGTTATAAGTCATGCGAACGTTAAATTTCGACATCGTGGTTCAGGCGTTAATTTTAATTTATTGTTGTGGATGACCAATTTCTTCAAGGTGGCGCAAAAGTAATCCTCCTATCAGAAAATGCTATAAATTTTGCGATTGGCCCCTAATGCCTAATGTTGACATTTGTGTAGTAAACACATGCGAAATACACGTTAATAAACAATGTTACGCTACACTGCTCCAGAACGCGGAATATTGCTGACTATTTATTTGACCAATAATCGGTCGGTGACTTTGGCACAAAAAACATCGAAAGGTTACTTTTGCGCCACCTGTTATAAGATAAC
Organism: Eudasyphora cyanicolor; assembly: GCA_963930755.1. Taxonomy (NCBI): domain Eukaryota; kingdom Metazoa; phylum Arthropoda; class Insecta; order Diptera; family Muscidae; genus Eudasyphora; species Eudasyphora cyanicolor. Next base: position 95,936,687 of record OZ005737.1, on the reverse strand, counting down.
ATGTTTGAAGACAAAATAACATTAAATCAAAGTACATTACAAATGTAAAATTAAAAACAAGTGAGAAAGTTCAATCGGGTAAACCGACTTATGAATCCCCTCACCTTGAGTCCCAAAAAAATATTCGTAAATTTATTTTTTTGTTTTAATTAAATTATTGTCAATTTAAATGGCATTTAATAACTTGATAGTATGTATTGGTATTAAAGTTAAAAGCTGTTTACATTTGGTACAAAATGGTCCATTTGTGTGGGTGGTACCAACATGGGTGTGTCAATAACGGTCACTATTCTCAGAACTCTAGATACTATAAAAGCATTCGACCGTACAAAATTTCAAGTATTTATATTCACTGGTTTTAACGTTAAAATCTGTTAACTGTTGGTACAAAAAGGTCCATTTGTGTGGGAGATACCAAAAGAGGCATGCCAATAACGCCCAGTTTTCTCTGGACTCTAGGTACTATAAAAGCATTATACTGTACACAATTTCAAGTATTTGTATGAACTGATGTTAAAGCCATAAGCAGTTAACTTTTGGTGAAAAATGGTCCATTTGTGTGGGAGGTACCAAAAAGAGAGTGGCCACTTCGCCACTGACGTGTTAGCGATTAACAAAGTAATACTATGTGTGAAATTTCAGATGATTCGAGTAGTACAGAAGATATTAAAGAATCAATATTTCACTAAAAGTTAACCCTTTGTGGGGGAGGTACTAGAAGGAGTGGACCAATATGGCCCATGTTCGAACTTAGCCGGAGATAGAGAAAAATGTTACCACATACCAAATTTGAAGTCAATCGGTTACTCCTTTCGAGAGTTATCGTGCGCACCAGCCAGCAGACGATGTGTTGCACTTTTGGCTCGTAGCAAATGATATATACCCTCCTCTCTAAGGTGAGGGGATAAAAAAGAAACAATTCTACATGAATAACTATGAAGTTAATATTTAATAGACATTTTAAAATTAAATTCGTCAATATCCAAATCACCAACGACTTAAAATCACTTTTGGAGTTCGAAATCACCCGAACATAATTCGAACAATCTTTTTTGGGAAGCTATGAATAATAAACCGGGCGATTTCGAACTCCAAAAGTGATTTTATGTCGCCGGTGATTTTAAAATCACCGTGATATCAAATCGATTTGTTACAGAACAGACCCGAATGATTGTAAAATCTCTGAATTTATCGTCGCACGCAAAGAATGAAATACTTTTCACATGAGTAACATTTTGACACCTTCACCAGCGTTACCTTGGGAAATATGAAAAAGTGGCACAAAAGGGGATTGTTTTTAAAAAAGAGGCACAAAAAGGGTATTTTTCAAAAAAAGGCGCAAATTTTACGTAAGTTAATTTTATTTAAACAATATAGTAAAATTGAATAAAAAAGGACCAAAAGCAACGGAAAATAACTCAGTTAATAATAAGAGGTAACATACACATTAAAACTAAAAAACAATTGAATTTCATTTAAAAAAACATCAAAATGGAATCAAAAATAACAAAAAACAGTAGTTCGTTAAAATAGCCATTAACAACATAACAAGGCACATAAATATGGGTAGTTCTTTCTCAAACGTCCTGACAAAAAATTGGAACTTTCTCAAATTCCCAGAAAATGTTGCCCTCGTATGTCGGAGTGATTACCTTTACAATTAAATACATATATTGAATGAAAATTGAGAGCAGAAGAGGAGGTCTTTGTCCAAAGAATTTATTTTTTCTTCTTAAACACTTTCCGTCATTTTTAACCGACACCACACTGTGGTACAGGGTATTATGACTTTGTGCATTTGTTTGGAACGTCTAAAAAAAGAGATAGGTCCATAGTTTATTATACCGATAGGTATATAATCACTTTTTGAATCGATTTAGCCATGTCCGTCTGTCGATGTATTCTTGTGATCAAAGTGCAGATCGCAAATATGATGCGATATTTACACAAATTGGTACAGATGCATTTCTTAGGCTAGGGACGATCGCTATTAAAAATGGGGTATGTTTGGTATAGCCTCCATATAAAGGTCCCCTTTGATGTCTGTTCTTGATGATCTAGAAAACGCATTTTTATTTGATTAGGCAAAAATTTAGGAATTTTTACTTGATATTGGACCTAATCGTCCATAGTAACAATGGGGCATATCAGTCCATTTTTTGGTATGTTGCATGTCGCCAATTCTAATCGGATGGTACGAGGGTTGCTATTTGTATTTCGGTCCTGGCAATGCTGGTGTTGCCAGATGAAAACTGGAACTTCCATTGGAAAGTATGACATTTTTTAGCATAAATTCACTCAGACCCCTTTGTCATTTGAGCGCGAATTGTTTTGGTTACAGTGTGCTGAAAATTCACCTCCAAAACATGGTTTTTGAACGCTTCAACAGCTGCTTCTGGCGTCGAAAAACGTTGACCAAACAGTTTTTTCTTGATGTGAGTGAATAAGAAGAAGTCATTGGGTGCCAAATCAGGGCTATACGGCGGATGACCCATCAATTCGACGTTTTGGCCGGTCAAAAAGGCGCTGATTTGAGCCGATGTGTGAGAGCTCGCATTGTCATGGTGCACAATGATTCGTCTACTCTTGTTCGTTTTTCGAATTTCTCCGAAGACTACAGGCAAACAAATTGTTGTGTACCACTCAGAATTGACCGTCCTACGTTGCTCAAGCGGAACAGTCGCCACATGACCAGTTTTGCCGAAGAAACAGGCGACCATTTGCTTCAAATTGCTCCTTCTACGAACAACTTTCGTTGGATTTGGCTCGCCTTCGAAGACCCACACTAGACCGTTTATAGCACATGATGCAAAAAATGAAAGTTGCTGCGATCTTTGATTTCCGGACCGAAAAAGTTTCCATTTGGCCTACAAGACTTCCATAAAAATTTTTGTGCCGATCTGATAACCCTAGGGTCTGCCCAAAGTTCATTCAAAATTTAGAACACACGTATGTTTAAATAAGTAAAATTACATTTCTTTGTATTATTAATTAATAAATAGTTTTTAAATATTAAGATCGGTGAAAAAAAAACAAAAAATACAATTAATTCAATATTATATTAGATCTGACTTGTAATGTGAGGGACATTTTCTACGATATTCTTCAATGCACTGTAATATAAATTGATTTTGTTCTTCGTCTTTCGTAAGTATTCTGTTGTAATCATTCATAAATTGTACACCGCGTTCAGCAGTATCGTTAACAACAAACAGATTACGACAAACATCGATAGCATCTTGATAATCTTCGTTTACTTCCCAAATGGATGGGTCATGCTTTAAAAATTTAGTACTCAATCCAAAAGCACCGAAAAAATGTTTGGTTTTGTATGAGACGAAATCGCTCAAATTATTACACAGCAATAGTTTCGGGTCGGAGAATTTTCGATCGTTTTCCAGATTTACGACGGGTTCTGTTGATTGCAGATGCCTAATCATTTTTCGTTTCTCTTCGAGTGAAACATCCGAATCGAAAAATGCCAAAACCATTGATTCTGGGCCAAATACCACAAATGATTTTTCCATTTCTTCAAAACAGCTTCAGACACATCTCGGTCGATTTCTGCGTATGCGATGGAGTCTTTCAACTCCATCTTGATTTGGTGCTCGTATGGCATTTGTGCATGTAAACCACGCTTTGACATACAGCCGCACGAGAAAAATGCATATATTCCGTAGCCCACTGGACTCTCGTTTTGTCAATGCAAACTGCTCTCGAAATAGGTATATTTTTAAGGCATAAATGCCTTTTCCCATGAACCTTGCGTGGTATGTTGGTGCCGACACCACCAAGAAACATTATTGTTAATTGTAATAGTTCCTTGTAATCAGCTCGGATTTGTGTTTCATTTAGCTGTTTAATGCAGAATTTCTTAATGACTTCGCAGTCAACATTACTTATTTTTGAGCGTACAGTTGGATCTTCGAGTCCGTTTTTAAACGATTTGTGGTCGAGACTTACCCAAACGGCAGCAAAACGATTAAAAATAGGCACTTCAGGACCACAAGTCGCCGAAGTTTTACCTCAAACACATGTTTCAATACTATCTCCATCATGTGATGAGAACATGGGAACTTGATTAATTTTCGATCTAATTTGTTCTGCAACAAAATGCACGATCCAGTGTTTTGACCTGTATTTGATGAGTGTATCATAAACGACTTTGGCCATATTTTCTCCAGTACCAGCCGGGATTTTGGGGGCGCCCAAAAATGTTGATGTGTAGATCGATTAATCACAAGCTCATCAACAGTGGTCACATCATGAAATATCTGTTTGTTTGACGGCAGTTTGGCTCCAGATATTGTATGTGATACATGCCCAACTGATTCTACGGTGCGAAATTTATCACTGGATCTAGTAACAATTTTGGATGTGGTCGGTCTGGAGACAAATAAGAATATGACTAAAATTAAATTTTGTGCGAAGCTGTCCCTTTCTCAATTCACTTAGGCTGGAGGCAGAGCGCGTTCTGTAAACGACCCTGCTGCATGGACGTATAGCGCGCTGCAAAGTTCTGCTTATGTTTTTTTATTTGACCAGTAGAAAAATGTCAGACTGATGCGAAAAATCAACTATCATGCAAATCCGTTGTTTTTTTTCATGCATGCACAAGCATGATCTATTTTTTATTGCGATTGCTCTTACGTCTACATACATATGTACATAGAGGCCATGTCGGTGTGCATGCATGCCCTGTCATGACGTAAAATTCAAATGAAAACTGCTGTAACTTTTTCGTTTCTCGGTCGATTTTGATTGTTTACGACTTGTAAGAAAGAAAATTTTATTCAAAGACCATTTAAAAACTTTTCATGCTAATAAAATATTTTTTAATTACTTGAACATGTGACATTTGATAAAAACCCAAATTTTGTTCATGTAAAGTGAGTTTTGTGTTTTCAAACAACTTTGGGCAGACCTTAGCGTTATCCAATCGGCACCAAATTTTTTATTGGAGGTTTGCAGGTCAAATGGAAACTTTTTCGGCCCGGAAATCAGTACCGAAAAAATAATAAATGGTCTAACCCACACTGTCGATTGCTGTTTTGTTTCGGGCGAGCTTCGGCCACGATTGAATTAATTAAACCAGTTTTTCACAGTGCTATAGGATGGTGCTTCATCGCCATACAAAGATTTAAGTTCCTCGATGCACTCTTGTCGTGATAATCCACGTCGAAAGTTGTGAAAAATGATCGCACGAAAATGTTCTCGAGTTAATTCAATTTTGTTGCCAAATTAATTTTTTCGCCATGGCGCCAGGCAACACTTAGTGTGGTGGACCAAGTTCAGTGTCATTATAATTAATTTTTAAATATGTGTGGAAATATGTTTTTGTTTATGTCATCCGAATTTCTCTACCATATTCAGATAGAATGTTTTCTTGAGTAGGATTTTTTTATGGGTAATTTATCAGTTCTATTCTCAGTAATGGTGATTTTTTCCAACATGATTGGAAAAAAATCACTAGTTTATAGCAAGTTTTTTCAAAAGTCGTATGGTGATTTCGATTCTGAAAAATAATTCCACCACATCATGTTGCAACATTTTAAAAATTCCTCCTGCACCCTCTGCTAATTTCGCATTTTATACCTACATTATTGCGCAACCCTTTGGTAGGGCAATAAAAATGTACGCTTTCATTTAGGTTTGGTACAGAAGTCTGCTTTTTGACAGTGCAACACTCCACACCGTGGACTAGGCTGAGTGTGGAGAATGCTATATTTTCGTATTTGCAGAGTGTAATAATTTTACAAACGAAATCAAAACCCGTTCATACGGCTGCACCATTTGTGTAAAATGTAGAAAAAATTGTATATTTTTTTGCACAAATGAAATCACCAATATTTATTCCTAAGATAAGCCTTTTAGTGGACATCGGTAGTCACAGTTTTCAAATTACACCTTTTCTGGTCTGAATGAGAAATTGTAAATTTATATTTAGAATCGTAGTTTTGTATTGGGGGAATGTTAGTCATGTTAAAAAAGTAAATTAAAAATGAGAACATTATGAATTTAATGTAAGATGTGTAAATTCATATTGAGAAATAACAATTTTTAATGAGAACATAACAAGTAAGAAAGTTTCAGTCGGGTAAACCGACTAAGGTATACCCTCACTTTGTGAGTAATGTAATATTGAATATTACTCGAATTATTCTGTCAATTTGTGTGGGAGTTACGAGAAGGGGTTTATATAATACACCTTTTTTTCGCTGAACATTAGATACTTTAAATTCATTGCACTGTGCCGACTTATAAGCATTTATGTGCACTGGTATAAACGTTATGAGACATTAAATTGTGGTATGATTTGGGAATTTTTCTGTGGGAGGTACAAAAAGGGGCGTGGCAATAACGCCCATTTTTCACAGGGCTATAGACACTATAAAAACATTACACTGTAAAAAATTTCAAGTATTTGTATACACTGGTTTTAATGTTATAAGCTGTTACTCTTGGTGCAAAAAGGTACCTTTGTGTGAGAGGTACCAAAAGGGGCGTGGCAACAACACCCATTTTTCCCTGGACTGTAGGCAATATAAAAGCATAATACTGTACAAAATTTCAAGTATTTTTATACACTGTTATTAATGTTATAAGCTGTTAGCTTTTGGTGCAAAATGGTGCATTTGTGTGGGAGGTACCAAAAGGGACGTGACGACTTCGCCCATTTTTCTCGAGTTGATAGCGACTAATAAGCTAATACTATGTGTGAAATTTCAAAAGATTCGAATAAGTAGTATAGCAGTTATTAAAGAATCAATATTTCACAACATTTTAACCCTTTGTGGGGGAGGTACTAGAAGGAGTTGACCAATAGGGCTTCGAACTTAGCCGGAGATAGAAAAAAATATTACCACATACCAAATTTGAGGTCAATCGGTTACTCCTTTCGAGAGTTATCGTGCGCACCAGCCAGCAGACACACAGACAGACAGACAGACAGACGGACGGACATTGCTCATTCGACTTAAAATGACCCAAAACGGATTTCCTCCGAACATACTTGGGGTCGAACTTAGCCGGAGATAGAAAAAAATATTACCACATACCAAATTTGAGGTCAATCGGTTACTCGTTTCGAGAGTTATCGTGCGCACCAGCCAGCAGACACACAGACAGACAGACAGACAGACGGACGGACATTGCTCATTCGACTTAAAATGACCCAAAACGGATTTCCTCCGAACATACTTGGGGTCTTAGGTCACTCCTTCGACGTGTTACACTTTTTTCCGTAGCAAATGATATATACCCTCGTCACACTAAAGTGAGGGTATAAAAATGTATAATGAGATATGAGCAAATATACATTAAACCGGGTTGGCATCCATGTAAAAAAAGCTCCCGAATGCGAGGTGGAATATGAAAGCTTACCTCGAGACATTCGCAAAAACATTTTTTTAAAATTTTCCGAGCCCGCGGAATCGGGACAATATCGTTTTTTATTGTAACTTTTTTGTTTGCTTCTCGATTTTCACATGCGATACATCAATGTTTTGGTCTCGATAAGTACTAGACGATGCTGATGCACAAAGTCATTTTTTAATGAAGACTTCACTTACTGCAGTTAATACCCCTAAAATATAAAAATATTTTTCTATAGGAATAAGCGCTTTAAAAACCATGATCAACAAAAAAGTTAAGTCTTCATTAGAAAATGACGTGGTACATCGGCGACAAATATGAGGCAATGTAGTACTCGCCAAGACCAACACATTGATGTATCGCATGTAACAATCGAGATACAAACAAAAAAGTTACGATAAAAAACGTTTTCCGGCCAATTCCGCGGGCTCGGAAAAAATTAAAAAAAGTTTTTGCTATTGTCTCGAGGTGAGCTTTCATATTCCGCCACGCATTTGATAACTTTTTTTGGTGACCCGATACGATAAAAAAACTATTTTTGGGCCGATTCCGCGGGCTCTGAAAAAATTTAAAAAAATGGCTTTGTAATTGTCTCTAGGTAAGCTTTAATATTCCGCCTCGCATTTGATAACTTTTTCGTGACCCAGTCTAAAATACATTCATGTTGAGAACATTTATTTTAGATAGGTGGGACATTGAGAATTTTTCCACACTTTACTATGGTGTAATCAAAATACAATAATTGTTAATTTTTCGATGTTTTTAAGAGGTTTTAATTAAAAAAATATTAATATTTAATTACAAAAAATTGACTTTTTCGCAATATATTGTAATATGTCTTTGAAACCGCTGATGGGATGATAAAATTACACTGTACAACAATTTCAACTTTTCCAAAATTACTGACAATGGAATGTAGGTGTATATAGATCACATTGGAAGATCAGGTTATTCTTTCGTGTTGTACAGTGTTATACATATTACTACTATTATTAAGGCTACTCAATTTAGGATTCTTTAAAGCTTTCTTGTAGCAATTCGGTTAAATGCTTCTCAAGTTATGTTAAACATGTGGTTTAACCTTTTTTAGATGTTTTCTCTTTATTTTGGTAGATAAACAAGTCCTATCCCACTAATAGACCAATAGATAGATCAAGCATCGTCCGCTGTCATGGCAGCTATTATGATTAAATTTTTCCTGGAATATAAATAAACTTAAGAAATATTATACAACAAATATAAATCATTTTTTGCTCACAATTATTATGGACGTAATAGGATCAGCCCGCCTAATACAATTAGAAAGAAGTTGCTCATCTTCAACACGTAGTGTTAATGAATTCTAAATAATAAAATACAAAATTTGGTATTCGACAAAAAATACTATGCTTACTGATATGTAGTAAAGCCTTTCTAATCGTCCAACTAATCTCAGAATCCACGCCATCTACTGGCGATTGGTGTAGAGACAACTGTGTCGAACTGGCAACCCATACCTGTCACATGGGTGGTGAAAATTGTGAATTTAAGTCTTGCTTGGAGCTTTGGCTGTGTGACTTGTAAGCTTTCTTCGTAGGTATATAATTCCCATATGCAAATTTCTTTGTAGATTGGTATATATACAATAGGCCGGGTCGATTTGTGGAGAGGCAAAAAAAGTCGCCATTGCTCAGTAAAAATCGTATTCTAGGGATCAAAATAAGAAACTTTGCCGAAGAAACCATACCTCTAAAACGAATTCTGATGTCCCGGAATTTGGGTCGAACTTTTGGGTAGGGGCAAATTTTGAAAAATGTCACTTTGACCCATTTAGAGTGCTCCAATCGAGTCCATTTGGACTCTTAATGGGTCAAAGTGGGATTTTTTCCGGGACATCAGAATTCGTTTTAGAGGTATGGTTCCTTCGGCAAAGTTTCTTATTTTGATCCCTAGAATACGATTTTCACTGAGCACTTCACTGAGTGGGGGTCGGTCATACATTTGGACTCGATTGGAGCACTCTAAATGGGTCAAAGTGGGATTTTTTCGGGGACATCAGAATTCGTTTTAGAGGTATGGTTCCTTCGGCAAAGTTTCTTATTTTGATCCCTAGAATACGATTTTCACTGAGCAATGGGCGATTTTTAAGTCGACCCGCCCTAATATACAAGTGATGAGCGCCACAACTACAAGCTCACACTGTGTCATGTATAAGTCCCTCTGATGATATTCCCGCACAGGATTGAAATACGTATAAGGGTATGTGTTTACTTACATGGCTTTCAAAGCGCAGTGTCTTATCTTTTCCAATACACCACAAAAACCCCTCTTTCGAAAGGAAGAGTTGATCGAAAAAGCTGAACAATTCGAATGTGAAAACATTCAATAAATCTAATCAAATTAAAATTTAAATCGATCATTAACAAAATACTTCTAAAAACATTTACGTAAAAGAAAAACATCGAACGATACTTATGGAATTAAAATATTTTCGAAATACCAAAATGTAATTGACTTCCTCAGAAATCGGTTCAATCCTGTATTCTTTCGTGTATATTAGCAGTGTCGAACATTCTTCTAAGACTATCTCATCATCACAAAACGCCATGTAAATGCGAAACTTATGGTGAATTCTTTTCTTCAAAAAAGTGCAACACTTGCATTGCCCTTCTTCCGAAAACAGCACTATTATATCGCTTTTTTGAAATTTTTAAATTTTAGTTGTGCTAAATTCGAGTAACTTAATTACCAAATTTCAAAAAAGTATCACAAAAGTGCCGTTTTCGGAAAAAGGGCAATGAATGTTGCACTTTTTTACAGAAAAGAATTCGCCATTATTTTTTTATGTTAATCATTTGTATTTTTCTTTTCTAAAATCACTTAAAAATAATCTGCGCAAAGGTTAAATTGAAGCGCCTCTTTAAAAATACCGACAAGTTATAACAAAATATATAGTTCTAAATGGAAAAAATAGATTATTCAATTTCTTCACCATTTAATGGCTGCCTATGTCCACTTTTGTGTATATTCTGCAGTAGCCACGCCCAAATAGATATGCATTTTTCCATTATTTTTCAGGTACGTACTAATGAGGAAAAAATAATACGACACACTTTTTCAAAATTCGAGTTGAAACATATTTTCGTTTTTTACAATTAAATTAAAAGTTGTTATTGTTTTTGGTATTCGACCTTTGTACTTTATTAAGCTTTTTATTAAAGTTTGAATAAAAGAGCCCGTGCGAAACGAGATGACGAGTTAACTCGAGTTAATTTATTCGACATTTCGTCGGCTTAATGCTATTTTGTTCCATACGCCATTTTGTATGATCAGAGAAAAACGCAATTTATTGTTTGAGTAAAAACGGGACTGAAGAGTTACACACTTTTTATTTCATAGGGTTCGCAACAGTGTTTATATGATTCTCATGCATTTCTATGTCATTACATCCAAAAATAAGCAAGTTATAACCATTTTTGTACTTGGCATTTTGGTCCATATCCACTTTTATTTTAATATTTTTTCGTAGTTGTATTACATGGACCACAAAAAGGGTCGGTATGGAAGGACACTAATTTACATATTGTGATCGAAAGAACGTAAAATACTGAGTGAAAAATATAGGGCGATAGAAAAATTGAGAAATAGAACAAAAATATCGAAATTATTTCCCGTTATTCAGAGTAAAACAAATTTTCCCTACCAATATCTCGAAAACTAGGCGAGATAGGAAAAAAATGATTGCAGATTCTGAAAGAGCATGCTTGGAATCCATATTATCAACTCCTAACTCAAAAACCACAAAAATGGCGTATGGACCAAAATAGCATTAAGCCGACGATTTAATAAAAAGCTTAATTAAATGAATGCTTTCGTGGAATTTTCATTACTAACTGAGTTGAATACGAAAATATAAGTGTAAATTATTATCAAAATTCGTTCGCCTTTTTCCCCCGAAGACCTAAATGTCCGAATTTAGTACTATCATATATAAAAACATAAGAGGTTTATTTAAATATGAAAGTAAGTATTCGTTTTAGTTTTCATTCAAAAATAATCCCATTAAATTGCATATACATACATACTTTTTGTTTGTTTATAATTTTATATTTTTTATTCTAAAGTTAATTAATTTTCTTTTTATAACTCTTCTAATTTCAGATTGATAATCATTTGCGCAATTATCATTTGTAGTTAAGCAGTTCCTTTTATTTTTATATATTTTTTATTGTTGATTCCATATTTTTTAGCATTATTTTTAAAATGTTCTCTCAAAACGTGTACGTTGTTATTATTTTGTTGAGTTTTAATCAAAATATTTATTTAAATATTGAAATCTCCTAAAATTTGTGATTTATATTAAGTTGATTTATAAATTGAAACCGAGTGAGAGTTAATTACTTAAAAACTAATTCGAGGGTGATATTATGTTTAAATAAATTATATACACATACATACATATTCGATAAATAAATTATATCTTATAAACAATATTATTTACAATAAACTTTTTACTATTCAAAATTGAATTCAAGTATTGTAATTTGCTGAATTTGCATTCATAATTACATACATATACGTATTATAATTTACTTTTGTTCTGTCGTCCACCTAAATAATCTCGAATGTACGATAAACCAACGCCATCAGAAAGAGTTTTTCAATATTTACCGCTATAAGCTTGATTTCTCCATATGATAGATCATATTGTGAAATCCTTTAATTAATTTATCTTCATCTTCTCAGGACATACACAATGGACCGAATGGTCCCCGAGTGACGTGATGCACACCAGCAATGGTTGTGTGTCGCGCGTCCTTAGCCTAACCTAAAAATATCAGAACTTCAAAACTTTTAGACAAATGTTTTGTAATATGCTAAACATTTGTGTTATTGTGTTATTTCAGTAATTGAACCATTCTAAGAACTGTAACATTTGAAACTGCCAAGTAAGGTAAACAAACAACAAATATGCCAAGTTGTTGAGTACAACTATCACTGCTGAAAAGATATTTGGAACAAAACTCAGTAAACCACTTGGGCGCCTCAGCAAGTAACTGTTTTTTAGCCACCCAGTCCTTGCCACAGTACCTGTGGCTACGCTGTGGTGAACATGTGTCTCCCCTACACTCGTGGGAACTATATGGATACAAAAACCAGTAAGGAAAGGCGAAAGTCGGGAGTGGCCGACAATGTAATAGTAGTATCAGATTAAAATTGTATACATAGATTTACTTTTGTGAAATACAGCTTTTATAGCATTAATGGCCAAATTGGAAGGAACATATAGATATGTATATGAATGCTACATCTAAATCTGAACTTATTTTCCTTAAATTCGGCAAAGTGGGGAACTTCTGTAGCGCTAAAAGGTCAAATCGGAAGGAACATATATACAGGGTTGCCCATATTCGACGGACCCACGGACTCGTTGGGCCCATTCCAATCGACGAGGCTTGTCCGCAGGCAACAATCTTTGCGTCAATTGAATTTTGTACGGGAACAAATGCAAATCAACGCGAATAATCCGTTGTAAAGTGGACCGAGCCATGCCCAACTGCTGAGAACGGCGTTTTTGGGATGTTCTTGGGGACCTCTCAACACTGGCTCGTACGGCAGCGATATTCTCGGCCGATCGCCTTGGTCGACTTTTATTTGGCCTCTTCGGATTAGAAAGAGCCTCACCAGTCGAAAATTTTTCGTATAAACGCTTAATGGTGTTCTTAGAAGGCGCACTTCTCACATTTTTTAATATTTTAAAAGCACGTTGACTTGACTTCTTCTGTTGAATGTAAATTTCAACTATTTCAGAGCGCTCGCGTGGCGTGTATTGTTCCATGGTAAAAATCTGCTTGGACTGACGCTTCAAACGCGGTATGTCATTAAGCGATCTGAAATCTCTGTCAAAAGTTATGGCGTTGCCAGATGGGTCCGTCGAATATGGGAGACCCTGTATGGGGGCTATACGTTAATCTGAACCGATTTTCTTCAAACTCGGAAATGTGGAACCCTGTATAAAGAAACTTCACCCTGCTAAATTTCAAAATGATTGAATGTTAAATACAGCTTATATAGATCTAAAAGGTTAAATCGGAAGGAACATATTAATAGGGTCTAAATCTGAATCTGAACCAATTTTGACCAATTTCAATAAGGTTTTTCCATCCAGGTGTGACAGAGCCCATATTGCCAAATCCCAGTAAGATCGGAATGAAATTGCGACTCGTAATTTTTTTTTGTGTCCTAGACCTAAAAATTATTTTTTTGTATAGATTGTACTGTTATATAAAATCAAAACCAAAAATTTTTTTATGGATAAATCTTTTTTAAAAAAATTTTTATTAAAAATACTAATATCGTCGAAGGTACCCTTAGTATTTGCACTATAATTTTTGGAGTATATACCCGATCAGGTCGACTTATACGTTAAATTTAAGCTATTAATGTGGGCTACCATGTTGAAAATATCTCTTTCACTTAAAAACAGTGGTTTAGTAACAGTCATTAAACAAATTGGAAAAAGTAGATTTAAAAAAAAAAAAAAATATCCTGGGACGAAAAAAACATAAAAAATGGAAAAAAATCGAAAACAAATGAATCCATTTTTTTAAAGTTTGCATCCTAGCGAAGAAAATAATGCCTATTTGAAAAAAATTTATGGATAAAGAAATTATAGACTTTTTGGTAGACGTAAGAGAATTTCAAAAAATCTTTTTTTTTTTAAATTTTTGTTTAAATAGCGATTTTATTTGTTACTTTTATTTATATTATGTGCATTTGAGTTTATTTTCATGTACAAGTTTCATTAGAAGTAATTGTGAGTTCTTTGTTGACGTTTGTAGATTTCGGAATCGGTTTCTCTAATGAGGAACCAAATATAATCTCCCATCATTCTTTCATCCCAGTGCCCTTGGTAACGCCGCTCGATGGACTTCATTTCTTGGTGAAACCTTTCCCCATGTTCGACGCTTACGTCGCCAAGAAAAGTTTAAATGAGAATGCAGGAAATGAATTTTGAGGGACATATTTACACCTGTTGGAATACATAATATGAGTTATATACATAAATATAGAAAAATATATTTCTTACCAATTTTTTCATAATTTTTTAACAATAATTAATCATTGTTTCATATTGCGGGCTTTTATTGGATCCAAGGAAATTTGAAACTACAAGCTTAACCGACCTCCATGCTGCAATTTCATCCGACGTCAAATATGATTCGAAATTTACATCTTTCATCAGTTTCTTATTTTAGGCCCATCAAAAACGCCTTCTTCGATTTTTTGAAAGAAAGACTTTTAAATAAACTTTTTAAATATGAGAGTGAATTGCCATCTTTCCTTAAGGCTTTTAAAAATTTTTTAAAGAGCCCCAGCTTAATATGCAGTGGTGGCAAAATAATGTTTTCTTTTTGGACGAGAGGTGTGTATTTTATGTTGTTTTCATCCAATGCAATGTCTTTTCTTGTTGGCCATTTCATTCTTCTGTAATGAGCGAGCTCGGCTATCCCAGAGGCATAAAAAACAGCAATATTTTGTATATCAGCCTTACATTCCACATAACATCCCAACTACTTTTAAATCGCAACAAATTTTCAAGTCATGTTGTTCATATTTTATGTATTTTATCAATTTAGCCATCGTTTCGTATGATTCCTTAGTGTTGACGGCATGAGCAATGGGAATCGACGGTTTCTGATTTCCGTTGTGCAAAAGTACTGCTTTTAAACGTTCTTTACTGCTGTCAACAAATAACCGCCATTCTTTTGAATTGTATGTTTGATTAAGTTCCTCGAACAATCCGGGAATGTCCTTGCAAAAGCATATGTTAGCCACAGTTGTATAAAATTATTGTAATTGTAAGGTATATCACGGACTCTATATTATGATATGTTAACATCTGGGCCAAACTATTGTACTGTTTCATCCGAAATGCAAGTAGTTCTGCCTTATCTTTGGTCACTTCCAAATCTCTCACTAGATCATTGAGTTGAAACTGTGTTAAAAGCGATGACTTCTGACTCAAACTTGAATCGCTCAGAGTTGAGTACTCAGTTGAACTTGCTGATGTTTCCGTAATTAGGCTGTTAGCTATACTTGGACACTTGGGAATTGGTATTGTTTCCGAATGTGCAACTGGCAAAGTGACAGATTTTACTTCAGCGTAATTCCAGCGAATGCTCCTTCCTACTCCAATCTGTTTACTTAGATAAAAATAGCAGTCCACATCGTGAATCATTCGCATTCCAAATTGCACGTGATGTCTAAAATTAAAACGTTTTATTCCACAAAACATTGTAATACATTAATTGTAAAGTACTTACCGCATGTTTCCACTACTCCATCGAGTAAGATTTACATGACACGAATTACACAAAATACTAGGTGTCCACGGTTCGTTCACATCTTCAACTCTTATACCAAAATATTGCACATATATTTCTTCTATTATTTTACTAAACTAGCATCGATTTTTTTTAATTACATATTTTTCGCAGATGTAGCAGAAATTGTCGGTATCATTTACACATTGAAAAGTTCTTTGCCTTTTACTCATACTTCGAAATATAACTTTTTAAAATTTTTCAGAAAATCGACTTATCTCTTTAAGGCGCTGAATTACACTAATTTATTAATAAGGAATTTCATTCATAAATTCCGGATTTAAGGTACATAAGTTGCAATACCTGCAGCTGACATATAGTTTGCTTCGAACGTAGAAACCCAATACATATAATTTTACTACCTGTATATACTACTGGGATGTCCATGCCCCTAAAAGACGCAACTGAACCTCATAAATAAAAAACCACAAATATTGTTGAATGACCCTCTACCCGAGCGGATCTGATCCAATATAGCTCTTACATTGCATATCATGTTCTATGGAGGGTTACGAACGGCCATAAAACCTCGTCCTCTCTATAATTTTATAATGTCTGACATCAATCCTCATAAAATATGAAAGAAGATTTTTTTGAATTTCCCTAACATTTACAAAATGGCTCTTAACTTTTACATCTATCAATAGATTTTTTTTCAAATAGACAGTGTTTGCTTCGTTAGCATGCTGGCTTTTTAATAATGTGATAAAATAATTTTTTCGATTTTTTTTCTATTTTTTATAGTTTTTTTTGTACCAGGAAAAAGTGTTTTTAAAAAAAAATCATTTTTTTCTCATATTTTTGACAACTGTTACTAAACCAAAGATTCTACGTGAAAGCAATATTTGCAGCATATGTAGCCCTCATAGTTCCCTTTAATTTGAGGCATAACACGGATCAATCAGGCTTATACTTGAATTATGGTCCAAATACTGAATATACTATCCATGAAAGCTGGAATTTAAAAAAAAAAAAAATTTAAAAAAAAATGTACCATAAGTTTTTTTTAATATTTTTTTCGTGTTTGTGACTCCTAATTGCACCAGAAACTGTTATCAACATCCCTTGGACAAAAATTTTGTTGCATAGTGTTATTGGGCTTCAAAATAAAAATTTTACAGACGGTGAATAAGGCTGGACAAGCGAAGAAAACCGTTACCCAAAGTGCAACGTGCAAAGTTCTGTTGAAGAAGTCTGTCTAAAACCAAGGTACAAGGGTAATACCAAACCACAATGGTGGACGTTTGAGCTAAAGGCTAGGAAAAAGACCTGCAACAGGCTATTCAACAAAGCCAAATCTACCGGGGTCACTAATGACTGGGATGCCTATAAAGAGCAACTCAAACTTTATAAAGAGCTTAAGAAAGCTCTTGTGGGCACTATCGAATCGCCCCTACGTTTCGAGGAATTCGCTGTGGTGGTCTTTCTTAATATTGAAGGAACTGGTTTTAAAATGGAATTATTTCTTCCAAAAAATGGTTCATTATGTTCTCTTTAAAAATTCATTATGTTCCCTTTAAAACTCAGTAAAAATCGGTTTCAACCTTTCAAAAGAATGAATAATTTCGAAAAACCCAAAAATTATTTATTTTAAATCTCAAATCCCCCATAAGCAAATTTAAAATACAGATATTTTAAAAGAAGGATATGGAGCTCTTTTTCCATTTAGTAAAGTTTTATAAACCTTTTGGGTAAAATAAAATTTCATATGTAGATATTAAAATCAAATTTCTGACCCAGATGCTTCAACAAAGACAACACATGCAATTTGTACTATATTTTGGCATCCCTTATTATAACACTATTTCGGCAATTCTCAAACAAAATTTCCTATTTTTATGTCTTGAAAATTAATTACGGTATCAAAGTTTGTGAAAAACGCAATTTCGCAAAGATCTGAACTAAAAATCGCACACCTATTTTACGGTTCAACCATTTGATTGAGTATATATAAATATACTCCGTGAAAAATAGTTTGTAATATTACTATTAATATTATTTTTTCACTAATCGAATTCGCATACGCACAGTGGAGGAACTCCTAAACACGGGACCTAGGTAAGTGCAGTTTCTTAACAAGTCAATCGATATTTATACAAATTTGATTAATAGAAGACGTACACCCAGCGAAAAACAAAGCACATACGTGCTTAATCTTTGCAAATTCGTTTATGAAAATGAATCAACCCCGTATGTTACGAATTCAAGCAAGGCGGTGCATGAATAAAGCATCAAAAATCAACAACGCTTCGTTGCAAAATGAATACCAACTGGGGATAATTTAAATCAAGTGTTGGGGACAACTATAGAACGTGCAGGGGACGACTAAAGCACTTACTGAGGACGAATAAAGCACGCGCTGAGATAACTTTTCATTCTAAATCCTAAAACAATCCACGACCACCCAAAAACGCCGGTCAAAAAATCACCCCCGTTTCGTTGAAAATTAATCAACGAATCGGTGGCGATTTTTCATGCACGTCACGTTTATAAATTGGTATCAAACGGTGTTTATTTTGCAACGTCTTTTTTCCCTCAGTGTACAGTTTATAAATTTGGACCTTCTTAACCACACGGGTTTACTCAATTTTTTAGATGCGTGCAACCTTTCCGACCTCATTCCGAAATTAATTAATGTAGATTTCTCTTATAAGTGGATTATAATAGAGGACCCTTTTACACCCAGGGTTTATTTTGTGTAATCTCGACATATGTGCATTTTTACTATTTTCCCCACCCTAATCTAGTATTTTAATAATATAGGAGCCAAAAATGTTTCCCCAAAAAAGTACATGTCTCATTTTGGATTTTCCATTTATAGACATATTAAAGGACACATCATGGAAATCGTTTTAAGGAAAGGGAGAGCTGAAGATGGTTGTTTATATTAGTCCGGATTAACACTGGCTGAATGTTCAGCAGATTATCGGCGTTTTGTAGGAGATAGGGTCAGTCGGCAAGAGGGAGGAAAAAACTCTCCCTGAACGTTTTGAGTTCTTCGTGCAAGTTCAAAAGAGAATTTGATGATAAGCTGCTGAAAAAACTTGCCTAGTGTAAATCTGAACTTAGCTAAGATCATGCAATCTTTATCATGATTATATTTACAAATGTATTGCATTTTTTAACATTTCCCAAAGGATTTATATGCTGATCTTTATTATATTATATCAGATACAACGGAAAAAATTTAAATTCAATTTTTGAAATTTGTATACATATGTATATTAATGGGAATTGTGGTACTCAACCACCTCACCCAATTCATTATCCGATCGTTCAATACCATTAATCACTCTTTTGGACGGCAGGTACGACCACAGCAAAACTCAGTAAACCACTTTGGCGCCTCAGCAAGTAACTGTTTCTCGCCACCATATTTTTTATCTTTGGTTTTTAAGTATTCCTTACTAAGCAGATAAGTTTTTAGTTATTAGATAAATCTAGCAAAATAAATAAAGAAGTTATCTATGACTTTCTAATGTCCAAAAATCGGCATGAAACAAATTTCCCAGACACAAAGATAAAAAAATTGGTATACAAAATTTTCAATAAAAAATTGAGTGGAATTACATTTGGACCCGCTTTACACGGTGCGACTTGTCCCTGCGACATGAGGCTTGCGGTACGAGTTTGTAGAAGAAAGGAGTAGAGAAGCTTCCGTGGAAGAAAAGTTGCTCGAAATTGAAAAATAAGGGACAAATTGACATTTGCTTTTGTGAGTGATTGAATACGAAAAACAAATTCAATTAAATAAATGTGAGTGAACGAATAAAAAAACTTAAATTATTGAAACTAACGACTCACCGTCTAAAAGAGCATGATTTTATGTAGCGATTTCAAAAGAGAATTCATAAATCGCAACGTGTAAATTAGGTCTAATTGCATTTGCTGATTCAGAAAGAATAATGATATATGTACATACATATACATTTCTTTTATAAAAATTATTTCCAATGAAAACAATTTTCAATTTTAGGATATCGCAATAGTAAGAGAATTTTTGTTTGCCTTACGGGGGGGAGTTGCCATTTTCATATGGATCTGAGACCCCAAAAAGTATATATATTCTTAATCGTCGTACAATTCTAAAACGTCTGTTGTAATCACGCTATTATCTACAAAAATTGAGCTAGATGGCTGAAATTTGGTACTGCTTATAGCTACAGGTAATTTGGGATTAAAAATGGGCATATTGGTCCATTTTTTGATATAGCCCCCATATATGAAATCTATCCGATTTTACCACAAATTTCACGTGATCGGGCTGAAAATTGGTAACTAAGGTTTATTTATACCCGGAATCGTTTTGATTTTAATATAATAGCCCCCATACAGAGGTCCCTCTAGATTTGACTTCTTAACGCAGCAACACAAATTTCAACGAATTGGGCTTAAACGTGTAGAATTTGGAGAAAATCAGTTAAGATTTTGATATAGCTCCCATATATATTTACCTCCTAATTGGCATCTAAGCGTTGTATTTCTCATCTGATTATTACTTTATTTGGCACAAAAGAGTTTAGTGAACTAGAAGTGAACATTTTCAAATTTGAATGTCGATTCAGATTTATATATAGCCCCCATATATACGTTTCTTCCGATTTGATATCCAAGTGCTATAGAACTACTATTTTACATCCGATTGTTATGCAATTTGACAGAGATTAGTTTCTTAACACCGAAACGAACATTACCAAGTTTGAAGAAAATCGGTTCATATTAATATATAGTTAGATCCCATGTAATAGTGAGGTTTCATTTATAATGAAAAATAAAACACACATATTTGATAGAGACTTAAAATTTATATTATCGGTTAAAAGAACAATTTACAACAATTTTGGGCGACTCGTTCGAGTATAGCGACTGTTATCTCTCGAAAAACACGAGTAATGTTGGCTTCCAAAGTGTCAATAGTAGCTGGCTTATTCCTGAAGGCCTCAGACTTTACATATCCCCGGAGAAAGTAGTCCAAAGGTGATATCGCACGATCTAGGTGGGCAATTTACCGTAAATTAAGCGCCGTCTTATTAAAACAAGAGCTCACCGACACCATGCGCTTGAATTTCAGGAAGCACATAGTCTGTTAACATGGTGCGATAATGGTTGCCATTGACGGTACCATTCTGATTTTCCTCATTTTTGAAGAAATATGGATTGTTTTTAATGGATGTAATGGTAGTTCTTGGTAGTATTCGGTTTGCTAATCAGCCCGAATACGGCAATTTTGTTTATTAACGTATACACTGAGTCAGAAATGACTTCATCAGTGAACAAAATTTCACGATAAAACACCGGATTTTCATTGAGTTTTTCCAGAGCCCATTCACTAAATTTGGAGACGCTGTTGTGGTGTGAGTCTTTTCATGATGACTTGCCAAACGATACTTGTAATATATTTAATAACGTACTGTACTTATTCATAGGTCAAACACTGTAACTTAACGGTCCTGTAGTTGTATAGCATCCCTGTACTATAACAGCTGTTTGATCAGCAACGTTAACTTAACGAATAGAATACAATGTAGAAGTGTATTGTGTATATTATGTACCTGATCATGTCATGCAGGCAGTGTTGCCAGAAATGACGATTTATCGTCATTTGGACGATTTTTAGAGCCACAAAATAGGACATGACGATTTGACGATTTTTGCCCCGAAGTGATGATTTTTCTATAATATGAAAAAAGAAAAGAAAACTTACCAAATTTTTCTTATATTAAAGATGTTTTTATAACTCCTTCGGGATATAATTTACACTTCCATTTATGTTTTTAAAATTAAAATTAGAAATACTAGAAAAAGTTGTAAATATTATGGCTTATCATAGGTGGTAGATTCGATCGCATTCAATGCCGAATGGGATTTTGTTATGTTGCAAAATCGAGAGGAAATTGCAGTCAACATTTTTAAATAAAGGTTATGAATGCCTTCGGTTGAAACAAATCGCATCTCATAATTTTTTTTTAGTACAACTGCCTTGCATTTTTTCTTTGGGTCCAAAAAGTCAAATTGTCTGAGGCAGTGGATCTACTTGTTCCTTGAAATTATTCTGGGTAAAATAAGATATAAATTGTCGAATTTTAGTCCAAACGATTGGTATTTGTGGTTAGTGTGGGGGCTATACCAAAATGTGAACCAATTAGGACACATGCATGATTTTTAGTAAAATTAATAGCAAATAACCAAATTTCAGTCCAATCGGTTATGTGGTTTCTATATAAAAATGTTCACAAATAATCCTGAGAATTTTTCTAGCTAAAATTAAATACATTCGGTCAAAATTCAGCCTAGTCTAAATGGTTTTATATATTTTTTCAAACTTCTTCCCAATGATTTGAAGTTTGTGGCTTATATAACATAAATAAATTAAATTGATCCTTCTATGAGGAGTATATCGAAATATGCAATTGATTAGAAAAAAATATGTTTCGCCAAATTTGATTGTTGCTGTCCGAGACATCGCCAGTGTGAAATTATGTACCTGTAAATAAATATGTGTCTCTCAAACATTCCATTCGAACAAAAAAAAACACAAATGCTGTTTTTGTGTTGACGATTTATTGAAGATTTCGAAAATTTATTGTGACGATTTTTGTGCCCCTATTTTGACGATTTTCGGTCAAATTCGTCTGGCAACACTGCATGCAGGACCTAAA
The DNA here is from genome assembly GCA_963930755.1 of Eudasyphora cyanicolor. NCBI lineage: Eukaryota > Metazoa > Arthropoda > Insecta > Diptera > Muscidae > Eudasyphora > Eudasyphora cyanicolor. The sequence goes on along the minus strand of OZ005737.1, from coordinate 95,914,288 downwards.
TCACATACACTTTTCTTCAATGACATCATAAGGGAAAACTTCATTCATGACCTTTTGCAAGGCAAGTTCCGTGACAAAATGGTGCATATAACATGTTGAAGGCAGACTGCAAGACAAAGTTCAAGATTGTCGGCTATGACAATCCGTTGGCGACAAGTTCGGTGACAGCATCGCGCATCTGTTCGTAAATGAGAATGTAAGCAATAATGTTATGAATAATTTAGACGTCAATAAGAGTACTATTCCAGCATTGCCACCCTAGTAAAGTGGAAGCACGCGCGATTTGCATTTCTGAGGTTCGAGTTCGAGGACAGATCAAGACATTTCCAAATTATAACAGCGTAAATTAAAAAAATCAAATTAACATATGAGAATTAGAAGAGACAATACTTACTATAAGATTTGTGACATTAAACATTGCCATCAGCCTGAAGAACAAAATATTTCTTCAGTATTTTCTTGAATATTCGATTGAAGACATTCCAATAATGCATCGTCAATGATTTGATGAAGACAGTATCTTGCACGACTTTTTTGACACTTATGTGAAGATTTCGTCGATGATTAAGTGTCGTCAACGATTTATAAAGGGTCTTGCACCCGCTTCAGGGATGTCTTTAAGACATTTCATACTTGGAATGGCTGGATGCGATTTTCCAGTTTGGCAATAAGTGCTTTATTATTGCAGCTCTGTCATGAGTCTGGATGTTGTGAATAATACCACGATCAAAAGGTTATGAAAATGCGAGTCATTCAAGCCTTTTTGGTGGATTTCCAAATGGTTGGTAGATCACTGATGGCAATGGGTTTGAATATCAGTGCACATTGGTCTCAAACAACTATTTCTTTGGCCAAAAGTAAAATGTTTGATAAGATCCAAAGATCTTTCTGATAACACCATATAAAATAGTATACACTCCACATCACAAGAAAAATTTTTTTTGTAGTCACTTCTTTTTCGTTCGAAAATAGGCCTTCAAAACCCAATTTTTGTAAGTCTAGATTCACACTCGGCAATTTTTTCCAAGCAACTGTCAAAGTTTGTAGGAGAGAGAGGCAGGCGGAAAGAGCTACCTGTCTCTCTCTCCAACAACAGTTGCTTGGAAAGAATTGCCGAGTGTGAATATGGACTAAGTAAAAATATTTTTAATTTCGGAAAATTAATTTTGTTTGCAATAATTAAATTTATTTCCTCGGAATTCAAGAAGTACGAGTATATTGAAGAAATGCAGCAAATTAAAGATACTGGTGAGTCAATAATAATAATAAAATTTTAAATCTGACAAAAAAATTAGTCTAATGTAAGAAAAGAGAGGGATTGTTTTAACCTAAAACTAAGTGCAGACCAAATACAATAATAATGTATGTGTACCATTACCAACCCTGTTAAAGTGCTGTCAATGTACGGGCAATGTCTGATTATTAGGCAAAGGTGAACTGACAGTTTAGACGATTGCCAGAAAACCTTACAATTTCATATATTTAAATTTTTATTTGCAGGATTGCCAATAAAATATTTTATAGGCAGTGTTGCCAATAAAATGTTTCTCTGGCAATGGCGCAAATACATAAACGTCGCACATCTTACATTGGCTTACAATTTATTGACGATGACTTTTCTGCCAACGTTGCACGACAAAAAGTGTAAATTGTAATATCTGACAACCGTGTATACACAGCTTAAGTTTCTCTTTTTGGAAATTTAACCACCGACACAAGTTTCGGGTTTAAAGTCATAGTTGTATCAGATAGAACAAGAAAGAAAAAGTCGCTCTGCATTACAAATTTCCTCAGGCATATACTCGGATAGCAAGAATTCAGTTATTGATTTACACATGATGCTACCCCCGATTTGTATTTATATGCATGGAATGCCTCTTAAGCCACTTTTGCAGCCATCAATTATAGGCAGAGAAGTCAAAACCATACTTTTGTACTATCTATTTTGCGCGTACTTTTATTAATGTCCCAGATATGTATGGTAATTCTGGATTCAGTCATTTGCAAACCATTCGAAACACATTTGGTCTACTTAGAAACATTTTGGTTCCAAATAGTTATTTGGAAACATGTTGGTTCCAAATAGTTATTTTTGTGGTTTACATTTATTGTTCCAGATTGCCATGCGAACGAATCGAATTCCTTTTCTTTGAAATTTTACCGACATTATCATTGCTTTACTTAAACAAAAATCTTTTCGCTACTAACCGTACTGATTACACCATACAAAAAAATTTCTAAAACCTTTTTTTGTATAATATTTATACAAAACCAAAACAAAAAATTTTTTTAGATTTTTTTTTAAATTCCAATTTTCGTGGATGGTAGATACCATTAGCATTTATTTGGATCATAGTCGATTTTTTTTAAATGCAAATTTTCCGCAGATATAGCAGAAATTGTTGGGATCATTCACACAGTTTTTTGCCTTTTACTCATAGTTTATAATTTTTACAAAATCGACTTATCACTTTAAGAAGTTGAATTACGAATGAAACAAAATTCATTCATGGATGCCACTTTAAAAAAAAATAGGTACGTAGATTACAGTATCTGAAATATCTTTTGCTTCTAACATAGAAACCTTCTTTCTGTTTCGTGGGGTTACATAATTTTAATATGTACTTGAGAATACGAAAAGGAATTCCTTGGGACACAATGACTCACCGATGACCGATACGAAAGACAATGGTTTTTAACCTATTTTCGAGCCATATTTTATGAATTTAAAAAATAGCATGTCGATTTTTTCCTATCAAAAATATAAAATACCTAATTTTCATCCGTAGCTTCATATCCCAATGTTTTGCTTAGTCGTGAATCACACGAGGATATTTTTTTAAACAGATTCTCCGCTAATTCCCTTTTAAAAATTGCGTTTGCGTTTAAACGACGAACTTTTGCTTCGGCTTGAAGAACTTTTGCTTCGGCTTTTCCTGTGTGAGTGGTTGTTGTTCAAAGTGCGAATGAAAAACAAAAAGGTTGAGCCCGAGAAGTCCGAGTACGCGAGAGTTCTTTCTCCCCCCTTTTCCGAATGCCTCTCACTCCTACAAAACGCCGATAATCTGCTGAACATTCAGCCCGTGTCAATATATGAACTTATTGGCTCTGGAAGGACACTATGGAAGAAAATATAGGATTGGTCAAAAGGTCGTGGAACCGACTACACACAATGTTAGAACTCGAGATCAGATCAATCGATTTTCATAAATTTGGGCTTGATGTATTCGTACTGGTCCAAAGAGGGACACCATGGAGGGAGAATTATGACTGGTCAAGGAGGCATATCAACATACACATAACCTCATCAACATACACATAACCTCATCATAAATCGGCCCAGGAAAGGACATAGTGGAGGACAACTTATGATTGGTCAAAGGATCGCGGCACCGTCCATACAATGTCATAACTCAAAGAATATTCGATTTTCATAATTTTGTGCATGATTTATTAGTATTTACACTCTAGGGGTAAAATTTATGATTGGTCAAAGGGGCGTGGAACTGCCCACATAACCTTATAATTCGAGAACATATCGTACGATTTTTGGCTTGATTTATTCGTATTGATCCAAAAAAAGAACACTGTGGATGAAAATGATTGATTAAAGGATTGCGATCCGTACATACAACCTCATAACTCGAGAAAATACATTCGATTGGAAAATTTATGATTTACCAAAGGGACGTGGCACCGCCCATACAACCTCGTAAATCGAAATCGGATCATTCGCATTTCACCATTTGGTTTTGATTAATTCGTATTTGTCAATCGTGATGTCAACGCCAACTCAATCTCATACATAACTCGAGAATAGATCGTACGATTTCCCCACTTTTAACATGATGAATTTGTGTTGGTCCAATGAAGGACTCGAGAAGAGAAAATGTATTTTTAGAAATTCAATATTTCGAATTGTATTGCAGTAATAGCCTCAAAATTCGGTAAACGTGAACTTGGTTAAAATTTAAACACTTAGAATATAATTGCAGGGACAGATTGCAAATGTGCATGGCAGTTATTGGTAATTAGAGCCCGACCGAATGTTCGGCTTCGGCTACGGCCAAAACTCGACATTCGGCCAATATTCGGCATTCGGCCACAAAATCAGCCGAAGTTGGCCGAAGGTCGATTTTTTGTTCAAAAAGTACAAAAATATAGAATTATATGACTATTTAAAGAAAATTCTATTACGGAAATCTTCATAGAAGTGAACAATACTACAAATATAATTTGAGAAAGAACACCAAAGGAAGAAGGACAAAGAAAAACATGACTCAGTTCCTCAGCTAAAAGCTCTCGAACTAGTGAAAGCAATGTTGTAAAAGTAGTACGAATAGATAATAAGAGCCATTGTGTCCAAGAATCATTAAAAGTTTTTAATACCGTAACTTGAGATGTTTCAAAAATTTGGAAATGGTGGCAGAAAAGTTCTTGTACCCAAGTGTGCTAGAGAGCAGTTGTTTATGCTGCTGGGCAGCTGTATTCAAATTAAGGAAATAGTATACAAGGTCTTAATGCAGAAAAAATACTTTTTTTGTCATTATAACATTAAGGATTCTAATTTTATTAAATAAATACGTAAGCAATAGACCTAAACTGATTAAAAACACAATTTTTGGTGCAAAATATACAATTCTATAACAAATATAAAACATTCGGCTTCGGCTACGGCTTCGGCCGAAGGTTGTAAATTTAGCCGAAGTTCGGCTACGGCTTCGGCCTTAAAATCCGACTTCGGTCGGGCTCTATTGGTAATGCTATCCGGCGTCAAAGATATAATACGCGGAATCGGGCAAGTAAACGTGGAAGTGACATTGTAACCTTTTTTTCTAATTTGGTATCGATGCATTTGACAGCAATGTGAGTGACGCTGCAGGCGGCCACGTATAAGGCTCGAATACTGAGAACCTAAATATGGGGAACTGTTGTACCAATCGTCTTGAAGTTTGAAGTAGGTGCATTTGATAGAACACTACATTATCTGATATAATGTTTGGAGAAAGTAACTATTACCCATAATATGCGACATTGTAAACTAAACAGAATGGAGAAGTAATATTTAGAGTGATTTGAGTGCAGCGAAGCGCACTGGGCATTTGCTTGCATTTTTATTGTACCTCAGATATTTCCATTGTATTTAATAGAACTTTTGTATAAAGTAAGCGAATGACCCCCCCCCCCTACTGTATGTGTGCAAAAAATTAACAAGGCGTCACTGAAAAACTAAATCTACGGAAAATTTTAAGAATATTTCTCCAAGAAACCATGAATCTAAAAGGAATTTCTAGCTGGCGAAATCGACTTCAAATTCTAAGACGATCTAGCCATGTCCGTCTGTCTGTGGAAAGCAGACAACGGGTAAGGTGGCTGAATTTTTGCAGAAACATGAGTTATTGTCCTGCAACGGTTGGTATAGCATTTGTGCAAAATCGGTCAAGGATTATAGATTTTCCCCATACAAGGACTAAAGGAAGGTCAGGTAAAAACGTGGTTTTTCATCCGTATCTCCAGACGGACAGACGGACATGGCTACATCGTCTTAGAATTTTACGACGATTAAGAATATATATACGAGGGCGGTTCGGAAACTTCTTAGCCTATCAATGAAAGAGAATAGTTAGTTTTTCAGAAATATTTTTATTTTTCAATATAATCTCCTGAAACTTCAATACACCTTAGTCCAACGCTTATCTAGCAATTCTATCCCTTGATTAAAATAGTTTTCCTCAAGGTCTTCAAAATAGTGGTTTACAACTGTAATTGCATCTTCATTTGAGGTAAAACGCTTGCCAGCAAGGAATTTTTTTAGATTTGGGAACAGGTAAAAGTCACTGGGAGCTAAATCAGGAGAATAAGGTGGGTGGTCAAGCAACTCGTACTTTAATTCGTTGATTTTAGCCATTGTTAAAACACTCTTGTGCGCTGGTGCGTTGTCTTGATGAAAAATTATTTTTTTGTGTTGTAAGCCAGGACGTTTTTCTCGAATTTGTACATTTAATTGATCCAAAAGGTTGCAATAGTACTCTGAATTTATTGTTTTACCCTTTTGCAGATAGTCAATCAATAAAATACCTTTGAAGTCCCAAAAAACCGTTGCCATAACCTTACCAGCCGATTGAATTGTTTTTGCCTTCTTTGGGGCACTTCCTCCAGCTTCAGTCCATTGTTTGGATTGTTCTTTTGTCTCTGGAGTATAGTGGTGGATCCATGTCTCATCAACAGTTATGAAACGACGCTTAAAATCCATTTTATTTCGCTTAAAACTATCCAAACAAGCTTGAGAAATGTTCATTCTTATGCGTTTTTGGTCGACTGTTAACAAGTGCGGCACCCATCTTGCAGAAAGCTTTTTCATCTGTAGTTCTTCATGCAAAATTAAATGGACTCGATCATTTGAGATGCCCATGATATTAGCAATTTCCCGCACTTTTATTCGTCGATCATTTAATACCATATCATGCACTTTGGCTACAATTTCTGTTGTTGTTGCTGCGGATGCGTCTTTTGTGAACACCTGTTTCTATATGAAGGAGTTGCCAGATCGAAACAAAATTTAACATGTGTTCATAGCAGAGATGGAAGTTTCCAAAACACTTAACTTTTTTCTGTTTATACCGCGCTTTTTGTGCTAGGCTAAGAAGTTTCTGAACCGCCCTCGTACTTTATGGGGTCTCTGATCAATATTTAGAGATGTTACAAACGGGGTGACATAATGAATATACATACCTTTACCATATATGGCGGAGGGTGTAAACACGTTGCCAATTTATTTGTTAGAGTAACACATAAAACTTCAAGAGCGATTTTAAAAATTGTAAAGTGGGCGTGACGTTATTAAAAAATCGAATATCTCAAGAAATATTAATAATAAAACAAGTAAACTAGTTAAGTTCGGCCTAGCCGAATCTTATATACCCTCCACCATGGATAGCATGTGAATGGTTTCGGGCACAAATAAAATCATATTACAAAATTTCAGCCCGATTCCTTGAAATTTGTGGTTTTTGTTGCGTTAAGAAGCAAAATCTATGTAGAGGGACCTTTGTATGGGGGCTATATCAAAACATGGACCTATGGCTACCGTTGTTCGTGTGAGGGTGCGGGTATAAATTAACCCCAGTTACCAATTTTCAGCCCGATCTGTTGACATTTGTGGTCTCTATGGCGTTAAGAAGTCAAATCGGACAGATGCTATACATGGGGGCTGTATCAAAATGTGGACCGACATAGCCCATTCTCAAGCCCAAGTTGCCTGCAGGTATAAGAAGTATCTATACCAAATTTAAGCCACCTAACTCAAGTATTATAGATTGTAGCGTGATTACAACAGACGGACGGATATGGCTAAATCGTCTTAGAATTTTAAGACGATTAAGAATATAGTATATACTTTATGGGGTCTCAGATCCATATTTAGAGGTGTTACAAACGGAGTGACAAAATGAATATACCCCCCATCCTATGGTGGAGGGTATACAAATTGTGTATATTTAAAGACAAGATACATTGGTGGCATAGTGCTAGAGGCTTGTTTAAAACGTGTCTATGAATACTATACTGATTCCACAGAAACTATTTTGACAGGTTAAGCGGTTTTTTCCGGTTTACGGGTTTTTCTAATTCGGTTAAAAACGCTATAGAATTACACAAATTTATTTTAAATATTATATATTTTTGAACAAATAAGTTTTATTTAAAAATCAAGAAATTTTGTTTGGAACAAAATTTATTTTCGAACTTACTCTCGCAAATAAAATATGTGTTTATAAATGAACAAAGATATTGTTTAAGAAATTTTACAAATACATCATATTTCAAAATATTAGAACTTAGCTGACCTTGTCGATTTTTAATTTAAATTTTTAATAGATTTATTGCTATACTTGTAGTTATGTCTGAAGCAGCATTATCTTTTGTTTTACAGCCCTAATTTTTAATTTATAAATATTCCGATTGTCAATCCTTCAATGCAATTTATCATTATTTATCCAAGATGATACGAGTTAAATTTAAATATAATTTTACAAACATACAATTTCTAACAAATTTAACATTGATTTTCTAAAAAACTTGCCTTTAAATTAATGTATCGATACATTGCCAAAATCCTTAAATACAAATTAATCTTTATAGTTTTGTTTAGAAACATATATTTATTTCCAAACGTATATTTATTTGCGTCAAATATTATGTATTTGGAGTGTTCCATATACATATGTACGTTTCAAGCTGAATATGTTTGGGACAATATGCTACAGAAGCGATTCTTTTCAGCGTGCATGCAAATTTCCCACCCGATTTGACTTCATGACGTCACAGAAGTAAACCATTCGTAAGTGCTGGGGCCACGGTATTCGAATCGAGTACTTTATGATCGAAATGTGTTTTTTATTATCGTTAAGAGTATCAGCTTCTGTCGAATTAAAGTAGCTTCATCAGATACATTCTTATACAGCTTTAATTAATTTCAATATTCACTTTTTCTTATTGACAAAAATTAAAATGGCGTTTCGATCGAAAAGTTCCAGATATCGTGATTGGGCCCCTGATCGACACGAGACAATTTGTTCCAAGCAAGTGTCAAAGTTTGTAGGAGAGAGAGAGAGGCAGGGAGCTCTTTCCGCCTGCATCTTTCTCCGCCTGTGAATCAAGACTAAGGAAATGGACTGTGTTGGGAATCATGCTCTCCTACTTAAATATTTGTGTTTTTCCAAAGAAATTCGATAGATACCGAACATTTATGCTTTCCTAAATCTTATAATGTTCGGCTAGGCATTCACCGGTTTTTATGAATAATATTAACAGCCAAAAACATAACCGGACCATAAATTGGTCAAAATCGGTTTAGATTTAGATATAGTCCCCTCTGATTTTGCATCGAAGCGCTACACGCTGAAAAAAAATCGCTCCTGTAGTATATTGTCCCAAACATATTCGGCTTGAAACATATAAATGTTTAGGGTACACCCTAAATATATAATATTTGGTACACACAAAGGTTATATATTTGGGAAGATGTTGTTCTAAACAAATCTTTGTTTACTCCAATGTTTTTTTTTGTTTGGGACTATTATTTTTCGAAACAAATTAAAAATTTGCACTTAAGTATTCAGAAAGTACCTAAATTGCGTTATATTGCCCAGTAATTCAAAATAATTTTTTTGGAAATTCTTAATGTTCGTAAAAATAATAAATAATAACTGAAATTCTATAATTTTGGATCAAAATAAATTTTTCGGTGGATTGACAACTAATGATGGCTTGGAATACTTAAATTTAAAATGATTGATTTGAAACAAAAGTCAATGCTGCATAAGGTATCATAACTGGGATGTACAATTAGGAACCAAGAAAAAATTAAAAATGAAATTCGAAAAAGTCGGCACAAGATTTGAAATTATTTTTTAAATAAAATATATTTGGAGAAATTCCTAAAGAATAATTTTATTTGTACTTAAACATATACTTTATTTGAGAAATTTAGTTTGCAAATATATTTTGTTGTAATATATTAATATATTCATTCCAAATATATTTTATTGATTTTAAAATAGAATTTATTTGCTCAGAAATATATAATATTTAAAAATTTGTGTTCCAAATATATTTTCTTTCGATTCAAACATATCAAAAAAGTCGATTTTGCCCCGTGTATGGAAAACATATTTTTAACCAATGAGTATGAAATTCGACACAAAGAAAAGTTTGGAACTAAGTTAAAATGACGCTAAATTTAAAACATTATAGCCGGTAATTTTTGCTTATAGTCAAGCCAGTAAGGAAAGGCTAAAAAAAGGCGGTCTGTGGTATGGGGAATACGCCACCTTATCAGATCATTACAAGAAGAAATTGTGCCAAGTTGCATCAATGATGATTTTCCGATGGCATTGATCTGTCCAAAACATTTTATTTTACAGCGCTAATTGTTTCGATTTCGTTTCTGTACATTCAAACTTGGGATACACGTATGTATGTATGGGGGATTCATACACGCTGAAAAAAAATCGCTTCTGTAGTATATTGTCCCAAACATATTCGGCTTGAAACATATATATCTTTAGGGTACACTCTAAACATATAATATTTGGTACACACAAAAATTATATATTTGGGAAGATGTTGTTCTAAACAAATCTTTGTTTACATCCCAAATGTGTTTACTTTGGACTATTTTTTTCCGAAACAAATATTTATTTGCATTTAAGTATTCAGAAAATACCTAAATTGTGTTAAATTTTTTAGTAATTCAAAGTTGTCGTAAATATAATAAATAATAATTGAAATCATATAATCTTGGATCGAAATATATTAATTGGAGGATTGACAACTGATGATGGCTTGGAATACTCAGAAATTTTAAATGATTGATTTAAATCATAAGTTAATGCTGCATTTGGTATAATAACTGGAAGGTTCAATTCGAAACCAAAACCAAATGAAATTCGAAAAATTCAACAAAAGTTTCGAAAATCTTTTTTAAATATATTTGGAGAAATTCCTAAACAATAATTTTATTTGTATTCAAATACATATTTTACTTGAAAAATTTAGTTTGCAAATATTATATGTTGTAACATATTAATATACGAGTTCCAAGTATATTTTATTGATTTTCAAATAAAATTTATTTGCTCAGAAATATATTATATTTAAAAATTTGTGTTCCAAATATATTTTCTTTCGATTCAAATATATCAAAAAAGGCGATTTTGCCCCGTGTATAAATCTATCCCAGTTACAAATCAAAATGACCGGAATTTTTAAGTTGACATAACAGAAGTGAGTAATACTACCTAATCATACGGAAGAAGCTATATATATACATAGTTTCAAACGGGATAATACACGAAATCGCAATACAAGGCGTTTTATATATATACACGGGGCAAAATCACCGTTTTTGATATGGTTGAATAGAAAGAAAATATGTTTGGAACAGTCATTTTTAAATATTATATATTTTGTTTTCAGTTTTACGAATTTCAGTTTTAATTTTTCTAGATTGCGGGTTATGTCATACAGCTAAAAATCGCATTTACTTTTGTTTTAAAATACTCATACATTTCTTAATAATCCAAGTAATCATTTGTTGTCAATTCATCGAGCAATTTATAGCTATGCAAGATTATACGATTTCAATTAAAAAAGAATTTTTTAATTTGAAAGATTTGAAGTTTCTAAAAAAATTAACTTTAAAACACCGAAAAACTTGCTCTAAATTTAAGGTATCGATATATTTTATGAATGCTTAAAACAAATAAATCTTTATTTCTTAAATAATAGTCCCAAAAAAAAAATTGGGTGGAAACTAAGATTTGTTTAGAATAACATGTAGCCAAATATATAATATTTGTTTGTACCAAATATCACATATTTGGAGTGTACCCTAAACATATAAATGTTTCAAGCTGAATATGTTTGTGACAATATACTACAAAAGCAATTTGTTTAGCGTGTATAAGTATATATTTGTTCTGTTAGTTCCTACAAGGAACATACACTTCCACACACCGGATTGTTTAGCCTTTCCTTACTGGCTATAAGCAATAAACATGTACATGTTTCAAGCAGAATATGTTTGGGACAATATACAACAAAAGCGATTTTTTAGTGTGTATAAGTATATATTTGTTCCTTTAGTTCCTACATGGAACATACACATACCACAGACCGGATTTTTTAGCCTTTCCTTACTGGCTATAAGCAAAAATTACAGGGATAAATGTGTAATTAAATTACCAAAATAAAAAAATTGCAATTATGTGCGATTAGTTTAGTATTTCCAAAATAAAATTTTCGCTCGTATTCCTCAAAAATATTTTTTATAGATTTTGACAGTCTTATCGGCGAACTTTATACACTAACTTACAGCCGCAACATTAGTAGCTTTAGATATTCATTATTAATTACATTAATTATTAATTGTGATTCCATTTGCAATTTATTTTTAACAAAACTATTGAATTGTTTCTTAGAATCTGAGATAAAATACATACATACATTTATGTTTTCATGTTTTATACAATTCTTGTCTTTTTGTCCTTTTTTATGTTTACCGAAATGTTATGCTATAAAGATGGAAATACTGGAACACGTTCAAAGTCCTGTATCTACGCGTATTAGACTTTTAGGTTTTTACGGCAAGAATTTATAGAGTAATGGTGTCATATTTATAATATTAGTAAAATATATATATACATATATATATACATATTTTTTTAAATTGTAATCATTTAAAGATATGAATATCTATGTTTGTAAAGAATAACCCTATCCATACATATAACAAAAATAATGTGAATCTATTAATGTATTTAATAGTACATATAAAAAATGTACATAATATCCAAAACCAATTGTTAGGCAACAAAATAATAAAAGTGAAAAAAGATTTCAATTGTTACACTAAAAAACTATAGCAATTTTTATACGAAATCATAAAACTGAAATAATAAAATATGTTATTTATTACACTTTCCACATTAAAATAATATTGTAACAAGAATTTTGAAATTCCTGTTTTTGTGTCCCCGAAATATTTTATACATTTTCCAGTAAATAATTAATTGTTTATTTAACGATGTACTTATATAATTATAGTTGTTATAAATTTATTTTAATATAATCTTTATTTAATAAATGTAATAAAGAAATTCTAATAAAAATATCGCTTTCGCAAAGTGTAGTGTTCGATTATTTTTCGTAAGTATTTAAATGTTATCGATTACTACAAAAATTGGCGAGGAAATAAAGAAGTCTACAATAATATTGCTAAAAGACAATTGCATATGTTTGACATCAAACTGCTGAGACCCCAGGTACACTAAGGGTAAGTTCACATTAGGCAAATATTTGTTGAAAATATGTTTCATGTTACGCACATTTTTTTAAACATTTTGTTTGTTCAAACATATGCCAAATGCACTCAGGTCTCTTTTTAAGCGGCAGATGCTTACCTAAGAAATTCGCTTAAATTTAAACCGCTTATAAAATACTCTACTTTCACACAAACACTACACTGAAAAAAAAAATAGTAATAAAACTAATGATGACACATTCTTATATTAAGTATGCTACCTCGGCATCAATTCAATGACAATTTTCATTAAAATAATGAAAATTTACACGTTTTTTACGAAATTTTCCTTAATATAAAGTTTTTTGAATTTGAATTAATGTCTATCTAATCATTAGTTTTGTGTACGCGCTTCTTTAAATGTACGCATTTAAATCAAAGAAAAAAATCATTATTTTTGTGACAATCCGCATTATTTTAAGTAATATTTCAATACTTTTAAGGATTTTCTACATTAACACTACGACGTAGACATGTCATAGTTTTAATGCCGAATCGGACTTAATTAACAGTATGAGATATTTGAGTAATAAATTTAAGGCTATGCTCCCCTTAAAGGAAAGGCTGTCTTGGTAATAAATTTTATGACTATTGTCATTATTTTTAAGAATACATACGAGAGAATTATACAATCTCTCCCTCCCTCTCTCGCTCGGAGAATCAGTTTTGTTTGGTAATGTGTGAATCAATAATTGTTATGGAATGCTAGAAGAGAAAATAGAGAACAGTTCTATTGTTCGTTTTCTTTTAAATCGTCAGTTATTTACAAGCGATGGAAGGAAACGGTTGTCTGTTTTCGGGACTCGGATTGTGAAAAAATTTGATTGCTGTGAATATGTAAGTATACGTGCATACATACGTGCATATTGCACCGAAAATAATTTTAATATGGGCTGTTAACAGTTATTTTTGCTAATGCATAGCAACAGCAACAAATGAAACCGCCGCGTACATGTGTGTATGCATGTGGTTATGCCGTCGGCGTCACCATCGATCTCTGTTATAAGGGAGTGCGTGTGTCATAGTTATTTTTGCTGTATGTTATTTATGGCGATGTACATGCGTTTTTGAAGGAGATCTTGTTTGTAAGTCCTGTGAAGAGATTTGTGCCAAATGGATGACAAAAATGTGTAATAGATTTTGTAATACTGAAAGAGACAATGGGAAAATGTTTAGGTACGTGAAAAATAATATTATTATCCTGAAATAAATATCCTATTGGCAATTACAAAATTAACAAAACACATTTTAATTGAAAGTATTTATTTATTAAAAATACCAGCGCATAATGCAGAAATGTAATATTATTTGTGGCAATATAGAAATGTATTATTAATAATATGTTATACATATAACTATCTTTTTTAATTTTTTAGTAAAACAATTTTGGAATGGGTCTTTTGTGAGAAGAGTGGCAAATTTTACAAAATATTTCAACGTAAGTATTATATATGAACGGTTGAAATATTTCTCTTAGTTTTCAGCGTTTTCCAATTGTGTTATGATAAAATTTATTTACTTTTTTTTTGTTTATAGATAATTTTATTTCATTTATTTTCAGAAAAACTTTAATTATTTTAATTTTAGATCACCCAATATTTGAAGATAAATGTGATGGATATATGAAAAATGCAGTGCTGAATGCCATTTATAACTTGCAGAAAATAAGTGAGCATACACCTACATGGGAATGTTTGAATTGGAAGGAAATATATTTGGAAACAATATTTGTAAGTATTATGTATTTCTGAACAAATATATTTTATTTGAAAATCAAGAAATTTAATTTGGAACGCATATATTAATGTATTAGAACAAAATATATTTGCGAACTGACGTTCACATATAAAATACGTGTTTTCACACAAACAAAGTTATTGTTAAAAAGTTTTCCAAATATAATTTATTTAAAAAGATTTTTTCCTTTTTTGAATTTTAGTTTAAATTTTTCCTTGATTTCGTGTTTATAATTGCTTTATAAGTACTTCATAATTAAACCTGCTGTTAGATTAGGCCCATTTGGTCCAATTTTTGTATCGTTTCCTTTATAAACGGTAATATATGTATGTATATATATTGCCTTATAATTTGGTACAAGGGATAGTTTTGTTTTACTAAAATCAAAATAATAAGCGTTTTTGCTCAAAAATAAATGTAAATAAGCTGCTTTCTTTTCACGAAGTATTGAATAAAAATAAATATAAAATATTGTCTTCCATATTCATTTTATATGAAAAATGTAATGTTGACCAAATGGACTCTTAATCTAGGATTCGTACAGATTCGCTAATCTAACACCAGGGTTAAGAATATCATAAGCAGCATTAGCTTTTGTTTTACAGAAGTAATTTTTAATAAGTTTTTGTAGTTTTGTTTCCTAACAAAACTTAAGATTTTAAAATCTAAGTCACGATTGATTTTTTTGAGAAAATTATTTTTGATAACTCAATTTATATGAATAATATATTATATAATAAAATATATAAATATATTAATAATATCTTACATAAATATTTTTTTAACTTTTAGTACAGCAAATTTTGTATGGATCTATTATGAGAATTTGTGTCGTAGAAGAATGACTAAATATTTCAGTGTAAGTAAGTATAGTCCAAAGATTTTAATATATCTCTTATCTTTCAACATTTTTTGACAGTTATATGATAAAATTTATTTTAATACTTTATCGTATATAAATCATTCTGTTTGATTTCTATTAAAATTATTTTTATTTTAGTTCGCGCAATTGAACTTTATTTGGATATAAGAAAAAAGCAGTGGGGAATTAAAAATTTACAAATTGCAAGAAATGAGTGAGCATCCAAACTATATGATATAATAATATAATATTTGTTTTATATTATTTCTATTTAAATTCCAGCCAAATTCTAGGTTAAAAATCATTAAGGTCGGTTCCGATAAAAATCGTTCATGGGCAACAAATAGAGAAACGAATCCCGCTATTGAATCGATACTTAACAATACAATATTCGAATAATAGTCAAACTTCATAGTGTGTTGGCGATTTGTCTATATACAATTACATATTGTTTTAAATTATAAAATGTTCAAGGTTATCCGTAATATGTATTATATTTTTGTATTTTCCAATATAAAATATTTATTTAGAAAGATAAAGTGTTGTGTTATTGAATTTTCTATGAATAGTAAATGATTTCAAAGAAAATGATTCATTTAAAAGAGTAACATTATAATCAATATAATGTAACGAATTTTCCATACATATTTAAAAAAAACTGTATTTAAATTCATGTATGCCTTAAATTAATTACCAGTATATTCTTATATCAAGGACAAACATTTTAAATTTTATTACGATAATGTTTTAAATCATATGATATCTTACTAAAAATAAGCACGCGCCATACTTAAATTTACGCAAAAATGTGCTTATTTTAAGACCAAACTTAATTAGTTTTATTACCCAAATTTCTTAATTCTATGAAATGCATCCTCAAAACAAGTACTATTCACGTCTTTAAATTAACTATAAAACCTTCTTATTTTTATAGCGATTGTCTTTGGCTCGAAATCATTACCAAAATCTTAAACTTTACGAAAAATTCATTGATTTTCAGTACGCTTTTTTTTTAGTGTAGGAATGCGTATTCCGTACGTTCGTTCCAAAAATCTTAACAACCGCACACATTTAAAAATACCATCCCAATAAACCAAATGCCCAGAAATCGCTCAGAAATCGTACGACTGTCGGCAAAAATTTCGGATCCGAAATCGGACCGACATCGTTACGAAAAATGTATGGAGTGCTTGACATGAAACCTGACCGATGGGTCTGAGAGAAATCTGACGTTTTTACCGTACCGATTTCTGACCAAAATTAGCGGGAAATTCTGAAGGAAAGTTCGACGCGTCGTACCGATATCTGAAGTAAAGTCTGAAGAAAATCTGTTGTTTCCGTTTTTTTCTTGGAATTAATCATCTTTCAGTGAATTCTAAATCTAATAAAGACTACAAAATTTGAGCATCTTAACTTTTTTCTGAAAGCATGAAGTGACATTATTATTTAAAATTTACAATGAAAAATGAAGTATTATAAACCTTACACGATTACTTTTTAATAAACAAATAATTGTTTGATTTTAAACCTTATATAAATGCAATTTTATGACCAATAGTAGTGAGAAGCATGAAATCAGACAACTAACAAAAAAGCAAAATCAACAAACACAAATTTAAATCAGTAACAAAACTCCTCACACAGTTCATGTTCGATCCGATTTGGTTTCCCTATGTCTGATAAATGCAGGCAGAATCCATAACAGTAAAAGCCAAAAAACAAAATGTTCCACCATAGAGTTGAGACATTGTACCGAATTCGTACATTCATGTCGGAACAAACGGCAATTACGCAAAAAACAAACAAACAAAATTATCCCTCCGACAAAGTTTTCAAAAATCTTTCCAAATTCGTTCAGAACTGTCGAAACAAAAGAAATAAATCTTCGTTGCGAATTTGTCTGAAGAGTTCAGAGCATGTGCAGACTTGTCGGATATCAGCCAATATCGGATAATTTGCTTAGCTGGCAAAATCTCATAAAAAATATGTAAAAATTCCCCAAAAAATAAAAAAAAATATAAAAAAATTCCCCAAAAAATATATATTTATTTTTTTTAATATTAAAAACGAAAAATTAATATGTTATTAATCTTCTCAAATAGAATGTTAAAAGGTAACCATAGAATTCATTTTAAATGAAAATCATGAAAAAATTATGTTTAAAAAAAATTAAATTATGACAGAATCACTATTTATCAGGCATGTCACAGAGTGCAAAATCGTACACGAATTTACATTTTTGAAATCGAAAACGTTTTTAGCTTCTACAGAAAACGTAAACCGACAAATAAATTTGGGTTTAAAACGTTTACAAAATCTAAAGTGAAATTTATGTTTTTAGTAATTTAAACTAAAGTAAATCTACTAAAGATGAAGTATGAGTAATATTTTAATTAACTATTTAATTAACAAAAAAAAAATATTACAAATACTTTTCTTACTAAAATGTTTTTGTCTTCGAAGTGGTATATCCTCTAAAGCAACCATGAAACAAACAAAAAACAACTCTGAAACTAAAAAAAGATTCGATCAATAAAATGTATGTTTTTATTTTAATGTTATATTTACCCCCAATTTCACAATCTCCGGTTAGAGCTAACTCACAGTTAAAAAATAAAAATTTTATACAATTTGACAGCTATAACTGTAGGTTAGCTCTAACTGTAGGATAAGCGAAGATTGTGGAATTGTCCGTTAATAATAATAATTGTTATATATTTAAAGAACATTAATCAAGCCAAGATTTTGGACAATTTTATTTTTTTTGGCTTTAATATGTTTTATTTATATTCACTATTTTCGCTACCGCCAATCGGAATCTGGAGTTGACGGCGGTGAAATCGATATTGTTGACGGCGGTGGCTGGAACAGCTGTTTCTGATTTCTATGCTGCCATATTTTTGATAGTGTTTTTCGGTTTCATGAAAACGTACAAGAGCCGTAAAAGCAAAAGTCAAACGATACGATTTGGAAAACCGAACCAATTTCGAACACAAGTTCATCGGCTATGCAGTTCCCCGTGATATCCCTATGCCAAGGCACCCATATAAGATGTATGTTAAACTGCTAAGCCATCTCCTTAATAGATCTGCGGCAGTCAAGTCCTGTTTGTGAATTTAGGAATGTAGCCTCCAGACAGCCTGGCTGTCGGAGTAAATGTCAGTGTTGGTCACAATGTTGCGACTCAGCCCCTTGGCGACTTCCCATATTGTAATTATTTTGGCTTGATAGACACTGCAAGTATGTGGTACTCAGTGAGCTATATTAAAGTTATTTACAGTGTAATCCGAAGCCAACCTTCTCATCAAGCTTCTAACCATCTGTAAAGAGGTGGAGATAGTTTCTAATTCACGGTATTCTGCGAACCCATTATTCTCTGGCCCGTATCCTAGTGGAAATGTTCCTGTCGAGTTAGTATATGGTCCACTTAGTCAGTTAAAATTGCACTACAGTGTGAAAGACAGTTTAACCTTTAAAACCTGTAAAGTTGGAAGATAACAATATCATAATGTAGGCATAATTTAGTAGCCCTTTATTACTGGTTTATATTGTAGCCCTTTCAGTGTTATTAGGAAGTTTGAACGAACAATCCCATAATTTTTAATGATTGAATTTTTAAATGAAAATTGCGATTCTTTCTTTATGACTATTGGATGTGTTAATGCAACTGCTTTAACTTTCCTTGTGGGGTAAGACCGCTAAACATCGGAGTTTCTTGGTACCCCGTATATGTACCTCCGAATCGACATCTAAGAAATATTTTTAACCCGGTACATATAGTGCCGAATTAAGGAAAAATCGGCCTATCATCATATTTGAAAATTTTACAGGAGAAGCAAAAAACTAAATAAAATTAAAAGTGCTGTCGTTAGAAAAACGGGGTTTTCAGGATAATATCTAAACAATACAGACTTTGACGATGCAGGTTGATTGCATGTTGTTTTAAATTTTTTTATTGTTCCTCAGAATTGTTATGTTCCTGAAGATGTTTCTCAACGAGGAACGAAATATTGAACAAAATAAATAAATAACCAATAACTCATGACCTCGAGCTAGCTTTTTATTTAAAAATATAAAATTCAAAAAAGGTCGATCATTACAAAAAAATTTGTCAGGATGTGTATTCTGATGGAGTGTACCGAAATCCATCAAAAACTGAATTTCCATTGTTCTTGTTGTTGCGCCCTTTTCCGTTTCTGATGACGATATATACACGCTGAACAAAAAACGCTTCTGTAGTATATTATCACAAACATATTCGGCTTGAAACATATATATGTTTAGGGTATACTCTAAATATATAATATTTGGTACACACAAATATTATATATTTGGGGGAATATTGGTCTAAAAAATCTTTGTTTCCATTCTAATATGTTTATACCCTACACCACACTGTGGTACAGGGTATTATAACTTTGTGCATTTCTTTGTAACACCCAAAAGGAGAAGAAATAGACCCATCGTTTATTATACCGATCGACTTAGAATCATCATTAGAATCATTGATTCTCCATATATATGTTCCTCCTGATTTGGTATCAAACCGCTATAGAAGTTGTATTTTACTTCCGATCATTAACATTTTCCAGAAAGATGTTTCTGAATTTAGGAACGAATATTGCTTAATTTTTATATGTTTCTACCCATTTAGATAATATGTTTCTACCCATTTACCAATTATTCCAAATTATTATGGCAATGACCCTTATCGCATTGTTAGGGAGGTGTAGGGTATTATATAGTCGGCCCCGGCCGACTTTCTGCCTTTCCTTACTGGTTTTATTTTGGAATATTATTTCCGAAACAATGATTTCTTTTCATGTAACTATTCAGAGTTATTGTTTTTTAGAAATGCTTAATGTTTTGAAAAATATTTTATAATTGAAATCGTATAACCTTGGAAAACAATAAATTACTCGAAGGATTTACAACTAATGATGACTTGGAGTATTTAGAGCTTTAAAACAAAAGTTAATGCTGCATATGTCATTATACCCTACACCACACTGTGGTACAGGGTATTATAACTTTGTGCATTTGTTTGTAACACCCAAAAGGAGAAGAAACAGACCCATCGTTTATTATACCGATCGACTTAGAATCACTTTCTGAGTTGATTTAGCTATGTCCGTCTGTCCGTCTGTCTGTCCGTCTGTCTGTCTGTGCATGTATTCTTGTAATCAAAGTACAGGTCGCAATTATGGTCCGATCTCGACGAAACTTTACACATATCTTTTTTTGGCCCAAGGACGATCCCTATTGAATTTGGTTAAAATCGGTTCAGATTTAGATATAGCCCCCATATATATGTTAGCCCCGATTTGACATGTAAGCGCTGTAAAAACTTTATTTTATATCCGATCAGTATGAAATTCGGCAGAAAGAGGTTTCTTATTATATGGATGAACACTATTAAATTTGGAAGAAATCGGTTCAGATTTAGATATAGCCTCCATATATACGTTACCCCCGATTTGACATGTAAGCGCTGTAAAAACTTTATTTTATATCCGATCAGTATGAAATTCGGCAGAAAGATGTTTCTGATTATATGGATGAACACTATTAAATTTGGAAGAAATCGGTTCAGATTTAGATATAGCTCCCATATATATGTTACCCCCGATTTGACCTGTAAGCGCTGTAAAAACTGTATTTTATATCCGATCAGTGCGAAATTCGGCAGAAAGAGGTTTCTTATTACATGAAGGAATACTGCCAAATTTGGAGAAAATCGGTTCAGATTTAGATATAGCTCCCATATATATGTTACCCCCGATTTGACATGTAAGCGCTGTAGAGACTGTATTTTATATCCGATCAGTACGAAATTCGACAGAAGGAGGTCTTTTTACATGAATAAGTATTCAGAGAAGATCGGTTCAGATTTATATTAAAGCTCCATATATAGAAGTTGTATTTTACTTCCGATCATTAAAATTTTCCAAAAAGATGTTTCTCAATTTAGGAACGAATATTGCTTAATTTAGCGATTATCGTTTCAGAATTAGATAATATGTTTCTACCCATTTACCAATTATTCCAAATTATTATGGCAATGACCCTTATCGCATTGTTAGGGAGGTGTAGGGTATTATATAGTCGGCCCCGCCCGACTTTCTGCCTTTCCTTACTGGTTTTTAATTGGTATAATTCAAGTAAAATTAAAACTGAAGTTCGAAAATTTAGCAATGTCTTGTGATTCTTTTTTACATAAAATATATTTAGAGAAATTCCTGAACAATAATTTTATTTGTATTTAAACACATATTTTATTTGAGAAAATTAGTTTGCAAATATATTTAGTTGTAATATATTAATATATGCGTTTCAAATAAATTTTATTGATTTTCAAATAAAATTTGTTTGCTCAAAAATATATAATATTCAAAATTATGTGTTCCAAATATATTTTCTTTCTATTCAAACATATCACTAAAGCCGATTTTGCCCCGTGTACATTAGAATGGGTCGCAAAAAAAAGTTGCACCGGTCACCCCCTAGATTTGAAGAGTATGTAGAGACAATTCCGGGGCAACAAAAAATTTTTTTTCTGTGCACCCTACATGACGCCCTTTTAATTTTATTATCCTGCGTTGACATTTGAGGTCCGATCGAAAGGGGATGCATATCGTTGTTCGAGTTTTGGCGAGGGCTATATTTCGTCCCTATGTTACTTTTGACCCCGAAGTCAAATTCGATAAGTGACCTCGGTCATCTCGTTTTTATTGCCACCTTTTTATTTTGTGTAACATACTTTTTCCATAGCAAAAAAAGTAGTACTCGTATTTGTAAAATATTACAAATACGAGTATTGGCAGCGTAAAGTCCAAACAAAAACAAACGAAAAAGATAAAGCCCAACACAAAAATTTGAGTTTTTTATTTTGTGAACAAATTTGTTTTTTTTTTTACTTTTTTTATGCTTTCTAGGGGGAAACATACATATAATGGATGGAAGACGACCTGGCCTGACTTTTAAATGTATATAAAGAAAAAGATGTCCCACAATAAGAGGGAAACCAAAAAAACTGGCGTTGGTTCATACAATCAACACGTTTTGACAGATATGCTCAAAAACTTTTGAAAGCATAAATATAAATGATACCCTCAACGGATTCCGACATAGAGAACTAAGACCACTATGCAAAGACTCCAACACCAGAATCAAATGTTATTTTTTCTTCTCCTCGAACAAATAAAGGGGTTGCTAGTACGCCTCCACTAAATAGAGAAAGTTACAGACCAAGTACTTCAGCAGCAAAAACGCCAACATCTAATGATCTCAGTTCTGCCTCTACAAAAACTTCAGGCCTTTCTCGTACACCACCACCAAATGTGAATATTTGCACACCAAGCTCATCAAAATCTTCTATATCCAATGACACAAATTCTGTCCCTACATTGGGCAAAATCGCCCTTTTTGATGTTTGAATAGAAAGAAAATATACTTGGAACACAAATTTCTGAGCAATTAAATATTATTTGAAAATCAATAAAATTTATTTGGAACGCATATATTAAAATATTACAACAAAATATATTTGCAAACAAATTTTCTCAAAAAAAATATGTGTATCTATATAAATAAAAATATTGTTTAGAAATTTCTCCAGATATATTTGCAGATTTTTCGCATTTCATTTTTAATTTTTATTTGATTATGAGTTATACCTAACAATTAAAAATTACATAAGTAGCCATTAGGTTAGGTTGAAGAGAGGAGACGTTTAAACGTCTCATGTCCATGGACATACACTTAGCCAGTGGTTCTGCCTGATGTGCGCTCCTCATTTATGATCTTTTTATACCTCACGAGTTACAGAATATCGGTACTAGACACGAATTTTCTCAGTATCTTCCAGTCATATTCTCTGAGATGAGTCAAGTCTGGTAATATGTCGGACCCGAGATGTTGGGATCTTGCATGTGTGAAAGCCGGGCAGTGACACAGAAACTGTTCCATCATTTCGATGTTTTCCCTGCATGCCCTGCACTCGTCGTTTTCTGCTAGTCCTATGCGATGAAGATGTGCCTGTAAGCTTGAGTGTCCCGTTAGAACACTCATCATCTTACTAATATCGATCTTGTTTAGTTTCAGAAGACTTCTTGTTTTCTTTTCATTTGGGTCACCCCACAGTATCTTTGCATTTGCTCCTACTGTTGCGCTATTCCACACAGTTTTGTGAGCCATTACTGCCCAGTGCTTCAATTAATTTTTCGTGGCTTCGAAAGGTTTCCAGTTTTCCAAGTTTATTACTCGAAGTTCGCTGCCCTTTGAAGCCAAGCTGTTTGCCCGTTCATTTCCAATCACTCCGTTGTGTCCTGGTACCCAGCAAATACGCAATTGACCATGGGCTGAGTAATCATCTATCGTTCTTTTACAGTCCAACACAGTTCTGGATTTTACCCTTTCCGATGTTATTGCTTTAATCGCCATTTGGCTATGTGTGAAGATGTTGGCATATTTAGGCTTTGTGGTGTTACTGAGCCAGTTCACACACTCCGTGATTGCTCGAACTTCTGCTTGAAATACCGTGTTATGGTCAGGGAGGCGGAAGTGAAGTTCGACTTCTGGTTCATCAATAAAAAGTCCCAGACCCGTCTTTCCACTGGCACATGGGCCAAAGATCCATTTTCCCACAGGT
This sequence comes from Eudasyphora cyanicolor, assembly GCA_963930755.1. Taxonomy (NCBI): domain Eukaryota; kingdom Metazoa; phylum Arthropoda; class Insecta; order Diptera; family Muscidae; genus Eudasyphora; species Eudasyphora cyanicolor. Next base: position 95,890,177 of record OZ005737.1, on the reverse strand, counting down.
AGCTGTAAGCCGCACTTCAGGAATGCGGTCGGGTATTTCTGGCGTTTGAATGTGACCAACTAGAGATTCTAAAATCTTCTGATGGTACGACTTGTGGTCTCAATTTATCCATTCACCCATCGCTTGTAGACGTCTTGGTTGGATGTGCAGTATAGTCTCCAACGCTTTTGTTGGTGCAGTTCTAAATGCGCCACTTATGCCTAGACAGCACATACGCTGAATTTTTTGCAAAGGTATTACGTTGGTGGACGTCCATTGATGTTCACCACACTACACAGGCGTAGGTGATTATTGGTCTAATCACGCTCATGTAAAGCCAGTGAGTCATATTTGGACGTAGTCCCCATTTTGAACCCATAGCTCTTCTGCACAACGGCCAAAATATGTGTGCCTTTGTAACTCTTTCTTCAAGATGATCTTTCCAGTACAGTTTCTGATCCAAGATTACTCCCAAGTATTTTACCTTTTTAGTTATAGCAATTGTCTTATTCAGGAATCGAGGCCGGGTAAAACGTGGGATCTTCGTTTCCCTTATAAATAGACATATTTCTGTTTTGTCTTGGTTAACATTTAATCCCCTTGGTTGTGCCCAGTTGTATGCTATGTTAAGTGCCTCTTCAGCTCTTCTGCATAATAGATTTGGATGAAAGCCCCTTAGCCCCCCTCAATGTCTATGCAAACAGCAGGTGTATACATTTCTTTACTGAAGGACTCTTCTATGTGGTGCACTACCTCATGCAGAGGTGTTTCCACTGATCTTCCTTTGACATAGGAGTATTGTTTGAATTTTAGCCTGTCATCCGCTATTTTACTTTTGACCATGTTATCAATTATTCGCTCCATTATTTTTAACGGGAAATAAGTTAGGCTAATGGGTCGATAAGCTTTTGGGGTCGTATAACCCGACTTGCCAGGCTTTGGTATGAAGGCCACCCTTGATTCCTGCCAGTTTTTTGGGGTATAAGAATGGGTTAGGCATGCAGTGAACACTCCAGCCAGACGAGTTTATACCACATCCACCTCATTCTGCAGAAGTGCTTGAAATATTCCATCCGGTCCCACAGCCTTAAAGGGAGAGAAACTTGTTATCGCTTCTTTAACCATACCATCTGGTATATCCGTAATAGGTACTTGATATACATACAATACATTTTCATTTTGTAACTGTTCCTCTGTTGGTCCAGCATTACCACTCAGAAACTGAGTTTTCATCAAGAGCCTTACGGTATCCTCTATAGTTTCCATCCTTTTACACGTGTCATCCACCAGTGTTTCGGTTTGGACATGAGTTTTTGAGAGGAACTTTTTCATTTTAGACATGCTGTTAACGCTGTCTACCTGTTCACTGAAAAGCCTCCAGGAGTTACGTTTCGCCGATCTAATGATTTTATTGTATGCTTTGAGTCTTCTGTGGTAGTCGTCCCAATATACTGATTGTTTTTTACGTCGAGCTCTGTTGTAAAGTCTACGGACATCTTTGCCAATCGAGCGAATTTCTCCTGTCATCCAGGGTTTCTCACATGGTTTAATCCAGTAACCTTGTTGCTAGTTGTCCATGGTTTGTGGATCAAAGCAATATGAACCCTGCCTTTATTTATGATGTCCATCAGAGCGTTGGATGCTGTCTCGCTCCGGTGGAGGTTTATCTGGATGATCTCATTCATTGTCTTTCCAGTAAAAGTTTCTTTTGGGAGTCTATCCTATCTGGTGGCACTCCCTCATTCAGGCATGTCACAGGTTTTGTACGAAATTGGTTCTTTTTCGTTTTTCAAAATCGTATCATTTTAGTTTGCTTCTACAGCTATTGCAAGTTTTCATGAAATCGAAAGAAAATCGTGATTCAATTATACAAGGTGGTGTTACTAGCACAACAACAAAAAATCTACAAAAACCACAAGTAGTTTTGTTATTGGATTCGTAGTTGAAATGTCAGTGCCAGTTTATTTTGAAATATAAAAATATGTTGAAATGTAGTATAATTTGTTTACAAATAAACAAAACAATTTAATATAAAAATTGTTTGTCATATAAGTTAAAACTAATGATGAAACTGTGCAAATCCTCTCATACGAATGGACTAAATCTTACATTTGTGTACCATCACAGGAGCGTATATTATACACTTACAACGGATCAAAAATTAACACATAGAATAATCTACAATTGTTAATATGTTTGGGCGATATCCATTTCAGGACAGTTAAGTCGCTTGAGCTATATCCATCCGTATGGGTTGTGCGGATGATAGCTCAAAAAGGAGTACATCCCACACGCACGTACTAAATCGTAACAAAATGCAATAGCTCATAACTTTAATACCAGGATAAATAAAACGTTAAACCCTGGTACGGAATAAATGAATTTAACAATCTAAAAGCCCCAAATCGTTTCCCTATTACTTCTGTAGCAATCCTTCTTCTCCAGTGACTATATACATATCTTCCATGGATGAGGAAAATGTGTCCACCGTTTTATTAATTTGGTAAATGTATCCACTTTATGTTCGAAGACGGACTGTATTGAATCGCCCTTATGGTACCTCCTCCACAAATGATCAAATGATAAAATTCATATAATTTCAAGGCAGTTAATTTTAAATGGGCTTTGACCCTGTCCTCTTATACTAAATTTTCAATAATGTAGAAGTAGACACATACAAACTGCATTTATCATGAGGAGGAAAACTCCTTTGATATCTATCGTTTTATTGTAGTTAATCGTTTTATTCTGCACATATATTAAAAACGTTAATTATACATTAAAATATATTTTAAACCTCTTTTCTCACGCCACTAGTCAAAATATCATCGCCACGGCAATTGGTATTCCATTTTTCGCCATTCATCCTTCTGTATATTAAATAACGGTCATTTATCGCGTCCATCCTATTTTCACAAATCTTAAACGTATTTTCTTTATATTGACTTATTCAATAAATTTACCGAATAGATTTTAAAATATTTTTGACACACAAAATGTAAACATTTCACAAACATTTCATTTCAACCACAGACCTTAAATTAGACAGATGTGCCGTCCGGACGAAACGTCAAAATCTATCAGTTACGAACGAATAGGAATGAAATGTCACACGCGAAAAAACACTTTTCCGCGAACATAGTTAGAACTTTCTTTGCACTAAACAATTAATATTATTGTGACAAAAAATTCGGGAAAATCGGTCCGAAATCCGCGGAAAACCTCACTCTTTAAAGTCCTACTCGTTGAAATTTCTATTCGTTCGTAACTGACAACATACTCGCTCCGGGATGACATATCTTATTATTTATTATTTTTGATTTCAACTACTATCAACCACCTGCTAGTAACACAACCTTGTATAATTGAATCATGAAGAAAATGAAAACCGAAAAACACTATCAAAAATATGGCAGAATAGAAATCAGAAATAGCTGTTTCAGCCACCGCCGTCAACAATATCGTTTCGACTCCAGATTCTGTTAAAACGTTAAACCAAAATAAATAAAGCCAAAAATAAACAAAAGAAAATAATGGAAAATAATAAAGAGGCATTTTTAATGGTACTGGAAAAAATTGAACCGTTCCTGAAGAGCTCCACAATACAGGATCGTACCAAGGTGTTATAGCCAAGGACGTGGATCTAAGTATGGGAAGAAGCACCGTTTCAGTTATTCTATGGAGAGTTATGAATGCTCTCGAGAGTAAGATATGTCCACATTTCATAAAACTAAGAATGACGCCTGAAGAGAAGACGAACTCAAAATTGCACTTCTTTTCAAAATACCAGATATCCAGCATAATTGGATGCATAGACGGTAGTCACATAAAAATTTCGAAACCCACAGAAGATGAGTCTCTCTATTACAATAGGAAAGGAACATATAGCTTCAACGCAATGATCGTAAGTAATAGCTATTTTCAAAGAAATGAATTAGATATGTGATTACATGTTTTTAGATATGTGATTACAACATGAAAGTAAGAGCTGTGGATGCTTGCAGGCCTGGGGTTGTCACGACGCATTTATTTGGGGCTTAAGTGGAGCAAGAAAGTATTTTTTAAATGAATACAGAAATGGTGATACGAATTCTCGTTCTTAATTATGCCATACAAAGATGTAACCGTAGGAACTATGCAGCACAAATTTAACAAAAACCAGTATGGAAAGGCAGACAGTCGGGCGGGGCCGACTATATAATACCCTACACCTCCCTTACAATGCGATAAAGGTCATTGCGATAATAATTTAGAATAATTGGTAAGTAGACAGGAACATATTATCTAATTCTGAGCCGATAATCGCTAAATTGAGCAATATTTGTTCCTAAATTGAGAAACATCTATCCGGAAAATATTAATGATCGGAAGTAAAGTACAACTTCTATAGCGCTTTGATACCAAATCAGGAGGAACATATATGTGGAGGTTATATATAAATCTGAACCGATTTTCCCTGAATACTCATTCATGTAAAAATACCTCTTTCTGTAGAATTTCTTACTGATCGGATATGAAATACAGTCTCTACAGCGCTTACATGTCAAATCGGTGGTAACATATATATGGGGGCTATATCTAAATCTGAACCGATTTTCTCCAAATTTGGCAGTATTCCTTCGAGTAATAAGAAACCTCTTTCTGCCGAATTTCGCACTGATCGGATATAAAATACAGTTTCTACAGCATTTACATGTCAAATCGGGGGTAACATATATATGGGGCCTATATCTAAATCTGAACCGATTTTCTCCGAATTTGGCAGTATTCCTTCATGTAATAAGAAACCTCTTCCTGCCGAATTTCACACTGATCGGTTATAAAATAAATTTTTTACGGCGATTACATGTGAAATCGGGGGTAACGTATATATGGGGGCTATATCTAAATCTGAACCGATTTCTTCCAAATTTAACAGTGTTCATTCATATAATAAGAGACCTCTTTCTGCCGAATTTCATACTGATCGGATATAAAATAAAGATTTTACAGCGCTTACATGTCAAATCGGGGCTAACATATATATAGGGGGCTATATCAAAATCTGAACCGATTTTAACCAAATTAAATAGGGATCGTCCTTGGGCCAAAAAAAAGATATGTGTAAAGTTTCGTCAAGATCGGGCCATAATTGCGACCTGTACTTTGATTACAAGAATACATCTACAGACAGACGGACATAGCTAAATCGACTCAGAAAGTGATTACAAGTCGATCGCTATAATAAACAATGGATCTATCTCTTCTCCTTTTGGGTGTTACAAACAAATGCACAAAGTCATAATACCCTGTACCACAGTGTGGTGTCAGCCCTCGACTGCCGCAGATCTCTTAACGAGATGGCTGAGCAGTTTAATATACACCTCATATGGGTGCCTGGGCATAGGGATATCCCGGGGAACTGCAAAGCCGATGAACTTGCTAGGAAAGGGACGACATTACAAATTCTCGAAGAATTTGCATATATTGGTGCGCCACTATCCACGTGCAAGCTTTGGCTTAGGCAAGAAGCAATCAGGCAGTCCAACGAAAGATGGACAGAAATCGGCACCTGCAGGGTAGCTAGACAAATCTGGCCAAGGTATGACCTGAGAAGGTCAAAATATCTCCTCGCACTAGAGAGGAAACGATTGTCTACGTTAGTACAGGTTCTGATCGGCGAACACGCCAAAAGATTGGGTATTGACTCCAATGACTTCTGCCGAAGCTGTGGAGATGAGGAAGAAGTGGAGAGCATTGAGCACTTGCTTTGCGACTGTCCCGCTTTGAGTAAACGACGACTGGACATACTGGGGTCGGCCTTTTTAGGCAGCCTAACAGATCTTTCCAGTACTGATATTCGTACTATCGATAAATTTATATATCAAACAGGTTGGTTTCGATGAGGGGCATTTCAGCCCGTGGTAACACTAGGGACCTAAACTGGTCTATGTGAGCTTGTAAAAAAAATACGGCTGCCACCCTAACCTAAACCTAAAACCTAACAGTGTGGTGTAGGGTATAAACATACATCAGCTCGTAACATTGTAGAGCGTTTAATTGGCGTAATAAAAAGCCGGATCAGATGTTTACTGGTAACATTGGTCTATATCCCGAAAAAGTTTATTAAATTAATTAACGTGTGCTGTGCTTTGCATAACATCTGCAGAGAATACAACGTTGAACTTGAGGAAACCCATATTTTGAACATCAGGAAGTAATGGATGAAATTGATTTTGACGTGGAAGATACTTCTCAAAGAAGTCTGTTCAACGCAGGTACTCTTATAAGAGACAGTATAGCAAACCAAATTAATTTCTAAAATAAATTTTATTTGTTTAAGTAAAAAGTAAAAAAAAAAACATGAATACAATACGAGGGCGGTTCGGAAACTTCTTAGCCTAGCACAAAAAGCGCGGTATAAACAGAAAAAAGTTAAGTGTTTTGGAAACTTCCATCTCTGCTATGAACACATGTTAAACTTTGTTTCGATCTGGCAACTCCTTCATATAGAAACAGGTGTTCACAAAAGACGCATCCGCGATTTTTTTACAATGGAAAAATTAGAAATGCGTGGTGTCATTAAATATTTACATAAAAACGGTTTATCGGGACAAGAAATTCATAATGATATGGTGAATGTGTTAGGTGAAAGTGCTCCTTCATATGCAACAGTAAAAAATTGGGTTGCTGAATTTAAACGTGGTCGTACAAACATTGAAGATGAACCACGTAGTGGACGTCCAAAAACAGCAACAACAACAGAAATTGTAGCCAAAGTGCATGATATGGTATTAAATGATCGACGAATAAAAGTGCGTGAAATTGCTAATATCAAGGGCATCTCAAATGATCGAGTCCATTTAATTTTGCATGAAGAACTACAGATGAAAAAGCTTTCTGCAAGATGGGTGCCGCACTTGTTAACAGTCGACCAAAAACGCATAAGAATGAACATTTCTCAAGCTTGTTTGGATAGTTTTAAGCGAAATAAAATGGATTTTAAGCGTCGTTTCATAACTGTTGATGAGACATGGATCCACCACTATACTCCAGAGACAAAAGAACAATCCAAACAATGGACTGAAGCTGGAGGAAGTGCCCCAATGAAGGCAAAAACAATTCAATCGGCTGGTAAGGTTATGGCAACGGTTTTTTGGGACTTCAAAGGTATTTTATTGATTGACTATCTGCAAAAGGGTAAAACAATAAATTCAGAGTACTATTGCAACCTTTTGGATCAATTAAATGTACAAATTCGAGAAAAACGTCCTGGCTTACAACACAAAAAAATAATTTTTCATCAAGACAACGCACCAGCGCACAAGAGTGTTTGTACAATGGCTAAAATCAACGAATTAAAGTACGAGTTGCTTGACCACCCACCTTATTCTCCTGATTTAGCTCCCAGTGACTTTTACCTGTTCCCAAATCTAAAAAAATTCCTTGCTGGCAAGCGTTTTACCTCAAATGAAGATGCAATTACAGTTGTAAACCACTATTTTGAAGACCTTGAGGAAAACTATTTTAATCAAGGGATAGAATTGCTAGATAAGCGTTGGACTAAGTGTATTGAAGTTTCAGGAGATTATATTGAAAAATAAAAATATTTCTGAAAAACTAACTATTCTCTTTCATTGATAGGCTAAGAAGTTTCCGAACCGCCCTCGTAAGTTTCTTATAATTAGTATAAAAAAAACTGTCTAACCGTATTTAATACGAAAAAGGCACATTAATAAATGAGATCAAAAAAATTTCTACGTTTTTATACCCTACACCACACTGTGGTACAGGGTATTATAACTTTGTGCATTTGTTTGTAACACCCAAAAGGAGAAGAAATAGACCCATCGTTTATTATACCGATCGACTTAGAATCACTTTCTGAGTCGATTTAGCTATGCCTGTCTGTCTGTCCGTCTGTGCATGTATTCTTGTAATCAAAGTACAGGTCGCAATTATGGTCCGATCTCGACGAAACTTTACACATATCTTTTTTTGGCCCAAGGACGATCCCTATTGAATTTGGTTAAAATCGGTTCAGATTTAGATATAGCCCCCATATATATGTTAGCCCCGATTTGAAATGTAAGCGCTGTAAAAATGTTATTTTATATCCGATCAGTGCGAAATTCGGCAAAGAGAGGTTTCTTATTACATGAAGGAATACTGCTAAATTCGGAGAAAATGGGTTCAGATTCAGACATAGCCTCCATATATATGTTACCCCCGATTTGACATGTAAGCGCTGTAAAAACTGTATTTTATATCCGATCAGTGCAAAATTTGGCAGAAAGAGGTTTCTTATTACATGAAGGAATACTGCTAAATTCGGAGAAAATCGGTTCAGATTTAGATATAGCCCCCATATATACGTTACCCCCGATTTGACTTGTAAGCGCTGTAAAAATGTTATTTTATATCCGATCAGTATGAAATTCGGCAGAAAGAGGTTTCTTATTATATGAATGAACACTGTTAAATTTGGAAGAAATCGGTTCAGATTTAGATATAGCCCCCATATATACGTTACCCCCGATTTGACATGTAGGCGCTGTAGAGACTGTATTTTATATGCGATCAGTACGAAATTCGACAGGAGGTCTTTTTACATGATTGAGTATTCAGGGAAGATCGGTTCAGATTTATATTGATTGTTCCTCCTGATTTGGTATCAAACCGCTATAGAAGTTGTATTTTACTTCCGATTATTAAAATTTCCCAGAAAGATGTTTCTCAATTTAGGAACGAATATTGCTTAATTTAGCGATTATCGTTTCAGAATTAGATAATATGTTTCTACCCATTTACCAATTATTCCAAATTATTATGGCAATGACCCTTAACGCATTGTTAGGGAGGTGTAGGGTATTATATAGTCGGCCCCGCCCGACTTTCTGCCTTTCCTTACTGGTTTTTTTTGGTTTTAATTGCAATTTTTAGATTTCTCCTTTTCAATCCTCAGTCTTAGTTCCTCGATTTCAATTTGCTTTAGCTTCATTTCATTTTACTCGCACAAACTTCTTTGTACTGCTAGGTTGTGTAGCTGATCATTTTCAGCTTTTTTTTTCCAAAATATTACATATCCTATCCAATTTGTCATTCATAGTTTTGGATTCATTTTTGTGTTCCTCCAGATGTCTGCAAATATTTTCTAAATATTTATTTTCTTCAGACAGAAGGCTACTGAAGTTCGGTTTTGGTGTATTGCAAAGTTTGCGTCCTTTTGGAGTGCTTGTAGTTTTTGTTGACGCAGAAAAATAAATTTCTTCATTCTCTTTATCACTATCTGATTCTCCATCATTCGAATTACAAAGCATATTCATACTTTGTTCGAAATCCAGCTCGCCAAAGCTTCTTCCACCATCGATTCCGTCTACAGGAGTGTAAAAGGCACAAATTCTGACGATTGTTTCCTCCTGATCAGACAAAACATACTGATTATATTCTCCACCACCAGTTTTTTTATTCTCTCTCTTGTTGTGATACATCCTTTTCTTTACATTAGCCTTCCAATCCGCCCAGTTTTTTTCCATTCACAAAGACTTTTTGTTGGTGGTCCGGCACAATTTAATTGGTTTGACAATTCTTTCCACAAAGACTCCACAACCACCTTGTCTCCTTTAACATACGCCCTGGCCATGTCTTGTTGGCATTCCATAAAATTGACCAAAATCTTGGCTTGATTAATGTTTCTGTGTTTGCCCCTTTAAATATATAACAATTACTATTATTAAGTTTAACATTAAAATAAAAACTTACATTTCATTGGTCGAATCATCTTTTTTGATTTTTGTTTCTTTTTTTTAGTTTCAGGGTTGCATTTTCTCTTATTTGTTTTATGGTTGCTTTAGAGTGTATAGCACTTCGAAGAACAAAAGTATTAAAATTTTCGTACGAAAAGTTTATTTTTTAATTGAAATTAATACAAGTATTATTCATACTTAATCCTTAGTAGATTTTTCAACTTTTCTGGAGTTTAAATTACTAAAAACATAAATTTCAATTCAGGTTTTGTGAACGTTTTAAACCGAAATTTTTTTTTCGTTTACGTTTTCTGTAGAAGCTAAAAACGTTTTCGATTTCAAAAACGTAAATTCTTGTACGATTTTGCACTCTGTGACATGCCTGATTATTTGGCAGTGGGTCATTCTTCTCCTTTCGTTCACTACCTATTACACCATCTTCCAGTCGACAATTTTGGGAGGCGGTGTTATTTTTTGTCGCTCCCTCATTGTTTTGAATCGTTTTGTGGCTCTTTTTATATTGATCACCACCTTTGCTGGGAACTTCCTGCAAAAGTGGTGGTACTCTGGTGAACTGGTGGTGTTATTGACTCAATTTTTGGCAGTGCCTCACTTGTCTCCATCCGTTCATTACCAGTGTTTGTGTTAAATTTCAAGCCAATTGCCGAATTTACTGTCATCAAAAAATGAAAGACAGTACAAAGACAATGAGATATGTGTAAGTGTATTAGTAAAAAAGTGTAAATGTATTGATATTGTCTTCGTAAAACTGTCTCGTGTAAACCCCGGATTAGAAAAAAGTTATCAGGCCAGACAGCAAAACAACTTGGAAGTGCAAAAGGAACTGTGCGACAAAAACGAGTACAAGATCAAGTTACTTCAAATAGAGTCGCTAGTGAGTTCTTGTCAGCCATAGAAGTTGGAATAAGTTCTTCCGTTTATAAATGGAATAAGGGTGATCCAAGTAGAGATACTTTTTTCAATAGACTTTGTTTTGACAGATCACGTGTGAGTCGTGTCATGCTGTCATGTTATTTTTATCAAGTATTGTTTGGCATTTTATCATGGAAAGACTGACGCCTGAACAACGTTTACAAATCGTTGAACTTTATTACGAAAATTCACGTTCTGTGAGGAATGTGCTTCGTGCACTTCGCTCAACTTATGGTCAACATAATCGGCCTACTGAGCGTACTATTCGCAACACCATCACCCATCTTGAGACCCAGCATTCATTATTGGATAATATTCGAACGAATAGACCACGTCCAGCACGCAGTGAAGAAAATGTAGCGGCCGTAGCTGAGAGTGTACACGAAGACCGTGGAGAGTCGATTCGGCGACATTCGCAGCAACTCGGACTGACGTATGGAACGACTTGGCGCATTTTACGTCGAGATCTTAAATTGAAAGCATACAAAATACAGCTTGTGCAAGAACTGAAGCCGCCCGACCTTCCCAACCTGAAGAGATTCAAGAGCTGCCACTTCATCTAGAAAAAAACAACGGTTTGTGGGCCGGTAGAATCATCGGTCGACCGTTATCGTGCCATGATAACCGACTATTTGATGCCTGAAATTGAAGCTCGTGATCTCGGCGATATTTGGTTTCAACAAGACGGCGCCACTTCCCACACATCGCATCAATCAATGGATTTATTGAGAGAACACTTCGGTGAGCAGATAATTTCACGTTTTGGGCCGGTCGATTGGCCACCAAGATCGTGTGATATCACACCGTTCGATTTTTTCCTGTGGAGATATGAATTTTCATTTGAATTTATTCAATTTGAATTTTCTGTTTTTTTTTCTTTAAAAAAGTAGGGAACCTCGAAATGGATCACGCTTTATTTAAATACAATCGACACACGGTGTAAATTTTTTTTGCGATTACGTAATATGTGCTAGGTTTTAACTATCCGCTCTGTGATAAACACGACCGTTCACTACAACTGATCAGCAAACGAACAACTGAATGTGATGGTAACAACTGAAGCTGTCAGTAGTTGCCATCCGTAATGTAAATGTAAAATTGCAATCCATAATCGACCCATAAATCTGAATTTACAAAAAAGTACAAGTTATTTAAAAAAATAGTGTATTTCATTCCAATAAATTTAAATAAAAATATATAATATTTGGTACACACAAAAATTATATATTTGGGAAGATGTTGTTCTAAACAAATTTATGTTTACATCCCTACATGTGTTTATTTTGGACTATTTTCTTCAGAAAATACCTAAATCGTGTTAAATATGTCTGTAATTCAAAGTTAATTTTTTAGAAAATTTTTATGTCGTGAAAATAATATTAATTGAAATCGTATATCGATTGACAACTAATAATGGCTTAGAATACTCAGAAATTTTAAATGATTGATTTAAAATAGAAGTTAATGCAGCATTTAGTATTATAACTGGGAGTTTCAATTCGAAAGCAAAAAAACTTAAAACTGAAATTCGAAAAATTCAACAAAAGTTTCGAAAATCTTTTTTAGGTTGAATAGAGAAGACGCTTAAACGTCTCATGTCCATGGACATACACTTAAGGCAGTGGTTCGGCCTGTTGTGCGCTCCTTATTAATGATTTTTATAACCCACGGATTACAGAAAATCGGTACTAGACACGTATTTTCTCAGTATCTTCCAGTCATATCCTCTGAGATGAGTCAAGTCTGGCAATATTTTGGAACCGAAATATCGGGATCTTGCATGTGTGAAAGCTGGGCAGTGACACAGAAAATGTTCCATCGTTTCGATGTTTTCCCTGCATTCATTTCCAATCACTCCGTTGTGTCCCGGTACCCAGAAAATACGCAGTTGACCATGGACTGAGTAATTATTTATCGTTCTTTTACAGTCTAACACTGTTCTGGATTTGACCTTTTCCGATGTTATTGCTTTGATCGCCATTTTTAAATAAAATATAGTTGGAGAAATTCCTAAACAATAATTTTATTTGTTTTCGAACACATACTTTATTTGAGAAATTTTGTTTGCAAATATTATATGTTGTAACATATACATATTAAGAGTTCCAAATATATTTTATTGATTTTCAAATAAAACTTATTTGCTCAGAAATATATAATATTGCGTTCCAAATATATATTTTCTTTCGATTCAAACATATCAAAAAATGCGGTTTTGCCCGTGTACACTTCACTATGTTAAGACCTGAAGTGTTTTTTATTAAATGCACGCGAAAATGAAAAAGCCAAGGCTGGCCAGAAACAAGATTTTTCCAATGGCATACCTCGTGTGGTTCAGATTTGCGTTTTGAATTGTGTGCCTATTTCACAAGCGTGCGATATTAATTTGAACATTAATCGTGTGCTGGATTTGTTTTTTTCTGCAACAAACTTTGAAATGCCGCTAAAACTTGTTTTTTTGCGGGCGATGAAAAATTCTCCTCCAACATTCAATTGGATAGCACTGAGACATGAAACAATAGCACTGAGACATGAAACAATGACGTACAAGCTCTGGTAGCTGCTGCTACCGGAGCTTGTACGACTTGTGTGACGTATTATTCGTTCCGCCTGCTTTGACTACAATTTGCCAATATGACAAAGGCCGAGGCTTACATTGTCTGTACCAATTCTCAACCCAATGGTATACTCAAGAAATACGCCAGTGATTTAGGCACTGTATCGAATTGTTCAAAGAGCGAATTCGATACAACACTACCAGCTGGATGTGATATTCTCACTGCTTCAGGACACTGTAAGTTGCATTTACAACTCAAGGGCCTCATTGAGGCTGACAAGGACATAGCCAAAAAGCAATATAAACAACAGTAATTGAAGCAAGTTGTGACCAAACTGAAACAGGCCATGTCACCGGGAGATTACGCCACCAAGGTGCCCTATATGTTCAACTGTAAATACGCTGAATTTGCAGCATTCTGAATATCCAATACATTTGGATATGGTGATCTCTCAATGTTCTCCGATGTAATTTATCAGCTGAATGCAACTATAAAAATGCCCAACATTTTTTTGTTTTTTAAAGTGTGTAATAATTTTATTAATTAAAATTGGTTACCAAAATCATATTTCAATAATCACATGTCAAATATCATATGTGCAAACAGGGTTTTGGATTTTTTCCGCAATTTGCAAATTCGAACGTAATCTGTACACTGAGGGAAAAAAGACGTTGCAAAATAAACACCGTTTGGTACCAATTTATAAACGTAACGTGCATGAAAAGTCGCCACCGATTCGTTCATTAATTATCAACGAAACGGGGGTGATTTTTTGACCGGCATTGTATTGCCGCCGTAAGGTTGATGATTATTTGTTCGGCTTTGTGTTGTTCATTGGATTAGTTATTGTCTGTTCTTAGAAGAAGAAACCACGAGGATTTATAAAGACGTGAAAAATGAAAATTAATGACGAAGAAATAGAATTTAATAACCTGTTTGATATTGTGAATGATTCTCTGGGCTATGGAATGAGAAGGATAAGGTGATTGCAAAATCCAGTGACATCTTCCTATTGCAGAAATTTCTATAATCAATAGAAATGGTGTCGGCCTACGAATATTTAACAACCTAAGCATATAAAAATTTCAATTTTAAAAGTTAATAATGAGTGTGTATGTTTTTTATAGAGCACGAAGGAGACTGCCACCATTAAGGTTACGAGCTGAATTCCGAGAAAAAACAGAGGTAATACTGTGTTGCTGCACATTCAAATGTGTTTTGTTTAGACGTGATTTGCTTAGTGATAAATATGCAAATTTGCAATTATATGTTTTTTGTGTTCACGTTTTATTTACTTATAACATTAATAAATGTATTGAAACGCTAATGCTGTTTAAATAGTTTTAAATGAGGAGGGGGAGGGGGTCGGTTTTACAATGGAAAGTTATCCCAGCACGTGCTTTATTCGTCCTCTATCTCCGGCTAAGTTCGGAGATGGGCCATATTGGTCCACTCCTTCTAGTACCTCCCCCACAGAGGGTTAAAATTTAATGAAATATTGATTGCAATCATGTCATGACATGTCTAATAACTTTTATACTACTTATTCGAATCTTTTAAAATTCCACACATAGTATTACTTTATTAGTCGCTACCACCATGAGAAAAAGGTCGAATTTTACCTCCCACCCAATTGGAGTATTTTGCACCCACAGTTAACATCTTATAACTTCAACACCAGTGAACAAAAATACTTAAAATTGTGTACAGTGTAACGTTTTTATAGTGCCTACCTAAAAATGGGGGTTATTGACACGCCCCTTTTGGTACCTCCCACACAAATGGACGATTTTGCACCAAAAGTTTACTATTAGCTGTTAACGTGTATACTAAGGTGATGACTTTTTGATTTTTTTTCTCAAAAATTATTTCCTGTTCACGAATGAATGAACTTTTGCCTATTAATGACTACAATAACGTTATTCCATTTAAATATTGAAAAAGGTCACGCACAAACCACATTGAAATGATATTTTTGTGAAAGAATTTAAATTTTTTCTTTTTTTTTAAATCATATAAATCCAAAAAGGAAAAAAGTGTCAAGTCTTATAACTTGCACGAAATCGGTGAACATCTTTCGTTTTTATTTAGAATTAAGTGAAGGTATCTATCTCATTTTGAATCGAATGTATCTCTTTGGAAAAAACGTTGACGACTTTTTTATAATTCTCATTTTTTCTGATTTTTTTACAGAAACCACATTTATGAGCGGTCATTATTTTGAAAGTTTTGAAAAAATTAAAAAAAAAATTGGCCAAAATGCTGATAAATAAAAATTTTAAAATCATTTTGTGCGTGAGGTTTTTTTCGAATCACCTTATATGTAAGATTTTACCTAATCTTAAATAAAAAACCAATTTAAATATGAAACAGGGAAACGAGGTTGTATAAAAGTCATCACCCTAGTGCATACACATACTTAAAATTGTGTATATTGTAATGGTTTTATATTGCAAACAGTTCAGTGAAAAATATGCGTTATTCCACGCTCCTTTTGGTACCTTCCACAGAAAGGTACCATTTTGTACAAAAAGTTAACAGGATATAGCTTGAGTACTATTCCACGAAAATACTACAAAATTGTGCACAGTGTAACGCTTTTGAAGTGCCTATAGTCCCGTAAAAAATGGGAGTTATCACCACGTACCTCCCACACAAAATAGCCAAATCATACCAAAATTGAATAGCTCACAACGTTAATATACCATTACACATAAACGCTTATAATTTGGCACAGTGCAATGTATTTAAAGTATCTACTGTTCAGCGAAAAGTACGTGCATCCAGGAAAATAATTGGTTGGAATTCGATTGTAACAATAAACCAGTAAGGAAAGGCAGAAAGTCGGGCGGGGCCGACTATATAATACCCTACACCTCCCTAACAATGCGATAAGGGTCATTGCCATAATAATTTGGAATAATTGGTAAATGGGTAGAAACATATTATCTAAATGGGTAGAAACATATAAAAAGTAAGCAATATTCGTTCCTAAATTGAGAAACATCTTTCTGGAAAATTTTAATGATCGGAAGTAAAATACAACTTCTATAGCGGTTTGATACCAAATCAGGAGGAACATATATATGGAGCTTTAATATAAATCAGAACCGATCTTCCCCGAATACTCATTCATGTAAAAATACCTCCTTCTGTCGAATTTCGTACTGATCGGATATAAAATACAGTCTCTACAGCGCTTACATGTCAAATCGGCGGTAACATATATAATCTGAACCGATTTTCTCCGAATTTGGCAGTATTCCTTCATGTAATAAGAAACCTCTTTCTGCCGAATTTCGCACTGATCGGATATAAAATACAGTTTTTACAGCGCTTATATGTCAAATCGGGGGTAACATATATATGGGGGCTATATCTAAATCTGAACCAATTTTCTCCGAATTTAGCAGTATTCCTTCATGTAATAAGAGACCTCTCTTTGCCGAATTTCACACTGATCGGATATAAAATAACATTTTTCCATCGCTTACATGTCAAATCGGGGCTAACATATATATGGGGGCTATATCTAAATCTGAACCGATTTTAACCAAATTCAATAGGGATCGTCCTTGGGCCAAAAAAAAGATATGTGTAAAGTTTCGTCGAGATCGGACCATAATCGGGTATATTTCTTCTCCTTTTGGGTGTTACAAACAAATGCACAAAGTTATAATACCCTGTACCACAGTGTGGTGTAGGGTATAAAAAATAGTACTAGTCTGTCGGTTGTATTTATAAATAAATGGTTGAAACAACAATAATAACGTGGATACGATCAAATGAAAATGCTTGCAACTAAATCGATGGTTGTATCAATCGAATTAAGATTGTTTTTTTCATTGACACTCGGTTAGTTGTGGTAACCAACTTTAAATTTTCATTATAGTACCATATGATCGATTTTTGATTGTGACAACCAATGTTTTGTTCTGGGCAACAGAAATTGTATCAATAGCCCAAAGATTATTATTGCAACGAGTAATTTGTTACTACAACAAAAAAAATATTAATAAATAATCGTTTATTGGTTATCTCAATCATTTCCCAAATTTAGAATAATTAAATGTATTTTGGGAGATACAACCGAAAGATTGGTTGCTGTTCTTTTGCTGATACATGACAAACAAAAAATAAAATTACTCGACATAAATTAATCTTCAACATTGTGTTCAAGAACGGTATAGGTAATCAAAAATAATCTCGTGTGGATAATAATGTGTGGAATAATAGTGATGAATTTGTAATATGGGATCTTTAATTTTGTTATGAAAACTGTTTTTAATTAATTGTCGGTAGTATATTACTGACAAATTGTCAGAAAAACCAATGTGAAAAAAATTGTGGCAACTACAACAGATAATTTTAGCCACTATTTTCGTAGTTGGCGCAACAAAATATGATTGTTGTCAACATGGAAGTATACCACAACCAAAATATTGGTTGTCCTGATGGAATCGCAACCAAAATTCGGTTGGCAAATAATTCGGTTGAGGCAACCAAACTGTACTCTGTGTGTGTGTTTGTTAAGCTCCTTCTGGTAACTCCCACACAAATTGACAGATTGATTCGTGTAATATTCCATATTACATTACTCACAAAGTGAGGGTTTACCTTAGTCGGTTTAAGTATTTTTACAATGTACCAATGACCTAATTTAATGCAAAGTTTTATCATTTTTTCAGTAATTTTATATGTTTGTAAAATTCGATTAAAATTTAAATCGTACAATCATTCGTAACTATAAATTGAATTAAAAATATGCTAAGGAATGGGTGGATTATTTGTAAGTCATATGACGTAAACATTTGAGACAAGGTAAATCGTGGTATACCTCAGGGGGACATTTTATCACCTCTCCTATGGGTTACGACGATACACAGTCTCTTTAAAGCCCCCACCAATGAAGGACTTCAACCAGTCTGTTGTGCAGACGACGCACAGTGTCGTGAGCGTGGCCAAAAAAAACCCACAGTCGATGTTGGAATTTTTAAATTTTTTTGCTCGAATCGATGAAAAACAGTTAGATTAGAAAGCATATAAAATATTTTTTTGAGATATGGAGTTTCAAAGTTGAAGTTGTGTATCTACGTATATTTATCACATCAAATAATTTAAAATTGTTTTGATCTTTTAAGGGTTAAAACTAATATGTATTCATAAATAATTGCAGGACGTTATGTTGCTTGTTTGCTTTTATTCGGTCTGCAAATCTTTGTGATTCTAACTAGGATACTCTCCCGGCTTCAAGACCATTTTGTTTCTATATTATTATAGAAACAAGTATTTTATACATGGCGGTGTATAAATATGTATTAAAAATTGGCAGCACACATACTGGATCATGATTTCTGAGCCGTCACTCGTTATCAACAGATCTGCTGCAATTGTATGGGAGATACGGAGCTCTATATGGTTGATTTCTAAACACAAGCAAATGAGAAATCTTTGTGAAACCACACTTCTCCAAAATCTTCCAAAAAACAATTGTTAACCAAAGTTAATACAAAACACCAGCCATGTACAATGAGAAGCAAATTTTGCTCCATCAAATGGAAAATTACCACACTATGCAGAAAAGCTTTTTATGGTTTTTGACTGCACTAAGTGTAGTAACTAGTGTCACAGGATTGCCTTTTCGAAATAATAATATTTCGATGTTTCAATTAACAAAACTGTATATTTATTATTTATTGAGTTATATTGTATTTCATAAAATAAAGTAATTCACATATTTCGTTTTTACGTTGTTAGTTGTGCGACCGAACACGAGAGAATCAAAATCAGACTGTGTTGCAAAAATGAAAAGAAGGAATAACGGAGTCAGAAACTACGGTTCTGCACAGTGGTTAGATAGGGAACAAATTCACAGTGGTCAGAAAAAGAAAATAAAATACATTAAAGGGAAACAATTAAATTTAATTAAAATAACGCATATAATTAATATGACTCCTGAAGTCGTCCATGACAGCTCGGCCTCTCCTGACCTGACATCGCCTCGATGTCATTGTTCACTTCAATGTCATCATCGGGAGGTAGAACACACCAAGGCTTCAGTTTTTCGGCAGTATATATCGAACTAAACGGCTTTTGGCTTATCTGCATACCGGCTATATCCTCAATTAGATATCTATCCCTGCCCAGAACTTTCGCAATCACGTATGGACCTCTGAATGGCGGCTCAAGTTTTCTGGAATCGCCAGTGGATGGAAGGTCACTTTGTATCATAACCAGATCATCGATGTTATATACTCTTGCCTTACTATGATGTAGATCGAATCGTTTTTTCCACCTCTCACGACATTTAACTATGTTTTCGGCTGCTTCGTTTCTATTCTCTTCGATTGTTTTTATGTCAGCGGTTTCAATAATTGCAGCAAGTAATTTGTTTCGAATCACATCTCTCAATTTAAAATCGAATACCAATTCATTAGGACTGAACTCAGTACTAGAATTCCTCTGGGAATTTACAAACCATTGAATATTTAGTAAATATGAATCCCAATCGCGTGGATTCTTAGTAGAGGTTCGGAGGTAATCCAATATAATTCGGTTTGCCCTTTCCACCTGTCCGTTGGCCCTTGGGGTACGTACCGCAGTTTTCACGTGACATATGTCGTAGTCATCACAAAATTGTTCGAACTGTTTCGATGTAAAGGCTGAGCCTCTGTCGGATATTATTCTTCGCGGCAAACCAAAGTAACCAAATATTTCAACCAGTATTTTAAGGACTGGTGAAGTCGACGTGTTCCGAACTGGTTTCACTATCAGAAATTTCGTGAAATGGCCAATATGTAAGTATACCCTTGCTTACTGCGAACAAATGGACCCAAGTGATCAATATGTAATGTTTGGAACGGAACTGGGTCAACGTCAGCTACATACATTTCTCCTTCAGGCTTACCAACCTTGCCTTTATTATAGCAGCATTCGACGCATGAAGCTATATAGTCTTTCGCATATTTCCGCATCTTAGGGAACCAAAAACTCTGTGACAGCCTTTGTATTGTTTTCTCCACACCAAAATGTCCCATGTCGTCATGATAGTACTTCACTATACGCCAACGTACTGCTTTGGGAATAACAAAGAGCAATTTGTCATTCATTTTCCGATATAGTCTATGGTTCTCAATCTTGTAATCATTTTTGAGCTGTTTCTCTTGTTCCGACTTCCGTTTGTCCATCAATACTAAAATAATATCTTTCAAATGTCCGTCCTGCAACTGCATCGTCAAAAGCCAATCTTTCGTATCTATGTTGACTTGCATAACCGATGATTCAATGGGAGCTCTACTAATAGCATCAACGTGTCCCATCCTGCTTCCAGCTCTGTGTACACACTCCAAATCATACTCCATGAGAGTCATCCACCATCTTGCAATTCGTGGTATGATTGGTGTTTTCGGTTTAATCGTCGAGATGGCGGAACAGTCTGTTATAACTTTAAATCTTTTACCAAGCAAGTAAACGCGGAACCTTTTCAGAGCCTCAACCACAGCTAAGACTTCTAGCTCATAGCTATGATAGTTCGATTCTGTTTCAGTACACACACGGCTAAAATACGCAACAGCTTTCCAAGAATGTCCGTCATCAACTGATTGTAACAGAATAACAGCTAACCCGATACTGCTTGCGTCAGTATGAACCTCGTGTAGTGCATTAAAATCATATAAAGCCAGTACAGACTCCTCGCAAAGTTTTCTCTTCAACGTATCAAATGCCAATTCTTGTTCAGGTCCCCACGGGAAATTAATCTGTGCCGTTTTCCTTGTCATCTCGGTTAATGGTTTGGCAATTATTTGAAAATCTTGAACAAATTTTCGGAAAAATCCGCATAAACCCATAAATCGCCGTACTTCCGTTGTGTTCTTAGGTCGTTGGTATCCCTCTATTGCCATGAGTTTAGTCTTTCCTGGGGTTATACCATTTCTGTCAATTCTATGACCAAGGAAATTAATGTGAGTTGATAAGAAACTACATTTATCGTAACGTAGAGTTAAACCACACTGTTCTAGAATCTTCAAAAATGTTTCTAAAATCATCAGCCCCTCTTTAGCTGTTTTACTTGGAATAATCACATCATCCAAGTAAGCTATAATTATATCTGGTTTAGCCATCGTCACCACCTTGTTCATCATCTCCTGGAACACGGCAGGTGCGTTGACGAGTCCGAACGGCATCCTATTAAATTCGTAATGCCCTTCGTGCGTGATAAATGCGGTGTACAATTTAGATTCGTCCTCTATCTCGATCTGATGATATCCCATCTTCAAATCAAGGACTGTAAAATACGCATGGCCTGATAGCTGCGCTAAGAGGTCTTCTATTATCGGCATCGGGAATGGTTGTTTTACTGTTACCCGATTCAATTGCCGGTAATCCACGCACATTCTGAACTCTCCATTCTTCTTTTCCCTTAATACGATGGGTGATGCGTATGGTGATATCGACGGACGGATAATATTTGCCATTAACAAGTCGTTAATTATTTCGCTTATTATAGGTCTTCGAGCAAATGGCAATCGATATGGTTTCATGTGTATAGGCTCGTTAGACAAAAGTTTCATGTTCAGTTTTGTGAGATTGCACTTACCGATGTTAATCGAGTTCTCAGAAAATCTACCTTTAAACTTCGAGATTACTTCATTCAGCTCCGAAATTTCACTTGATGACAACGATTCGTTAATGGTATTGACCGATTTCGACTGTATATAACACTTGTCACCATCTATGATGAATCTTGAACTGTCTGAGCATAAAATGTCCCTATCAACGATCATATCATACATAAGTTTGTCGTCTGGTATTATCAATCTGGTATTATTTCTGATTTTCTCGAAACACTCGTATTGTCCGCCACCGAACCCAGTTAACCGTATGTAACATCTCTCCTTACCATCGTATTCATCGGCCAACGATTTCTTAATTAAGCTACGACCACAATCTATTTAAGCATTCACATTGTCCATATTAATCGATACCGTTTTAAAAATCAAGCCATCAGATGAATCATTAATTTGGTTACAGTTCGGATTCACAATTTTATTTTTACATTCATTCGACGAATGTCCACTTTTAGAGCATATATCACATCGGACGCGTTTCTGGGGCTCAGGACAATCACGAGAGATGTGTCCTGTTTTCCGACAGTTATAGCATGTCACATCATTTGTCTTTTTAGCGATTTCTTTAATTACCGTATTGTGCTTTTGTTAATAATAACTCTTCTGGTAGGTGAAACTGTCTTTGGATTATAAAATTTGTTGTAACCGGTATAATTCACAATAGCTTTTAGCAATTCGTTACAAGTAGAAAAATTTACAACTGACAATACGCGTTTAAGGTCGTTATCGTTTATTCCATTTATTACATATTTGATTACAGACTGATCATCTAAGTTACCGTTTCGCGCAATTGATAGTACTTTGTAATAAAACATTTCGGGAGAATCTTCGAATTTACGTCGCATATTCATTAGTTCCATATGAATTTCAGCCATATTTATTATTGAGGGAAATTCTTTTAGGAATGATTCAACAAATTGTGGCCAACACGTAAAAATTTCATGTCCTGAATCAATCCATAATTTTGCGACGCCTTTAAGTTTCGTTTGTACAGCAAACAACAGAATCCTATCATCCCAGCCGTATGATTGTCGAAGTTGTTCAATTCGTTGTATCCATTTAGTCGAACTCAATGATCTATCAACCGGATCAAAATCTGGTAATATCGAAACTATGTCCTTGATGTTATTCGTGACGTAAAGCTGGTGTTGAGTCGTTGGATTGATTTGCGATGCATTTATTGTTGTCAAGTATCGTTGTTGTTGAAAAATTGGTACTTGTCTATTGTTCTGATTTTGTTGCGGAAACATCGTTGCTGGTATGTTCTGCTGAAACATTGTTGCTGGTATATGTTGTGAAGTGGTTGGTTGTTGTACAAGCCCTGACGGTGGAACTGCCTGCGTATATGTATGTGTTGGTATGTACGTTTGTCGTGTGTATGTAATATAAGGCTGCTGCATCGTGCTAACATTCTGTTGGCTCGTCGATAAAATTGGGGTAAAGCTCGTATATATTGAATTCGTGTTTACTCTTGCTGCCGTCGGAGAAACTGATACCATATGACCGTCTTCCCAACATACGTTTCGTCCCAAACCATTGGACATTGTTGGTACATCTAACATAGATTTCGTTCGAGGAACATTGACAACTGAATCGTATGGAATACTACATGCCGTCGTAGTATCACCCACACTCATGCCACCTACCGATGTAGCGAGATTATTGGTTTCACTGTCGAATCCAAGAAAATTCGGGGATGATCGACTTAGTGCTGTTTCCTCACCTTGTACGTTGTGAGATAAGTCTTTTTTCGAATTTTGTATCAACCCACTTATTGTGCGATCTCTTTCATTTAATTCGTGTGAGCAAATTCTTTCAATCAGTATTGCCTTTTTTCCGCTCGTAGGCAAACCAAAACTTGCACACTTTGCCTTGAGCTCTTCGAGTTTCAATTTTCTTAACCCTTCCATTACTCCTCTTTTGTCTCGTAAAATTTCCAATTCTCTTTCTCGCACCGCACTACGTTTTTCGTTTTCTTTTTTCTCCGCACAAGCTAAAGTGATAATGACGTTGTTAATTACGTTTGTATGATTGTTGAAATCGAAACCACAAGCGCGTTTGTTTAAAACAGTTTTTCTCCCACTTCTGATAATTGTCACAGGATTGCCTTTTCGAAATAATAATATGTCGATGTTTCAATTAACAAAACTGTATATTTATTATTTATTGAGTTATATTGTATTTCATAAAATAAAGTAATTCATATATTTCGTTTTTACGTTGTTAGTTGTGCGACCGAACACGAGAGAATCAAAATCAGACTGTGTTGCAAAAATGAAAAGAAGGAATAACGGAGTCAGAAACTATGGTTCTGCACAGTGGTTAGATAGGGAACAAATTCACAGTGGTCAGAAAAAGAAAATAAAATACATTAAAGGGAAACAATTAAATTTAATTAAAATAACGCATATAATTAATATGACTCCTGAAGTCGTCCATGACACTAGTTGTTGTACATCACTGTTTCTGCAATACGACAAAATTATTTTTTGGTCCAAATATAACTCATATAGAAAGTACCGTTAGGATAATTTGTGTGTAGAAAAAAACACGCGTGTAATTTATAACGGCAGTTCACCAAAGATATTTTTGGATTTTTAGCTATAATGTAGTAGTTTTAAAGTAAATAAATTCTAGTTGCGAATTTGGCTACAATAAATATTTTAATTTGTTATTTTTTTTTAGAGAATATTTGGTAATATCGGTCCAACACATTTTAAAAATAAAAATTTTTAAAAAAAATCATTTCGAATTGAAGGAAAATCGAAAGAAATTTTATTTCTGAAAATAAAATATGCCGCATATTACATTTGAAGTCATTTTCTGCACATTTTACTAGCAACTACGCAAAAAGGATAATTTAATCCTTGCTGCAATTTCAGCGATTACATGCATTAATTTGAAATAGCTTAGAAGTATGTTGATCAAAATTTGGTTGAAATCGGTGGGCAGTTTTAGAAAATATTGTATTTTTGCATATCAGGATATGTGGGAGGTGAGCGTGTCCTTTTACGGATTTGGTCCCAAATTAGTTTTTACCTTATAAAAACTACTTATGCAAAATTTCGATGACCTACATCGACTCTTTCCATTTTTGGCCAACCGTACAGGGAAATCACGATACTGTGCGTCGTTATAATACTTCTAAGGGGCACACATCCAAGCGTACTATGTACTGAGACAGTTCACACACTCCGTGATTGCTGGAACTTTAGACATATTTCTGTGTTGTCTGGGTTAACATTTAATCCCCTTGGTTGTGCCCAGTTATATGCTATGTTAAGTGCCTCTTCAGCTCTTCTGCATAATAGATTTGGATGAAAGCCCCTTAGAAGTATTACAACGTCGTCTGCATAACAGACTGGTTTAAGTCCTTCATTGGTGAGGGCTTTTAGGAGACTGTGTATCGTCGTAACCCATAGAAGAAGCGATAAAATGCCCCCCTGAGGTATACCACGATTTACCTTCTCTCTAATTTTTACGTCATATGACCCACAAATAATCCACCTATTCCTTAGCATATTGTTGATCCAGTTTTTCAGCGCCCGGTCAACCTGCAACTCGTCTAAGGATTGGATAAGTGTATCGGTCTGTACATTGTTAAATGCGCCCTCAATGTCTATGCAAACAGCAAGTGTATACATTTCTTTACTGAAGGACTCTTCTATGTGGTGCACTACCTCATGCTGAGCTGTTTCCACTGAGCTTCCTTTGACATAGGCGTGTTATTTGAATTTTAGCCTGTCATCCGCTATTTTACTTTTGACCATGTTATCAATTATTCGCTCCATTGTTTTTAACAGGAAAGAAGTTAGGCTAATGGGTCGATAAGCCTTTGGGGTCGTATAATTCGCCTTGCCAGGCTTTGGTATGAAGACCACCCTTGATTCCTGCCAGTTTTTTGGGGTATACGAATGGGTTAGGCATGAAGTGAACAATCCAGACAGATACGTTGATACCAGATCCTCCTCATTCTGCAGAAGTGCTGGAAATATTCCATCCGGTCCCGCAGCCTTAAAGGGAGAGAAACTTTTTATCGCTTCTTTAACCATACCATCTGATATATCCGTAATAGGTACTTGATGCAATACATTTTCATTCTGTAACTGTTCCTCTGTTGGTCCAGCATTTCCAGTCGGAAAATGAGTTTTCATCAAGAGCCTTACGGTACCCCCATAGATTTCTAAGTAGATTTCCGTATTTAGTCCTGTCGGTCTTAGCCTTATTACGGAAACTTATGGGGTTTGGCGGTGGCCGTGCAATTTTAAACCTTATATAACGGTGGTCTGAATAGGAGTGTTCATCCGAAACCCTCCACTCATGAATCTCATCAATAAGATTTTCTGAACATATCGTTATATCTAATACTTCTTCCCTAATTTTGTTAACAAAGGTTGCAGTGTTTCCTATGTTAAGAGTTATGAAGTCATTTGTATTCAAAAATTCGATAAGGGCGTGTCCCCTTTTATTGGTGTTAGTCCTACCCCAAGCGATATGATGGGAGTTGGCGTCACATCCAGCTAATAACTCATTACTTGTGTGTTTGGATTCCCTCACCAGACGTTGTAATTCCGACGTAGGTGGCAATGTCGGCGCATCGAATGGCAGATATATTGATGCCAGGTACATATTTCCATTACCTTGCCTCAGCACCGTTGCGTCCGATGTTGACAACTCTGGAGAGAAAATAAAACATAAGTTTTTATGGCACAGAATACAAGTCCTTGGACGAGTACCTGTGTTAGCGTAGAAAAGGTTATAGTTCACATGGTTTAATCCAGTAACCTTGTTGCTAGTTGTCCATGGTTCCTGGATCAAAGCAATATGAACCCTGCCTTTATTTATGATGTCCATTAGAGCGTTGGATGCTGTCTCGCTCCGGTGGAGGTTTATCTGGATGACCTCAATCATTGTCCTTCCAGTAAATGTTTCTTTTGGGAGTCTATCCTATCTGGTGGCACCCCCTCATTATTTGGTAGTGGGTCATTATCCTCCTTTCGTTCACTGCCTATTACAACATCTTCCAGTCGACAATTTTGGGAGGCGGTGTTATTTTTTGTCGCTCCCTCATTGTTTTGAATCGTTTTGTGGCTCTTTTTATTTTGATCACCACCTTTGCTGGAACTTCCTGCAAAAGTGGCTGTACTATTGGTGAACTGGTGGTGTTATTGACTACTTCCACATCAGTTTTTGGCAGTGTCTCACTTGTCTCCATCCGTTCAATACCAGTGTTTGCCTCTTCAGACAGTATATTTGGACTCGATTCATCTGTTCTGCCAATCGGGACCTTTCCAATTTTGAAAAGGACTGTCCAGATCAAGAAGTACGCCATGCCCTTTGCCATGACAAGATTGTTCTTGGATTCTGGGTCTATGCCCAACACGAGGAGAGTACCATCGGTATCATCCTTCCTATAGAAGACTTCCTACTTTCTCACGGAAAGTTTTGAATTCTGTTTGCCAATGATGTCGAGTATGTACTCTGATGAGAACTTACTGGGACATCCCTTAACATATAGGGTCGTTTTTATGAGTTCAGGAATGTCGCTTTTCCTTACCAATTTTAGCTTTGCGCCGTCCCAAGGTGAGGGGAAGCTATCCACAAGATTTACGAGGACACCAGCGCAGCGTTGTGATTACTTCGATTGGTGGTTCATCCTCAGATTCGAGGACGTATTCCGCTACCCTCGTATAGACCAAATCTTCGAAGTTATTCTTTTGGTCTTCGGGGATTCTGCCAGATGCACTACTGCTATCAATTATGGCGTAGCATAGATCGTCTCGAAAATGTTGTTTAGCTATATTAGAATAAGACGGTGGCTTCTTACCCTTCTTTATGGCCAATTGATTTTTCCGTATCTGTAGAGTCTTTTTGGTTAAAGCCTCATCCTTAACGGATGATTTGGTTGACTTGACCTGCGTTACTGGGTCAACTTTACCGCCCACAATCGAAGGACCCAGACTAGAGACCTCCTTTTGTGTGGATACGTTAGTCTTATCCGAATTACAGGAAGACGGCGAGCCCTTTTTCTTCTTAGTCACTTTCACAGCGCTATTTTCTTCGGGAGACCTGACTCTTTTAGCGGCCTCCATGGAGGTAGAATTGTCAGGTTCATCCCGTAATAGGTTCTGTCGGTTCAACTTATTCAGTTTCCTTCTTTGTGCCCCTGACAGTCTCTTTGAGTTAGCAACAATAGTGATATTGTTTTCATTTGATGATTCAGAGTCCCCACTGGCTTTTAAAGGCTGGGGTCAGGCAATGAAGCCGACCAAAATTTTCGGCGGCGGCGGCGCATGGAAAAATATCGATCGGCGGCGGCGGCGGCTGATCGGCTGAGCCGATCAAATTTCAACAATCGGCTGAGCCGATAAATTTCCCACGATCGAAAGTGCTCGAATACGAATGTAATTCTCCGACAAAAGTGGCGTTTTGAGATATTTGGTGTTAGAGGAAAAAACTTAAAATGAACTTTCATAACTTTGATGTTTGATGTAATATTGAAAATCGGTTTAATAAATCTTCAATGGTTGATACATTTGTTATAGAGTTGACAAAAGGAATTGGGTCGTTCCGGATTGTTGATGCGGTGGTCTTGGTCCTCAGTATTTGTAAAAGTTATGGACGAAATACTAGGGTTGGTCTGTTAATTTGGACGCTTTTCTGCTATTTCTACACATATGAATTTTAAAATCCCTTGCGTGAAATTTTAACTCTAAAATTAACTCTATTAATATTTAGTAGTCGCTTTTTTAAATTTTCATGGTTGCATAAAACAAATTCTCTTGACTCACCAAATAAACTTCGGCGGCTGAGTTTCAGCCGATGTGAGCCGCTAAAATCGGCGGCGGCGCCTGCTGGAAAAAAATGACCGGCGATGGCGCGCCGCCGTTTTGCGCCGCGTCGGCTTCATAGCCTGGCTGGGGTTTCTTAAAGCCCCGGCGGGGTTCTGCTCATCTGTCTTATCATTTGTTTTGCCTGCGGCTGGATGTGCTCTTGTTTCATTTTCGACTACGGGATCCAAGGCACCAAAGCTCGTAGAAGTTGCTTGCTCACGATTGTTCAATAACGACGACACATGACTCGTGAGTGAATCAACGCTTGTCGCATTGGGTTTACCCTCCCCTGCGCCGTAATCTCCTTCGTCTTTTTTGGTTTAATCATAAATTGGTTGGGGGAGACACCCCCATATCCAGTATTAGCCCGTAATAGGTACGTCGGTATAGGCCTTCCAGACTGAGCTCAGAAATTTCTGTCCACACTCAGAAAAATGGCAATCGTTTATGTGAGTAAAATCTATGTCTCAGTTTAGTTCAAGATTTTTACTCATGTTTATTTAAATTTTCCTCAAAACTGGGAAATTTTACTTTCAATGAGTAAATTGAACTAAATTCAAAGATATAGCAATTTGGTTACATATATGGGATATGATTTTACTTACTTAAAATTCCATCGACCAAGTAAAAATTTCCTACTATTTGGTAAATTTTGACTTTTACCGAGGAAGGATTTCCTAGCGTCGAAGAAACATTTACTACTCCTCGAAAATAAATCATTTTAGGAAATTTTAACTAGAAATATCCGAATTTCCTTAGTTATAGTTCATGTTTTTCTGAAATTTATAATACGGTTTCCAAATAATCCTTGAATATTCGTTAAGCAAAAAATTCCCGTTCGTTTCAAGAGATTCTTTCCTTAACTGCTCAAATATCATTTCAAACAGCAGCTGCGAAGTTAAGTAATTGAACTTCGCAGCAAATATATAGGATTATATGTGAAATACTTAAGACATAAGATTGAGACATTGAATGAGAATTCTATTTGTTTCAGGTTTTTTGAATTTGTTTCAAATACATTGGAGCAAAATATTTATTGGAAAATTCCCGAGAATATTTTGCTGAATTATATTAGTAGTAATGAACTAAAATTTAGCTTACTTCTACAAGTTGCAAGTTCAAAAATTACTCATTTATAGTTAAACGTTTCTTACATTTTAGTTTAATTTTCGTATATTCAAGTAAAATTGAACTTGATTTGAGGAATTATTTTACTTCCATTTAGTAAAAATTTAACTTAATCTTAGTAAAAAAATACTTGATTTTAGTTAAAATTTTCTTAATTTTTAGTAAAAATTTACTGATTTCAAGTAAAAATGTACCTGATTTTAGTGAAAATTTAACTAGATTTTTTCGAAATTTCATGTAAATTTTTACTTAAACTGAGTTAATTTTTCCTTAAGATGAGTTCAATTGAACTAGATATAAAGGAATATTTATTAAATTCAAGTTAGTATTAACTAAAACAAATTTCAAAACATTTGCTAATATTAAGGACAAATGTGAACTTGATTTGGGAAAAAATTGCTTTAGCGCCATATGAAGTTTAATTTTCCTGAAGTTTAGTTCATTTTAACTTATCTTTGGGTTCATTTTTTCTGAGTGCAGAGACAGATGCTGGTTGCGTAGTAGGTAGGTGAATAGGTATTGCGTAGTAGGTTAAAAACTATCCGCTCTGCGATAACACGTCCGTTCGCTACGACAGGCGGCAACCTAACCTTACCTAGTAAATTGCATTGATGGATTGACAAAAAGTGACGAATTGGAACACTTACTAATTAAAAATTAGTGCTGTAAAACAAAACCTAATGCTGCTTATAACATTTTTAACTAACCAATATTCTAAAAAGTCAGCAAAGTTTTAATTTGTTATCTTTATAGCCTACACCACACTGTGGTGACTTTGTGCATTTGTTTGTAACGCCCAAAAAGAGAAGAAATAGAACTATTGTTTATTATACCGATCGACATAGAATCACTTTTTGAGTCGATTTAGCCATGTCCGTCTGTCTGTCTGTCCATGTATTCTTGTAACCAAAGTGCAGGTCGTATTTATGGTCCGATTGTGATTAAATTCAGCACAGTGCTCTTTTTTGGCCCAAGGACGTTCCCTATTGAAATTGGTCAAAATCGATTTGGCATGTAAGCGCTGTAGAAACTGTATTTTATATCAGATCAGTACGAAATTTGGCAGAGAGAGTTCTCTATCACATGAATGAACACTGCCAAATTCGTGGAAAATCAGTTAAGATTTAGATATAGTCCCCATATATATGTAACACCCGATTCGACATATAAGCGCTGTAGAAATTGTATTTTATATGCGATCAGTACGAAATTAGGCAGAAAGAGTTCTCCTATCACATGAATGAACACTGCCAAATTCGGGGAAAATCGGTTCAGATTTAGATATAGTACCCATACATATGTTACGCCCAATTTGACATGCAAGCACTGTAGAAACCGTATTTTATATCCGATCAGTGCGATATTCGGCAGAGAGAATTTTCTTATTACATGAATGAGCACTACCAATTTCGGGGAAAATCCTTTCAGATTTAGATATAGCCCCCATATATATGCTTCACCTGATTTGGCATGTAAACGTTGTAGAAATCGTATGTTATATCCGATCAGTACGGAATTCAACAGAGGGAGTCGAAATTCGGCAGAGAGTGTTTTCTTATTACATGGATGAAAACTTCCAAATTCAGGGAATTTCAGTTCAGATTTAGATATAGCCCCCATATATATGTTTCACCCGATTTGCCATGTAAGCGCTGTAAAAACCGTGTTTTATATCCAATCAGTACGAAATTCGGCAGACAGATTTCTTATTACATGTACACGGGGGAATATCGCCATTTTTTATATGTTTGAATTAAAAGAAAATATATTTGGAATCAAATTTTTTAAATATTATATATTTGATAACAAATAAATTTTATTTGAAAATCAATAAATTTAGTTTGGAAAGCATATATTAATATAATAGAACAAAATATATTTGCGAACTGACTTCCACAAATAAAATATGTGTTTACAGACAAACAAAATTATTACGAGTATTTAAGAAGTTTTCCAAATATATTTTATTTAAAAAATAAATTTCAAACTTAGTTAACTTTTTCGAATTTTAGTTAGTTTTTCCTATATTTCGTGTTATACTTTATAGTTTAAAACAAGCAGCATTAGCTTTTGGTTTAGATCATTATTTTTTAATTAAAAAAATATTGAAATTCATCACTTTTTGTCAATACATCAATGCAATATACAATGTTACGAACGATTATACAATTTAGGTTAATTGAATTTTACAAATACATATATAAAATTTCTAAAAAAAAATCACTGAAAATTCTGAAAAACAAAAAACTGTCCTTTAAGTTAAGGCATTGCCAAAATACTTAAATACTGATTAATATTTGTTTCGGAAATATTTGATCCAAATAAAAAAAATTGGATGGGAACATCGTTTTGTTTAGAACAATATCCTCCCAAACATATAATATTTATGTGTGTCAAATATTATATATTTGGAGTGTACCCTAAACACATGTTTATTTCAAGCAGAATATGTTTAGGACAATATACTACAGACGCGTGTATGTAACACTGCATAATTCTTATCGCAATGCCCATTTTCGCATTGTAGGGAGGGGTAGGGTATTATATATAAAATGAGCCCCGCCCGACTTTCTGTCTTTCCTCACTGGTTTTTAAATAAAATATATTTGGAAAACTTCCTAAACAATAACTTGGTTTATGTGTAAACACATATTTTATTTGTAAAAGTCAGTTCGCAAATATATTTTGTTGTAATATATTAATATATGCGTTCCAAACAAAATGTCTTGATTTTCAAATAAAATGTATTTCTTGACAAATAAATAATATTTACAAAATATGTTTCCAAATATATTTTATTTCAATTCAAACATGTCAAACATGACGATTTCCCTATTGTACGGAATCAAATCTCTTTCGAACGGAATCTGTGATATGCCCCATAGCCTCCATATGTCTGTGCATCCCGATTTGGCATTTAAGCGGTCTATACGTCTTATTTTTTAGCAGATCTGTAGGAAATTTAGCACAGGAAATTGCATGAGGCAGTAATAACGTCTGTCAAATTGTTCACAGTAATATAATCAGACTACATCTGCTAAAAATAATCGCAAAAGACACTTTCTCCTCTAAATTTTTGTGAATGGCGTTACGTCTTTTTGGCGGTTAGGGCTCGATATGTATGTACATTCCGATTGGCCACATTTTGCATTAAATCTTTTCGATATTTAATATACGAAAGTTTTTTGCATCGATAATAAATTGTGGGATTGACTTTTGGAAATATAATGATACGCGAATTACATTCGATTTGTGACCATCATTGAAATAAGTCAATTTTTAAAAATTTTATGTCGTTTTTACTTTTCTGTCTGCATTTGAAAAGTGATTTTTTCATTTTTTTTCCTGACCCTGTCCTAGCATTTGCTTAATATCAGTGCAGAATATGAACCTATTTCTCTAACATCAACTTCTCTAAATTGACAACAAAAATTTGCTATATGATGTAACAAATTTCTGCCAAATGTGACCACTTATACAAAAGTTATGGCCATATCAATTAATATAGGCAATTTTTGTATTTTATTGCGAAAAGGTATATGGGCAAAAGTCAAAATATTTTCATTGGGGTAATCTATGTTAGTTGTCACTTTTCTCGCATTATGTACAGATTTCGGTGCAAATGTTGATGGAATTAGATAAACCACAAACATGAAAGTTTTTTTCCAAAAAATTTTTTATTCGGTTCTGTTCTGTAGCAATGTGATTTGAAATCACGGTGATTTTAAAATCACCGGCGACTTACAATCACTGTTGGAGTTCGAAATCGCCCGGTTTATTATTCATAGCCTCCCAAAAAAGATTGTTCGAAATATGTTCGGGCAATGAAGGACTTAAACCAGTCTGTTATGCAGACGACGTTGTAATACTTCTAAGGGGCTTTCATCCAAATCTATTATGCAGAAGAGCTGAAGAGGCACTTAACATAGCATATAACTGGGCACAACCAAGGGGATTAAATGTTAACCCAGACAAAACAGAAATATGTCTATTTACAAGGAAAACGAAAATCCAACGTTTTACCCGGCCTCGATTTCTGAACAAGACAATTGCTATAACTAAAAAAGTAAAAAACTTGGGAGTAATCTTGGATCAGAAACTGTACTGGAAAGATCATCTTGAAGAAAGAGTTACAAAGGCCCACAGATGTTGGTCGTTGTGCAGAAGAGCTATAGGTTCAAAATGGGGACTACGTCCAAATATGACTCACTGGCTTTACATGTGCGTGATTAGACCAATAATCACCTACGCCTGTGTAGTGTGGTGGACGTCAATGGACAAGAAGTGCAACGTAATACCTTTGCAAAAAATTCAACGTATGTGCTGTCTAGGCATAAGCGGGGCATTTAGAACTGCACCAACAAAAGCGTTGGAGACTATACTGCACATCCAACCAATAGACATCCGTATAAAGTATGAGGCAGCCCTCACAGCAAGACGTCTACAAGTGATGGGTAAATGGATAAATCGAGACCACAAGTCGTACCATCAGAAGATTTTAGAGTCTCTAGTTGGTCACATTCAAACGCCAGAAATCTCCGACCGCATTCCTGAAGTGCGGCTTACAGCTACCTGTGATACGTTTGTGTCAGACAGACGCTCCTGAGAAAATGGATCTTTGGCCCATGTGCCAGTGGGAACCAGCTGCTACACGGATGGGTCCAAGCGAGGAGGAAGGGCGGGTCTGGGACCTTTTATTGATGAACCAGAAGTCGAACTTCACTTCCGCCTCCCTGACCATAACACGGTATTTCAAGCAGAAGTTCGAGCAATCATTCGAGCCACAAAGCCTAAATATGCCAACATCTTCACAGATAGCCAAATGGCGATTTAAGCAATAACATCGGAAAGGGTCAAATCCAGAACTGTGTTGGACTGTAAAAGAACGACAAATGATTACTCAGTCAATTGCGTATTTGCTGGGTACCAGGAAACAATGGAGTGATTGGAAATGAACGGGCAAACAGCTTGGCTTCCAAATGAAAAGAAAACAAGAAGTCTTCTGAAACTAAACAAGATCGATATTAGTAAGATGATGAGACGTTTAAACGTCTCCTCTCTTCAACCTAACCTAAATATGTTCGGGTGATTTCGAACTCCAAAAGTGAAGTTAAGTCGCCGGTGATTTTAAAATCGCCGTGATATCAAATCGCCGTGATTACAGAACAGACCCGATTATCTTATAACTTTAAAAGATATAAGCACATATGTACATTTCAAAAATGTAGAAAAAACATAGAAATTTTCATATATTTATACATTTTTTTAGAGGCTTTGGCAAAACTATTCATTCTAGAGGTACTGGTCGGTTACAAAAAATACGAGGGACACATGGAGGAAGAATTTTTCGTGGGCATTGTTCATGTGAGATCTTTCCGCCAAAAAATATAGCTCATAACTCTTGGAAATGCGATTTCTATTGTATTTTGCCCGCGGTCAGCGCGCCCCTCTCTGTAATGAAATATCACCGAAGAAGCCTATTATAGTGGCTGGAAGTACCTACAAATCCATATAGGTGTCGATGATGTGCTCCAAATGGAACCAACGCTAGAGCTCTCCAAACCTTAGTTAAACTTGCGTGAATTTTTTTGATAGTGTATTTCGCGGGGCACATCGACAGTTATACATAGATTGAGCTAAATTAATTGTCCCAGAAGGCTTTTTACATTGCAAATCCTAAAATCAGGGGCGCATAACAAAATAATGAATCACTTAAATTTTATTCACTTTTTTCAAATTTTGTAAAAATTGTTCTTGACAATTTTTAAAGTTTTGTCTGGCTCGAGGTCATATATAAAATTAAAAACTGATGGTGTTGTTTCTATTATGTTTTATTTTTATCATCTTCAGGGATTTTCACTTAAAAAATAACAAAGAACATATATTATTTAAAGAAAAATTACAAAAATATATCACGGTATTTACATTTAAACAAAACAAACGACTTGTTGCTAACACAGCATTGTTTCAACTTACTATTTTATTTTCTCGGTTTGTATTTTTCCACTAAGTTACGATAAATTTGTGCACAGTGGTCAGTGTCAGTCTTATAGTTCATTCTTACGTCAGTAGGTACATTAATTATGTGCAGCATTTCCAGAGTATATCTTTTCTTGTAATTGTTCTCCTGTGTCAATATGTCAACGTCCTTGAAATTTGGCTCATGTCCCGTCAGAGTACAATGTGCTGCTAGAGCTGTTTTTTGCTCCAAAGGTTTATAACTTGCTTTGTGGTCAGATTTATGTCCTGAAATTCTAGTCTTTAATTTAGTTTTTGTTGTGCCAACATATACCTTTTGGCATATGTTGGTCTTGTCCCCATTACATTTTATCTTATATACTAAGTTCGATTTGTCCTCCTTTTTAATTTTTGATTTTGTCCTACTGAAAAAGTTATTTACTGTATTGTTTGTTTTAAGCGCTAGTTGATATTTGTCCTTATTGTAAATGTTGCATTTGCAGAATCTCTCTGAAAAACCTGCGATGTATGTTGAGGTCTTGTATATCTTCGACACGTCTTCTTTTGTTTCCATTATTTTTGTTGATTTCTCCTTCACGTGTCATATTAAATCGTCAATAGTGTTTTTAGGAAAATCGTTAATTCTTAATATGTGTCGTATCTTGTCTTCATTATCTTTGTGATATGCTTCGTCACAAATGTTTAGGACTCTGCTGATGAAATTTGTAGCCGTGTTGATTTTTATTCGTCGGGGATGTTTAGAGTAGTAATTTATTAATCGTCCAGAAGCTGTTGGTTTTTGGTACCAATTTAATTTCAGCATGCCGCTTTGTCTATGGATTATTGAGTCAAGATATGGCAACTTGTTCTCCAATTCACATTCCATTGTAAACTGTAGTTGTCTATCGAAAGTGTTTAGAGTCTGTAATGTTGTGTCCACCTGAGTTCTCTTAACAATGCAGAATATGTCATCTACATATTTGGTCAATATTCTGGGTTTGAGCGTCAGTTTTGATATTGAAGCGTCTAATAATTCCTCCATTATGATGTCTGCGATGATCGGAGATGCTGGTGATCCCATTGGTAGTCCTTTTCGTTGCTCGTACACTTTGTCGTCATAAATAAAATACCTCGTGTCCTTTATACAAAATGTCAAAATATCTATAAACAAATCCATTGGAATATTTGTATATTGTTCAATTTTGTTCCATTTGTCCTTTATAGTTTTTATAGCTAGGTTTACCGGTATGCTAGGGAATAATGATACTACATCAAAAGAGATTAAAATTTCGTCATCTTCTATAGGCATATTGTTGATTCTTGATTTAAATTCTGTCAATTTTTATAGTATAAAGTTCTTAAATTCATTTCTATGTTCTTTGGGGGTACTGCTGTTGTGCACTTAACAACCATGGATACGTATTTGAAGATCGAAGTCTTGTACGCGAAGAACGAGACACTTTTGTCTCAGCGATGATCTTCAAGGCACACCCAGTGCGCGGTACGGACATGGCGGAAGTTCATATGAATTAAAAGGATTTTCACCGATCTATTCCGAAATCAGAGGAGCGTCATTTTATTTTGATGATAAGTCAAATTATGCACTTTGCAAAATTTACATAACCACAAAATAAATCCATTCATTCTTAGTTTCCCTCTTAAGATATATTATGGTTTTAAGCGAGTTCATACAATTTAAGTTAGCCCGGATGAGCACATAATTACTGTATGTCATTGCCGACTTCACAATCCGCGAAAAGAATATATTTTAAAATGTCTTAGTGTAATAATATCACTAAAAAAATCCGCGAATTCTCATTCTTTTTATAAGAAGTCTTTTAATTTATTATTAAAGGCTTTAACAAATACTTACAAAAGAAGTTCATCAAAAAATACACTCAAAAATATCTTAACATTCAACTCCCATCAATACTTAGGCATTTTGTAGAGAAATTTTGCATTGAAATAAAACACAATTGATATGGACTTCGTATTTTTTTTTTTATTTTATTTATTTATTAATCAAAATGAGCCCTCGTGGGGTATATGTTGATAGTTAACAAAATTTTAGTTTTATAATATCAAAATTATCTAATTAATATATTTAACTAATAATAACCCTAACTCAATACACGCTCTCTCAAACGATGATATATGTACATTAGGACGGGTTGATTTGTATGGATGAAAAAAAATTACAAATCGTATAGCAAAAACGTAATCTACATTAAATTCTATGAAAATTCTCCGAAGAAACCATGGGTCTAAAATCAAAACCTAATCCGCCCCTCTCGACTTGAAAAATTTTTTCCTCTTCTTTCGCTTAAATTATTTTCTTTTTTTAAATATATTGTGTTTTATTATACCCTCACTTTAGTGATACAAGGGTATATATCATTTGCTACGGGCCAAAAGTGTAACACATCGAAGGAGTGATATAAGACCCTCAGTGTGTTTGGCGGATATCAGTTTTAAGTCGAATGAGCAATGTCCGTCCGTCTGTCTGTCTGTCTGCTAGCTGGTGAGCACGATAACTCTCGAAAGGAGTAACCGATTGCCTTTGATATGTAGTAATATTTTTTTCTATCTCCGGCTAAGTTTGAAGATGGGCCATATTGGTTCACTCCTTCTAGTACCTCCCCCACAGTGTTAATATTAAGTGAATTATTGATTATTTAATAACTTCTATACTACTTATTTGAATCCTCTGAAATTCTGCACATAATATCATTTTATTAGTCACTATCACCTCAAGAAAAATGGGGAAGTTACCTCGCCCCTTTTGGTACCTTCCACACAAATAGACCATTTGGCTCCAAAAGTTAACAGCTTATAACTGCACAAAAAACTTGACATTTTGTACAGTGTAATGGTTTCATAGTACCTACAATCCAGTGAAAAATGGGCGAAGTTGCCACGCCCCTTTTGGTACCTCCCACAGAAAATGGCCAAATCATACCAAAATTTAATAGATCATAACTTTAATACACCAGTGCATATAAACGCTTACAATTCGATACAGTGCAATATATTTGAAGTTTACTGTTTAGCGAAAAATAGGAGTATTTGTTAAAACCCCTCTGGTACCACCCATATAAATTGACATATTAATTCGTGTATTTCATATATTTATTTATTTATTTATTTCATTTAATCCAACCGAGCCCACAGGGGCTATATGTTGATAGATATACAATAAATTAGTTCAAAATAATAAATTAATAACAATTATTAAAAAAAGAAGCGAACTTACAAAACTAATGACCCTAACGCACATTTTTTTAAACAATAATACTAAAAGACAATTTGATATGGAACGGTGAAAAGTAATTGTCAGTAACAAACGAAACGATGTTGAAAATCATATTTTACAGGCTCTGTTCATGAAAATAAGCCAATAATTTATTTTTAAATGTCTGAGGACAAACAGAAAAATTTTTAATGTTAGGAGGTAACGAGTTCCATAGTCTTGCAACACGGATTACAAAAGATCTTTCAAATATATTATGAGCGAAATTTTCTATAAGAATTTGAGAATTTCTAGTGGAATTCAAGAAGTGAAAATAAGGAAGCAGATATAATGGTTGGCCATGTTTTAGCAAATTGAAGAAGAAATAAAGACTTCTACTTTGCAGAAAATGCTCCAATGAGCAACCCAAGAACTGCGAACTGAAATGTGAGTAATCACGTCTGCAGCGCCCACCATACACATACCTCAAAACACCATGAAAACATGAGGTAAGCTTAGTAATATTTGTTCTATTCGTTCCCATATATACCTCAGCACCATATAGTACATGAGGCATGAGTAACGAATGAGCTAGCATATTCTTTATTTGTGTGGGTAAAATTACGTTAAGGCTATATAATTTTTTAAGTATTAGATTTAATTTAGAGCAGATATGCGCTATGTGCGAAGAGAAGTGAAGGCTGTGGTCAATTTCAAACCCAAGAGATGTAACTGAGTTAGAAGAAGTGATGGAATTGTTTTGTACCAATATATTGTACTCAACATTTTGATTGCGTAAACCATTAAAAACCATAAATTTAGTCTTATTAACATTAATTGTTAGCTTATTATGCCGAGCCCAATCACAGATTCGACCTATGTCACCATCCAGATCGGAAATGCAATCAGTCATTGAACCAGAACTACATGCATTAAAAAGTTGAAGATCATCGGCATATATAGCTAAATCAGCATGTCGAATACAATGACAAACATCGTTCACATACAACATAAACAACACCGGGCCCAGTATAGAACCCTGGGGAACTCCGGCAAAGATTGGATTTATATTAGAACGACGATCGTTGCAAAGAACAAATTGAGAACGTTCGCACAGAAATGACGAAACGAGTTTACAAGAGGAACGAGATAGATTAAACTGCTGATAAAGCTTAAAACACAGGATACCGTGATCTACGGAATCGAAAGCTTTGCTTAGATCCAGAGCAGCAAGGATACCGGGATATCCTCTATCAGTGGCACGTCTAATATCATCAGTAAGTTTAATCATCAGTGAGGTAGTACTGTGATGCTTTCTGAAACCCGATTGACAAGAATCTACAAGAGAAAAGTGATCTAAATGATTCATTAACTGGTCTTTAATTAGTAATTCGAAAGCCTTCGATAAAGCTGGCAAAATAGAGATTGGACGATAATCGGCACAATTCAAACCAGAAGTTCCTTTTTTACGCAGTGGTGTAACTCTTGCTAACTTCCAAGCCAACGGGAATTTACTTGTCATTAAAATAGTATTAAAAATGTGTAGAATGTGTTGTTGAATGTGGGGAAAAATTATCTTAATAAATCTAATAGGAATGCCATCAGTACCTAAAGCATTGGACTTAATTCTAAATATTGCACTGTGTAAATCGACTAGATCAAAGTTCCTAAAGTAAAGACTATCATTACGCGAATCGGAAAATATGTCAGTATTAAAACTAGGAACATAAATGGACGAAACAGATGTAAAATGAGTATTTATTAAATTACAGTACTCACAAAGTGAGGGTATACCTTAGTCGGTTTACCCGACTGAAACTTTCTTACTTGTTATATTATAGTTTATGCAATACAGGTTTTGTCTTGAGACTAATCAAATATTCAATTATCAAAAAGGCAGTTGAACCCCAATTTGCATCTCCTCTGATTTGCGTTCAATATAAAAAATAGTTAGAACACGTTTCACGTTTTTATTTGCATTATAAAATAAGAATTGTTTATCGAAACAAAAGAATTTTATTTTATAAATACTGAAAACAATTTTTTGAGTGCAATTTTTTTTTTGAAAGAAACATTTTTTTATCTGTTTCTTATAAAAATATTAAATATAAAATTGTATACAAACTTTTTTACTTGGGTGAATATTTTTTTAATGAAAAAAATGTTGAGTTTAGAAAAGATATAAAGTACAAAAGAACTACCTTGCTAAACAATTTTATTCAGAAAATTCTATTTCTTTTTGGAAAAATCTATTTTTTTTAATATTAAATTTTTTTTTGGCAAAGGCGGGCATATAAATTTCAAGTCGGGAGGCGCGGATTAAGATTTTATTTTAGATACACGGTTTCTTCGGAGAATTTTCTTAGAATTTTATGTAGTTTACGTTTTTGCTATACGATTAAAAAGAAAAAAAATCAACCCGCCCTAATGTACATATTAAAATTTATTTAAATGGTGAAACGAATGTTGTCAGTGATAATAGACAAAATAGAATTCTAGTTAGATTGATTAGAATAGTACACGAGCAATTTATTTCGAAATGTCCGAGGACAAACCGAAATATCTTAAACGCTAGGAGGTAACATATTCCACAATCTTGCCACACGAATTACAAAAGATCGTCCAAAAATATGTTATTAAATTGTTTTATAAGTATTTGAGAATTTCTTGCAGAGTTCTCAAATACTTATAGAACAATATATATATTTGAAACAAATAAAATTGTTTAACCAACAGAGATATTACCTTTATTCTTTCTGAAGATCACAGCTAGTTCTCTATATATAAGGGACATTTTTCCGATTTTTATATTTCGCGGGAATCGTTATATTATAAAATTTCAATTAAAAAATGTTTTGTTTCGCTATATTTTTGTAAATAATGAAGGCATTGCGAATATTTTGACATATGCTGATAGAAATTGGAATGGTCTACGAATGTAAGTTTAGTTTTCTTAATTCCGTAAAAATTGCATTTTATAGATTTTTTTTTAAAATTTCAATTTGAAACCGCCAAACGGTATTTGCACGCTTACATTTTTATCTTTGTCTACTACAAACGCGGTTGATGTACTCGCCAAATTTTTTTCGAAAAAAAATTTACTCGAAAATTAAAAAATTTTGACTTTTGCCCATATGTAGTATTTTGGAGATACAGAGGAATTTATAAAATGAAAGTACTGGTCAGGTACACTTCAGGAAGTGTACCTGACCAGTACCTCTAGAATGAATAGTTTGGCCACAACCTCTAAGGTTGTGGCCAAACTATTCAGGTTTTTTCTACATTTATGAAATGTATGTGCTTATATCTTTTAAAGTATATAAAATAACAACAAAAATGTGTGGAAAAAACTTTTATGTACACAATGCGAGAAAAGGGACAACCAAAATAGATTACCCCAATGAAAAAATGTTGACTTTTGCCCATATACCTTTTCGCAATAAAATACAAAAATTTACTTTATTTTGGAAATATAAATTTAAATTGCCATAACTTTCGTATAAGTGGACACATTCGACCGACATTTTTACATCATATAGCAATTTTTTTTGTCAATTTAGAGAAGTTGATGTGAAAGAAATCGGTTTATATTCTGCACTGATACTCGTATTAAGCAAATGCTAGGACAGGGTCGGGAAAAAAGTGAAAAAATCACTTTTCAAATGCAGACAGAAAAGTAAAAACGACTTAAAATTTTTAAAAATGCACATATTTCAATGAAATATTTTGTAGTTTGTGGGTCTTGACATCACAAATCGATTGTAATTTGCGAATCATATTTCCAAAAGTCAATCCCACAATTCCCAAAATAATTTTGAAAATCCCCAAAAATTTGATTTTTTGGATTTTCTCCTATATCCACTATACTAAAAGCCGGGTTTCATATTCCCTTTGCAGTTAAACTTACAACACCTTACCACATATAAATATGCCAAAAGTTTTGACAATTCAGCTTTGCGATTAGAGCAAATGTGGCTTACTTTTGAAATTTGTGTAAATTGGAGAAGCTTGGTAACAATACCAGTCATTATTTTTGACCCGTTCTTTCTTTGAGAACATTCTATGGAAATTTTCCTTTAAGATGATAGTAAATACGTTACACTTTTTTTAACTAACTTCTTCTAAAACTCGAAAATATGACATATACATTTTTCCTAAAAAAATACAAAATATCTGATTTTTTAAAAAAATAACTTAAAGTGGCCATAACTTTGATGCTTTTGAGTACATCGTACCCAATTTTAATCATATAAGAAAATGTATTGCCAATCCAGACGTGCTTTAGTGGATAAAATCGATGCATGCTTTGCTTCGATATTTACAAAATACTAGCACTAGGCGCGAAAAGCCTTGGACCTCGGTTACTAGAATACACACAAATCGTTGGAAAATGACAGAAGTTACATGCGCTTAAACATTTTGTTCACCCGAGGTAGCCAACTTTTAGGCCCTGCAGCTCCGGCCCTTTATACCACTCTTCTACAAACATGCCAAGTTTGGTCGCAATCGTTTTTTTTTTTAATTCCTACCATTGTCGGCGAAAACGATTACTTCACG
Organism: Eudasyphora cyanicolor; assembly: GCA_963930755.1. Classification (NCBI taxonomy): domain Eukaryota; kingdom Metazoa; phylum Arthropoda; class Insecta; order Diptera; family Muscidae; genus Eudasyphora; species Eudasyphora cyanicolor. The sequence continues at coordinate 95,846,650 of OZ005737.1, read as the reverse complement.
TGATTTTTTCGTGTTGAAATAACAAAAGTGAGGTAATAATTCTTATTCGTTTGGAAGAAGCCATGCCTCTTGTAGCTGGATTTTTAGCAGAATAATCACAGCTAAACCTCGCTGAACGATCGGAGTAGCATCCGTGAAATAGCTAACGAGTAGCTAAGCTAATTGTATTTGCTTCACCTTTTTTAAGAAACTTTGCGTTCTATAATGCATAACAGAGACAAAGATGGTCTAGAGAAAATATCCTAGTGATAAATCAATAACGATTCAAAGACCGAAATAAAAACAAACGAAAATACAATAATAAATAATTACATAGTCCTTCTCAATCTACATGGCTACAGTACGATACTTAATATATCTGTCATCATAAGTCACTGCTATGTTTAAAGAGGACAGGACTTTGTCCCAGCGAATAAAAATTTAATGTTAAAGGAACACTTAACAGACAATAATCAATTAAAGATAGAGTTGTGAGCCAAATCATAATGAGTTGGCAGTGAATTATGAACAATAGTCAATCGTAATGTACTACATATATTCCTCATAGCTAAAGAATCGGAAGCTTTAAATAAGTTACAATTATAATCCCCAATAATAATAACACTGTGCTTGAAATGGACACTTTAAAAATGTATCAGAAATGAGACCCTATGGATATACCTATTTCGGCATTGCTGAATCCAGTGGTGCAAGCCGTTTTTCTAGGTTAGCTCTTGTTTTCGCGATATTCGGTAAGTTATCTCGGAGCTGATTTTGAAGTGGAAGACTTCGGAATAAACGCTTGGTTTCAAAGAACGAAATAAAGGGAACCTTTCGAGAATTATTTCTCTCAAAATAGTCGACCACGCTTCTCTCCCATTTACCCCTAAAAAAGCGCAATCAAATCTTACCATATGTCAAACGTCATACAAATCGTCGACTATTTTAGTTTGTGTCTTTGAGAAAAATATTCCTCGCGAAAAATTACTGTGAGTCTCCTTTTAACATATTTATGAAAAATTAACAGGTTTCATAATTTAGCACGTTTTTTTGGTTACCTTTGAAATTTCTATTGACACTAACTAAAATAATTTACAAAAATTTTAGTCAAAAAATTTTATTAGAAATATTTCCTGCTATGAGCAGAAAAATACACAAATTATGTACTAACTCGAAATCTGCTTAATTCTCATAAAAAAGTTGAGAAAGGACTTATAGTATTTTTTCGCGAGGAATATTTTTTTTAACGATGCCTACTAAAAATTTCGACGATATGTATGATTTTTAACATATGATAAGATTTTATTGCACTTTTTCAGGGGTAAAAGGCGAGAAGCGTGGACGACTGCTTTGAAAGAAATAATTCTCCAAATGTTCCCTTTATTTCGATATTTGGACTGAAGCGTATATTCCGAAGTCTTCCACTTCAAAATTACCAAAGAGATATGTAACCTCTCTGATTTCCCAACAAACTTTGTGGTCGAATACCGCGAAAACCAGAGCTAACACAGAAAAACGGCTAATGCCACTGGATTCAGCATGGTTGAAATAGGTCTATCCACAGGGTCTACTTTCTGTTACATTTTTGGACTAGCACAGTGTAATTAGAGCCCGACCGAATTTTTTTAATCAGTTTATGTCTACTGCTTACGTATTTATTTACTTAGCACATAAAATTAAAAACCTAAATGTTATAATGACAAAAAAAATATTTTTTCTGCATTGATGCCTTGTATAACATATGAATGCAGCTGTCCAGCAGCATTAGCACATTTGGATACAAGTACTTTTCTGCCACCACTTCCAAATTTTTGAAACGTCTTGAGTTACCGTATTAAAAAATATTAAAGATTATTGTACTTAATTTCTCATTATTATTTATTCTTACTACTTGCACAAGAATGATTCCTCTAGTTAGAGAGCTTTTAGGTGAGGAAGTGAGTCATGTTTTTCTTTGTCCTTCCTTCCTTTGATGTCCTTTGTCCAATTATTTTTGTAGTATTGTTCACTTCTGTACACTTTGCTGCTCTTATGAAGATTTCCATAATAGAATTTTCTATAAGAAGTCATATAATTCTATTTTTTACTTTTTGAGCAAAAATTCGGCATTCGGCTGATTTGGTGTCCGAATGCCGAATGTCGCGTTTCGGCCGAAGCCGTAGTCGAACATTCGGTCGGGCTCTAATAATAATATTAGCATATGAGTTAAGTAATACCTCTTGAACACAATGAGAAGAGTTGATAAATCCATGAGGAAGGTATGCTACACAAAATTTTGACAATTTTGAATTTTTTCAATGTCACTCTAGAAGTGAGCGATATGTGTATATGGTTGCAACATTGTAAATAAGTGACTTACCTCGTATATGCTCAGGTGTCGTCGTTTGAGCTGCATATCGACTACTAAAAAAATACGTTTGATATTCTCATGATCAGCTCGTCAATGCTCATCTTTTGAGACACTTATATAAAAATGTGTGCTTTCGTTATAGGCAACCACAAACAACCGATTCGAATTGAAAATGTGAATTAAGTATACATGTATATTTAGATTAAAAATTTATAATTTAATTTAGAATGTCATTGGAGGTATGTTCCCCCTTCTGATTTTATTTCAAACAAAAATTCAATAGTACATATTCAGTTTTTAGATTTTTCCTGGCGGCTTATTAATACCCATCTTAACAAAAATAAAATAATAAAAAATAATTCCATGTTCAGTAGAAAAGGATAAATTAAAATTGAATCAGAGCTTTCAAGGAATCAACTGTAGCAGGAGAATGAAATAATTCATATCTTGTTAACACAGTTGGTGGAGTCGAATTCTCAACTTTCATTTTATAATGCAATAATGGCAAATATTTCATATTATTCATCATTGTATCAGTTTACATTAAATTAACTTAGAATTTAGTTTGGAGTTTTGTAATAGTTAGATGAAATCTTGGGAGGAAGTTCTTTGGAGCCAATAATTCATGAGAAGAAAACTGTCGATTCAAATTTGTTGCTTTTGTCGTGTTGATTGAAAACGATTCTCCGATTTAATGATGAATTTACTAAACATAATAGGAGTGGCGTCTTGATGTTACAAATTTTCATTTTCTGTTGATTTACGTTGAACTTCATTTTGGAATATGTAGTCCGCCACTGTTTCAGCTTCTTGTCGACGGTTTCTTTCTAGTTTTGGTCTCATAAATACTCTGTAGCTTACGGATATAATCAATGTAGAAAATATTCCGATAGCCATAAGACCAGTCGTAGAAGTGGAGAGCTGCTTCAAATTGTTAATGATACTCATCTGAAAGAAATAAAAACAAAATTACGCTTTAATTTATAATAACAAAATCTTTAAAACTTTATGTGGAATAAACATATTTATTTTAGACTAACTTTGGAGATATTTCCTGTTCGTTGGCAACTTTCTTTTTCGGGTTTTCCTCGTTTTTCCACTTCAAAATCAGTGGTTTCCAAATGTAAACACCTCCTATAATTCCTATGGCAGTAACTACCAGTAACTGTTGGGTCGTTATACCGCGAGGCCGACGAATTTGCATGGTATAGTGTTTCTGGTTTAATGTTAAATAACAATCAACATGCCTTGCTTGAATAAGACCATATGATTTGCAGCACTCTTATAACTCAACCTAATTAGGTGCGACGACGATGACAACAAACTCTCCAGTTAGTGGCGGAATAGTATCGTAGCGTATAACGTCGTGGTATTTTGCCAAAGTGTACATAAGTGGTAGGCTGCTACTTAAATGCTAGTGAGAACGTATGGCGTTTGTCAAATTCGAATGTATGAAATTGTTGGAGACTAGGCGAGAGGGAGAGAATAGTTTCTCTCAACAACACAAAAAAAAGGATGTTAGTCCAGATTTACACTAGTATATTTTTTTCAGCAGCTTATCCGCTAATTCTCTTTTAAACTTGCCTCTGCGTTTAGACACATAATTTTGTTTCGGATATTTCTGTGTGAACTGTTGTTGTTTCAAAGGCCGAGTAAAAAAAACAAAACGTTCAGACCGATAAGCCCGAGTACGGTAGAGTTTTTCCCCCCTCTTGCCGACTGCCTCTCTCTCCTACAAAACGCCGATAATCTGCTGAACATTCAGCCAATGTAAATAGGGACTTAGTAAAAGTTCTGAATTATAAAAATAAATTTAGAAATAGATAGACCTTTAGTTGCCGATGTGATGATAAAACGTTTGGATTTTACTTTAAACTATTTATTTATATTTAGTATTTATTAAAATTAGTTTACAAAATCTGACGAAGTACCACTTTGGTTGGTTACCAAGTTGCCAGATTGTCTGTAATTCGAACACGGCAATCTTGGTGCTGCCAAATACTCTAATACGCCCTACGGTCTCACTCGTATCAGCAGCCTTAGCGAAATTAAATGCCAGTACAAAGTCCATATTCACACTTGCAATTTTTTTCTGCTGAATTGCAGTGTTTGTGGGAGATGGACGCAGTCGGTAAGGGGGGAGAAAAAATCTTCCGTACTCGCAATTTTTTTGCAATGCGTTTTGCGTTTTCTTTCGCTGTAAAGTTTTTCGACATTTCCACACTGCTTTTCATTTAATATTCGTTGTTTTGTGCTCGGTTCAACATAGGCATGTAAATTTGTGCGACATACATTTTAATAAAATTTAATGAATTTAATGAGTTTTAATGAACGGTGAAAATAAAAAATTGTCGAAACAGAATACATTGTCTGAACGCAAATGCAATTTCAAAAGAGAATTGCAGAAAAAAATTGCAAGTGTGAATATGGACAAAGCAGAGTTAGGAGTCACCACCGCCCTTTATTTCAATTATTGCGCCGATACAAATGGCCCAAATCGGCTTGATCTCAGCCGCCGATATAAACTACTCTCTAATCGGCAAAGAATATTCTCCCATTGAGGCAAAATAACCTTACCAATTTCTTCTCAAAAATATAACACAGTGCAGCATTTTTCAGATCATTGATTTGGGACTCAATTCTGAGAATTGGACGTGAAAGTAGCCCCAAAAATAAGAACTTCTGCATCATTCTTTTAGTCAAGTTGGCTCAATAAACAATTTAATGGCCATACAATTTTTTTGCTCAAGGTGGATTTTTAGGACTTTTTCTATATTTTTTCTCTGCATACCGTACGGAATATCTCTGGAAGCAAAGTTGCAGATATTGAATCGAAATTTCTGTCAGTAAAATATTGAAAAATACGTATATGTATACGTTTAAAACAGAACAGAACATTTTTGCTTCAGACAGAAAAGAGATATTCCGTATGAACAAAAATATAGGAAAAGTGCAAAAAATCCACCTTGAGCAAAAAAAAAATCGTGTCCATTAAATTATTAATTGAGCCAACTTGACTAAACGAATGATGCAAAAGTTCTTATTTTTGGGGCTTGTTTCACGTCCAATTCTCAGAATTGAGTCCCAAAATCATGTACTGTGTAATGATTTGGAGTCTTCTGATTTTGAAGAAGCTATGACATAGACTGACACGTGTGACATAGATTGCTACCAAGGTTTGTTGTCCAAGAAAACTCTGACTATTGATACAGCTAAAATAGCTTTATACTGCGGAACTGAGATCGAATGCTGGAAATACTTTGGACATTTGTACATTTTCGATAAATGTAATCTTTAATCATATTAATAAACAATTACATATATACAAAATTTCATTTGTATTGGGTCATCGCGTAATCACAAAGCAAATGCCAAATTTCCCGCAGTTGGCCCTATTTCTGGCTTCCTTCCTAATTGAAGTTGCATTTTCGTTGAATGCTTATATTTTCTAAAAAGGTTTATCTCCACAAAACTATGTAGCAGCAAATCAGAATTATGAATAATACAATCAACTTCATCCAAGTTCGAAGAAAACAAAACTACATGCCAGCGCCGCCATTTTTGTTGTGTTTGGTCAGCCTAGCCGAACGCCGTCGCCGATAAGTCCAGTTTTGAGTTGGACGTTCTTTTTCGAAATGAGCGATATCTATTTAGTTTCTTAAAATTATGTATTTCTACATTTCACACAGAAAAATTTCTTCTATTTGAATTTTCTGTAATATTACTTTCAATGTATTGTGAAAGCTACTACTTTTAAGCGTGGTACTATGTTCATTTTTCGCGTTGAAATCCCATATAAAAACAAAGTCGCGAAAAAAACTGCGAAATTTTTTCGTTTGTGGTACTATGATTATTTAAACGCGAAAAAGTAACATTTTGCGCCACCACAAATTTAACGCCGCAAAAAATTTAATGCGGCCACCGTCACACTCCCATTTGTTTATATTTATTTCTGTCCGCAAGAAACTCAACTGTTGTAAATATTACAAATACAATTTCCTAATAAAGAATAATAAATTAAATTATCTTCCGAAATAAAGAAAAAAGAATGCAAAGATGTGAAAGGCTAAATAATTATGTTTATGGAATAAACCAGAAGAGCGAAATTCCAATTGGATTGCAGTGCAAAAGCAAAACAAAATTTGCAAAACAGTGGAAGGACATGTAACTAAATGTAATAATGTGAAATTTGTCTTGTAATTAGATATGTACATTTATGTTTGTATGTTAAGAAAAATTGTGTGCAAAAGCCTAAGGAAACATTATGGACGACTAACGCTTCTAAAGCAGTAGGACAATGGAATTGGACAGTGCCTGTGTTCTCGATTTGGAAATAGTTGTAAAGGACATACAGAGTTAGTTTTTGCCAGCCATAAAAGCTGGAAGAAGATATTCCGTTTATGGATGGAAGTTTTTTTTTTTTTTCAATTTATTTATTCATCCAAAATATCACATTTATACAGTGGGTAAATATGTACATCTTATGAGATATATCGACAGGATATTACAACATGTTATGCTTTTATCTATTATATATATATTTAAAATATAGTAGGTGTTACAACATAAATTTTTTGTTTTCTAAAGGCAAAAATGGGAAAAACCTTAATTTGATTATGGAATAGGCATTCAAACATTTTCTGGAAATTAAAATGAATATAGATAGATTGTTTTTAAAATAATCAACCATATATCATTAACTTCCCATTTTGATAATTTCACATTTATGTTAATAATAATTACATTAATTCTAAACAATCTCTAATTATGGCATAAGGAGAGTTTCTGACTTTGTTGAAAAAGTTTACGTTTTGTCTTTGTATAAATTCTGTATATAATTCATATCCGGTCTCGTTGTGCAGCTCTGATGTTGGATATCTCCAGGGTTTGTTGTTTATCATTTTTAAGCATTTGTTTTGAATGATTTGCATTTTCTTAATATGGCACCTTGCAGCCTTGTGCCATACTGGGGAGGCATATGACATAATTGGTCTGATGACACATTTGAATAATAAATTCTTATTTTTAAAGTTAAGCGTGGAACGTTTATTCAATAATGGCCACAAGGCTCTGAAAGTTTTTATAGTTTTGTTACAAGCAGAATCAATATGTTGATGAAATAATAGTTTTTTGTCAAATGTAACTCCGAGGTATTTTACTTGATTACGGATATCAATGATGTTTCCATTAAAAATAAGTTGTCTCCTTGGTAATCTTTTGGGAGATTTTTTATTAAAAGGGAATATAATGGCTTGCGTCTTTTCATGGTTTATCTTAATTTTCCATTTTAAAAAATATTTATTGCAAACTGCTAAACTATTCTCCATTTTCTTCACGAGGGCACGGGTAAGCTTACTAGTTCCAATTAAAGCTGTATCGTCTGCATAATAAGCTACGTTGAAATTTTTTGTAGGTTTGAAGTCTGAAGTGTAGAGGTTATACAATAAAGGTGACAATATTGACCCCTGAGGTAGACCAGCTGGGATATTCTTTATTGACGAAGTTGCGTTGTTTACAGACACAGAAAAAGTTCTATTGTCTAGGAAATCTGCAACGATTTTGCATAAATATTTTGGAAGATTCATAGATATCAACTTGAAAATTAGTCCGTTGTGCCATACTGTGTCGAATGCCTTTTCGATGTGCAATAGAATAAGACCAGTTGATTTTCTGCTGCGTTTGTTGACAATAATTTTATTTTGAATTCTCTTAATTTGGTGAACTGTGCTGTGTTCCTTTTTGAAGCCAAATTGCTCCTTTGCTAGTAGATTGTGGTTGGTGACAAACTCGTTTAATCAATAGTGAATACATTTTTCGAAAATCTTTCCTAGATTGCTTAAAAGACTTATCGGTCTATAGCTGCTTGGGATATTTTTAGGCTTATTTGGTTTGAGAACTGCCACAACTTTGGCTTTTTTAAACGTGGATGGAAAGTAATTCAAAGAAGAATTCGGCGTTGTTGATATTTGGTGGTTCAAATTTAAACTTGTCAACATGACTGTTAATTTTAGTCTCAGATGGGTGGGTATAATTCACAGTAAGATAGTGAGATTTTGAAAATGTGTCGGCAAAACTTTCGGCATTTTCTTCATCGGAAATCAGTTTGACGCTATCAACTTCAAGATGGGGTATTTGTTTTTTCCGTTTGCCTCGCAAGCTTCTGCTTAGTCTCCAGAATTGTCTATCTCCTGGTTTCATTTTTTCTAATAAATTTGACCATTTACGGTTCCTTTCCGAGTTTATTCTTTTATTTATGAATTTATTCAAAAACTTTGTACATTGTTCATAGAATAAAACAGTGCGATTGTCAGTTGCACGTTGTTGTTTCCTTTTGAATTTATTCCTTTCCCCTATATATATGTGAATGTCTCTCGGCAGGGATGTATTATTACAATGGTTTGTCTTCTGAGTGGCAATGTCTCTGGCGGACAGGACCAAGTTTACAAATTTTCCTATTTCTTTGTCTATTGCTTGTTTTGTGTTGTAAGTATCGGTAACAAGTCTGATGTTGCGGTTGATTTCGTCCTTATATAGTCTCCAGTTGCAGTATTTGTATTTTCCTACATCAATAGTTCTAAGAGACGAACATTCTATCGTGCATAAAACAGGTCGATGATCTGAAGGAATTTCATATCCTAGGGTTTTTACGTGCAAGCCGAGTGGAGAATTACTTAGAACTAAGTCTACGGTTGATGCATTTCGGTTCCTCTGATGAGGAAATAGAGTCGGACTGCCAGGGTTGTGAATGAAAAAATTTCGAGTTTGCTGTAGGGTATTCAGGGTTATGCCAGCAGTGTTATTCCTTTGACAATTCCAATTAGAGTGCTTTGCATTTAGATCACCAAGCAGAATAAATTCCCTGTTAGTTGGGGTCAGAGCTACTATGTCGTTTTTAAAATGTATGGTGTATCTAGGAGAATATGCTGTTGTTATGGTTATAGGTCTTTGATTGATAAAAACTTCAACCGAAAGATTTTCAATGTTTGAGGTTTTTGTAAGTGGGAGCAGAGTATGATTAAGAGATCTAAGAATCAGAAGAGCAACACCGCCTCCTCTTGATTCTACTCTATCATTTCTGTATAGAATATAATTATTAAAGTATGGGTTGTGGTTTGCGTTGAAAAATGTTTCATTTAATGAGGCAATGTGGATCTTATTTCTCTCGAGTAAAATTTCTAATTGTTTAAGAAGAGAGTAGTTTGAAATTCCATTCGCATTCAACTGAAGAAGCCTAAGTTTCATGTTATTATTTGATGTCATAAGCATGCTTAACCATGGACATCACAACATATATCTGTTGAACTTTGGATGTACACTTAAGCGCCCTGGAGACGATCAAATAATTCCATCAAATCTTTAAGTGTGTGGGTGCAATCGGCTTTCGTCGGCTACACGTACACTACACGTACGCGTTGTCGACTCTGTTTGATGAAAATCAAAAAATTTTGATTTTCTAATTTGATGGCGTTCTATTTGATGGTCTCGCGTTATGTTTGACAAAAACAAGCTCAGTTGCGTAGTGAACGCCGACATGACAAGTGCGCGGATGAAAACTAATTTAGTGAACGCCGACATGGAGAAGTGCGCGGATGAAAAAAAGTTTCCGCTGTTTATACCAGTTTTTCATCCACTCTTTATTTTTCCTTTTCATGTTCTCTTTCTTCTTTTTTAACAAAACTGCTGCACAAGACAACAAAAGTAAATCATCATCCGACGACGACATAGTAACCAAACACAAAGAACTCAAAATACCAAGTGATGTTTGACGTATTTATTTGAACGTTTGCGGGCAACACACGAGCGCACCACACTAATACATACACACTGTTTGATGAAATTATTTGATCGTCTCCTGGGCGCTTTACTCAGCTCATCGAGAGCGGACGTAAATATGTTAAACAATTCGTCGATATTAAAGAGATCATTTCGACTATCGTGTCTTACTTGAGCAGCATATGAGCGTGGATCTTCACACAGATGAGAATGGTAGGTGATGTTGTTTCTGTTGATAGTGGCTTGAGTTGGATCTTGTGGTCGAGCATTCGGGTTTCTCCGAATCGTGGTGGCTCTCCTAGTTTGTTTTGTTGTTGCTTTCTCTCGCACTTCGAGGTAGTGTGCACGAAGGGGACAGTGGAGATCATTAGCCGAGTGATCTTTTCTCTCTCTTCCGAATTTTTTGCAGTTGAAGCAAGTAAAAACTGCAGGCTTCTTATCATTTTTGCTTAAAGGGCAGTCATTTGTGTGATGTTGGTTTGCACACATCATACATGCCGGGCGTCTGTTGCAGTGTTCTCCGCCATGCCCGTACATTAGGCAGTTCCAACATTGCGTAGGTTTGTTGTTGTTTCTTGGCTTCTGTTTCCTCCAGGAGACGATCACGTTTCTAATAGTTGTTACATTTCTTAAATGAGATGGGCTAAAGTTTTTGCGACCAAACTGTACTTTGTATACAGCATCATCAGCAGAGCTGTACTTTGTGTTTACTTCTGTAACCGAAGTTGGAGTGAGATTATAGCTGATAAGGTCGTCTTTTATATCTTTGATGTCAGTTTTTGGCAGTCCATGGAGAAAGACTGTGAAAAGACGGTTTTCTTTCGAATTGTAGGAGTGAAATTCGATTTTATTATCACTTAGAGCTTTCTTACAAAACTCGTACTTTTTAGCAGTTTGTGGGAAAATCTTGGTTCCCACAGATGTGCGTTTGTAGATACAATCGTCTCCAAGCAAATATTGTATCTCTCTAAGTGGGATAGTGATGTCTGCAACGATCGGCGGTGGTTTCGGTGGTCTCTCCTCTTCCACTATGTTTGACTCTTGTGCGACATCCATGTCGTCCGAATTGGATAAAATTCCGAATCTGTTATTCCGTGACGTTGAGGGTCGATCTGAACCAATAGTACCTCCATATACGAGAGAAGGTTTGATATATTTAAACGAATATGCCCTGCTCTTTGGGCGAGCTCCAATCTTCGGAGGCCCGCGGGCCATGTTAGGTTTGTTTATTTTATTTTCCAATATATATAACACGCGTACGAGTTACGAAAGGAAAATATTAACAATATAGATTTGTGAGTTAAACGGATTTATGTACTCTTTGATGTGCTCTCAGTTGCGACCGTTCGTATCGAGAGCCAGAGTAGAACTGTTTATGGATGGAAGTACAATTTATATATGTCAACAAATATAATGTAAATGCTTAAATATAATAATAAAAGATATTTTTCGATTAATCAAAACATCATTTTATTTATTTACTAGCTGGACCCGGTCCACTTCGTTGCCCCAGATTGAGATTTCCGATCCCGTCCATTTTTGAACCAATTACGTAGACTGCCATCAAATGCATATTTACTAAATTACAACACTCTCGCTAACAAATTGTTCAAGGTATTTCAATTTCAGAAATTTGCTTATAAGGGTGGGGCCACGCTCATTGGTCCGATCCCAACCCTTTTGGGCCATTCACGTAGACTATCACCAGATATATATACACGAAATTACAGCACTCTCGGTAAAAAATTGTGCAAGATATGACTCTCAATTTCAAAATTTGACTTATACTCGCATATACCCAAAACTGCAGCGCTCACTTAAACAAATTGTGCAAGATATCTCAATTTAAAAATTAGGCTCCTATTGGCGGTGCCGCCCTTTTTTGTGTAATCACGTAGACTGCGTGAGATGCACAAAATCACAGCACTCTCGCTAACAAATTGTGCATGATATCTCAATTTCAAAATTTGGTTTATATGGGCGGGGCGAGGCCCATTGATCCGATCCCGCCACTTTTTAGAACATTCACGTAGGCTATCATCAGATACATATGCACAAAATTACAGAACTATCGCTAAACAATTGTGTAAGACATCTCAATTTCAAAATTTAGTTTATATGGGCAGGGCCACGGCCATTGATCCGATCCCGACCCTTTTTGGACCAATAACGTAGACTACCACCAGACATCACTCTCGCTAAAAATTGTGCAAGATATGTGTCTCAATTTCAAAATTTGGCTTATATAGGCGGAGCCACGTCCATTGGTCTGATCCCGCCAATTTTTGGGCGAATCGCTAAGACAGTCATCAGATACATATGTCCAAAACTGCAGCACTCTCGATAATAAATTGTGCAAGATATTTTAATTTCAAAATTTGGCTTATATGGACGTGGCCACACCCATTGGTTCGATGCCGCTCATTTTTGGACCAATCACGTAGACTATCACCAGATATTTATACACGAAATTACAGCACTCTCGGTACAAAATTGTGCAATATATTTCAATTTCAAAATTTGGCTTATATGGGGGGTGGGCACGCCCATTGTTCTGATCCCGCCCATTTTTGGACCAATCACGTAGACTGCCACTATATACATATACACAAAATTGCAGCACTCTCGCTATCAAATTGTGCAAAATATCTCAATTCCAAATTTGGCTTATATGGGCGGGGCCACGCCTATTGGTCCGAACCCGCCCATTTTTGGACCAATCATGTAGGTCGCCAACGGATATATATATGTACAAAATTCCAGGTCTCTCGGTAACAAATTGTGCAAGATATCACATTTTTTAAATTTGGCTTATATGAGCGGTGCCACTCCCATTGGTCCGATCCCGCACATTTTTGGAAAAATCACGTGGACTGCTACCAGATACATACGAACAACATTACAGCACTCTAGCTAACAAATTCTGCAAGATATCTCAATTTAAAAATTTGGCTTGTATGGGCGGGGCCACGCCCATTTTTTGACCAATTACGTAGAATGCCACCAGATACATATACGCAACATTGCAGCACTCCCGCTAGCAAATGGTGCAAGATATCAAAATTTCAAAATTTGGTCTATGTGGGCGGGGCCACGCCCATTGGGTCGATCCCGCCCATTTTTGGACCAATCACGTAGACTGCCACCATATACATATACATAAAATTTCAGCACTCTCGCTAACAAATTGTGCAACATATCTCAATTTCAAAATTTGGCTTATATGGGCGGGGCCACGCCCATTGGTCCGATTTCGCCCATTTTTGGAAAATTCACATAATATGCCACTAAATGCATACACACAAAATTTCAGCACTCTAGCTAAAATTTTTTCTCAATATCAAAATTGGACCCATATGGGCGGGTCCACGCCCACTTGATATATCGAAAATTCAAGTACCCCCTACACATGTACATTCTGTGAAAATTTCAAGATGATCGGTCTAGCCGTTTAGACGTCTATACGGAACAAACAAACAAACCCACAAACAAACGATTTGCCACGCCCACATTTTCCCCGCCCACATTTTCCCCGCCCACTATTTGCAAAATTTTTTTTCCCAAAACCATCTCAGACCAAATAACTTTCAAACAAAAGAAAAAATTTTAAAATCGGTCCAGTGGTTTAAGCGTCTATAAAACACATACATACATACATACAAACATTTTTCCATTTTTATATATATAGATATAGATATTTGTACAACAGTAGGAAATTATTTCGTTATTTATAAAGTTGTACTACCCTGACTTTTCATGTCTCACAAATATCGCCACCGCAACAACACAAAATAAATAATTTATGTATAACATTAGCACAATGATCTCCAACAACATTTCCATTCTGACATTTAAATTAACTATTTTCTATGTCGGCATTATTCCAATTGTTTATTGAGTCGAATTTTATCTTTTGTTTGTTTTCAAGAATGTTAGCAAAAAGAAAAAATGCATATACACACATACATATATATAAAAGTGACACTTTGGCACACACACTTCCAAATTGCAAAGCGACTTTGTAAAAAAGCGTTCCATTTTTCAACTCGAAATAACATTTTTCGAAATTTTTTCGTGCCGAAAAAACATAGTACCCACCTTTACTCGGAAAAATTTGTCGAGTAAAAACTAGTAAAAAAAAACAGTAAAAGAGAAAGACATTTTGAAAGTTCTCTCTTAAATTTGTATACTATTTTTACTAGTTTTTTGAGTAAAGGAACGCTTTTTGGAGTAAAACTGGTAAAAATGGCAAAACTAGTAACTTGTAGTAGGTAAAGGAACAAAACTTATAGATTTGTTCCTTTACTTTTTAAATAGTAAATCTAACAAAAGATAAATAATTCAAAATTCTCTCAGAGTAAAAATGTTTTTAAAAAGTACAGGAACAGAAATCTAGTAAAAATAGCAAACACAGAAAAATTTCTTCCATTTGTTTCTATTATACGACTTTCAATGTTTTTTGAAAGCTACTACTTTTACTCGGAAAAATTTGTCGAGTACAAACTAGTCAAAAAATATTAAAAGAGAAAGACATTTTGAAAGTTCTCTCTTAAATTTGTCTACTATTTTTACTAGTTTTTTGAGTAAAGGAACGCTTTTTGGAGTAAAACTGGTAAAAATCTTAAAACTAGAAACTTGTAGTAGGTAAAGGAACAAAGCTTATACAATGCATTGTCGATATATTTAATATTTTCCCAAAAATCGAATTACAAAAAAAATTGTCTCTTGTGAATCAGGACTAACCAAAAAACTTGCGCCGCCGCCGATCATTTTGCCTCGGCTACAAACTCTGGTACAAAGACGTCAATAATATACATGTTTTCGTTCCAAGCTAGAGTTTTTAGTTTAGCAGTTTCCAACGAAAACCACTTATTTCCACTAACTGCCGCACAGGGAACCAAATGCGTAATATTAAAGTGAAAATTTGAATGTAACACATCGCAGGAGTGAACTGAAACATTTATTACAAACCAATAAACAGACAGGTTTATGTTTTTGTTTTGTTCGTTTATCCATTTTTTATTCATTTACCAAACAATTTTCACTTTATCTTTCAAAGGGCGGTAAACATAACCGACACGAATGAGTTTTTCTGATCGTCTAATTTGACATTTCATTTCGTTAGTTGTTGTCTTATAAGAACCAAAATGTTGGCGATAATTGAAAGCTTCTTTGTTTACAACCCAAACAATGAGTGCAAAAACCAAAAATTTCATTCGCTTGCCTTTTGACGTGCGAAGTGGAAAAAAGAAATTACAAAAACAGGCCCTGTCATTTGAGCGAAGTCCGTCCGTCTGTCTGTCTCGTTGGTGCGCACGATAATTCTCGCAAGGAGTAACCGATTGACTTCAAATTGGTATGAGGTAATATTTTTTTCTATCTCAGGCTAACTTCAAAGACGGGCCATATTGGTCCACTCCTTCTACTACTTCCCCCCCACAAAAGACCATTCCTGTCTTAATATTGGCATTTATATTTTTATACCCTCCACCTCTAAATATTGATCTGAGACCCCATAAAGTATATATATTTTTAATCGTCGTAAAATTCTAAGACGATTTAGCCATGTCCGTCTGTCCGTCCATCCGTCTGTGGTAATCACGATACAGTCCGCAATAATAGAGCTAGGTTGATCAAATTTGGTACAAATACTTCTTATAGTTGCAGGTTGTTTGGGATTGCAAATGGGCCATATCGGTCCATATTTAGATATAGCTCCCATATATAGCATCTAACTTGTTGTGATTCCTACTGTTCTACTATATTTTTTCTACTATATTTTTTGTCAGTTACGATCGAATACGAATTTGATTCCAACGAGTGAGGTTTTTGGCGGATTTTCAGACCGATGTTCCGAAATTTGTATAATTGTCAAAATTAAAAAATTAATATTAATCGATAAATGCAAAAAAAAGTCAAGCTATGTTCGCGGAAAACTGTTTCCGCGTGTGACAGTTCATTCCTATTCGTTGGTAACTGGAAGGTTTAGACATATTGGCGTGATGAGATGTCTTAATAATTTATTGTTTTTGGTTGCCACTTCAGTAGGAAAACGCATTTGTTTGAACGAATCTACCGTAAGGTCGATGAAAAAATGAAGAGTCTATTAGACAATCAGTGTCATCCACAAGTGACATTGTAAAAAAAAGTTCACGGAAATACTATAAAACAGATGTCATTAATATTTAAGAATCAGATAAAAAAAAGGCACCGCAAACCCAGTCCAGAAAGATTGAAAACTTAAATTTTCTGTGATCGGACCTAACATTTTCTGTGTAAATTGGGCCTAAGTGATAGTCAGCTCGAGGTTTATGACCCAATTCAAACGGTACGACTTGTCCCTGCGACACGAGTTTGTAGACGAAAAGTATAGAGAAGCTTAAAGTTATTCGAAATGAAAATTCAAGCACAAATTGACATTTCCTTTTATGAGTGACTGATACGAAAAACAAATTCAA
The DNA here is from genome assembly GCA_963930755.1 of Eudasyphora cyanicolor. NCBI lineage: Eukaryota > Metazoa > Arthropoda > Insecta > Diptera > Muscidae > Eudasyphora > Eudasyphora cyanicolor. The sequence continues at coordinate 95,830,090 of OZ005737.1, read as the reverse complement.
TAAAATAAATGTGAGTGACGAATAAAAAACATAAATTTGTCCCCTGGTCGCTGAAACTAAAGACTACGTAGGGATTTCAAAAAAGTCGCAAGATGTAAATTAGTTCAATATTTATTAAAATGTTATATTTTATTCATATTAAAATTTAATTTCTCCGCTTCATCAGGGGTGTTGTGTATGTAAACAACAACGCAAATAATTCATAAAGCTATATGTTATACCAGCCGACCCGGTCCACTTCGTTACCCCAGATTTCCGATCCCGTCCATTTTTTGAGTAATCACGTAGACTGCCATCAAATCCATATAGAAACAATTACAGCACTCTCGCTAACAAATTGTTCACGATATCTCCATTTCAAAACATGGTTCACATGGGCGGGTCCACAGGTCCGATCCCGCCCTCTATTGGAGCAATCACGTAGACTGCCACCAGATACATATTCACAAAATTACAGCACTCTCGCTCACAAATTGTGCAAGATATCTCAATTCCAAAATTTGACACGCCCATTAGTCCGATCCCACCGACTTTTTGACCAATCACGTAGACTCCCAGCTTCTTCCAGTTGGATCCCAGAAAGCCCAGGATTGGTGGTCCATCTGGGATCACGGTCCAGTCCGGACATTAGGAATCTCTCAAAAAATTAAAACTCCAAATTGGCGGGGCCACACCTCCTCAATCAAGAACTTATACATTCTATGTTACACGCAAGGCTTATATGAGGATTCCCTGTAAATTTTTATCAAAAGCGGTCCAGCCGTTTTGTAGTCCATACGTAACAAAACGTAAATACAATAACATATTCATTTTTATCGTCGGCTTAATGCTATTTTGTTCCGTACGCCATTTTGTATGATCGGAGAAACACGCAATTTATTGCTGGAGTAAAAACGGAACTAAAAAGTTACACACTATTCCATAGGGTTCCCAACCGTGTTAGTATGATTCACATGCATTCCTATGCCATTACATTAAAAAATAAGCAAGTTATGTATAACAATTTTTGTACATGGCATTTTGGTCTATATCCACTTATGTTTTAAAATTTTTTCGTATTTGTATTACATGGACCACAAAGAGGGTCGGAGTAGAAGGAGAGTAATATACATATTGTGATCGAAAGAACATAAAATAGTGAGTCAAAAATATAGGGCGATAGAAAAATGAAGAAAGAAATGAAGAAGAACATATTAAAATTATTTCACGCAAATCAGAGTTTAATCGATTTACCCACCAATATCTTGAAAACCAACGAAAATACAAAAGGTTTTATGATTTTTTCTAAATGATAATTTTTCCTATTATTTTTGGTTATGTTTTGTAAAAAAGTTATATGCATGAAGCACCATGAATTTAAATTATATTCTATTCAACTTATTTTAGCTGATATTTAATATTTGAAACCAACCGCCTTGTTTTATATGGATACTCTTATCTTTTTTACGCGAGTTTTCGAGGTATATTTCGCGTAAAAACCATTTAAATTAACATATAAACAATGGTGCCAGTGGTGGACGAGTGAATAGATTTTTAACAAGTAACAGTGTTAAGTTCGGCCATGCCGAATCTTATACACCCTCCACCTTGGATAGCATGTGACCTCACAAAATAACTCAAACCTAAAGAAAATAACACCGAAAATCACAAAAAATATAGTAGATGAGAACAGTAGGAATCACAACAAGTTAGACGCTATATATGGGAGCAATATCTAAATATGGACCGATATCGCCCATTTTCAATCCCATGTTACCTGCAGCTATAAGAAGTATCTATACCAAATTTCAGCCACCTAGCTCAAGTATTATAGATTGTAGCGTGATTACAACAGACGGACGGACAGACGGACATGGCTAAATCGTCTTAGAATTCTACGACGATTAAGAATATATATACTTTATGGGGTCTCAGATCAATATTTAGAGGTGTTACAAACGGAGTGACAAAATGAATATACCCCCCATCCTATGGTGGAGGGTATAAAAATAACGAGCAAGGGGTTTCGGGTATTTTCGGACCAATTTCAACGAACTGTTTTTATTTGTCAGTTAGAAAATTGATATAAATCGAGGTGCAAGGTACGACTTTGTGCATTTCTGTGTAACGCTTAAAAAAGAAGTTTATTATACCGATCGGCATAGAATCACTTCTTGAGTCGATTTAGCCATGGCCGTCTTTCGTACATGTATGCTTGTGATCGAAGTGCAGGTCGCAAATAAGAAGCGATCTTTACGAAAATTGGCATTTCTTGGACCGGCATATCAGTCCATGGTATGATATAGACCATATAAAGGCCCCCACCGATGTCACTTCTCGACGCTCTAGGGAACACATTTTTCAATTGATCTGTCTGAAATTTAAGAATTTTTTACTTTATATTGCACTTAATCGACCCTGATGAAAATGGGGAACATCGGTCCGTGTTTTGATATAGCCCACATATAAAGGTTTCTTCCGATAGACTTATTGACGTTCTAGAGGACACATTCTTAACCCCTCATTCTTAAATGTAAGCTTTTGTACTTAATATAACATGAAATCGTCTCTAGTGACAATGAATGAAAATCGCTCCCACAAACAGGTCCTAGAATAAACGTAACTAGTATTTTTATTTTTTTTTTACTTTTTTTGCCCGTGTGTCTTTAATACTCACCAACAATTAATATTATTTTTATAGCACCATATTTGCATTATTTTATTATTACCAGTTGACCGGCTTTGTCAGAGGTATAATCCTGCTAAACGAAACTCCGAATGGCACATCCAAACTTCGAACATGGAGATATAAATTTCTTAAATATAGGGGATCCATAAAAACAATAAAAAAAAACACAAACAATTAAAATTGAATGGCGAATGTTTATTATCATTTGAAAGAACATTCTTTGGCATTTATTTTTTGAAGATTATGTCTATCAAATGTTGGACGCGGCTACGTCTCAGATGGTTCATCCGTTGAGTCCAATTTTCGATGACTCGTTCGAGAATTTCGACTGGTTTTGCTCCAAGGCCTGAATCGAAGCGGGTTTGTCCGCATAAACTTTAGACTTTACATATCCCCACAGGAAAAAGTCTAAAGGTGTGATATCACACGATCTTGGTGGCCAATCGACCGGCCTAAAACGTGAAATTATCTGCTCACCGAAGTGTTCTCTCAATAAATCCATTGATTGATGCGATGTGTGGGAAGTGGCGCCGTCTTGTTGAAACCAAATGTCGCCGAGATCACGAGCTTCAATTTCAGGCATCAAATAGTCGGTTATCATGGCACGATAACGGTCGCGATTGACGGTTACGTTCTCACCGGCATCATTTTTGAAGAAATATGGACCGATGATTCCGGTACGTCGGATCGGGAATCGGTCAATGGCAAAAAGATAGCTCTTAACGAGAGCTAAAATATTGCTCATGGGTGTCAAGGTCGTGGGTCGACTGGAAAGTGTTTTTTTGGATTTAAAAAAATGGACTTAGCGCAATTGGCAAACGATTATTTTGATATAAAAACTGAATAATTTGTAAACGTTGTTCATGATGAAATGCCAAACAATACTTAACAAAAATAACATGACAGCATGACACGACTCACACGTGATCTGTCAAAAAAGGCTATTGAAAAAAGTATCTCAACTTAGATCACCCTATATATAGAAGATTCCACATTTGAAGACAAGTGTTAGTAACATCAGCAAAAAGTTTGTTTTTGCCACAGTTTTTGTCTGCTGAAAAAGGGAAAGCAAACTTGTCTGTTATTTTAGCAAAATTATTTTCTCCGTTTTAGCAAACTCTTTATCTGCTCTTTCAAAAACTGTTGTTTCAGCAGATTTGTTTGCTATTATTTAATGACATTTTTTGGAATTAGCTTTACTCGCCAAAAATGATGTAGAGTTAGAAAGAAATAAACTCTTAGCAACATGAAAAACCATTCATCGTTATGAGGGCTAATTAGTCGAACGAAAACTAGTTCGATTCCGACTTTTTAAACTACTCGACGCCAACTGAAACTACAAAAGATATTATTAACTATAAATTTAAAAAATTTTAGTCGATTTTGTGATTTAACACTACAATTCCACTAGAGATAATACACCGTAATCTAGAAACGCTGTCCAAAAATTTAAAATTTCAAAACCTACATCATTTACTTGAATTTTTCCAATTACTTTGAACTTTGACTAGGGAGAATAATGAAATTGTAAAGGATGGAAGAAATTTGTTGGAGAGGGTTTGTTAAAATGACAGTAACTAACTGATCGATAGATTTCCGAATATGACTAGTTTTCCCTATAATTATATAATATATATAATCATTAATTTTTCCAGGAGCAAGATTTTTTATTATATGTCTTACAACTATATTTTTCGCTGTCTTATGTCTTTGTTACAAAAACAAGCAATAATTTTAATTCTATGTGTTGAAAATTGGTTGTCCAATTTTGTAGTTATAAAGGGTGGTTAAATTGTAAGGGCCGATGTTGAATGTGAACCACACCTGAACGTCAAGTTGTTTCTGCATTTCATTTGATATTTCTCAATTTCAGACTAACTCAATTTGAACCATGGAATGATACACAATCGAGCAACGCGTTTAAGTTTTTTAAGCCTTTTACAAAAATGGTCGTTCAAATCAAATTGCATTTCGTGCACTTCGTGATGTTTTTTGATCAGCATAATCGACCAAATGTGTCCACAATCGAGAGAATTGTGCGCAAATTTCAGCAAATCGGGTGAATGTGAAAACACCTGTGCATGCTCGCCCAGTTCGTTTGGTGCGGCTTATTGGCTGGCGACGTCATCAGGCCATATTTCTTCGAAATGAGGCCGGTCAGGTAGTTACTGTGAATGGTGTTCGCTATCGTGAGATGATAACGAACTTTTTATGGCCCGAATTTGAGTATATGGATGTGAAAAATATTTGGTTTCAACAGGACGGTGCCACTTGCCACACAACTAACGAAATAATGGCTCTTTTGCGCAACAAATTCAATGGTCGTGTTATCTCACGTCGTGGCGATGTCAATTGGTCGTGATCATGTGTTTTGACACCGTTGGACTTCTTTCTTTGGGGTTATTTGAAAGAAAAGGTGTACGTCGATAAGCCAGCAACAATTCAAGAGCTAAAGGGTGAGATAATTCGGCACATTAACGGCATAGAACCTCAATTATGCATCAGCGTCATCGAAAATTTGGACCATCGGATGGAGGTGCGCCGCCGAGGTCGCGGCGGCCACTTGGCCGATATTTGGTTCCATACATAATTGAACCATACCAATATTATCATAATACTAAATAATTTGTGTTCTATTCAAAATCAACATCGGCCCTTAAAATTTAACCACCCTTTACGTACTATTTTTAGTCAATTTGTTAGGTTGGTCAAAATAATCTCCATTATACGTTTCGAAAGCCCATCTTATTAGAATAAATAAAATATTCATATATCGAGGACTTTTTTGTCCTTTGATTAAATGGATCTTAACACAGATTTAAAATTCTCAATTCAAAAATTCAATTCCAACAAATTTGCTCGACTCCACACCAGGCAATGAAGCCGTCCAAAATTATCGGCGGCGGCGGCGCATGCAAAAATACTCATCGGCGGCGGCGGCTGATCGGCTGAGCCGATAAAGCTCCAACAAACGATGGTGCACGAGTGTCATTCTGAGGCAAATATGTAGCTTTAAAATATATAAAGGTTGATATAAGTAGAGATACTTTTTTCAATAGCCTTTTGTCATGCTGTCATGTTATTTTTGTTAAGTATTGTTTGGCATTTCATCATGGAAAGACTTACGTCTGAACAACGTTTACAAATTATTCAGTTTTATTATCAAAATAATCGTTCGCCAATTGCGCTAAGTCCATGTTTTTTAATAAAAAAAAAACACTTTCCAGTCGACCCACGACCTTGACATTCATGAGCAATATTTTAGCTCTCGTTAAGAGCTATCTTTTTGCCATTGACCGATTCCCGATCAGACGTACCGAAATCATCGGTCCATATTTCGGTGAGAACGTAACCGTCAATGTGCCATGATAACCGACTAGTTGATGAAATGAAGCTCGTGATCTCGGCGACATTTGGTTTCAAAAAGAACACTTTTGGGCCGGTCGATTGGCCACCAAGACCGTGTAATATCACACCGTTAGACTTTTTCCTGTGGGGATATATAAAGTCCAAAGTTTATGCGACCAAACCCGCTTCGATTCAGGCCTTGGAGCAAAACATCACGCGTGTCATTCGCCAGTTACCAGTCGAAATGCTCGAACGAGTCATCGAAAATTGGACTCAACGGATGGACCATCTGAGACGTAGCCGCGGCCAACATTTGATAGACATAATCTTCAAAAAATAAATGCCAAAGAATGTTCTTTCAAATGATAATAAACATTCCCCATTTAATTTGAATTTTCTTTGTATTTTTCTTTAAAAAAGTAAGGAACCTCGAAATGGATCACCCTATACAATTATGTAGACGAAAAAACTAAAAATTAACACAACAAATTAGGAAAAGTTATGGAAGTGTTGATGTTATGTCGAAAATCGGCTCAATAAATCTCTACATATTTTTTTGTGAAGGAGAATGTTGTGTTCTCTTTAAAACGAAGTAGACTTTATAAAAATTGGTTCTGCCGCTCAAGAGCTATTGTAATTTCCGTAAAAAACAAAAACGCATTTTTCAATTTCAAACCCATACATTTTTGGATTTTTTAAATAAATGATAGTGAGATCCATTTAGAAACTTTTTATAAATTTTTACGCAAAAATTAACTTCATTAAAAATTCTGACCCTATTGTATTACTTAGTAGTCACTTTCTTCATTTTCATGGTTGCATGAAATAAATTATTTTGACTCACTAAATAAAGTTCGGCGGCTAAGTTTCAGCCGATGTGAGCCGTTAAAATCGGCGGCGGCGCCGGCTGGTAAAAATTGGCCGGCTGCTTCATAGCCTGCTCCACACCCCTGATCAATATGTACGAGGAATGTTCAATTCAAAATTTTTGAAATTTCTCGGGCTCCGTGTATTCGATTTGCGTTTTATTTTTTTATGTTGACACACTTGTCTCGAACATATGTATGTTCTTAGTGGAGTTTGTTTGTTTTTGACAGACATAACAGTTAGACGAGTTCTAACATCGTTATAACTTCGCCAAAAACACATCCGCGGATAAAAAAAACTCTTTTAATTTCTGCTGAAAATTTTAGTGAGCTATTTGCTTTTCAGCAGTGTATTTTATATTTTGTGTTGCTATTAAAAAACATTTTGCTATTACAGCAGAAAAAATACTATAAACAATTCAGCAGACCTCATTTGTTATTAACATCAAACATTTTTTTGGATGTACCATAGCAGACAGTCGAAGTTCTTTCCAAATCCAAAGTATGTAAAGGGTTTTCCAACAACAGGTGTTATTTTGGTATTCAAAGAAAAATGTCTTTTTTGAGATAGATGATCGGATGTTTATTTCATAATAAAGAGGAAGGTATGCCGTTAATAATGAAAAACAACATCAGCCAAATGGCCACCACGACCACGCTTACAGGACCATATCCTTTTCATGAAATTTTCCATAACCAAATCGCAAAGTGGCTGCCCTATATCCTCGATAGCCTCACGAATTCTATCGTTGAGGTCTTGAATCGACGCTGGGCTGTTGGCGTAGACCTTATCTTTCACGTGGCCCCAAAGGAAGAAGTCGCAAGGTGTTAAATCACAAGATCTCGGTGGCCAATTGTGAACACCTCTTCGAGAGATAACACGGTCCGGAAACTTTTCCCGTAACAGAGCTATGGTTTCGTTGCTTGTGTGGCACGTAGCGCCGTCTTGTTGAAAGTAAACGTTTTTCAGATCAATACCATACAACTCCGACCATAAAAAATCATTCATCATCTCTAGATAGCGCAATCCATTCACCGTAACTGTTGATCCAACCTCATTTTCGAAAAAGTAAGGTCCGATGACCCCGCCGGACCACAAACCGCACCAAACAGTCACACGTTGAGGATGGAGAGGATTCTCAACAATAACTCTTGGGTTTTCCGAGCCCCAGATGCGACAATTTTGCTTGTTGACGTAGCCACCGTGGTGGAAATAATTTCAGTGCGTTGTTGTATCGTTCCATTTTTAGTAATGGGGTAGTTTCTACTTGTCAAATGTCAAAGAATAAAAGCTTCAAAAGTGACAGCTAGCGAAATACCGGGTGATTCAAAATAACACCTCTTGTTGGAAAACCCTGTATATTTAAACGATTAACACACTTTGCATATGTATGTATATAATTTGGTGAATTACACTCATTTGCACTGTCAGTGTATGTACAATAGAGTGACTTCAAAAATAAATCTGGCGGTATTCAAAGTTTATATGCAAATTTAGTTTGTTTATGTACTCGTAGGTATATTTTGTTTCTGCGATTGTCCAATTACGAGCGAATCGCCTTCAAAACAACCTCTAAATATTGGGATTTTTGTCAACAAAATTGTCAGTGCTTAATTTTCTCCAAAATCGATCAATTAACAATAATTTATTTTCAATGCATATTATCATACTGTTAATCGCTAGATTTTATTTTTTGTATTTGTATTTGGTTGTTGGAACCAAATGGGTTAAAGCGAATTGATTGCCATACAAATGATTTCAACACATTTATGCCAAGCCTTATAAAGAGAAAATCGGGCCAAAATTATAGAAATTATTTCCAATTTATTAAAAAAATGCAATAGACATTTGTTATTGTCTAAAAAACACCAAATTTTCATACAAGCTTTGAACATCAGCAAATTTTTCCCTTCACACAAATGAAGCCACTCTAATGCACTTACATACATACACTCATGTGTACCTATAAATAAGGTATTTTTATATTTCGAAGAAGAAATCAATATCTCATTAGTAATGTAAATTCCCATTTACGAAAGTATACATAAATACACTCATACAGTATGTCAAGAAAGCGTTTTGACATTCGATTTTTTTAGGTTAAAACTATCTTTTATTTTTATTTCATTTAAAATTATTAAATTGTATTATAAAGTCGACAAGTTAAAAACAGAATAGTAACAACAACTTTGCATAAATGTACTCCAGATCGGCGTATGGGCCCGACAAAAAAAGTGTAAAAAAGTTTCCTTGACACCAACTTCTGTGAATAAATTAATTTTTGTTGTTGTTTTTGGCTAACTTATTGATAGAAAATAATACAATTTTTACAAATATCGAATGAAAATTATTTTATAAATAATACAGAATACATTTTTTGCGAAGTAAAAACATTTTCTTGACATACTGTTTGTACATATACATATGTACATATATCGCTCACTTACTTCAAGAGTGAAAATTATTTTATAAATAATACAGAATACATTTTTTGCGAAGTAAAAACATTTTCTTGACATACTGTTTGAACATATATCGCTCACTTACTGCAAGAGTGACATAACTCAAAATTGAAAATTGTGAAGATGTGTAACTTTAAGTCCGTATAAAAAGATAAGTAGTACCTATGATTTAAGATGTTTAAAAACGCTGGAATAATCCGAAATATTATTGTTCGCTTATAAACTAAATATCGCTGAAATTAATTATGGACATTTGCAAAATTCGCATTTCTGTACTGCAACAAAAATAAATTTTCGAGTTATGTCACTCTCGAAGTAAGTGAGCGATATGTAAATGTCAAATAAAGTGTTATTACACCGTACAAAATTCAACATCTTGTTTTATTTAAATAAATCATTTTCGATATATATTGTTTGTTAGCAAGTTCACCTAAAAAGGTAATACCAAAATAAATTCTCTGGTGTTAAGAAAATCTTTTTAGTCGGGCCAACAAAATGATATATATTTATTTATGAAAAAATTTTAATACCATTCTGTTGTCTAACTTGTCTAAATAACGCAATGCTGTAAATAAGTCAAGAAACTGCATTGATTTTGGTTTTTTTTTTTGTGTATAAAGGTAGACCTTAAGGTTTTCTTCATGTTTTTTTAAATACAAATCAAACAGTTGTACATAAATTCTCGATTGCATATGGACCCAACATAAATATAAATCACTTGCGCCAACTATTGAGACGATAGTTATTTGCAGTTAAAAGTATTACTAATTCAAGTCAATTATTCAAACAATTTATTTTCTTCAAGTTCGATTCTTTGTATTGTCAAAACTCTTTCTTGGGAGACTGTATTTTTTATTGTGTTCTGAGGACTGCAGTACTCGTAAAATCAATTGAATGTTTTGCAAATAGAGAAATACAAAAACAAATGCAGAACCGCATAGCATCTACCCATCAATACTGGACAAGCGTAGTAGTAGTACGAGTATACTCGTATGTATGTATACTCTTTTCTGTAGAAGTAGAGAGATTACATCTTGAAGTGAGAAACAATATTGAGAAATGATTGGTTTCCCTCAGGGTAAATAGCGGGACCCCCATCTCACACAGGCACAGATATATTTATGTATTCACGTAAATATATATGGATGCATGTATGGGTAAAAGTGTAAAAACCAAAACAAAAAAATCTCTCGAATTGAGAAGAAAACTGGTTTTAAATGCAAATTCGCAAACAAAAATCAAACCATTTAGAATACGAACGTTTAACGTGAAAGATCGAGCGCGCAAATTATCGAAAGACGTATGACAAACAGCAGCACAGCAGTCTAGAGAGAGAACGACAATAAAACAGATTCAAGTCGAGCGATAGTGAAATAAATATAGAATATAAAGAAAATAAAATAAAATGATAATAAAAAGCGAAGAGCAAGTTAAGTCATTAATTGTATTCAGCATATTATTCAGTGTTATATCCATCGTAAGACCGACAAAAGCGCCAGCGCCAGAAGTAATATCTACTACAACAACAAGCGCAACAAATGCTGTGACTCCAACGGGAATTTTCAATGTAATTCCACAAACGTTTGACACCGGCTATTATGCGTATGACGATATCGATACATATGTTCCGTTCAGCAGTGATGCCCATGATCATTTCTCATGGGAGCTTTTAAGAGATGTTCTGGAAGAAGAAAAGACAAACGTTATTATTTCACCATTTTCCGTGAAGCTACTTTTGGCTCTGCTGGCCGAAGCTGCTGGCAACAATACGCAAACGCAACATGAATTGGTGAAAACGTTGGAGGTGATCAAATCACCCGACAACTTACGTGGTTTTTATAAAAAGATGTTGACATCATTGAAGAAGGAAACTCCATATCTTACTTTACATTTGGAAACAAAGATGTTCACAGATGAGTTCGTGGAGCCAAAGCAGAGATATGCTGCAATGTTGGCCACGTTCTATGGTACAGAGATCGAACGACTAAACTTCATGGATGCCCAGGCATCGGCGGATCACATTAACATGTGGTGTAAAAATGTCACCAATGGACGCCTGCAAGATCTTGTCACCAAAGATAGCGTGCATAATAGTGTAATGATTCTGGCGAACGCCATTTACTTCAGTGGAATGTGGCGACGACAATTCAACGAGACTTTCGATGGCGTCTTCTTTAAAACACCCCAAACACAAAGCAGAGTTCAATATATGGAACAAACTGAATACTTTTACTATTATGACCATAGCTCTTTGGACGCCAAAATTTTGAGATTGCCATACAAAGGCAAAAAGTTCTCCATGTTCATATTGTTACCTAAGACCAACGGAGGTGTCGAGGAACTAACGGAAATCTTGCAAAATGATCAGGTCAAGCGTATGCAATTCATGATGGAAGAAACCAAAATAAAAGTAACGTTGCCCAAATTCAAATTTGAATTTGACAAAAACCTCAAGAGTACTCTTTCTGCTTTGGGCATACGAGACATCTTTACGGATGAGGCCTCATTACCAGGCCTCGATAGAGGAGCCAATGTTGCTGGAAAATTGAAAGTTACAAACATTGTTCAAAAAGCCGGCATAGACGTCAACGAAAAGGGAACAGAAGCGTATGCTTCCACAGTTATTGAAATCGGCAATAAATTTGGCGGAGATGTAGCCATTGAAGAATTCAATGTGAATCGCCCTTTTATCTTTTTCATAGAAGAAGAAGCTACTGGCAGTATAATATTTGCAGGAAAAGTTTTAGAACCGGTTGTGTAATTCGCAAATAGTATTTATTATTTTGTATGTATGGTATGATTTGCATTCTCTAAAATAAAGCGAGAAATTAAATATAACATTAATGCTTATTTCATTAATTTTGTTTGTGCTTAGATATACAGGTTTTGGAACGGATAATTCAAGGTAAGTACTAATCGTCCTATTCAAATTCTCCAATTGTTGTCAAAATAATCTAGGCTGTCTGTTTCTATAACAAAAAAAAATATATTTTTTCTATTAATAGCAAACACGGTCTGCTGAATTGTTTGTTGTATTTTGTCTGTTAATGCAGTTAGTAGTTGTATACAAATTTTTGCTATTAATAAAAACGAAACAAAACATTTTGAAGCGAATATATTTTTTGTTGGAGATAGAAAAACGTATTAACATCAATTGGCTTCGGCGAAAAAAAAGGGACGATTAGCCATTGCCGAACATTTTTTCTTTGTGTATGGTGATTTAGAATTATCATTTACATATAAAGTAACGATCCTTCGTTCTCAGTTCTGGCAGTAGCCTAGCTAACATCGTTTCCACGAACAACTTTCGTTGGATTTGGCTTGACTTTGAAGACCCACACGGTCGATTACTGTTTTGTTTCGGGCTCATAGGCATAGATTCAAGATTCGTCACCTGTGACGATCTAATAAACGTCTTTTGAAGCACCGCGATCGTATTTTTTTTTCAAAATTTCTTTGCACCAATCGACACAAGCCTTTTTTTGAGCGATTGTCAAATTGTGCGGGATCCAGCGAGAACAAACCTTTTTTACGGCCAGGTGTTCATGCAATATCGAATGTATGCTGGTGGAAGAAATTCCCAAGGATGCCTCTATCTCACAGTATGTCACATGACGATCTTGCATTATCAGTTCACGCACGGCATTAATGTTCTCTGGCACAAAGGCCGTTTTTGGACGACCTTCGTCTCTGAGCGAGCGTCGGCCACGATTGAATTCATTAAACCAGTTTTTCACAGTGCTATAGGATAGTGCTTCATCGCCATACAAAGATTTAAGTACATCGATGCACTCTTGTCGTGATAATCCACGTCGAAAGTTGTGAAAAATGATCGCACGAAAATATTCACGAGTTAATTCCATTTTTTTTGCCAAATTGATTTTTTCAAGTCACTGTAAACAACACAAATGATGGTCGTACGTCAAAATGTTCTGAGTATGCTAAAAATGGCGCCAGGCAGCGTTTCAAAAAGTGGAACAAAAAGGGGACTGTTTTTAAAAAAGTGGAACAAAAAGGTATTTTTCCAAAAAAAAAGTCCCAAACTTTTTGTATGTTTATTTTATTTAAACAAAACAGTTATATTGAATAATAAAGTAACCAAAAACAACGGAAAAACTCAGTTCATTAAAAAAGAGTTGAAATACACATTACAAAAAAAACAGTTCAATTTCATTTAAACTGGAAATGGAATAAAAAATAACAAAAAACGCTTAAAAAAGGGTCAAAATGCGTCAGGCAACACATATGGTGATTTCGTTTGTGCAAAAAAAATTAAATTGTTTCTACATTTTACACTGAAACTGCATTTTTAGAAATGCGCAATTAGCGGAGGGTGCAGGGGGAATTATAAAAATGTCGCAACATGATGAGGTGACATTATTTTTCAGAAACGAAATCACCATTAGTGTTGCCTAGGCCAGAAATATATATAGCAACCCTCGTAACACAGTGCGACAAAAAACATGAAGTTGAAAACCCTGGGACGAAATATTATTTTTCTTGTAGGTCATGTCAAGAATCTGCTTTTGAAATTCGCAACACACCCCCAAATTCCGAATTACGGGTAAAAAACAGGATTTCGTGTCTGCGCACCTTTACGCATGTATCTTAGTTTATTATCAACCGATTTCCAATATTTCATCTGATTTGAAAAGAAGAAACTTAGACCTTTCGAATGTTTTATGTAGAGTAACTTCGGGTATTGTAGAATATGCAGGTAATGTGGAACCCCCCTTTATTTCGGAAAATAATTATTATTTGCCAAGTCTGTCTGTATATACGCATAGCTTACTGAAGAATATCAACACAACGCGGACGGCCATGAATTTCATCGTACCGTTAGTTTTCTTTTTTTTGTGAGCATATTCGAAGAGTTATTTTGTTCTACATATTTAGCATTTATCTATGTTTTTCAATTATATATTATAAGTAGTGATCCAAGCAATACTTTTAATCGGTAAGTATTAGGCCGGGTCGATTTGTGGGGAGGCAAAAAAAGTCGCCATTTCTCAGTGAAAATCGTATTCTAGGGATCAAAATAAGAAACTTTGCCGAAGGAACCATACCTCTAAAACGAATTCTGATGTCCCGGAATTTGGGTAGGGGCAAATTTTGAAAAAACCCACTTTGACCCATTTAGAGTGCTCCAATCGAGTCCAAATGTACGATCAACAAATACATTGGATCCCATCCAGTGAAATAGTTTTTTGAATAGCCTCAATATAAAAAAATATGGGTACCACATTACCCGAAGTTACTCTATATGATGTTTATTTAAAAATTTAGGAATATATGTATGTGTAGTTGTCTTGCACACACATTTTTTGTTTGTAATTGATGGATTTATTAAAGTTCCATTAAAATTGATTGTACATAAAGACTAGTTTTGCCTTTTTTAATAAGATATAAAATAAGATACTCTTTACAAAATTTCAAGAAAACGGTAATTCCATGTGAAGCGATCACAGAAATTTTGGCTCTTCTCTCGAATTTTGATGAAATTTTCCAGATATGTACTTTGAGGTGTGCAGAACAGGCATCAGAAGTTTTTTTTTTTAAATAACTGAGTTATGGCCGTATGAAAATTTTGGTATTTTTTTTTAAATCCTGTAACTTTGGATTGAGTTTAAAGTTTTTTCTTTTTTTTTTTTTTTAGCGGCAAGCTAACACATTGCGCTTTCCAAAAAAAAAATATAAGAATTTTTTTAAAAAAATTTTTCTTAAAAAAATTAAAATAAAAATTAACACTAAAGTTTAAGAAAAAATACACCTTTAATTTTGTTTGCATAGTAGATTATATTGTCGTTAAAACCCACAGAAAGTTTCGTGATGGGGACTCTTCAACTTCATGAGAAAAAAATAAATGAGAAAATTTAATTTTTTCGATTTCTGGAAATAAAACGTACCTACTGATTTCAAATCATGTAACATACAACGCAGTCGATGAAAAAAAAAGATGGTAACGTTTCTGCGATTAGAAGCAATTGTGCACGCATTTTTATCCCGGCCTTATTGCTCGTCGGATGGGGGGGTTCATTCACCATTGCCTTTTTTTTGTTGCTACACAGATCTTATTGTCGCGTGCACTTTACACAATTTCAGAAGGAAAGCTTATAGAATAGAAGGAAAGAGATTTAGATTATGTCCGAATTTCCAGTGCTGTGGTGGAAAATGCACTGGCGATGCCCTCCCAACCTTTATCACAATCACCTATAAGCCATTAGGAATACGTTTAGATTGTGAACCCATACTGCGACAGCAGAACGAGAATTACCACAAACGCCCGAAATCAAACAGATCTATTTTGTTCTTAATTACAATTCATTTTACCAATTTTTTCATAGATTAAACAAAATAGAATCATTTGGATTCTTCAATTCAAAGGCCAACATTGTAAAAATTATGGGAAGAAAATCGTTCCATAAACATTCCTCATTGACAAAAAATCACGTAAATTGATATTATATTTTTTTATATAACTAATTAACCTAATAGAATATATTAATTTAGCTTGGATAATGTAAGGTATAAAAAAAAACGAACAGTTTCACTATAGATTCAACTGAACATAAATTTCATTCTAGTATACATAGTAATATCATTCGTTTGGTTACCCTAAAGGTAAGGTGTTGATGATGTATGACAGTTAAAAAAAAAAATCTGGTTAACAATGTTAGCAAAACAAAAGTGATAATGTAATAAAACAAAAGAGAATAAAAAACTTACGATCATGCAGGTTATTGCTCCCATCAAAAGATCTTTCGAAGAGTGCCGCTTTGCTGATGATGATGTTGGTTCTCTTGATTTCTCTCAAATCAAGCCAAGCTTGAGAGAAAAGATACTGATGAAAAAAATTATGTGTCTGTAATTGTATCACTGTTACGTGTGTTTTGTTAACATAAACTGCCGCTGTTACTCTCATTAACACTATTCCAATAACAGACTGTGGAACTTATTTTGAACTCTTATGTTAAATTCTTTTTCAGCAGGAACAAACTCCAAGTGTATTCAATATAAGAGGCGAATGATAAAAATGGACAGAAAGAAATAAGCAAAATGTTTGTATGTATATTTAAGTTTACATAAAAAAAACTATGTAAAATTGAATAACCTTGGAGCCTGCTAATGCTGAAACAAATTGTTTTTTTTTTATAACCAATAATCAATATTCTGCAAGCAGAGGAATATGACTTTAAACAATTATAGGAATATAACTTAAAACAATTACACTATGCTGGGTCTTTCCGATGACGAATTTTGGATGATCCCGACGAATTAAATCATTCCGAATGTGCCGTTAAGGTTACTTCCCAACTCTTTTCCACGTGTTAATAAATTGCCGCACAGTTTATGATGTCGGTAGTAGTTGCGGTTCGTATATTTTTTTTTTGGGTGTTTTTTTTTTTTCAAGTGGTTAAAGGAAACAAAACACGTTTTCAAAGGCTAGGTTTTACTTCACACGAAAAGTAATTTAGGTCGATGTTGCAGCGGTGAGAGACGAATATGCACTAATCAGACAGAAGGTGGAGATGATGAGGATTAGAAAAGAAGTGCCCGTGCAAAACAGCAAAACTCTAGGCGTACTCTTCCAATTAAACCGTCCTTGTCTATCGCAAGGCATAAAAGGCATTCAATCTAATTAAAACAACGATCTAATTAACTTGGAGGATTAAATTAATAATTTAGAGGGAAATTACCGTCTTGGGATTTTTCTCTCTTCTGGGTCAAAAAAAACAAAGAAATTTCTCTTTCTCTCTTAAATAAAGGCGATATTTGATGTTTATAGCCCTTTAAGCCTTCCAAATACTAAATAAACGAACATTAATTTTAATCCAAGATTACCAGAAATCAAAACCAACCTGGCCAGTACAGGAGATTACCATGTCATTCTAGACATCCGCAGGATGATAACTCTTTTTTAGTTTTTTCCCAAAAAAGCCTGTTAAAAGCTTAGTTATGGACACTTTTATTAAGATTTTTTTTCACTTTTAATTAATGTATTATTCATTCAGATATATCAAAAACTTTCCTCTACCACAATGATAAATGAAATGGCCGAAACATAAAAGTTTCTGATTAACAATACCTCGGTAACGCCGAAAATATAACATTTCATTTCCAGGTTAATGAGAAACCAATAAACAAATAAAGGTAAAATGTCAACCTTCTGATAGAGCAAACAAATTGGGTTGAAAAAAACTTTACATATAGATGGCGTTGAATATGCTGCAAAAGTGGCTTAAATCCGAACAAAAGAAAATTTGAAATAAAGCAAGCGCCGTTACAATGCCCCCCAACAAGATCAGAGCTTGGGGTTGGACACCGACAACAAGTCTGATCACGCTTGCCCGAACCAGTTGTCTCATAGTAAAATACGTCACTGGCGTATATCCTTTGCGTGATACTTTCCTATTAAATTTCCTTGCAAATCCTCAAGTATATAGACAGAGTTACCAAGCTTCTGCCTTACACGCGACTTCAAAAAGGTTGGGGACAACTTAGCGCTATAACCACTTTCAAAATTGCTTTGTTTAAAATTACGATGATAAACTTCCTGACCTACTTGATAAGATACATCTTTGGACCGTAGATTGTAAGAACGTTCATTGCGCTCGAATTGCCTCCTCATTGTATCTGCAGCTTTTTTACCCATTATCTGCAATGAGTCATCCTTATTAAACCTTACCGTCCTGTCTTCTAGCATCTCTAACTGGCGAAGCAAAGCGTATGTTGTCCCATTTGTAACCATATGTTGGCCAAAAGTAAGGTAGTAGGGCGATGTACCAATGGCTGAGTGCTTTGCAGACCTAAGAGCACAACCTATCTTACTCAACTGTTCGTCCCAGTCTTTCTGATTAGGGTGAATATAAGCCTTTATGGCAGATAAGACAGATCTATTCACTCGCTCAGACGCATTTGCCTGGGGTGCATGGACCGCAGTAAATAAATGTCCTACCCCATATCGTTTTAAGAGCCTATCAAACATTTGAGAACGAAATTGGGAGCCATTGTCCGACACAATGGTCTCCGGAACCCCGAATATATGGAAGAGTTCATTTTCCAAATAGTTAACGACAATGTCAGTTGTAAATTTCTTAACTGGCTTCAAAAATGGAAACTTACTGAAGTGGTCGACCACTATAAAAATGCCAATATACCCCGTTCGCGACCTAGGATAAGGACCAAGGAAGTCGACATAAAGTTTCTGAAAGAATCTATGTGTCTCCGATGCGTTCCCCATAGGTGGTCTAAGAACCTGGTTCGGATGTTTCGTCGTCTTACATGTCTCGCAGGCATTCACATAAGTTTTAACGTCACCAGCAAGATTAGGCCAAAAATAATACCTACGTATCCTTTCTAAAGTCTTATTTATTCCTCCATGTGAGGACAAAGGGTCATCATGGGCCTGTTTCAAAACTTCTGGAACCATTCCTGGAGGAATCCATAGTTTCCAAGCCAGGTCATCCTGCATTTGTTCGCCGGTAGCATGTTCCATTCTACGATACAAAAATCCATCCACTATTCTGAGATCTGGCATTTGATTCAAATTGTTCCTAATTTTGTCTAACAGCTGTTGATACTCAACCGATTGGAAATGGGTAGATTTAAGGTCCACAAATAAGCCACTATCACCATCAAAATCGGACAGACTGCATACAACTACTTCGGAACCATCATCGGTATGTGCTCTAGAAAGTGTATCCGGTACCACGTTGAGACTGCCGCGCCTGTGTTGGATTTTAAATTTATACCCTTGTAATTTCAAAGCCCACCGAGCTAGCTTCGTGCTGAGATCCGTTTGGGACATGAGCCACTTCAATGACGCGTGGTCAGTGATGACGGTGAACTCATGTCCTTCCACGTAAGCTCTGAATTTTTTAATGCTCAACATTGCTGCCAGGCATTCTTGTTCGGTAACTGAATAGTTGCGTTGGGCTTGGTTGAGTTTCTTCGACATGAACGCTATCGGAATCTCTTCGCCATCCGCATCTTTCTGTACCAGTACACCTCCTATCCCGGTTCTACTAGCATCACAGTGTATAAAGAAAGGCTGTGAAAAGTCAGGACTATGTAGAACTGGGGCCGTGCTCAAGTGGGACTTTAGAATTTCAAAAGCATGTTGAGCCTCTTCAGACCATACGAATTTTCGTTTAACTCTCGTCAAGTCAGTCAAAGGTGCAGAAATTGAAGCGTAATTCCGGATAAACTTTCTATACCACCCCGCCATTCCAAGGAATCTTCGGACTTCCTTAACAGATCGCGGAACCGGAAAATCTGCTATCGCGGAAACTTTTTCGGGATCCGTGCGAATGACACCCTCACCAACAACATATCCTAAATATCTGACACTTCGGACGCAAAAATTGCTCTTTTCTACATTTATCGTCAGACCACATTCCCTGATTCTCTCCGCAACTAACCTTAGAACCTCAAGGTGCCTTTTGAAGGAATCAGATACAATTAGGAGGTCGTCGAGGTATACAAACACTTCTGTCCTGAGAGCCGGTGGGATAACTTTGTCCATCAACCGAGACATGGTTTGTGGAGCATTACAGAGCCCAAAAGGCATCACAGTGTATTGATATAACGGTCTCCCAGGAACAGTAAATGCTGTTTTCTCTCTAGAATTTACCTCCAATGGAATCTGCCAAAAGGCGTCCTTGAGGTCCAGGCTAGTAATGAATTCGGCTTTGGGAAGCCTGCTTAGTATACCGTCAATTTGTGGTAAAGGGTAAGCATCTCCCACCGTGACTGAATTCACTTTTCGACTATCCAAGCATAATCGGTTTTTACCTGGCTTGCGGTGCAGAACTACCGGAGATGACCATGCGCTATTGGATTCTTCGATAACCCCCAATGCTAACATACGATCTAACTCCTCATAAATGAGCCTCTCCACTGCTGGAGAAACCGGGAAATGTCTCTGTTTTATAGGTTTTGCGCTACCTGTGTCGATAACATGATGGATAACGTTCGTCCGGCCTAATCCTTCCGTAGCAAATGACGGAAACATACTAATAATTTGCCCTAACCTATCGTTTTGTTCTCCTGACAGTGAAATATGATTACCAATTTCAGAAACTCGGGAACCAACACAAACACGATTATCATTGGAATACTTTAAACCGGATGGCAATAGATCAAACAGTTCCCAGAAGTCCACTCCCAAGAATAAGTCACGATCTAAGCTAGGAACTATAAAGATATTAATTAATTTTTCGGAATTCTTAAAGATAATCATTGTTTCAATAAAACCAATAACACTTTGACTATGACCATCTGCGGTCCTAACTGTTGATTTAATCTTTCTGTACGGAATATTCGAGTCAAGAAAATCTAAAGCGGCTTTCGAACCTAAGCAACTTATTGTCGCACCCGTGTCTAAAAGGCCAAGCATTTTCTTTCCAAGCAGAATTACTTCTGCAAATGGTCTTATATCCCCGGGTTTATTAACAATCGAACACATGAGTTTTTTATTACAGGTTTTCACCTTCTTCCAGAATGAACGCATGCGTTCAGCGGATCGTGATGGCTTAGGCTTCTCGTCGAATATTCGTTCACGCGCTTCAACATACTCTTTAAACCGAATATGATAAGGTTTAAACGGACTGATCTGGTTCTTGCTATCATGTTGACTGCCTGTCGAATCATTAAAGACTTCTTTACAGTTATTACCCTCAATGACAGAAGTGGTTTTGTTAAAAGCGATAGACCCACCTCCTAGATTTCGCAATATTGTTATTGGGAATCTGCTTCGGTTGGTCTCATTTGTTTCGGGGCACTGTTCAGCACCCCTAATCGTCCGTTTTTTTGATCACACTTTTTGCAATTTGGTTTATATGTGTCAGGGGCACCACAACCGTAGCAAAAAATCGTCCGCTCCGAAACACAATCTTGGTATCTGTGGCCATGCTTTCTACAATTCCAACACACCAGATTTATAGCGGCTATCTCCTCATCTATAATCGTTGGCAAGTTATGGACGGTATCACCCTCGAGTCCTAGTTCGGATACTTTCTTTTGGGATGTGACGTTTCTAGATAATGGAACACCATGTTTACGACGAATATCCTGCATAAAGTGTTCCCGACGTCTACAAATGTTCCGTAGTTGTTGTAGTGAACTAATCTGTAGGTTGAGAAGCTCATGTTGTATCTCGGGCAACAAATTTCTTCTCAAAATTTCCACCAGCGTGCTCTGTGAAAGAGGCTCTTTTAAACGATCAGTCAATTCGACGATTGCCTCATAATAACTGTCAAAGGTTTCGTTAGGCCTCTGCCTACGTTCCCTAATAAGTTCGCAAATGTCAACATCGGTTCTGGAGTCACTATATTGCTGCCTTAAAGCAGCGCATAGGAGAGTCCAGGTAATACATGGTACCGATCTGTGGTAACGCCAATACCAATCGGCTGCCTTTCCTTCAAAGAGAGAGCTGGAATTGCGACAGAGCAAATCAAAATTGCCATCCAAGGTTTCCGCAGTGAGTGACTCAATACGATAAATGAAGTTTTCCACGGACAAACTGTTCGGACCTGCGCTAAACTTAATCTTCCAGTTAGATATTATATGCAACACTTTATCTGGTCGGGAAGAAAGACTATGCGAGGAATATGCACCAGACGTGGATACATTTAGAGTCGATGCCCCTGGATCCACCCTATTATGCGAGGTCGCATTATAACCCACCGGATTTGACGCAAGACCTAAAATCTCCCTGAACGTGCGCTGTTCAACTGATGGCAGAGTTTGCATACCATGTGGTGGGGTACGATGAGTGATGGGTGGCGGTGGTGCCTGATTGGAAGCGTTATTCAAGCTCATCCTAGAGAGACTGGCTTGTATACTCGCTTCAACCATCTGGGACATTTCATGGCTTAGTCTAGTAAGTAGTTGAGACTGTTGTGCAGAAACAATAGAGATTATCATATCGTTGATATTCTCTGGAACATTGGAAGCTTGATCCGCTTGACCTTCTGTGAGTCTGCCATTACTGGAATTAGCAAATGAACGATTGCAGGGATCTTCAGAATTACGGGTTTCTGGTGGGACACTTGGTCCACCTTTACTCTGGGATCTAGTAACCACCCCTGATGCACCGGAATTCTGTGGATCACCACCTATCCTTGCATCGCATACAGGGCAGTATGGCCTGGTTTTAATACACTTTGAAAAACATTTAATGTGAAATATGTGTCCACAAGATGTTCTATGAATCTGTGAATTGAGTGTGATCGCATTCGCACATGCACTACACATCAGTTGTTGACCAGAAGCGGAATCTTCCACAGTCTCGTTACTCTGCATCACTGACATTGTAAAAAAAAAGGTTTAAATATAGAACGTATTTCAAATGTAAAGTGAACTACCAGATGCTCCTCAGTGGCATTGGCAACATGATCAATGGTTCCAGACCAGAAAATTAGAATTAGAGATTGTAATTAATGTTGGTTTCGGCAAAAAAATAATTTCTAAAGGAAACAAAATGTTGACCGTACCTACTGCTAGGTAACGCCAGTAAGTAACTCAAGCAACACAAATTTACGTTTTGAGTAATGTGATCTGTTTGAGATCAGTTGTAAATGGTAAAACTCTGCTGTAGCTAATTTAAACGGACACAAGCTAAATAAATTGAAAAAACAGTAAAGAATATATTACTATAATGTACCGGATAAAAACTTGCTCTATAATTCCCCGTACATAAAAGTTAGGCTCGATTAAAACACGTTCTAACGAAAATAGCGGTCAGTACTAGCTTAAAAATCCAGTACACTGAATTCCGGCCAATTCAAAGAACGAAGTTAAAGCCGATATTAGGAAGATATAAACACCCAGTAATCCGAAGGTCGTTAATGAATAGTTGGTAAGTAACCTTGATCAAGCACAAATTCCTTAGAATATCCGGGTGATCGAATTAATAAAGGAAATAAAAGTAAGGAGGAAAAGAAAAATTCGTAGAGCCGAACAAAGTACTTTGTTACGCCATTATAGCGAAATCAAAAGATGGTGTTAAAATAATTAAGTGCTGTTCGGGCCCCACGTTGGGCGCCATTAAATTTATTATGTAACATACAACGCAGTCGATGAAAAAAAAAGATGGTAACGTTTCTGCGATTAGAAGCAATTGTGCACGCATTTTTATCCCGGCCTTATTGCTCGTCGGATGGGGGGGTTCATTCACCATTGCCTTTTTTTTGTTGCTACACAGATCTTATTGTCGCGTGCACTTTACACAATTTCAGAAGGAAAGCTTATAGAATAGAAGGAAAGAGATTTAGATTATGTCCGAATTTCCAGTGCTGTGGTGGAAAATGCACTGGCGATGCCCTCCCAACCTTTATCACAATCACCTATAAGCCATTAGGAATACGTTTAGATTGTGAACCCATACTGCGACAGCAGAACGAGAATTACCACAAACGCCCGAAATCAAACAGATCTATTTTGTTCTTAATTACAATTCATTTTACCAATTTATTCATAGATTAAACAAAATAGAATCATTTGGATTCTTCAATTCAAAGGCCAACATTGTAAAAATTATGGGAAGAAAATCGTTCCATAAACATTCCTCATTGACAAAAAATCACGTAAATTGATATTATATTTTTTTATATAACTAATTAACCTAATAGAATATATTAATTTAGCTTGGATAATGTAAGGTATAAAAAAAAACGAACAGTTTCACTATAGATTCAACTGAACATAAATTTCATTCTAGTATACATAGTAATATCATTCGTTTGGTTACCCTAAAGGTAAGGTGTTGATGATGTATGACAGTTAAAAAAAAAAATCTGGTTAACAATGTTAGCAAAACAAAAGTGATAATGTAATAAAACAAAAGAGAATAAAAAACTTACGATCATGCAGGTTATTGCTCCCATCAAAAGATCTTTCGAAGAGTGCCGCTTTGCTGATGATGATGTTGGTTCTCTTGATTTCTCTCAAATCAAGCCAAGCTTGAGAGAAAAGATACTGATGAAAAAAATTATGTGTCTGTAATTGTATCACTGTTACGTGTGTTTTGTTAACATAAACTGCCGCTGTTACTCTCATTAACACTATTCCAATAACAGACTGTGGAACTTATTTTGAACTCTTATGTTAAATTCTTTTTCAGCAGGAACAAACTCCAAGTGTATTCAATATAAGAGGCGAATGATAAAAATGGACAGAAAGAAATAAGCAAAATGTTTGTATGTATATTTAAGTTTACATAAAAAAAACTATGTAAAATTGAATAACCTTGGAGCCTGCTAATGCTGAAACAAATTGTTTTTTTTTTATAACCAATAATCAATATTCTGCAAGCAGAGGAATATGACTTTAAACAATTATAGGAATATAACTTAAAACAATTACACTATGCTGGGTCTTTCCGATGACGAATTTTGGATGATCCCGACGAATTAAATCATTCCGAATGTGCCGTTAAGGTTACTTCCCAACTCTTTTCCACGTGTTAATAAATTGCCGCACAGTTTATGATGTCGGTAGTAGTTGCGGTTCGTATATTTTTTTTTTGGGTGTTTTTTTTTTTTCAAGTGGTTAAAGGAAACAAAACACGTTTTCAAAGGCTAGGTTTTACTTCACACGAAAAGTAATTTAGGTCGATGTTGCAGCGGTGAGAGACGAATATGCACTAATCAGACAGAAGGTGGAGATGATGAGGATTAGAAAAGAAGTGCCCGTGCAAAACAGCAAAACTCTAGGCGTACTCTTCCAATTAAACCGTCCTTGTCTTTCGCAAGGCATAAAAGGCATTCAATCTAATTAAAACAAAGATCTAATTAACTTGGAGGATTAAATTAATAATTTAGAGGGAAATTACCGTCTTGGGATTTTTCTCTCTTCTGGGTCAAAAAAAACAAAGAAATTTCTCTTTCTCTCTTAAATAAAGGCGATATTTGATGTTTATAGCCCTTTAAGCCTTCCAAATACTAAATAAACGAACATTAATTTTAATCCAAGATTACCAGAAATCAAAACCAACCTGGCCAGTACAGGAGATTACCATGTCATTCTAGACATCCGCAGGATGATAACTCTTTTTTAGTTTTTTCCCAAAAAAGCCTGTTAAAAGCTTAGTTATGGACACTTTTATTAAGATTTTTTTTCACTTTTAATTAATGTATTATTCATTCAGATATATCAAAAACTTTCCTCTACCACAATGATAAATGAAATGGCCGAAACATAAAAGTTTCTGATTAACAATACCTCGGTAACGCCGAAAATATAACATTTCATTTCCAGGTTAATGAGAAACCAATAAACAAATAAAGGTAAAATGTCAACCTTCTGATAGAGCAAACAAATTGGGTTGAAAAAAACTTTACATATAGATGGCGTTGAATATGCTGCAAAAGTGGCTTAAATCCGAACAAAAGAAAATTTGAAATAAAGCAAGCGCCGTTACAATCATATTGCGACCAATAGTGAAATTTTTAAAAAAAGTATGCCTTGTTAATGATTGTTTTTTTATTTTCTTTCTAATCTCGGCAAATAAGACATAACTGCTGCTTATTTTAATTAAGATCCTCATATTGTGAAACAACAATAAATTATGTTCTAACCATCGTGAAATTTTTTTTTTATGATAGTAGGTTTTGAAAATGTGTATTCTTTTTGGCAAATTATGTAAATGTTATATTTGCCTTTAAAATCTGATTATAAGCATCAGTGCAATTCATCTTTCGATAAGTAAACTACTATAGCTACTATGCCATTTCATAAGATTTGCTGCAACCCCCTGCGGAAGCCCCGGCATCACAGCTATAAAAAACACTCTGAAATATTCGAATCTTCATAAGGATAAATACATTTGCGATAATTTTAGAATATCATTGAAAACGAATCAATGGGATTTCAATAAAAAATAAATAAAGGCAAGCAATACAGCGAAAAAAGAGACGAGGATAACATCGAATATGCAGAGGCGCAAAATATTGAAGATGAAAACATCGAAAATGAAGAATATACTGGCCTCAAAATATACTGGCCAGCAAAAGAAATTGCATTTTCGTATTTAAATAAATGTTTAAGTGCTTTGGATGAACCTTTAGCTGATTTTGAAAACCCTTGTAAAATAAATGGAAATACGAAAAGACATGCATTTAAAAAAATATGTTCTATATTAAAAAGAAAGCTTTTTGAATTGGATTATTCAAACGATGACGGACAGGAAGTTTTGAATAATTTATAAATTTTAACAACCATACCTAAAACTTGGTCTATAAAAAAATTGAAAACACATTTGGATCGTCAAACCGTATGGCCCGCCACGAAAAAAACTGATTTCTTCAATCTATTTTTTTACCACTTTTCAGCCAAAACCCGGCAATCTTCTTCCTAAAGAAACAATAGAGTTGGTCGAGGATTTTTACACGATACTAACAGTCGTGTTATGCCAGGAAAAAAGATTTTGTTAACGTCTTACAAAAAAAAAAGAAACGGCGAAAAAGTAAAAGATCAAAAAAGACTTATTTTGTGTAACCTTAAGGAACTGCATAAATCTTTCAGGGATGTGTATCCCGATAAAAAAATTGAATTTTCGAAATTTGCTGAACCCAGACCAAAGGAATGCTTCTTAGCTGGTGAAAGTGTTTCGCACACTGTTTGCGTCTGTGCCTTGCACCAAAACATTTAATTAATGTTTACATGTGGAAAAATTAAAGATTTGGCGGAAAAGGAATGCTGGAATTTCCCACATATCTTCACTGGATTTCGCAGTCCATATGTAATCCTGCAAATGTAGACTGTTATCTTGGGGCTTGCACTCGTTGCCCTGGAGTTCCCAAATTGAAACTAAGCTCGCAGAAAGCTTTCTTGGAAAATGGTTTTGAAAATATCACATTCAAATAATGGGTTCAAACTGATCGTTCAAATTTACTCACTGTTCAGCAATCCGTAGAAAAGTTTACTGATTCTCTTGCACAAAATCTGAGAAAACTAATCTTACACAGCTTCATTACAAGAGAGCAAAATAAGTTTTTTGACCATGTGAAAAATAGTCTAAATGAAGGATAGTTTTTAGTTATTTGTGATTTCGCTGAAAATGACTCTTTTATTGTGCAAGATTCCACGCAAAGTTATCACTGGACAAACAGTCATGCTACTATTTACCCATTTGTAGCTTATTAAAAAAATTCTAAAAATGAGACCAATCACATCAGTTTCGTCATTATAACAGAAATCCTAGAACATAATACAGTATCTGTACATTTATTTCAAAGGAAATAAAAAAATTTCTTGAGGGAAAATGTTACAGAAACATTAAAAAAAACACAGTAAAAAAAATAGAAACAATTTTGTAAATTTAACGCATCACAATCTTGATTTTGAGTGTGATGCAGAGTGGCAATTTTCTGCTACTTTTCACGGTAAGGGACCTTGAGATGGTGAAGAATGGATACACATGGATAATACAATTAAGAAGAAATACTTTTAAAGCAACGATTTGAAAAGTGAAGTACACTTCCATTCTCATTCTCAAAAACTGAAATTATTCCAAAATATTTTTTCCAATGCTGCCTGCAGACAACCCAAAACTATTTAAAATTATGAAATTTTAATTTTTACAATATATTTTTAAGCTTCCATTTTTAAATAAATTGAATTTTTAGAAACAAGGCTTTCGCCGTCTTCAGCTATTCCGTAAAACATTTTAGACAACTCAAAAAAATATACCTAAATCGAAAAAATTTAATTTCATTTCATTTACGAGTATTTTTTTTTCAAGAAGTTGAAGAGTCCCTCCCTGTCACGAAACTGGGGTTTTAGCGATAATATAATCTACTATGCAAAAAAAATTGAAGGCGTGTTTTTTCTTTAAATTTTGTTTTTATTTTTATTTTTATTTTGTATGAATTTCTTATTTTTTTTGAAAAGCGCAATGTGTTGGTTAGCCACAAAAAAATAAAAAGAAAAACATTTCAACTCAAAGAAGAGAAAATTTCTTAAAAATCGGAGAGAAGAGCCAACATTTCTGTGATCGCTTTACATGGAGCTGTGTGGCAAGTGGCGCCGTCCTGCTGAAACCACATATTGTCCACATCCATATCTTCCAATTCGGCCATAGATAGTTCGTTATGATCTCACGATAGCGAACACCATTTACAGTAACTGCCTGACCGGCCTCATTTCGAAGAAGTATGGCCCGATGACGTCGCCTTCCCATAAGCCGCACCAAACGAACTGGGCGAGCATGCATAGGTGTTTTCACATCTCCTACAGACCCGGTTTGCTGAAATTTGCGCACAATTCTCCTGATTGTTGACACATTTGGTCGAACGCCAATTTTTGTAAAAGGCTTAAAAAACTTTAACGCGTTGCTCGATTGTGCATCTTTCCATGGTTCAAATTGAGTTAGTCTGAAATTGAGAAATGTCAAATGAAATGCAGAAAAAACTTGACGTTTAGGTGTGGTTCACTTTCAACATCGGCCCTTACAATTTAACCACCCTTAAGCGATTTTTATCCCCTCAGCTTAGAGAGGAGGGTATATATCATTTGCTACGAGTCAAAAGTGTAACAGGAGTGACCTAAGACCCTAAGTATGTTCGGCGGAACATACTTAGGTGTATTTGTGTGGGAGGTACCAAAGGGGGCGTGGCAACTTCGCCCATTTTTCTCTAATTGATAGCGACTAATAAACTAATACTATGTGTGGAATTTCAGAAGATTCGAATAAGTAGTACAGCAGTTATTAAAGAATTAATATTTCACAACATTTTAACCATTTGGGGGAGGTACTAGAAGGAGTGGACCAATATGGCCCATCTTCGAACTTAGCCGGAGATAGAAAAAAAATATTATCACGTAGCAAATTTGAAGTCAATCGGTTACTCATTTCGAGCGTTATCGTGCGCACCAGCCATCAGACAGACAGACATACAGACGGACGGACGGACGGACATTGCTCATTCGACTTAAATTGAAAAGGGATTTCCGCCGACATACTTGGGGTCTTAGGTCGCTCCTTCCCCTCCCTTGTGTGAAAGAGGTCTTATTGTCAAATTTTACCAGGATCGTAGTGAAATTTCGACCTGTAATTAACGAACAACTTAAGATGTAAAGACGGACAGCTAGTGATTCTGAGTAGAGCGGTATATTTTAAGGTGTGTCTAGCTGTAGTATTTTTTACAAATCTGGCAAACAAAAAACAAATTTATAACCTCCTGTACCATAGTGTGGTGTAGGGTATAATAAAGGTAAGTACACACGATTTGCAGATCAGACAACATTGCTAGAAAAATGGCGGAAAAATGCAACTCTGTGAATTTACAACCGTGTGAACATCCAATTTTTGTTTTGCAACGTTAGCAGAAAAGTCATTGCGAGATAATTTGCAGATTGTTATATGTGCGAAGTTTATGCATGTGACAACGGCGCCATTGCCAGAAAAACATTTTATTTGCAACACTGTCTATAATGTATTTTTGTTGGCAATCCTGCATATAAATATTTACAAAATATATTGTAAATATATGAAATTGTAATGTTTTCTTGCAATCGTCTGAACTGTCAATTCACCTTTGCCTAACAATCTGTCATTGTCCTTATATTTGCAGCACTTTAACAGGGTTGATAACGTTTGCCGATCTGGCAATCGTCTATACTCAGCTTAACTAACGAAAAACTGATTGCATGAAGCGAGCATAATTTCCAAAAATTGCGGTATATTAAAACAGAGGCAGTGATTGCTGCGAATTTTATTATGAATCTATGTTGAAAGAATTTTCATATTAGTTGCAACTTGCAAGTCAAGCGTCGATAAATAAATAATACAATTTTATTTAATTACTGGTATTGAATACCTAATTTTTTATTATAAATCCATGTTGAAAGAATTTTCATATTAGTTGCAACTTGCAAGTCAAGCGTCGATAAATAAATAATACAATTTTATTTAATTACTGGTATAGAATGCCTAACTTTTTGTGTTTTTTTGACAAAGCTATATCTTATTTTCAATAACATTAACTCACGTCTTAGTAGAAATATAATTTGAGAAATGTATGTTATTTAAATGCCGGAGTCGGAGTCGAATGATTTAAAATTCGACTCCTGGAGTCGGAGTTGTCGTTGAGTAGTTTTGGCTCGACTCCACAGCCCTGCCTCCCACACAAATGGACCATTTTACACCAAAAGTTAACAGCTTATAACTTTAACACTAGCGAAAAAATACTTGCAATTTTGTGGTATAATGCTTTTATAGTATCTAGTCCAGAGAAAAGTGACCGTTATTGGCACGCCCGTTTTGGTACCTCCCACACAAATCGACCATTTTGTATCAAATGTAAACAGATTTTAAATTGAATACCTGTACATACTTTATAGTTATTAAATGCAATTTAAATTGATAATAATTTAATTAAAACAAAAAAATAATTTACGAATATTTTTTGGGACTCAAGGTGATGGATAAGTCGATTTACCCGACTGAACTTTCTAACTTGTTTTTTCAAATCTATGTAATCTATGTTTTCGTGATAACTCGCGAAAGAGCAGATCCGACGTTGATATCTTCATAGTCTAGAGGCGATGGTTCTGAACAAAGCCTCATTAGACGTTTTGAGTTAATCTATCCAAACTTGAGGCACGATGTCTGCAATTTTATAAAAATGAGGGTTTCGCCTTTGGGCATTTAAGAAAAATACAAACACTAAAGACGTAACCCGCATAACTTTCAAAATTCAGGAAAATAATTAATTTTGTTGGCAGAAATATATGTATCGACAATATATCGACAAAAATCGCGTGTTTATAATGTTTTTTTGCTTCTCCTGTAAAATAATGCCTTTGGGCATTTCAGGTGATGATATATTCCTTCTCCCAAAAAAAGTTTGCTGTTAAACAGCAACATTCTGCATATGTGTCTAGTGGTAGGCTACGTGATTGATCCAAAAATGGGCGGGATTGGACCAATGGGCGTGGCCCCGCCCATATAAGCCAAATTTTGAAATTGAGATATCTTGCACAATTTGTTAGCGAGGGTGCTGTAGTTTTGTACATATGTATTTGGTGGTAGTCTACCTGATTCATTTAAAAATGGGCGGGATCGACGAAGGGGCGTGGCCCCGCCCATATATGCCAAATTTTGAAATTGAGATATCTTGCACAATTTGTTAGGGAGAGTGCTGTAATTTTGTACATATATATATGGTGATAGCCTACGTGATTGATCCAAAAATGGGCCGGTTTGGACGAATGGGCGGGACCCACATAAACCAATTTTTAAAATTGAGATATCTTGCACAATTAGTTAGCGAGAGTGCTGTAATTTAGTGTATCCGCATTTGATGGCATTCTATGTAATTTGTCCACAAATGGGCGAGATCTGGTGACAGTCTAAAAAATGGGCGGTATCGGAAATCTGCCGCAACGAAGTGGGCCGGGTCCAGCTAGTGTTAATATAATTTTTGATAACAAGAAATGACATTCGTTATTATTTACATTTTAATTGCTTCTCGGTATTTGTAAATGTATAGTGGTAACACAAACTGAACAATCTTTCTTATATTTAAAAAAATGAAATAAGTAAATATATTGTTCTATAACAATATTTCAGACATTATGTTATTAGAGTTGGGATAGGTTATATTTTTGGGCTTATAATTATGGCATGCAAACGTTGCCGACATTTTAATGTTTAGAAAATGAACCAAACGCTTCATTTATAGCAGCAAACATTTTAACAGACATTTTCTGTCGTCCAAGCACCTCATTGAGCCACATGTTCCAAAAAGATCATATACCTACGTTTTGGGCGACAAAAAAAACACAAAATACATTACCAACTGTCACTGGAAAAAAGATACAAATATCAACAAAACAGTCACTCAAAATAACCCTTCATCGTACTCAAACTTCATCTCGCCAATTACAAAAATCTCTCACCGGCTCTTCTTCATCGATCTCTTCACCATCTTTCCACTTCATCAATTCGAAAAAATCTCTCCACATCATCAAACACTACACAATCACAAAACATACTGCAAGTAATCCTGTAAACGTTCATGGATCAACGAACAACAATTCCACATCGCAATCACAACTTTCTGGAAATCAACTACTTGTCACACCGTCACGAATGAGTGTAGATGCGCTGAATAATGGGACTTCTCCATGTATCCAGGCATTTAGCAAATTTCCACAGCTTAATGTTTTAATTACACCAAATACATTCAGGGAAATTCAATCAAATATTTCAACCAATTCAAATAAGAAATAATGTTCACTTGTCATCTTTTTTTTTATTTATAGTTATGGACTCTGGTCTTAACATATAACCATAAATACATATGTCTTGACCCAGTTAAATTGCCTTGCAAGAGACTCATATTACGGAAAGAAATTAACACTTGTTGCACCTGCCGGGTTATAAAATATTCGATCATAATAAGAACTACCACTATTCTAAATCAGGTATTGCCATACTAGTCAGTTTAATGCACAAAACACATTAAGGGGCTCTGCTGATGCTCCTCAGGAGGGTCTTATATGGGAGGAATAGGCTGAAATCAATAGTCTCGTTATTTTCAACGATGGCTCCCCTACCCTTTTGTATACGTGTCATACCCTTACCTCTGTTGATATTTCCATGAGCAGAGCGGATCTAGCACCTATTTTATCCTGGAAAACGTTACGTTTACCCGAGGTTGGCGACCATTTTTTAAATTTCATTCTCAAACGATCTTCTTACTCCAAAAATATTTGTTCGATTCTCTTTTTCGGTCAAAATTGGAATTTTTTAATCGGGACTTTGATAAATCAGACAATGCTAATAGAGAAGCGGCTTAAATGAAACGGCTATTCAGAAAGGCAGCAAGTTAATACTGTCTTTAGGACATTTTCCCGATAATATTCGGCATTTATTTTGACCCCTGGGTCGATGAATACGAGCGGGGAGCGACCATCGGCCGTTACGGCGGCCCACACCATTACCATCGGCGGCGCTTGAGTTCTGGTGGCCAATCGAAGGTGTAAATTTTCAGCTGACCTCTTTGGCAAGTAAACCCGATCATTTTGTTTGTTCACAAACTGCTCAATTTGGAATGGCTTCTCATCGGAGAAAACCAAATTCGGTAACTGGCCACTTTCGTGCAAGCGAAGCAACTCCTTGGCTCTTTCCAGTCTAACTTTTTTTGTGCATCGGTGAGCTCTTGCACTTTTTGGAACTTCAATGGCTTTAGTCCAAGCTCATTTTTTAATATGTGTTGTATCCGTTCTCGCGATATGTTCAGCTCACGAGCAATTTTTCTACCACTGCGGCGTGGATTTTGATCAAATCTGGCCTTCACTTTTCGGATCATTTCTGGTGTTGTTACCGTTTTTTTCGTCCACTTTTTGGACGCGATGCAACACTGCCAGTATCACGGTAACGAGCAATGGTACGAGAAACAAAAGATTTATTCACATTTAAATGCTGGAGGGCTCTAACGATAGCCACTTGTGTTTTTCCACCCAAATATAAAGCAATCACACTATCACGCTTGAATTCCATCACGAATAACTTTTTTTCTGAATCTGAAGATCAAAATGCTTTCGTAAGCTTGTAAACAATAAAATGAACTGTCACTGAAATAAATCTGTCAGCTATCAGACTAGCGGTTTAGAAATGATAGCAACCTGAAGTTGATTGCAATACATATCAGCCACCCTGTATATATATATATTTCGCTGCTTCTTGTCCTATCTAAGATATTAGAAAAGATTTTGACTAGACTCATTTTCCGGTACGCGAGGGAACAAATATGCAACATGCATTCTTATCTCTCCATGGAGGCCACACGTTGGCTCCCCGTCTTGAGGTTGTTCTTCGTGACAATTTACGTCAACGGAAACATAGTCTTGTTTTGTCGGATGACTTAGAGATGGCTTTCGACCGCGTTGTGATGACTTATGTGTTGGTAGAGCACGGTAATTGGGAAATTCCTGCGCAAATACAATATCTCGTGCAATCTTTTCTGTCGGACCGCCAAATGCTCGTTAGAATAGACGGATGTTTATCCAAGGATAATGCCATCACTTAAGGATACCCACATTCTGTAATCCTGTAGTGTATTTAAACAATTTTGTTTTATCAGTGTAACAACCCGTATTACAAATGAGTGGTTAATGAGTAAATTGTTTGAGACATTATGATACATTAGTCTCCTCTCATATGCTCAAATGTATTGATGCACATATTGAGTTAAATCATCAATCTCTCTTCCTTTTCTTATATGCATACATAAGGAACCGCTATGTACAAAAGAATATAGGCTAAGCTTGACATCAAAAAAAATAAAATATCACTTGGTTACTGAAAGCCGTTCAACGTGTTTCTTCTACGCTCCCACGGTACACATCACATTGGCGACGAGGACAAAGTTATTTTAAGGTTATCAAACTATCGTTATCAGTCGTAGTGAACGAACGTCTTTATCACAGAACGGATAGTTAAAACCTACTACGCAATCGCAAAAAGGCCTACATCGTGGTAGCTATTACGGGCTAATATAGATACAGATGCCTTCATTTTCCGATGGAGCGGGGTTCCCCAATCTTCCGACTGTCCGTCCTTTGGTCTTGACCAAAGCCGACCACATCAAAAATGGTGAAAATTTCCCCCCAGTACTCACAACAGGTGGTATGTGGGAGGAAAACGTCATGTCCGACCGGCACAACGGAAGCACAACGGAAGCACAATCAGCACCGGATAGCGCTTAGAGTTTTGTCGAAGTTTGAGGCAGTTGAGGTTTCGGCTCTTACCAAAAAACAAAAAGAGTCACTTAACTGGCTAAAGGCGTCATAGATGCTTCTGAAGTCAATGAGTCGGCTGAAGGTGCCACAAATTCAGCTGTGTTAACGGTAATAAAGTCAAAAGAATCAGATCACCTGATGAACCCCTGCCTTCGAAAAAGGCAATATCACCATCAACAGAACACTCACCAAGCCCTTTAATGAAGTGGCGAAAGAGAGTCTAGTGATGGCTGTTATAGACAGAAGTAGGGAGTGTGTCAAGGACAAATGGAGCCATGTGCAATCAGCAATTATGGCTCATTACCTCGATCTCCGTAGAGAAATGCCGGGCAAACCACAAATCTGCAGGATGGCATCAGGGTAGAGTAAAGCTCTTATACTTCGGTGATGCCAGATCAGTAGACCTGTATAAGGCTGCTCTGAGTCAAATGGATGAGGTGTGGCCGGGCGCCCAGTTGGATGTTGTCGAAAAACAACATCCCTAGTCACCCTAGAGCTATCACCTGGGTTACAGAAGAACCCCCAACCCGACTGACATATTAGAGATAATAAAAGATTCCAATCCTGGTCTGCCGACCCATAATTGGAGAATAAGCAAGGTGGGTGAGGCAGATGGTAAAAAGGGGCAGGTCGATTTGATCCTTAACGCTGAATCCACCTCCCATATACAACGTGCAACCCTGCAATATGGTTTCGAGACTATAGTCTTGAAGGTGATTGATACACGGCTTTCTGGAAGTGCGGAGGGGCCACGCCCATTATTTCTGGTGACTCCAACTCTAACAGAAGATCTGTAAAGTCCTTCTCAGAGGACGAAAGCTCTACATCGGACACTGAGGGTAGTCTTCGGACTCTTTGACGCATCTGGCGGGGACATGCTTCTCGATGATACGGACGAAGAGTTCGATAACACCCTTGTCGAGGTGGATGTTAGTCTGTCGATTACCAATGATGGTAAGAATTCTACAGATTAACCTCCACCACGCTAAAGCAGCCTCAGCGGCTCTATTGCTGCGCCTGTCCACAGGTGCAGTAGACATCGTCCTGATACAGAAGCCCTACGCTGTGGGAGGAAGGGCTGATGAACTTGCTAGGAAAGGGACGACATTACAAATTCTCGAAGAATTTTAATATATTGGTGCGCCACTATCCACGTGCAATCTTTTGCTTAGGCAAGAGGTAATCAGGCAGTCCAACTAAAGATGGACAGAAATTGGCTCCTGCAGGGCAAGTAGACAAATCTTAGTATCATGACGGGACACTGCTTGATCGACGAACACGCCAAAAGACTGGGTATTGACTCCAATGACTTCAGCAGAAGCTGTGGAGATAACGAAGAAGTGGAGAGCATTGAGCACTTGCTACGCGACTCTCCCGCTTTGAGTAAACGACGACTGGACATACTGGAGTCGGCCTTTCTAGGCAGCCTAACAGATCTTTCCGGTACCGATATTCGTACTATCGATACATTTTTATATTAAATTGATTTCGATGAGGGGCATATCAGCCCGTGTTAACACTAGGGACCTAAACTGGTTTATGTGAGCTGGTAAAAAAAATACGGCTGTCACCTTAACCTATTAGCAATGCTCTCAAAGTTTCTGCACCACACTTACGCATTATGTAAATAAACAAATTTAACAATATTGGCATAAGATTATTGCTTTAGACTTTGTCGATCTTTCTACGTAAAAGAATTTCAGAAATATTGTATTATATTGACATAAAAATACACATTTTAATAACCCCTTTTCTGTATGATTTTTGTTGAATTCCGGACGGCATCTTAAGTAAATATAGGGTGATTCAAGTAGAGATACTCTTTTCAATACCATTTTTTTTTGACAGATCACATGTGAGTCGTGTCATGCTGTCATGATATTTTTGTTAAGTATTGTTTGGCATTTCATCATGGAAAGACTTACGCCTGAACAACGTTTACAACGTTTTGACAACAAATTGACATATTAATTAGTGTAATGTTATAACGGGTGATCAAAATAGAGATACATTTTTCAATAGCCTTTTTTTGACAGATCACGTGTGCGTCGCGTCATCCTGTCATGTTATTTTTGTTAAGTATTGTTTGGCATTTCATCATGGAAAGACTTGAACAACGTTTACGCGTGTCATTCGCCAGTTACCAGTCGAAATGCTCAAACGAGTCATCGAAAATTGGACTCAACGGATGGACCATCTGAGACGTAGCCGCGGCCAACATTTGATAGACATAGTAGGCCATTATTCATAAAAATTTAATGAAGGTTTGAAGAACGCTTTAACACTGCTAAAGCGTTCCTCAAACCTTCTTTAACTTTTTATGAATAAGGCCCATAATCTTCAAAAAAATAAATGCCAAAGAATTTTCTTTCAAATGCATTTTCGGTGTTTTTTCTTTAAAAAAGTAAGGAACCTCGATATGGATCACCTTATACATACTTAAGAAGCATTGCCTCTAGTATATGCAAGCACAAAGTTATGTATTATTTATAAAGGGTGGTTAACTTGTAAGGGCCGATGTTGAATGTGAACCACGCCTAAACGTCAAGTTTTTTCTGCATTTCATTTGACATTTCTCAGTTTCAGACTAATTCAATTTGAACCATGAAAAGATACACAATCGAGCAACGCGTCGAAATTTTTAAGCCTTTTACGAAAATGGGCGTTCAAATCAAAATGCATTTCGTGCACTTCGTGATATTTTTTGATCAGCATAATCGAACAAATGTGTCCACAATCGGGAGAATTGTGCGCAAATTTCAGCAAACCGGGCCTGTGGGAGATGTGAAAACACCTGTGCATGCTCGCCCAGTTCGTTTGGTGCGGCTTATGGGCTGGCGACGTCATCGGGCCATACTTCTTCGAAATGAGGCCGGTCAGGCAGTTTCTGTGAATGGTGTTCGCTATCGTGAGATCATAACGAACTTTTTATGGCCCGAATTGGAATATATGGATGTGGACAATATGTGGTTTCAGCAGGACGGTGCCACTTGTCACACAGCTAACGAAACAATGGCTCTTTTGCGCAACAAATTCAATGGCCGTGTTATCTCACGTCGTGGCGATGTCAATTGGCCGCCAAGATCTTGTGATTTGACACCGTTGGACTTCTTTCTTTGGGGTTATTTGAAAGAAAAGGTGTACGTCTATAAGCCAGCATCAATTCAAGAGTTAAAGGATGAGATAATTCGGCATATTAACGGCATAGAACCTCAATTATGCCTCAGCATCATCGAAAATGTGGACCATTGGATGGAGGTGTGCCGCCGAGGTCGCAGCGGCCATTTGGCCGATATTTTGTTCCATACATAATTGAATAATACCAATATTATCATAATAAAAAGAAATGACAATAATTTGCGTTTTATTCAAAATCAACATCGGCCCTTAAAATTTAACCACCCTTTATAAGAAGATTCGTTTCAATTTTTAAATCACTCAATATACCTCAAGAATAGTGTTTTTTCGTGCCGTCCGTCACTCCGTTCATTTGTTGATTTTAATGCAAACTAAAAAAGTGTTAAAAATTCTATAAATTCAGTATTATAAAGCTCGATAGGCTTTACAAATTGGCTAATAACAACAATTTTCCTAAGATCAATATCAACGAAGTTATGGGGAAAAACTAATGAAATTCCTGCCGTCCGCAACGCAGGACAGAAATGCCCATATGTAAAGTTCTAAACTAAGGAATTTGTACAGGTTTCCACTATGAACATGGAAATTTTTGGACCAAATGTGGAGCAGTGGCAGACGTATATAGAACGCATGGAGCAGCTTTTTATTGCAACCAAAGTCACAAGTGCTGATCTCTGCCAGCCAAAACTTCCCTGTGATACGGCGTACAAAGAATTAGTAAAGCTATTAACAGCCATTTCACGCCAGCAAAGAAAGAAGATCGTTTTATGCAGCACGGAAAGGCCAGAAGAAACGGCAGTAGAGTGGCATGCATGAATTCGCCGGGTAGCGGCAAATTGTGAGTTTGGAAACAAGCTAGAAATTAAGTTGATCGACAAATTTGTTACGGAAATGTATGGAAAAGTATTTGATCGATTATGTGAAGAAAGCACAACCTTGACCTTACCCAAGTCGCCAACATCAACCATTTGAAGTAAAAGAAAAAGTTTGGCATACAGCAAAAGGCGTCAAGCAGTAAAGCATCGAAAAATGCTACCATTGCGGGAAGCAGAACCACGATTTCAAGGTATGCAAATTCAAGTCATATACGTGCAACAAATGTGGAAGAAGAGGACACCTGGCAGCCGTATGCCGTGGACAAATTGGCAACTCCCAATCAGTGAAGACGTTGTCAACCTCGGGAAGTGGTAAATCTTCGAATGTAGACAGTGTTATTCAAGTATATAATACTGTAGAAACAGTTACAAAGGCCCACAGATGTTGGTCATTGTGCAGAAGAGCTATAGGTTCAAAATGATTCTCTGACTTTACATGAGCGTGATTAGACCAGTAATAACCTACGCCTGTGTTGGCAATGGACAAGAAGTGCAACGTAATACCTTTCAAAAAATTCAATGTATGTGCTGTCTAGGCATAAGCGGGGTATTTAGAACTGCATCAACAAGAGCATTGGAGACTATACTGCACATCCAACAAATAGACATACGTATAAAGTATCAGGCAGCCATCACAGCAAGATCTCTACAAGTGATATGTGAATGGATTAATCAAGATCACAAATAATATCTTCAGAAGATTTTAGAATCTTTAGTTGGTCACATTCAAACGCCAGAAATCTCCGACCGCATTCCTGAAGTGCAGCTTACACCTACCTGTGATTCGTTTGTGTCAGACAGACGCTCCTGGGAAAATGGAACTTTGGCCCATGTGCCAGTGGGAACCAGCTGCTACACTGATGGGTCCAAGCGAGGAGGAAGGACGGTTCTGGGACTTTTTATTGATGACCAGAAGCCGAAATTCACTTCCGCCTCCCTGACCATAACACGGTATTTCAAGCAGAAGTTCGAGCAATCACGGAGTGTGTGAACTGGCTCGGTAACACCACAAAGCCTAAATATGCCAACACCGATAGGCTAATGGCGATTAAAGCAATAAAATCGGAAACGGTCAAATCCAGAACTGTGATAGACTGTAAAAGAACGATAAATGATTACTCAGGCCATGGTCAATTGCGAATTTGCTGGGTACCAGGGCACAACGGAGTGATTGGAAATGAACGGGCAAACAGCTTGGCTTCAAAGGGCAGAGAACTTCGGGTAATAAATAGGGTGTCCAAAACCGGGACCGGTTATCCGGTTAACCGGTTTTGCAACCCAAACCCGTAACCGGTTTCTTAAAAAATGTCATTTTCGGTTAACCGAGAAAGCCGGTTTTTCCATGTCGGTTAACCGGTTTTTTTATTTATTGTTTAAAACAAAAATTAAAGTATTGATATATTTTTTCTACTTGTTGTAGATACCATTTATACAAGATGCAACAAATAACAACGATGAGGTGGATAATTCTGACAGTTGTTTTGAACATTTTGAAAGTGAATATGAATTCACTGATCTTGAAAATGATTTTGGCTTTATTCCTGATATCATGATGTAATAAATAAAGGCAGGAAGTACAGCAAAGCATTTAATAAGTCGTCCATGAAGCGCAGAACACTTCAAGCATACGTTCAAGAACGGAAAGACAAATAGCTTCGACATTTTTGCGATGTTAAATCCCGACAGAACAGCCAGATACCTCTGATTCGGTTTGATATATAAGTTGTTATATTGAGGAGTCAAATAATTTAAATTTGGATAT
This sequence comes from Eudasyphora cyanicolor, assembly GCA_963930755.1. Taxonomy (NCBI): domain Eukaryota; kingdom Metazoa; phylum Arthropoda; class Insecta; order Diptera; family Muscidae; genus Eudasyphora; species Eudasyphora cyanicolor. The sequence goes on along the minus strand of OZ005737.1, from coordinate 95,789,218 downwards.
ATGTCACACACAGAATCGGAAAACGAAATGCAAGCAACATTGTATGATGACTTTGCTTTTTTTGAAAAGTTTAAGAAGAAAACGGAGAAGCTGTGTTACTTATACAATGCTTTAATGACTCGGACTAATATCGACTACATACATCAACGTTTATGAGCTTTTTCAACGTCAAGTTACATAAAAAATTAAAAGAAAAATCATTTAAATTGTATTCTATTTTTAATATATTCGTTACGGGAATTGCCCGAGCGTAAAGTTTCCACGGAATTTTGAACACCAAATACAAAACTCAAGATTTCGAAGCAAAGGTTCTATATTTAAGTATTAAAATTCCTATTAAAAGGCAAAGAAATTATACGTTTATAAAGGAACACAATGCCTTATTATACTTATACTAACTTTTTGGTATGAGAACAAAGCGCAAATTATTTAAATATTCGAAATTAAAATTACAAGATCTTTATATGATTTTTTTGAAACAAAGATATAAAAGTTGTAACCACAAATCAACTTTTCATATTTCTGCAGAAAAGGCGGTGCATTCGCTTGAAAAAAATACAACTAATCGATAAATACGACACAAATAAATAAATCGATAACTTCATAAACGACAGTGGCGTTAAAAAAACATTCTAAATGATTTATTATTTTTTTAAGGAAATTTCAGAAATATAATACTTTCTATTTAAAGTAAACAAAAAAATAAACCTGTAATAAACGAAATAATAATCTATTTTTGTTTACTAATTTTTACTACTAATGATTGTAAGTTGCATTTTGTTTTACAATAAACATTTAATGAAATTTTAATCACTTCCGTATATTATTTAAAAACCGGCCTTAAAACCGGTTAACCGGTTTCGACAAAAAATTATAACCGGAAACCGGGTTTTGAAAAAAGGAATATTTCGGTTAAACCGGAAACCGCCTTTTCGAAATAACCGGTTTTTTGGACACCCTAGTAATAAACTAGAAAAATTGGAAACCTTTCGAAGCCACGAAGGATGAGTTGAAGCACTGGGCAGTGATAGCTCACAAAACTGTGTGCGCAACAGTAGGAGCAACTGCAAAGATACTGTGGGGTGACCCAAATGAAAAGAAAACAAGACGTTTTTTGAAACTAAACAAGATCGAGATAAGTAAGATGATGCATTTTCTAACGGACACTCAAGCCTAGAAGCACATCTTCATCGCGTAGCACTAGCAGAAAACGATGAATGCAGTGCATGCAGGGAAAACATCGAAACGATGGAACATTTTCTGTGTCTCTGCCCGGCTTTCACACATGCAAGATCCCAATATTTCGGGTCCGACATATTGCCAGACCTAACTCATCTCAGAGGATATGACTGGAAGATACTGAGAAAATTCGTGTCTAGTACCGAGTTTCTATAACTCATGAGGTATAAAAAGATCATAAATAAGGAGCGCACAACAGGCCGAACCACTGGCTTAAGTGTATGTCCATGGACATGAGACGTTTAAACTCTCCTCTCTTCAACCTAAACTATCAGGGTTGTTGTGGAATCCGATTTCTGTCGGAATCGGAATTTAAATCGAAAAAATAACCTTTTGTGACACCAAAGTTATTTTCTTTCTCGGTTTTAATTCCGATTCCCACAACAATCGGATTCCACAACAACCCTGTATATAATATTGTGTCTAACGGTCATTCTGACCCATATACTGATAATGCTAAAGTTAACGGTATTCTTTTTAACCTAGAACGCGATTCAGGAGCAGCAGTTTCAGTTTTCCCGATAGAAATTTTCAAATTACATTCACCTCAAATTTGATTAGAAAGATCAGACACAAATTATCTGGCTATGAAGGAAATAATTTAAAAGTAAAAGGTTCATTTACTGCTTCTATTGAGTACAATGGAAAATTAATGATTTCGAATTCATTGTCGTTGACGCTAGAGGCCCATTAATACTAGAATGTAATTTTCTTTCAATTTTACAAATTGTTTGGAATGAACCAAATAGTGTTCAAAATATAGGAAGTGTTGAACTGGATGAGTTGATCGATAAACATCAAACTATTTTTGATAATGGTATAGGTAAATACAAACAACATAAGGTGCAACTTCGGTTGGAGGGATGTAAAATATCAAAATTTACCACGCATTGAATATTTATTTTCAAAATTACAAAATGGAGAATTATTTACAAAGTTAGATTTAGCGAATGCTTATAATCAATTTGATTTGGAAGAAAATTCGAAATTGTTGTGTGCTTGGAGTATACATAAAGATGTATTTAAAATGAGTCGTATGCCATGTGCTATTAAACCAGCCTATAGCATTTTTCAAAGAGACATTAAACAACTTTTACAGGGGATTCCAAAAGTGATTAATTTTATGGACGACATTTTAATAACTGGTAAAGTCCACAAGGATCACATGAAGAACTCAGAGAAATCGAAATGTAACTTTTTTATGGGCATGGCATGGGTTAGCAAAGACTTCAGAGCGCGTTGAAGCAATTTTGAAGACCCCAATACCTACTGGATATTTCACAAATTAGGGGCCTTATTCATAAAAAGTTAATGAAGGTTTGAAGAACGCTTTAACACTGCTAAAGCGTTCCTCAAACCTTCATTAAATTTTTATGAATAAGGGCCTAGGTCTTTTATCGGCTTAGTAAATTATTACAGCAAATTCGTACATAATTACACAGAGATTATGTTACCGTTTTACGAATTATTAAAACATGATAGGAAATTCGAGTGGAATGAAAAGTGCAAAGATTCCTTTCAGTTGGTAATGACAAAAATATCGAAAGAAGTCACTCTTTCACGTTTTAATCCAGACATTCCAACCATATTGACTTGTGATGCTTCTCAAAAAGGAATTAGAGCCATTTTATCACACCGTTTTCCAATTAATGAAGAAAGGCCAGTAGTTTTTGCTTCTCGTATTTTGTTTAAAGCCGAACAAAATTACAGTGTAATCGAAAAAGAGGCGTTAGCAATTGTTTTTGCGTGTGATAAATTCTATCAGTATTTAAAGAGAATTAATTTCATCTTGCGTACTGATCACAAACCGCTCCTTGCTTTATTTGGTGACAAAGGCATCACAAGAATGGCAGCAAGCCGCAGACAGAGATGGGCAGTATTTTAATTACAAAATTGAATATATTTTGTAGGGACATAAATACTGTTACAAAATTTAACACACCCGTTACAATAGTGGCATTGAACATACCCTACCATTACCACGTGGATTATGAAACCTAACCTCTCTAGAGTTAGTTTGTAACGGGAATTGAAAATTGCTTCAGTTTTCGCCATGGAGTGGTCAGATAATGAGAAACGTATCGCTGTTATATCGCTTTTTAAATATGGAATGAAAAAAACAACATTTTCAAAACGCTCTGCCCCCTTGGGAATAGTCTCAAGTTCATCTACCAGTGCATAATACTGTTTGAGGAGACTGGAGATTAGACCGTTTATAGCACATGATGCAAAAAGTGAAAGTTGCTGAGATCCTTGATTTCCGGACCGAAAAAGTTTCCATTTGGCCTAAAAGACTTCCATAAACAATTTTGTGCCGATCGGATAACCCTAGGGTCTGCCCAAAGTTCATTCAAAATTTAGGACACACTTTATAGGGGAAATATTTTTTTATTCAAAAATCGTATGTTTGAGTAAGTAAAATTACATTTCTTTGTATTATTAATTAATAAATAGTTTTTAAATATTGAGATCGGTGAAAAAAAAAACAAAAAATACAATTATTTCAATATTATATTAGATCTGACTTGTTATGTGAGGGACATTTTCTACGATATTCTTCAATGTAATATAAAAATATTCACTGTAATATAAATTGATTTTGTTCTTCGTCTTTCGTAAGTATTCTGTTGTAATCATTCATAAATTGTACACCGCGTTCAGCAGTGTCGTTAACAACAAACAGATTACGACAAACATCGAGAGCATCTTGACAATCTTCGTTTACTTCCCAAATGGATGGGTCATGCTTTAATAATTCAGTACTCAATCCAAAAGCACCGAAAAATGTTTGGTTTTGTATGAGACGAAATCGCTCAAATTATTACACAGCAATAGTTTCGGGTCGGAGAATTTTCGATCGTTTTCCAGATTTACGACGGGTTCTGTTGATTGCAGATGCCTAACCATTTTTCGTTTCTCTTCGAGTGAAACATCCAAATCGAAAAATGCCAAAGCCATTGATTCTGGGGCCAAATACCATTTGGCCCCAGAATCAAAACCGCTTCAGACACATCTCGGTCGATTTCTGCGTATGCGATGGAGTCGTTCAACAAGTGTATATCTTGCATTTGTGCATGTAAACCACGGTTTGATATACAGCCGCACGAGAAAAATACATTTATCCCGTAGCCCACTGGACTCTCGTTTTGTCAATGCAAACTGCTCTCGAAATAGGTACATTTTTAAGGCATAAATGCCTTTTCCCATGAACCTTGCGTGGGATGTTGGACCAGGTGTTCGGAAGTTATCGCCGACACCACTAAGAAATGTTATTGTTAATTGTAATAGTTCCTTGTAATCAGCTCGGATTTGTGTTTCATTTAGCTGTTTAATGCACAATTTCTTAATGACTTCGCTGTCAGCATTACTTATTTTTGAGCGTACAGTTGGATCTTCGAGTCTATTTTGATGTGCCTTCATAACTGGCGAGGATAGCTTATATCTTCTATCAACGATTTTTCTGCCGAATAGCTCCGGCAACAGTTTTCCGTCCCAGTGAATAATCAATGAATGTAGCGTACATTGATCTACGTATAAAAAATAAAATACAAATCGATGGATTCGTAAAGCTATAAATTATATATATGTTTAGATCTGAACTAAATTACTTTTGCAATGAATTCTGTTTGCACCTTCTCCGCTTCTCGCTTACGATTTTCTTTTCGTAGCTCATATATTGTAGATCGATTATTCACAAGCTCACCAACAGAGCTCAGAGGCGTCGCAGCATTATTCATTACAGTTATCACATCATGAGCGCATGCTATCAAAATATGTACAGCATCTGAACAGCTAACTTTGGCCTTATCAAGGACTACTGTAAGACGTGACGAGATCCAATGTTGTCGTCCTCTTAGAGGTTTGGTGTGATCATCGTCATCATCGGTATGAAACTCGCATATCATATCCGTATCCGAAATGCTATCATCGAAGTCATTTCCATCGTCACATCCAATGTAAACTGTATCGAGTACTACACAATAACAGTTGTTTATTGCTGCATCCACTGCTAGCGTAGTGATACATGCCCAACTGATTCTACGGTGCGAAATTTATCAAATTTATCATTGTCGATCTGGAGACTAATAAGAATATGACTAAAATTAAATTTTGTGCGAAGCTGTCCTTTTCTCAATTCACTAAGGCTGGAGGCAGAGCGCGTTCTGTAAACGACCCTGGCCGTATAGTGCGCTGCAAAGTTTTGCTTATGTTTTCTTATTTGACCAGTGGAAAAATGTCAGACTGATGCGAAAAATCAACTATCATGCAAATCCGTCCAACATGTAGATCCAACCATTTTTGTTTGTTGTTTTTTTTCATGCATGCAGAAGCATGTTATATATCATGATATATTTTTTTTTTGTGATTGCTCTTACGTCTACATATGTACATATATGCCTGAGGCCATGTCGCTGTGCATGCATGCCCTGTCATGACGTAAAATTCAAATGAAAACTGCTGTAACTTTTTCATTTTTGGCCGATTTTGATTGTTTACGACTTGTAAGTTTTCATGCTAATAAAATATTTTTTAATTACTTGAACATGTGACATTTGATTAAAACCCAAATTTTGTTCATGTAAAGTGAGTTTTGTGTTTTCAAACAACTTTGGGCAGACCTTAGCGTTATCCGATCGGCACCAATTTTTTTATTGGAGGTTTGTAGGTCAAATGGAAACTTTTTCGGCCCAACTTCAGCTTTATAAAAAATAGGAAAGAAAAATGCAAACGCATTTTGGTGTAGCACGCACAAATTTTACCCTGCAAGAAAAATCAAAAAAACGAAGTGATATGGTGTATGTATCTCAAATGATTCCACGGGTCGAAGAGGTCCATCAAACAGCTTCAATCGTGGTTTGATATGGTGTCTCTTACGATGGGGTCACTGACTTGCATTTCTGTTACCAAGAAACTGTTTTGGAAGCTGTTGTGAAACCTCTAAACCATTCCCTATTACAAAACCAGGCATGAACTTTCAAGTAGGATTCTGCGCCGGCACCTAAGGCTAAAATCACCTAGACATGGCTGTAAAACAATTTGTCAACTTTCATTTCTTCTGATGAATGGCTCTCTGGCAGCCCTGATTTAAACCCACTGGATTACAAATTGTGGGCAGTTTTAGAGGGCAATGTCTGTCACAAAAGATACTCCAACATCGATTCTCTTAAGACTGATTTGATTCATGCTGCAGACACTTTCCCAATTATTACGCTTAACCCTGTGCTTTCAATTTCATGATTGTTGCTTTTATTTTTTATTTATGTAAAACATTTTGCACAACATATTCTGACTACATATACCGTTCTTGAACAAAATGTTGAAGATATATTTATATCGAGTAAATTTATTTTTTGTTTGTCATGTATCAGCAAAAGAACAGCAACCAATCTTTCGGTTGTATTTCCCAAAATACATTTAATTATTCTAAATTTGGGAAATTATTGGGATAACCAAAAAACGATTATTTATTAATATTTTTTTGTAGTAACCAATTATTCGTTGCAATAATAATCTTTCGCCTATTGATACAATTTCTGTTGCCAAAAATAAAACATTCTTAATTCGATTGATACAACCATCGATTTAGTTGCAAGAATTTTAATTTGATCGTATCCATGTTATTATCTATATACGAGTATATAAAAATGAAATGGTGTTCATTGGTACGCGATGGACGCGAAAACGGCTGAACAGATTTTGTTGAATTTTTGCATGAGTATATCATTTGGTGTGTGAAAGGTTCGTAGCTATATTCGGTTATGATTGGACAAAGGGGCGTGGCACCGCCCATACAACGTGAAATTTAAAAGTTGAATATCTCGGGTACTATTGGAGAAAATTTCTCGAAATTTGGTATGTGAGATCTTGGTGCCAGTACACATCATGGGGCTAAAAGCCGGTTTGACAGTGACAGTGGGCGTGGCACCGCCCACACAAACTGAAATTTAAAAATGAAATATTCCGAATACTTATTCGATTAAGCAAAATTCTGGAAATTTGCTATGTGAGACCTTGGTGCCACTACGCGTCATGTAGCTGAAAACTAGGCTGATAGTGACAGTGGGCGTGGCACCGCCCACACAACCTAAAATTCAAATATGAAATATTTCGAGTACTATTGCAGTAAAATTGTCGAAATTTAGTATGTGTGATCTTGGTAACAGTACGCGTTATGTAGCTGAAAACCAGGGTGATAGTGTTAGTTGGCGTGACACCGCCCACCCAACCTGAAATTTGAAAATGCTATATTACGAGTATTATTGCGGTAAAAATCTCCAAATTTGGTATATGTGACATTGGTACCAGTATACGTGATGGAACGATAAACTGGTGTGACAGTTATAGTGGGTGTGGCACCGCCTACACAACCTGAAATTTACAAATACTATATTTTGAGTACTATTGCAGTAAGATCGGCGATATTTAGTATTTGTGCCTTGGTAGCAGTACGCGTGTTGGATCCACTATTGCAGCTAGCCTGTAAAAATGGGTGTATAACCTTCGAACCACAACCAATGATTGAACCAAAAAGTGGCATCTTATAACAGTGGGAAACTCCTACACAACCTGAAATTTCAAAATTCAATATTTCGATCACTATATCAGCCATGGTTTCGAAGTTTGGCTGTCTGGCCTTGGTACCAGTAGCGGTGGTGGAGCTATAAACAGGAACGATGGAAACATTTGGCATGACACCCCCATATAAATAAAAAAATTAGAACGCAATATTTGAAATAGTATTGCGGCGATATCTTTGCAAAAGAGAGTGATAAGGGCGTGGAGCCTTACACGAGATGTGATTTTGAAAATTTTCCAATAACATTACAGGACAGTTTTGAAACGAAATTTGTGCATTTAAGTGCAATATGGATGACCCGAAAACACTGCCGTAATATCAAGAGTGTCAACATATTATATGGGTCTATTTCACTGAAACTCACTTTGAGGGCAGCGAAGCGCACCGGGTCAGCTAGTTGTTATGTAAATAAAACCGACACACGGTGTAGGCAATATACTTTTTGTTGCTGGTATTATTTTTTATTGTTACAATCGAATTTCAACCAATTATTTTCCTGGGTGCAATAAATTTGATCCAAAAGGATTCATTACTTCTAATATTATAGCATAAAATGTGTGTATGTCCCTACTAAGTATTAAGAGTAAGGAAAATTCGGCCGATACACTTTCACGTTTCCATTAAAAGAATAGGTTCCATACGAAACAGATAACACATTTTTAAATTTTATCGCCAACGATAACAACATCAAGATCGATTTTGATGCCATTAGAAAAGAATCTGCAAACGATATGGAAATATCTGAAATCTTAGATAGGATCCAAAAGTGAAAATTTAAAAAGACAATTTTCTTTAACTTCGAGTTTCCACGAATTACACATTGAAAATGGTGTCCTAATGTGGGGATATAGAGTTGTTATTCCAAAAAAATTCCGCGCCAAGGCAGAACTACATTCAACACATATGGACATTATTAAGAGCAAGTCGTTTACCAGATCTGGAGCAAGTAGTGAAAAGTTGTAGGTTTTGTAATCTTCATAAACCAGAACCTTATAAGGCCCAGTTGGTGCAATGGCAATACCGAACAATGTGTGGGAGTGAATTCACACAGATTACTGTGGCCCATTAACGGATATTACTTTTTAATAATAATTGATGCTCACTCAAAGTGGCCAGAGGTTTTTCCAACGAAGACGATGACCTCAGAGTTTACAATTGCACGTCTTTGCGAGATCTTTTCTCGTTATGGATTACCAAAAATGCTGGTAAGTGACAACGGTACGCAATATACGAGTAATAAATTTAGAAAATTTTTGAAAAATAACATACGAGGGCTGCTATATATATATATTTCTGGCCTAATAATGAAAATGCGAATATTTGTCATCAAAAATGGTTTTATTGTTTTTCAAAGTATTCAAAGTATAAAGAAGTATTGGGTGCCAAGTCAGGGCTGTACGGCGGATGACCCACGAGAACAAACCTTTTTTACGGCCAGGTGTTCATGCAATATCGAATTGCATGGTGGAAGAAATGCCCAAGGATGCCTCTATCTCACGGTATGTCACATGACGACCTTGCATTATCAGTTCACGCACGGCATCAATGTTCTCTGGCACAACGGCCGTTTTTGGACGACCTTCGTCTTTGAGCGATTGAATTCATTAAACCAGTTTTTCACAGTGCTATAGGATGGTGCTTCATCGCCATACAAAGATTTAAGTTCATCGATGGACTCTTGTCGTGATAATCCACGTCGAAAGTTGTGAAAAATGATCGCACGAAAATCTTCACGAGTTACTTCCATTTTTTTTGCCAAATTGACTTTTTCAAGTCACTGTAAACAACACAAATGATGGTCGTACGTCAAAACGATCAGAGTACGTTTATGCTGAAAAATGTCAAACTTTCCAATGGAAATGTCAGATGGCACCAGGCAACACGTAGTGTTCGGACATTCAAGACTTCTTTGAAAAATGCTGTCGAAGAATCAAATTCTAAAAAAGTTAATAATTCTCTGGACTGTCTGGATCCGTTAAACATTGTTCGGCGGACGAATCTCCAACGAAAATCATGTCCGGAAGACATATTAGAAACCGCTTCAGTTCTATTTGGAAAATAAAGCACCATCAAAAGATAAACGTGGAAAAAGAGGTGCAGGAGTAGAAGAATGGAGGGGAGTCGGCATGGTTAAGAGACTACTACTTAACGGACCAAGAGGGGTAGAAGGAAGAATAATAAAAGTGCTAGGTCCAAAAAATTACATGTGCAAATTACCGAGTGGCCGAATTATTTAACGATCAAATCAGAAAGTTCACACCACTTTTACAAGAATCAACAGAAGAAAATTCCATCAAGGAAAATGTTCCTATTAAAAGGGACATTTCAGATCAGTCGTTGACAACTCAAGGCAATGCAATTTCATCAGAATGTAATGACACAGAAGATAGAACAAATGCCATTTATTTTTCCATAAACATTTCAGAAGATAACCGGGACATTAATATTCCAAATAATATGTTCGACGATTTTAGTGTACCAAATGATAATGTAAATAATACTGAGCACTCAATTTCTAATTATAATTCCAGCGGGGAAATTGAAACAAACGTTCCTACTCCAAGTCGTTCTTCAAGACTTCTAGGCCTGTCATTAGACTTGATTTATAATTTGGAATCATAAATCCATGAAGTAAAAAATCAATAGTTAAAAACATGAATTAAAAGTTTTAATAGTATTTTAAGATTATTTTTCTGTCATTTGTATTCTAATCTTAATAAGTCGTTTATGGTAGTATATTCAAACAATTTTGTTTTCTCTGTGTAAAAAACTGGATTACAAATGAGTGGTTAATGAGTAAATTGTTTGAGTATATTATTATACGTTAGTCTCCTTTATGTCCTCAAATGTATTGATGCACACATTGCGTTAAATCAGCAATCTCTCTTCCTTTTCTTATATGCATACATAGGGAACCGCTATGTACAAAAGAATATACATATTTAGTTTGAATAGGCTCAGCTTCAAAAAGAAATAAAATATCACTTGGTTACTGAAAACCGTTCAACGTGTTTCTTCTTCGCTCCCTTAGTACACATCAAATCCTTTATAAAATGTATTCAATTTCTCTTTTTGTAGGGCGTTGGAAAACTCACCTGGAATTGATTTTATTGGAATTTTCGCTGACAATATCTTCGCTGTTTCATCTGGCAGTCCAGAGGTTGTCGAAAATAACTTGAATGTTTTTAATGGTACTAGCAAGATTGAAGTTCTTCATGTTTGTAGAAAAAAAACTATCCTGGTAATTTGATTCGTCTTGGTGAAAGTAACATTATAGTGGATATTCAAATGAAAATTTTAGGCATCACTTTCACCAAGAATTAGTTGTGGAATAAACATATTAAACTTCTTCATTCGAGGTTTGGTAAAATCAATGATATTCCTCGCCTTATTTGCTCAAGAACTAAAAGGCCTCACATTTACACGGCAATCGATATTTGTAGATCGCTGGCACTTGGAACGATTTTCCATTGCATGACTATATATAGATGGACGTCAAATACAAATGTACTTAAATTGAACATTGCCATCAGTAAGTGTTTCAGAACAGCTACAGGTCTTCTTCGATTTTCGTGTAATTCTGGAAAAAAAACTCTATAAGCCTTGCTTGTAAAGCAATTCCCACACCTTCCCATGGCCTACACGAAATTTTTTAGTGAAATAATAATCTACGTAACAGAAACTCCTAGTCTCTTCCATTGATCATATTTTGAAATTATTTTCGAATTTTGATATTTCCTTGCCATCAAAACCTATTCGATGTGCTAACAGCGATTCTTCTGTACTTATTGATGATGCCCTGGGTGCCTACAAAAAGGATTCTACAGGTGTCATTTGCTACAAAAAACTTTTGCTGGAAACAATCTCTTTATCGGCCGGAATTGATTCTATACACCGATGGTTCTTTTGATGGGGAATTGACCTTGTTCTCTGTGGTCAGTCAACTGTCATCGGCCCATTACAGGAATTTTCATTGCAGAACTGTCTGCTGTGAAATGTGCAATCGCTCTTGCGACGAAGAAACAAAATAGCACAATAGTCTCATCGTCACAAAATGCACACACTAAATACTTAAGTCCGGACCTTAATAAAAGGAAAATGCATTGTATATATGTCGAAAAGTGTCAATTCGATGGAAAATAATATTAAAATTAAAGCATGTACAGAAAAGTATTTTGATTTCAAATTTCGAACTCTTAAAAAAGGCACATGTAACATGTTACCACGGGCTAAAATACCCCTCATCGAAACCAACCTGTTTGATATACAAATTTATCGATAGTACGAATATCGGTAATGGAAAGATCTGTCAGGCTGTCTAGAAAAGCCGACCCCAGTATGTCCAGTCGTCGTTTACTCAGAGCGGTGCAGTCGCATAGCAAGTGCTCAATGCTCTCCACTTCTTCCTCATCACCACAGCTTCTGCAGAAGTCATTGGAGTCAATACCAAATCTTTTGGCGGGTATTGCAGTGTCCCGTCAGAACTGATACTAACGTAGACAATATTTGCCTCTCTAGTGCGAGGAGATATTTTGATCTTCTCAGGTCATACCTTGGCCAGATTTGTCTAGCTACCCTGCAGGTGCCGATTTCTTTCCATCTTTCGTTGGACTGCCTGATTGCCTCTTGCCTAGGCCAAAGCTTGCACGTGGATAGTGGCGCACCAATATATGCAAATTCATCGAGAATTTGTAACGTCGTCCCTTTCCTAGCAAGTTCATCGGCTTTGCAGTTCCCCGGGATATCCCTATGCCCAGGCACCCATATGAGGTGTATATTAAACTGATCAGCCATCTCGTTAAGAGATCTGCGGCAGTCGAGGGCTGTTTGTGAAGAGAATTGATGGCAGCCTGGCTGTCCGAGTAAATGACAACGCCAGTGTTGGTTACTCGGCCATTATTTCGGATTGATAGACACTGCAGGTATCTGGTAGTCTGTGAGCTATATCCAAACTATTTGAGCTATATCCAAACAGCGTACTCCGAAGTCAACCTTTTCATAAAGCTTCGAACCAACCATTCTATTACCTGGTATACTGCCAACCCATTCATCTCTGGCGGGAATCATAGTGATGTAGTTTCTCTCGAAGGTGTACACAGTTGGTATATAGTCCACTCGGTCGGTTACCATAGCACTACACTTTGATGTCCTCATGGGACCGTAGATCTTGTACCTCCACATTGATAGGCAGTTTAATCTTATTGCCGCTCTGGTTGCAACTTCTCTCCCCACAATATTAATCGGCAGTATATGGAGTAGACCTTGTAGAGACTAGCTCAGGCAGGCTGTTCTCTGAACCTTTGTTAGTAGGTTGGTGATGGTTAGTTTGTCAGTTGCCGTCCACCATACCACAATGCCGTATAACAGTATTGGACGTACTACTGCTATATATAGTGGAAGATTTTAGGAGAGGCCCCACCGCGAACCTACAGGAGAACCAGGAATATAAGGCGACGTTGGCCTTCCTTACACGTTCCAATACGTTAAGTCTAAATAACATTTTCCTATCTAGAATTATTCCTAAAAATTTTGCACTTTCAGAAAAGACTACATCTGTTCCATTTATCCGAGGTGGAGTGTCCACATGAGGGACATTATTCATTCTAGTAAAGAGAACCAATTCTGTCTTGTTTGGGTTAACGCCCAAACCGCTGCTTCTGGCCCATCTAGCCAATTTGTTCAGAGCCACATGTAGAATGTCTCGGAGGACGTTTTCGAATTTGCGACTCACTGCGATTGCCACGTCGTCCGCATATGCCACGACCTTGCAGCCACAACGTTCTAGATCTAGCAGGATTTCATTCACCGCTAGGTTCCAAATTAGTGGAAACAGTACTCCTCCTTGTGGGGTCCCTCTGTTTATAAACATTGTTAGAGTTGTGGACCCAAGACATGCTGTTATGCGTCTTCTGTTGAGCATACTTTGAATTAGTCTAATCAAACTAGAGTTAGCTTTTAGATGTGACAGTGCCGCAATTACTGCATCTGAGTGAATGTTGTTAAAAGCCCCTTCTATGTCAAGAAATGCCACCATGGTGAATTCTTTGAAATGCAGGGACGATTCGATAGTGCTCACAAGTTCGTGCAGGGTTGATTCTGTAGACTTCCTCTTATTATAAGCATGTTGGTTCACCGACAGGAGTTTTGTATCCAGGTTTACCCTAATGAAATAATCTAAGTTTTTCCAGACCTTTCAATAGGAAGAAGGATAGACTAATTGGTCTGAAGTTTTCCTCGCTTTAGGTATGAATACCACTTTGGTAACCCTCCATCGATTCGGGATGTTTGAAAGCCTGATACAGCCTACATAAATTTTCTCGAGCCAGGAGAGAATCTGCATTTCTTCTGGAGTGACGCCGTCTGGTCCAGGTGACTTGAAGGGCTCAAAGCTGTTAATAGCCCAGCTTATTCTGGATCTCTCAATCAACAAGCTGGCAACGCTCGCAGTCCACTCGCATTCTTGTTGGTCTTGCTGATCTTCGGGTTCTCTTGGTGAGTTCCTCGGGAAATGTGTGTCGAGCAGTATATTTAGCGACTGCTCGCTGTTTTTTGTCCAGTTATTTGCTTCATCCTGCAAGTAACCCACTGTACAGTGTGAAGCTGATAGTATTTTCCTCAGCCTTGCGGCGTCGGAGACCTTTTCCACTTCGCCACAGAAGGTATACCAAGAGCGTCTTTGCGCCTTTCGAAGCTCCTTCTTATAGATCTTGAGTTGCTCTTTATAGGCATCCCAAACATTAGTGACCCCAGTAGATTTAGCCTTGTTGAATAGCTTGTTGCAGGTCTTTTTCATAGCTGTTAGCTCAGAAGTCTACCATTGGGGTTTAGTTTTACCCTTGTACCTTGTTTTTGGACAGCCTTCTTCAAGGGAACTATTACCACATGCTCGACCAGATTATCCAGACCGGCTTTTTCATTCGGTTCGTACAGAAGTTTGGAGTTGAAGACTTTCTTGAAATTCTTCTCATACAGGTGCCACTTTGTCTTTCTCACATTTCTGTGGACGGCAGGTTTAGGCGCTTTTTCAGCGAGTTTGAACTCAATATAATGGTGATCTGAGAATGAGTGGTCGTCCAGTACATTCCACCCAACAATTTTGTCTGACAGCCGGTCAGTAGCAAACGTTACGTCTAGTACTTCTTGTCTGTCTTTAATTGTGAAGGCCGATTTATTACCTATGTTACAAATACTTACGATTGGTAGTTAGAAAAAAGTCAAGAAGCGAATCACCTCTATTGTTTATATCCGTACTACCCCAGATAGTATGATGAGCGTTCGTGTCTGCGCCAATAATCACCTCGAGCTCGTCAGACGTTGCTTCTTCTACCACTTCCCTGAATAGAGCAGTCGGTACTACAGCTTCATAAGGCAAGTAACTGGAGACCACCACCGATCTCCAGCATAGCAGATGTTTGGTCTTTAGGAGAAAGATACTTAGATATTTCCTGGCCAAAATGCAGGTTCTTGGAGTGCCTTCACAGTTGGCCACAAGCAGTTTAAAGTTGGGTGTCCTGATACCGCACACCCTTCCTCCCACTGCGTAGGGCTCCTGTATCAGGACGATGTCTACTCCTGTGGACAGGCGCAGCAATAGAGCCGCTGAGGCTGCTTTAGCGTGATGGAGGTTAATCTGTAGATTTCTTACCATCATTCCCAGCAAAAAATAAAAGAAGTACTTCCAAAAGAATAACATTATAAGTACTTCCAAATCATAAGTATGAACATTTTTTCGGCATTTAATGAAGTTCTTCTAAATAACTAACCAAAATGATATTTCGGAATATAAATTATTAACTCAAGAATGCATAATTTCAAAACGATTGGATGTAAAATAAAGCTTCTGAAGTGATAAGAGTCCAGATCGGAAGGAACATATATATGATGGCTATGAAATATATGTAAAATACTGCTTCTATAGTGCTAGAGGGAAGATATATATTTATATGGTGGCTATATCAGAAGTAGGGAATGGTTCTGGAAGCTAGTCGACTTTCGACTTTTTCATCAACCAAATTTAGTTTCAGTCGACTAGGTAGATTAATCGGACCTAAAAGTCGACTATTTCATAGTCGATTAAAATAACATAAAGTCATTTCAAAGTATGCTGATATTTTTCGAAATATGTTAAATTGTTGAATTTTAGTACATTGGATTGCGATAAAAACTGAATATTAATTACACTTTATACTTTCCAAAAATTTTGATATATCGTCGCCAGAAATGCCCAAGAGCGTAACCCTTAAAAAATTAAAATTCGTTTTTCGTCCAAAAATCACGATTTTATTGAAGAAAAAAAGACATAACATCAAGTGCGCGTTTTTGATAAAGCACAAAAGGCGTAACCCACAATGTATTAAACAGAACGTACTGTATTCATCTATTTAACCTTTGAACTTGTTCTCTTGTTGCTGTTTTGATTTTTGTCAATCGTGTTTGACAGCTATTTTAGATGCAAAATTCTATATGGGGTCTGTATTTAAATTTGGCCTTTATCTGAATGGCATCCATTTTTTATCAAATTTCGCAGTGTTCATGATTCTATAAACTAATCTCTGCCAAATTTAATAATGATCTGAAGTAAAACATGAAAACACATTTTCCAACCTTGCTAGTGACCGTTTATTCTCGGATAAAAAATCATTTGTACATTTGACTAAAATATGACTTCTATGGAGCTTAGATGCTAAATCGGAAGGAACCGATATTGTTCACACAGATATTAACTGTTAAAATAAGATACTCCTTACCAAATATCATGAATATAGAAAGGAAATTATATTTGCTATAGACGGTATAAGCTAAATCGAAGGTACATGCATATATATTAAGATATCTGGTTCTAAACTTATATTCAAATAGTTGAGAGATTTTTTTTATCGTTTGCCGTAGACGAAAGAAGGTTGTTTGAACCAGTAAGCGTTTTTACTGGCTAGTATATTTGCGAAAATAAGCGAAATAAAAAGCGAAATGAAATTTTGTAATTTCCGAGAATTCAACTTGTTTATTAAAGGACTTGTAGCTAAGTAACATCAAATTTCCAATCTACATAATTAGATTGGCTTCCTTTTTATACATATTTAATTAGTTCTTAAACATATTAGCGACATATATGTGCGCAGCCAGCTATGTGCGCATCCAGATATGCGCCAAACATAATGTAAACAAAAGACACATAGATGCACATACAAATTCATGCCCACATACAAAAATCCAACAGCCAAAAAGTGACTGCGCAGCAATGATTCTGCAAATAGGCATTTAAATATGTATGTATGAAAGTGCGTGCATCTATAAGCAAGAACGATACGAAAAAGGGAGACAGACCATGAACGCTGTCGACGTTCATATGTATGTATGTCTGTATTTACAGTAGACAGCATTAGAAAATTACAACAAAATATAAGCTCTGCTTTAAACTCAGTCATATGCAGTAAACGAGTATATGTACAAACAGGCAATGCACAGGCAGTGAAGAGGAAGCAGACTATTGCCCTCAACAGGGCAGGATCAGAGGGCCGCGGTTAACATCCTCCCCCCGTTGAAGGGCAGGGACCTTCAACTGACTTCTCAATTGGTAAAACTGCGACCTTAGAGACAGCACGCTTGAAAACTCCATTGTTCGTTCGAACGTTTACAACGCGAACAACACCATCCTCGCCGCAGATGACTTCTTTTACTCGTCCCAGTAGTGTGAAAGGCGCGATTCGACTTCACTCCATCAGAGGGTAGAGATCCCATAACATGCTGGCTCAATCTCGGCTTCATTTTGAAGCATCGTAAGCATTTCGAGATAATCGAGCTTACAAGTTTTCGGCCCCCAATAGGCCAATATTGCTGCCGAATTGATGCCAGCAAACATTGCGAACCAGCATGCAACAGTTTTTTATGAAAATGCATCACCATAGATGCCGTAAATGAATGATGTTTGGGAAGTATGATGGGGTGCTGAGCATCATAGTCCAAGCTCGAATGCTGAAGTCGGCCGCCTACTCGAATCAGTCCAAAGTCGTCTAAAATTGGCAACAGGGAATACAGCTTGCTTGAAGATGAAACGTTTTGATTTGCCTTCAAAGCTTTATATTCGGCCGAGAAGTGAACTAACTGGATATTTTTGATTAGCAGATAAGTTCCATTCTTGATATCACCAGGAGTTAGCACTTCGGATTGACCTCGCAATTTAGAAAAAATGAATTTGTAAACGTAAGCGAAAATTCTTTGAATTTTGGGAAATGTATTGTGATACTTACACTGCATCGACAAATCGGTAAGGGAAGTCATCACCAAAACATTTTTACGACACTCCGACAACTCGGTCAGAAATTCCACATTATCTGGCCAAGATGACGAATCACCCAGCAAGAAATGTGGACCAGAATTCCAAAGCTTGGAGCACAACAGCTCTTCAGGAGATGCACCCCTCGATAAGATGTCGGCCGGATTCAAATTTGTTGGTACATAATGCCATGTCATTGGAATTGGGTATGACTGAATACTGGAAACTCGGTTTGTCACAAAAACATTGAACTTTGATGGCTGTTCACGAAGCCAGGATAGTACCACCATAGAGTCAGACCAACAGTGAACAGAACAGCTGTTTTGCAAGGACTTGAAAACAGAATCTACCAACTCAGCCATCAGAGAGGCAGCTAAAAGCTCGAGCTTTGGCACAGTAAGGGTTTTTAATGGAGACACCCTCGATTTTGAACACAATAAGGAAGTTTTGATGACGTCACCCAACTCAGCACGAACATAAACACATGCGCCATAAGCAGCCAAGCTGGCGTCGCAAAATGCATGGAGTTGGATCATCGATTTCGGCAAAGAAACGTAGCGAGGAAATGTGAATCGGCGAATGACATCAAATTTGGAAACATAATCAATCCAAGCCGAATGCAATGACTGTGGTAGACTTTCGTCCCAGTCCAAGTTAATTTTCCATAAATGCTGCATGAAAATTTTAGCCTTTGTGATGATTGGGCCGACCAAACCCAATGGGTCGTATAGTCTAGCTATCGAGGACAGAATTGAGCGCTTGGTGACAACATTCCAATCGCTAAGAGGCTGAATTGCGAAAATGAATACATCATCCTTTGGATCCCAGACAAGTCCAAGTGTTTTTGTGACATCAGTACCATCGTGAAACTTCAACATAGTTTCGCATTGATCAGAAGGTAAGCCATCCAGTACTGCTGGGACATTAGAACACCACTTTCGTATAGAAAATTCACCTTTCTGAAGTAATGCTGAAACTTGCTGCCTTATCGCCAATACATCTTGAACTGAATCACCGCCAGAAATTAAATCGTCCACATAAAAATCTCCTCTGACGATTTTTGCTCCCAACGGAAAATTACATTCTTCGTCAGCAGCGAGTTGGTGCATGGCACGTATTGCTAAAAATGCAGCAGGCTTCGTACCGTAAGTAACCGTATTGAGCTTATAGACTTGAATTTCATCCTCCTCATTTTCTCTCCACAGAATACATTGTAGATAGTCATCAGGATGAGACATTCGAACACACCTGTACATTTTGCAAATTTCACCGCTCAATGCCACTTTAAAAAATCTATATCTCAGGAGGGTGTTGAAGAGTTTGGGCTGTATAGTTGGCCCGGCAAACATATATCATTTAGAGACAGACCAGTTGTAGTTTTGGCGGAACCATCAAAAACTACTCGAAGTTTGGTTGACGTACTATCCAACTTATGGACGCAATGATGTGGCAAAAAGTATTTAGAGGCTGATACCTGCGTTGAAATTAAAGACATATCGCTGCATCTCTTCAATAAACACGTAAGTGACATTTTGACGAAATTGATGTTCTTATATTTTTTAACAAAAAAACACGTTTGCAACTTAGTTATGAAGAGATCTGTATGACTTTGTGAGAAAAAATTTTTTTAAAGGACAATTCAAGAACCTCGTATCTCCAACTAATTTTATATGTTAATGCGCAAAACTCGTAAGTACAATAAAAAATTTTTAGCTAGAGTGAATAAATTTTTTAAATAAATATTTTCTGAGTATATGAACAAAGTTTACAATATTTAATTTAAAGTCTCACATTTTTAATTGATATTTATAATCAAAAATTGAAATATTATTGAATTTACTTATCTTATTTTTTATTTAATTTAATTATTTTAGAATTTTAATAACAGTTTAAATGATATGAAAAATATTGTTCGTAAAGAGGGGAATGGTGAAATCTATTTTTCAATAGAACAAAATATTTAAGGGGGTGTTCTGGTCTGGAGGGCCTTTTTTAAATGTTTTTAAAACACTCACAGAAAAAAGTAAAGAAGCTTTTTTATTTTTAGTTCTGTTTTTTGTCTTTAAATGTTTAAAGGATTTAGAAAAAGGATTTAGTTTTTTTTTCAAAGCTACGCTCGTAAGCCTGAGCACCTGCACAGCTTTGCCACTCCTAGATCCGACACTGTGATTACGATTACATCTCTCTTTTCACTGCCAGTACAGCATTTTACTGTACCTTCATTTTTCAAGCAACTTGAGCAAAGAAAGAGAATTATTATCAGTTATTCTTAGTTTTTTGCTTCTGTTATAATTATTATCAGATATTCTTAGTTTTTTGCTTCTGTTATATTTACGTCTTGCGCTGATTAAATTCTTTCTACCTAAACGTTTTTGCTAATTTGATCAGTTGTAAGTGGACATTGATCTAGTGACATCTTTTACAAATTAAAAACCAGTTATATATATAAAAATACAATTTTGTTCATAAATTTCTTCATTGATCGAATAAGGTAAGTTGTTAAGACTTTTGTTATCTGATTACATTGCGGACCTGAAACCAGTATTTTTGTTCCTTTGTTTTCATACAGTTCATAATGGATGGCAAAGTTCTTGATGAAATAAGTGGAATTTTTATAAACAATTCAACAGTGCTTGAATATGACGAAAAGTCAGATTTTGCGGACGATAAAAATTATATTTTAGATGAAAAAACTGGACGGTTTGTGGCGATAAACAACGAATGTCCACAACAAGACTATGATGTTGATTTCGATGATTTTTCAACTTCCAGCGACCTTTATTTTAGTGACAGTGAAGTAGATTGCTTCGGTGCTCAGCTGGATACATCCACAGGGATTGTAACCAAAACCAATAGAAAAAAAGGTCAGAGTGAACCAAATAAATGGGAAAGAAACAGAATTAAAAAAGCTAGAATGACAGGAAAGGAATATTCCAGCAAACAAGTTGTAAAGGGTAAAGAAGCAGGCAAAAAAATAAGAGAAAAAAAACAGTTATAACCATTATGTGACCTTAAAAAGTGCAAGAAAGCGAAGCATTTAAAATGCAACGAACTTAAGAGTTTTCAACGGCAGGAAATATTTAATAACTTTTGGACGAGAACGACATGGTCCCAAAGAAAAGTGCTGATAAGCAGTTTGGTTAAAAAGGTGTCGGTAAAGCGGCGTAAACAAAAAGAAGATGTCTCTCACCGACGTTTTACTTTTCAATATAGTCTTAAAATTGACGGTGAAGTTGTTCCTGTTTGCAAAAAAACGTTCCTAAACACTTTCTGCTTAAAAGAATGGTCGGTCAGAAACTGGGTTTTAAATAATGACAATTACAATATTCCAACAAAAAAATCCAAAGGCAAGGCTAAACATGTCTTAAGTAAGCGCGATAGCGCAAAAAAATTCATTTTGTCTTTACCTAAAATTGAGAGCCACTATTGTCGCAAAGATTCAAACAAAGAATATTTTGACATAACATACCAGTCAATTACAGAAATTTACTCTAAGTATGAAGATTACATGAAGAGTAAGGACGTCAAAAATAAAGCCTCGTGTCATACTTTTCTAAAGGTAATCCATTCTCTTAATGTTGGTTTGTACAAGCCAAAAAAAGATCAGTGCGATGTTTGTTTTTCTTATAAAAAAATAATATTGACGAACTATCCTACAAAGCTCATTTAAATGAAAAGGATGAAGCTAGGGCTGAAAAAGCTAAGGACAAAACAGAAGCAATGAAAGGTGAACGGAATGTTTATACGCTTGATGTACAAGCCGTGCAACTTGTGCCCCAAATCGAAGCAGGAGCTATCTATTTCAAACAAAAGCTTGCTGTTCATCAGTTCACTATATATAATCTTAAGACTTCTGAAACGCACTGCTATGTTTGGCATGAAGGTGAAAGTGGTATGGACGCAAATGTTTTTGCCTCGTGTGTTGCCAACTTTTTGGAAAACTACGTTGATCTGTCTTTACCAACTGTTCTATTCAGTGACGGTTGTGGGGCCCAAAATCGAAACACCACATTGGCAAATACTTTGCAACTCATTGCAATAAAGTACAATGCAACTTTTTTTCAAAAATACTTGACGGTTGGCCATACCCAAATGGAATGCGACGCAGTCCATGCTCTCATTGAAAAAAAAAAGAAATGTAAAGAACTTTTTGTTCCAATGGACTTTGTTAATGTTATTAAAAAAGCAAGATCTGTACCAGAACCTTATAATGTTCATTACATTGATCACAATTTTTTTAAGAATTATAGTCAAATAAAGTTTTATAAATCTATAAGACCTGGACTCAAAACTGGGGATCCTCAAGTAATCGATATCAAGTGCCTCAAATACGACAACTCTGGTATGTATTTCAAACTAAATTATAAAGAGGAATGGATTTTATCGCCACAGAGAAAACTAAAATATGACATTAAAAAAACAATACTCCCATTATATGAAAACCCACTGGAAATAAAGAAAAAAAAAATACAATGATTTGCAAACCTTAAAAAAAGTCATCCCTCAAGAGTACTGGGACTTTTTTGATAACTTAAAGTTTATTGAAGATAGCTAAGCATATTTTGAAGTTTTTTTCATAAAGCCAGATTTTTTGAAATGAACACAAAAAACACAAAAACATCATTTTGTTTTGTTAAAGTTTTCCTTCATAATTAAGATTTTGTTTTTAAATTTTTTAATGGAGAATGATGTTTAGTTGTATATTTGATAATAATATGTATGAAAAACAATCAAAATTGCGTTGAAATAAAAAAAAATTATCATGCTAAAAACTCGTAAGTACCAAAAAAATGCAACATTTTTTTAGAACCAAAAACACGTAAGTACAAAAACCCATCGTAATATGATATAAAGAACAAAATATATAAGAAAATTATTTAAATTTATTTAACAAACGTATAAGCTACAAAATTAATAAAGAAAAAGTGTGAAGTCTATTGCAAAATCAAAAGATATTCAGTTTTTTATGTCCTTTGAAAAATGATGATTTGTGACATACGTGTTTATTGAAGAGATGCAGCGATATGGTTAAGTGCGGCATACTCACTGACAAAGTTAGAATATTGAGCCTTAATATCGGGATATCTTCTAATCTTCTTCTCCAAGTTAAGAAAACGTTGCAAGGCACGTTCATAAGAGCCTCCGAGTGAGGCGGTGGTTTTGCCCTCTACCAACGGCAGTCGAACAGAATATGCTCCAGAAGCAAGGCGAACGGTATTGCGAACAAAATGGTTTTCGCACAAAATGGCTTCATCATCGATTTCAGCTACGGATTGGAAGTTGTTCTCGACCTCCCCGAAGCCTTTTACAATGGCTGACAACTCCTCCTCTTCATCCTTTACTTCTGAGCACGCAATAGCCAATGACCAGGACCTTGGAGAACGCAAACCACCGCCAGCAACCACCCAGCCGAAAACAGTTTTCTGCAAAATGGGCAAATTTTCAGCTAATTTTATTTGCCCCACAGACATCAGCTCGAAGAAATGCTCAGCTCCAATTAGCATATCGATACGTTCAGCTTTATCGAAAGAAGGATCAGCCAGTTGAATATTTTTGGGAATATTCCAGCCAGAAGTGCTGATGCTCACGTTCGGTTGATAATCCGTGATAGTGGGCACCACCATTGCAGCAAGCGATATCAGAAAATCGCTGCATCTGGATTTCACTACGAACTCAACAGACTCGTCAACATTAACACTTCCATCGCCAATGCCAGATATGGTAGTACAAACACGTCTGCACTTCAAGGACAGACGATTCATGAAGCGACTAGTCATCAGATTCAGTTGGGATGCCGAGTCCAAAATTGCCCGGCAGGGAACAAAAACTCCACATTTGTTTTTGACCAAAACAACAGCAGTAGCCAACAGAACACTTACATTTGATGTTGATGTTTCAGATGTATTAGATGGTGACGAAACGAGCACAGTTTGAGATGTATGTGGAACAGTGGGATCTGACGGTGACGCTGAAGGCTGGAGGGACGGGCTAGGCTCTAAATGCAACATACTATGGTGCTTTAATGAACACTTGCGACAACTTCCAGAAGTACATTTCTTCAATACATGACCCTTGCGCAAACAGTTGAGGCACAACATCAGTCTTTTGGCCTCTTTGTATCGAATAGATGGCGCAAGATTCGAAAACAAAGCACAACTCGTTATATAGTGGCCTGCAGAGTCACAAAATGTACATACGGCAGAGGAGCCGGAAGCTGCAACGTGTACATGACGATTTTTGGGATTTGCCTTTTTGAAGATTTGCTGGCTAGCCGACACACCAACGACAGAATTTTCCAAATTCTCCAGCATTTGGCATCTCCTTTCCAGAAAGGCGGACAATGACTCCCACGTTGGCAGCTCATTCATTTTTTGTGACTCTTCCCACTTTATTTGAGATGCCTTATCCATCTTCGTCGTGGCCAAATATATTAACAAACCATCAGCAATTTGTTCCTTCTTGGCAATGGTCAACATAGCACGCAGATGCGAATTCAATTTGTCGCTGAGGTGTCGCAAGCCAACAGCCGAGTCATCGTTCACAGCCTTCAACGAGAAAAGCTCCATCAAATCAAATCAAATCTATTTTTCAACAATTTTACCGCCTCTGTGTAATTCGTGTTATTCAGCTCTAACGACGAAATTGTATCCAAAGCTGTACCAGTCAGATTGGAACGAAGATGGTGGAACTTTTCGAGGTCACTCAAACCAGTGTTGTCATCAATGACCGTCGAAAAAAGGGCATAGAAATTCGGCCAGTCCGCATATGCTCCACTAAACTTGGGCAGTTGGATTTCAGGAAGCCTAGGTTTGTATGAGGAAGATGGCGCATCAGAAAATGGCACCCCATCAAGAGAAAATTGGCGCATCGTTGACGAACGAGGCATTGTGTCGCACTTCCTGGTCAAGTTTAACTGCCTAGTTAACTTCGCCTTCACATCGAAATAGAGGGACACGAACTTCATTCGTTCGCAGCTCTCCAACTCACTAGTCACTTTTTGCTCCAGTGCTGACTGCGCCTCCTCGAATGTAGCATTCACTTGCTCTACGAAATCCAGCCGGACGGACAAATCAGCGGCGTCATAGTCATCCAATTGCTTGGTTGTGAGGGACAGTTTTAACGCCTCGAGCTGCTTCACCATGGCTGCCACCTTGGTCATGTATGGAAGCAGATTGTTAGGGCTATCTGCTCCATCACTTGTGTTGCTACTTTGATCACCAGGCATTATTTTCACTTGTTAGAACACTTGCGAACTTTGTACAAAAATCACGAAACAGTTTAATACTACCCGAATTGATAGTTTAATATTATCCGAATGATAATATTCTATTGTTAATATGTATTATCCGAATGATAATATTAGTGAAGTGATATCGATTTATATCACGTCGGGGTCACCAATGTTTGAAACAGTAAGCGTTTTTACTGGCTAGTATATTTGCGAAAATAAGCGAAATAAAAAGCGAAATGAAATTTTGTAATTTTCGAGAATTCAACTTGTTTATTAAAGGACTTGTAGCTAAGTAACATCAAATTTCCAATCTACATAATTAGATTGGCTTCCTTTTTATACATATTTAATTAGTTCTTAAACATATTAGCGACATATATGTGCGCAGCCAGCTATGTGCGCATCCAGATATGCGCCAAACATAATGTAAACAAAAGACACATAGATGCACATACAAATTCATGCCCACATACAAAAATCCAACAGCCAAAAAGTGACTGCGCAGCAATGATTCTGCAAATAGGCATTTAAATATGTATGTATGAAAGTGCGTGCATCTATAAGCAAGAACGATACGAAAAAGGGAGACAGACCATGAACGCTGTCGACGTTCATATGTATGTATGTTTGTATTTACAGTAGACAGCATTAGAAAATTACAACAAAATATAAGCTCTGCTTTAAACGCAGTCATATGCAGTAAACGAGTATATGTACAAACAGGCAATGCACAGGCAGTGAAGAGGAAGCAGACTATTGCCCTCAACAGGGCAGGATCAGAGGACCGCGGTTAACAAAGGTAAGTTACAGAAACAGGCCCTATATCTAAATACGGATTGTCTTTAAATTTCAATACGAATTGTCCTGTCCCAAAATAAAGATATGTGCAAAATTTCTTTGAGATCGTGCTATATTTGTGACCTGCACATTGATTACAAGAATGCATGCACAGGCTGACATAGCTAAATCTGTTCAGAAAGTGATTCTAAGTCGATCGGTATTATAAACGATGGTTCTATATATCTCTTCTCATTTTGTGTGTTAGAAACAAATGCATAAAATTATAATAAATTGTACCACAGTGTGGTGTAGGTTATAATTAAATAATTTTAAAAGAAATTATGGTAATTAAATATACCATACCATACATACTGTACCACACTTTGGTACTTTACTACTCTCTGAACCAGGGCTACGGAAAATACATAGCGCCGCACAAATGTGCTATGTATTACAGTGTAAAATAAAAATACTTTTTTAATAGTGAGAATGTTTATCATTTCCGAAAATGTTACTAGAAGTTACACTATGGGGTCATTCGGCCCCACTTTTCAAGAGCCAGCTACACCATTCCGATTAAAAACATCTTCAAATGTCCTAAACATACATTCATATATATGATCGTTGATCTCTTTGGCCAATAGTATATTATTTATACGTTCCCTTCCCTATGTCAACATTTGTATTCCTTTAAAATAAGAGATCTCTGGACCCAAAGATGTTAATAAGGACGACGTACATTCATCAAACAAATACAACACCAAAAATGCAAATCTTACAGTGTTTTAAAAGGAGTTGTGCAAAAGTGGTGATAAAGAAGTACTTCCCCGGCGCGACAACCGAAAATCCAAATTAGAACAACTTCCGGATCAAAGGCTGAAGATTTTTATTGCTTCTTTGGATGCTCTTTTTTTGCTGGGTGGTAATTGACAGATTAACATCCACCCCGACAAGGGTGTTATCGAAGTCTTCGTCCGTATCATCGGGAAGCGTGTCCCCGCCAGATGCGTCAAAGAGTCCAGAGCCTCTCCTCAGCCCGTCTTTGTCAGAAGTATAGCTTTCGTCCTCAGAGAAAGACGTTACAGATCTTATGTTAGCGTTGGAGTCACCAGAAATAATGGACGTGGGTACCTCCGCACTTGCAGAAAGCCGTGTATCAACCACGGTGGACGACTCCCCTTCCGCAGTGGGTGCTATATCCTGCTTGTATACCTTCAGGACTATAGTCTCGAAGCCATATTGTAGGGTTGCACTTGCACGTTGTATATGGGAGCTGGATTCTGCGTTAAGGTTCAAATTGACCTGCCGCTTTTTACGAAATACACTTACAATCAGCAGAAATGGCTAGTCTTTCGTTCGATTTTTAGAAAGCATTGCCATTTCCGATACTAACTGTCTCAATATCTTATTATAAGAGAAATATGTACGTATTGAATTTTGGTATTCATTATATTCATAGCACATTATTGATATGTACGTTTGGGACGAAACTATTGCATCACGCGGAGATGCAATATTATGAAACACTTTACTAATGTTACAAATCAAAAACATGTAATCGCTTATAGTGACGCCTGTACAGGTCAAAACATAAATATGAAATTGGCCTTGAATTGGACGAAAGTCGTTTTGAGAAAAGGGCAATGCAAGTGTTGCACTTTTTGCAGAAACGAATTCGACATAAGTCGTAAAATTGATCAAGAGTTTAAGCTATTATACCTAACCCCAAAAAGAGGAAGGCGAAAAAAGATACCACAAGTTGAACTATTTTATTTCATCGGTGCGCCGACGAAAAGTAGTTTACTAGTTTTCAGGGGAGACGAAAAACGTTGCTATTTCGTCAAATCGCGATATATTTCATATCTCAGATTTTTTAATTTTTATTTTAATTATTTACCACCAATATATCATAACAAAAATCGTATATGTGAAAAGGCCATGACGTGGTAAATGGTTTTCAAGAAAATCGACATATAGGATATTTTGTTTAGAGCATTTTAAATATTTATAAAACAAAAAAAATACACATATTTGAATGTTCACAGCGTACTCAAGCAATCGAAAGTTGGCCTGGATTGTGGCCAAAACGGCTAATGAGGTTTTGTACAGAAACATCCCCTCTACTTAGATAAGAGGAGATCAAAATCTGATCTGCTTCCTTTCGCGAGTTATCGCAATTTTTAACCAAAAAACCGAAGTTAATTACATTGAATCCCGGAAATTTAAAAGTATAATATAATTTCCCATAAATAAGAGCATTTGTAAGGCGCTTTGTAATGTCCGCGATATTTTCAATATTATTCTATAGCGAAATTTTTGTACTCCAAAAATTCGACTTACACCGCTAAATTTTTACAAAAATATTATTGTGAATTTAATAAAATTAACATATCTACATTCTATGATTTCTGAGGGATATATTGGCAGCAGTATTTCCGCCATAAACATCCCACGACGAATAAATTTCAAACAAACAACATTTAAGTTCTGAATTATTTTACTACATAATGCTATTATTACGCGCATAGTCAGTCCTAAGAAAAAGTGGTCAAAGAAAGTTTGGGAGATATGAAAAACGACTACAACTCTTTCTTTAACAAAAAAATTACAATAATTTGGGTGGGATTTACAATGTGTCAAATCAAAATATGCCTCATATAAAGGGAAAAGCATGCAAAAGTTTTAACACACTGTAAATCCTTACCAAACTACTATATTTTTTTGCCAAAGAAAGAGTTGTAGGCCGTTCGCTTATCTGCCAAACTTCCTTTGACCACTTTTCCCTAGAACTGTCCATATGCGATATAATAGCATTATATAGTAAAATAGTTCCGAACTTATTTTTTTTTGTACAAAATTTATTCGTCGAGGGATATTTTTCGCGGAAATGCTGATATTAATCTATTAATCAGAGATCATAGAATGCAAATATATATTAATCTTATTAAATTCGGTATAATAGTTTTGGAAAAATTTGGCGGTGTAAGTCGATTTTATGGATCACACAAATTCGCAATATAAAAACCTTGCAAATATCGCGGACGTTACAAAGCGTTTTACAAATTATCATATTTAAAGAAAATTGTGTTACAGTTCTAAATTTCCGCGATTTTCTTTACTAATCAAAGCTATTAAGTTTGTTTTGAGTAAAAGTACTGTTTTCGCCATAACTCGCGAATGGAAGTAGATCCAATTTTGATCAATTCATTGTCGAATAGATGGGATGATTCTGACCAAAACCTCATTAGCCGTTTTTTCGCGCGAATCTAAGCCAACCTTCTATCTCTTGGGACACGCTGTGCCTACAACATATAGGAGTTTTTGTCGGCGCATTTCTATACAACCGCTAGGACATTCTAATTCGACAATAAAAAAATCGAAAAATTACACATAGGAGATTTCGTCGGCGCACCGATGATTTGTATTCAAGTGGTCGCCAAGTTCCTATGGCGAAATATAACGATATGATGGATTTTCTACCTTATACACCTCGAATTTATCACAGCTTCTTTTTAAATTTAAGGTCTGAAAATATTTCAGATCAGGTGATTGGGAATATCGTAGATGAAGATAATGAAACAATCTAATTTTTTTAATTTAAAAATTGTTATATCAGTATTTATCTTTAATTTACATATATTAACATTATTCTTTGCTCTATGCCTTATGTATCACAATAAATATGATTTTCGCTGTTATCTGCAAATTTTGAAGTGTGTAGACATGCATTTCTCTTCAATAAATTCAACAAGCAATATACACCATGAATTATTTTAAACTCATAAACATAAATGTTTCAAAAAATATTGAATTTTGGTCTTTGTGGCACTCTCAAAACAAATATTTTGTTCAAAACGTTTGCGTTTAAAGTGGCATAAAGACATTCAACCCTTTCCAAATAATGTTAAATTGACTCGAAAGCAAAAAAATGATCCACATAAAACTTTGAAGACTTGAGACGAGCTCCATGTAAATATTATACTTCAACCGGTCACCCAGATTTTTAAGCACATTGAAACGCAAAACCTTTTATTTATATCTCAGCATAAAAACAAATGGAACAGTTCCACTTTGAAAATAACAGTTCATTTGTAACTTGTTTTTTTTAATATGTGTGAAATGGATATTATTTATGAAAAAAGAAATAATTTGTTGTTAGGCCCTCTTGAATTTTGTTAATAAATTCGACATTTCTGATAGTAGGGCGGTAAAAATTGGTCAGGATGTGTATTGTGAAGCAAGGAACAAATGGAATGGATTACCTATCAATAATTAAATTTTGGATTTTTTTGGTTTGTAGGCCAAAGTTGCATTCGCCCCCATTAACACAAAGCAAAATAACCGATCATTAGTGTTAAAGAAAGTTAAATTGTATGGAAATTGAAAACTATAACACTTAGTTAGCTCTAAAACGTAGTTTATTTTCTAACTAAATTTATTCAATTCACTGAGATCCCATGAATTATAGATAAGGTAAAATAAAATATTTAATTCACATACTCGTATGTAAGGCACAGCTGAAAAATATCAGGTACTAAGTAAATGAGAAATTTGGAATTTTGTTTGCTGTATCACAAGATGTTTTATGTTTGGTGATATTTCGATAGTGCATATCTATATGATGCTATGCAAATAAGCTGGATAAACATTTTAATATTTTAATCAAAATTGTTCGAGCTCACATACTTCATAGTCCTGAGTGGCACAGGAGTTGAACTCAGTTGATTCTTCCTGAATAGAATCTATAACAAAAGGATTGTAGAACAATTAACTTTGCCAAGAATCTGTCTTTATATCTGAGAAATACTTAATAGATTCATTATACACCTCATCATTATTCATTATACACCTCATATGGGTGCCTGGGCATAGGGATATCCCGGAGAACTGAAAAGTCGATGAACTTGCTAGGAAAGGGGTGACATTACAAATTCTCGAAGAATTTGCATATATTGGCGCGCCACTATCCACGTGTAAGTTTTGGCTTAGGCAAGAGGCAATCAGAGTCCAACGAAAGATGGACAGAAATCGGCACCTGCAGGGTAGCTAGACAAATCTGGCCAAGGTATGACCTGAGAAGATCAAAATATCTCCTCGCACTAGAGAGGGAAAATTGTCTACGTTAGTATCTGGTCTGACGGGACACTGCTTGATCGGCGAACACGCCAAAAGATTGGGTATTGACTCCAATGACTTCTGCAGAGGCTGTGGAGATGAGGAAGAAGTGGAGAGCTTTGAGCACTTGCTATGCGACTGCCCCGCTCTGACTAAACGACGACTAGATATACTGGGGTCCGCCTTTCTAGGCAGCCTAACAGATCTTTCCAGTACCGATATTCGTACTATCGATAAATTTGTATGTCAAACAGCATTTCAGCCCGTGGTAACACTAGGGACCTTAAAGTGGTTTATGTGAGCCTGTAAAAAAAATACGGCTGCCACCCTAACCAAAACCTAAACCTATTAAATTCATTCTACAATTATATCTTGAACATTTATATTAGGTACATTTTTCGAATTCAACATATCATTTAAGTACGGAAAAGAAAATATTAAATTAGGATTTGACAGACGTTGTACACTTTCATTGGTATTAAGTTTGCATCTATAAGAAACATTTTACAAACTCCACGTGTAATTTGTTGTTTTATTCTAAATTTGTGATACCTTTAGGAAATCTCCCTAAATCTTCACACCTCCGCTGAATCTCTCTATGCCCCCAGGGAGGCGTGCCCCCTGATTGGGAAGCCCTGATTTTCCATTTACGAATTTGGATCGGTTAACAACAAAAGAACATTTTCTTCAGCGATGAAGCTCATATCTCACTCGGTCAACAAGCAAAATTTTCTCATGTGGGACTCGGGAAACCCGGGATTGTGGAAAGTCATTGCATCCGGAAAAAGTGACTGTTTGGTTCGCATTATGGTCTGGAGGTGTCATTTTCGAAAATGGCGCTGGAAGAACCATTACCGTCAGTTCAGAGCGCTATTTGTTTGCCTGCAATTGAATATTATGAGCTGAATAATAAATGGTTTCAATAAGACGGTGCCACGAGCCACATAATTCGAGCGATTTTGGCTTTATTGCGTGAGCTACACTATAGACCGTGTCTACGCGGGTAATCGCCTAGCATTGGAGTATTTGAAAATCAACATTCGTCAAGTTATGGCCCGAAATGTGCGAACAAGTGGTCAAACATTATCTCAAAAAGATCGACTGCTGCGACCAATTCAGAGGTGGTTATTTAAATGACATTGTATTTCACACATAATGGCAAGCTCCAAGCATTATAATTAAATAAAAGTTTCTTCGAAATCATAGCATTACTCGTATGTGTGTTTTATTTAACTGTACTGAAAACGAAAAATAGATAACACTATTAGTTTCAAGACTATTTAAACCACACATTTCAGTGAATGGTCTATTACGGATAGCGGTTGAATGAACAATGTAGGTCATACACACATCGATACCTCCATTTAAAACATGCGAAGTCGACTTAGCCTAAAAACAGGACATATCATTCCAAATTATGTTCAGTCAAAATTTGGTATTTATCCGTCAACCCAATCAAAAGTTATTCACAAAACAGTACAGGTCACTGGATTTGCATTATGAAGAAATTCCACACAAATTTCAAAAAAATCATCAAACTTTGATTCCATCTCCTGAAAAACTATCTTTTTGCACTTAGCATAGTTTAGAATGGACGTATCGACATGTCATGTGTATTCTTTTTTGATGAGAGTATTTTGGGCTGTTTGTATTTACTAATTAAACACCCATATAGGGTGAAGCGCGGTAATTTGTTTTTTTGGGAATGAAATAAAAATGTTATGAACCTTAGGTTAGGTTATTAGGTAGGCTTATTTATGATTTGTATACCCCACGGGTTACAGCAAATCGGTACTAGACACGTATTTTCTCAGTATCTTCCAGTCATATCCTCTGAGATGTGTCAAGTCTGGCAATATGTCGGAACCGAAATATAGGGATCTTGCATGTGTGAAAGCTGGGCAGTGACACAGAAAATGTTCCATCGTTTCGATGTTTTCCCTGCATGACCTGCACTCGTCGTTTTCTGCTAGTCCTATGCGATGAAGATGTGCTGTAAGCTTGAGTGTCCCGTTAGAACTCTCATCATCTTACTAATCTCGATCTTGTTTAGTTTCAGAAAACTACTTGTTTTCTTCTCATTTCGGTCACAGTTGCTCTATTCCACACAGTTTTGTGAGCCATCACTGCCCAGTGCTTCAACTCTTCCTTCGTGGCTTCGAAAGGTTTCCAGTTTTCCAAGTTTATTACTCGAAGTTCGCTGCCATTTGAAGCCAAGCTGTTTGCCCGTTCATTTCCAATCACTCCGTTGTGTCCTGGTACCCAGCAAATACGCAATTGACCAAGGGCTGAGTAGTCTTTTATCGTTCTTTTACAGTCCAACACTGTTCTGGATTTGACCTTTTCCGATGTTATTGCTTTGATCGCCACTTGGCTATGTGTGAATATGTTGGCATATTTAGGCTTCGTGGTATTACTGAGCCCGTGATTGCTCGAACTTCTGCTTGAAATACTGTGTTAAAGTAAAGTAAAGTTCGACTTCTGGTTCATCAAAAAAAAGTCCCATACCCGTCCTTCCTCCTAGCCTGGACCCATCAGTGTAGCAGCTAGTTCCCACAGGTGCATGAGCTAGTGTTCAGTTTTCCCAGGAGCGTCTGTCTGGCACGAACGAATCACAGGTAGCTGTAAGCCGCACTTCAGGAATGTGGTCGGAGATTTCCGTTGTTTGAATATGACCGACCGGTGATTGTAATATTTTCTGATGGTACGACTTGTGGTCTCGATTTATCCATTCACCCATCACTTGTAGACGTCTTGCTGTGAGGGCTGCCTCATACTTTATAAGGTTGTCTATTAGTTGGATGTGCAGTGTAGTCTCCAACGCTCTTGTTGGTGCAGTTCTAAATGCCCCGTTTATGCAT
This sequence comes from Eudasyphora cyanicolor, assembly GCA_963930755.1. Classification (NCBI taxonomy): domain Eukaryota; kingdom Metazoa; phylum Arthropoda; class Insecta; order Diptera; family Muscidae; genus Eudasyphora; species Eudasyphora cyanicolor. The sequence goes on along the minus strand of OZ005737.1, from coordinate 95,755,142 downwards.
ACATACGTTGCACATACATACGTTGCATTTTTTGAAAGGTATTACGTTGCACTTCTTGTCCATTGATGTCCACCCCACTACACAGGCATAGGTTATTATTGGTCTAATCACGCTCATGTAAAGCCAGTGTGTCATTTTAGGACGTAGTCCCCATTTTGAACCTGTAGCCCTTCTGCACAACGACCAACATCTGTGGGCCTTTGTAACTCTTTCTTCAATATGATCTTTCCAGTACAGTTTCTGATCCAAGATTACTCCCTAGTATTTTACCTTTTTAGATATGGCAATATTCTTATCCATAAATCGAGGCACGGTAAAAGGATGAATCTTCCTTTTCCTTGTAAATAGACATATGTGTACATTTCACGGCAGGTGTGTACATTTCTTCACTGAAGGATTGTATGAACCTTAGAAAAATTTATTTTATATTTTAATTATATTGAACAGTAAGGGAATTTATAAATTACATGGTTTTAAATAGTGTATATGGCAAATGTTGACCTTTGCTATCCACACACTGCTGCATACGTTCTCTGAAGTTTTCATGAACTCTAACAAGCATGTCGACTGGTATTCTGCCAATTTCAGCCTCAATATTGTTAATTAGGTGATATACACCTTCGACTACATATACTGTATATCAACCGTCCCAACACCTTGGAAGGCCTAATTAACAATATTGAGGCTGAAATTGGCAGAATACCAGTCGACATGCTAATTTATAAATTCCCTTACTGTTCAATATAATTAAAATAAAAAATAAAATTTTCTAAGGCTCATAACTTTTTTATTTCATTCCCAAATAAGCAAATTACCGCCCTCCACACTGTAGTTAAGGGCTATTTTTGATTATACGACTGTAAATTTTTGTGTGTACTCTTGTTTAATACACAGTGTGCCAATACCCGCACCGGGCAGATCTGTCAGACATTCTAAAAATGCCGACCAAGTTATATCCAGACTTCCTTTAATCAAAGCCGAATGACAACAACACAGGTACTCAATGCGCTCTTCTTACTTCTTCCTAATCTTCACAGCTACTTCAGAAGTCATTGGACTCAATTCCCAACCTCCAAGGTTGTTCGCCGATCAGGCAGTGTCCGTCAGAACTGACACCAACGTATACAGTTTTCCGTGGCCAGATTGATCTAACTGTGTCAATTTCTGTCCATCTCTCATTGGAAAACTTCACTGACTCTTGCCTAAGCCAAAGCTTGCATGTGGATAGTAGCGCACCAATATATGCAAATTCTATATGTGAGCTATATCAAGACTAACGGCCTGTTTATGTATTTCTCACGAAAGTCTCTGCGAACGAAAACCAATCAATCACTTTCGTCAGGAATTTGGTTTCTATAAGGTTCGTTCCTTCGTTCGCCTGGCCTTACGTCAATGACGTTAGAATTTAACCAATTGGAAAATAATGTAATTGCCAGATAAATAATTTCACAACTTCCGGTTTAAAAAAGTACACATTTTTGTATAATCGACAGAAAATACACCTCTGTACTTTTTAAACTGGCGGTGGCCAAAAAATCAACCCTGCGTGGGTCAGCTGAGCTGAATCAAGACTCTCATTTCTTTCTCTCTCTCACGTCTCTCTCATTGTACACAGGCGTTTTTTTATCTTAGCGAGCTGCCCATGTTGACTTCTTTATGGTTAAATATGTACACAATTTTATCATTATTTAATTGTTATAACCATAATTATGTTAATATCTACTTAGTTTAGCTTTTAATACAATTTTTTGTCATTGCTCCTATCAGTCGACAATTAAAATAAAGTGACAAATGTCAGATTGTGTTCGACCAGATGACAGCAAAGAGAGATAGAGAACTCAAAATTTACACTGAAATTATTACGTTATATAGTTAGTGAAACCCATATCACCTGTTTGTCGTCTGGCAGGCGAACGAAAGCAAATTTTTAACAGCCTGTGTTTAAATCCACGCCAGGATGGCGGGACTTAAAAAAAAAGAAAAACACAAAGTTTATATTTTATTAAATATTTATTATATTATTTCGGCCGTGAGCCGTATGCGGTGGCAGTGTGCCAAAAGCGGTTATGTCGTGAACTGATTTAAAAAACGGCGGCGTTACCATCACCATGACGGCGTTAGCAGCAATGCATTTCAGCTGCACGTTGTTGAAAGTGAAGGTAGGGGCGCTGCTGTTGAAGAACAGCTGTTGTCACTTCAACATACCGCCCCCCTTGCACGAGTGCAATGCCAACTGGATGCCTCAGCTATTTGTTGTTATTGTTGGATGGTATTGATGCTGCTGTTCCTTGTGATGAGAATTGTTGTTGTGGCCGTTGACATTTTTTGGGTTCGACTGCAGTGCATTTGCGGGAAGCTTAAATTCTGTTGTAATCTTGTCATCCGTCGCTGGCTCGTGAAGCCTTGTTTCACGTGATGAAATCAATGGTGGAGCGATGGAGACAATTGACTTTCCACGTAGTGGCAAGAATTTAAGCTATGCACTGTCGATATATGTACATATATATGTATTTCGCGCACAACACAATTCCCGGGTCACTGGATCGGATCTTTGGTTCGAAGGACCATGTACAATTCTGTGAGGATATTGTAAAGTGGACTGTATAGTTTATAATTGTTCTCACAGAGATTGTAAAAATGTATGTTTAATTTCGTATGAAAATAGAAAAAATAAAAAGGCCAAGGGAAGATTTAGTTTCAATTCAAGTTTGGGTTTATTGAATAAATGTATACTCCTTTGAACGTAGTTCAAAGCGCCGTAGAGCGTGAGCTTCTTACCCTTGATGGTTATGCAGCGAAAGTAAAAGTTTCTTTCTATGCATAAACTTAAGCAACCAACAAGAGAAAAACTTAACGAATCTGCGAAATGGAATATAACTTCAAGATGGATGCTCTTAGTCCAATTGAGTGAAAGCTCTTTCGGCTAAGTTTCCATTGGGCTAAGAGCTTCCATCAGTACGTAGATACTTATTAACTAACCTTAACTTAACAGAAAGAATGTTATATTCAATATTTCAATTGGCTCGTATATAATTAATTCATTAATTAAACTATTCATGTACTTAATCTAATAGCTGTTGAACACGGTTCAACAGCCTGTTTCTGTAACTTACAATTTTGCTTTCGTTCCCCTGCCAGACGACAAACAGCTGATTTGGGTTTCACTAACTACCATCTCAACGACAAGTCGCACGATAATGAACTCGTACGAAAAAGTAATCATTTCAGTGTAAATTTTGGTTTCTCTATCTCTCTTAGCTGTCATCTGGGTGAACACAAATGTCAGATCGAGTCACTTTATTTTATTTGTCGACTGATAGGAACAATGACAAAAAGAACGGTATTAAAAGAAAAAAATAAGTAGATATTAATATAATTATGGTAAAAACTATTAAATAGTATTAAAATTATATACATACATATGTGTACATATTTAAGCATAAAGAAGTCAACATTGGCAGCTCGCTGAGATGGAAAAAAATCATCAGCGCACAATGAGAGAGACGGGAGAGAGAGAGAAAGAAATGAGAGTGTTGGATCAGCTCAACTGACCCACCCAGGGTTGATTTTTGGCCACCGCTAGTGTAATGGATACAGAGGTGTATTTTCTAAGGTCGAGCATTCAAAAATGTGTGCTTTGGCAATTACATTTTTTTCCAATTGGTAAATTGCTAACGTCATTGACGTAAGGCCAGGCGAACGAACCTTAGAGAAACTAAATTCCTGACGAAAGTGAGTGTCTGGTTTTCGTTCGCAGAGACTTTCGTTGGAAATACAGAAACAGGCCCTAAGTTACAGAAAAAGGCTGTAAGTTCTTCTCATCAATCATTGAACCATCTGTATAGAAGTAGAGCTTCTTTCTATTTCCAGGTATTCTGACAACACATTCCTCGCTGGTATCTTAGTGGTAAAATTCCTCTCGAAGATATACACCACTCAATTGGTTACCTTACTTATTCCAGACGTCTCTTTACCTTTCAGTGTAGAGGTCCAATCGGTTATTACGACGGCTATATCTAAATCTGAACCGATTTTCCCAAATTCTATTATGATAGGATGTAAAATAAAGATTCTGTAGTACTTTAATACAAAATCGGAAGAAAATTATATATGGGGGCTATATATAAATTTAAACCGATTTCTTTCATTTGTCAAATGATCAGATGGAAAATACGACTCCTATAGCGCTTAGATAAATCTAAATCGAATCAGCTGTTGATTCTGAATACTTTAAGGGGTACAGCCCCAGTATTTTTAGGCGTTACAGACTGGACCAAAACAAACTTACAATAAATACCCTGTACCACAGTTTGGTGTAGGGTATAAAAAACAAAATATGTATGTATATAGACTATTATAAAGTAGAATTTACTTACTTCCACCTCCAGTTACTATTGCAGTTGGCTGTTGGGTTGTAAGGTGAATTTTGTTGGTTTTCGCATTTTGTGAATGGGCATTTGTCATCGACGATGGCAATTGATAATGGTGATGATTATTATCCGTAGTTTTTCCATGTTGTTGATTATTCTCTATATCTGAGGCAAATTTGATATGTTGGCCGGATGTAGGAACCGATGAACGTCGGCATTGATTTTGATTGCTATTGTTGCGGTTATAACGGTAGTTTACATTATTGGTACTGCCGCTACCTCCAACCACAGCACTAACATTATTTTGATGTTGCTGGATATTGTCCACCATACCATTCGAGTCATTGAATAGGTTTTGTAATGCTTGTAAACGACGGTTTCCAACTGCATTGCGAGAAGAGTTCTGATTGCTTTGACTTAGGGGAACATTGGCGCCTCTAGTCGGCGGCAGTTGATGCTGTTGTTGCTGCTTGGCCACCTGGGCTACAGCGTTTAGTTGTAGAATTTTTTGCAAACCCAAAACATTAGTCTGCTCCTCTATCTTACGTTTTATCAAAGCATTTTGCATAATTAGATTAGCATGTGTTTGCAACTCTTCCTGACTCATTGGTTGTATTGTTGATGAGCGTTTTCCAGCACCATGCATTTGCTGTTGCTGCTGAGCTGCTAACGTCTGCTGCACAATAGCCAAGTTTTGCAGATTTTGTAATTGGTTCATCAATAAATTATTTGAAAACACATCAAATTGTTGCTGTTGCTGCTGTTGGGCAGACGTAAATGTAAGCACAGCCGTGATTGCTTCGCGATCTCTTTGAGGTAAGCGTGGATTAGCCAATTGAATGAGCAAACCATGCTTTGAAATGTCGCCTATGTAAAAAAGAAAATAAGTGACATTATTATTACATATAAGTATAAAATACATTTTCTGTGATAACACTATGCAACAAAAAAATTTTTTTTTGTGTCCTAGACCTAAAAATTATTTTTTTGTATAGATTGTGGCGTACTGTTATATAAAATCAAAAGCAAACATTTTTTTATGGATACATTTTTTTTAAAAAAATTTTTATTAAAAATACTATTATCGTCGAAGGTACCCTTAGTATTTGCACTATAATTTTTGGAGTATATGCCCGATAAGGTCGACTTATACGTTAAATTGAATTGTGGGCTACTAATGTTAGAAACACCTCTTTCACTTAGAAACAGTGGTTTAGTAACATTTTTTTAAAAAAAAAAACAAAAATCCTGGGCCGAAAAAAAACATAAAAAATAGAAAATAAATCAAAAAAAATATTTTAGTTTATTTTTTAAAAGTTTGCATCCTAGCGAAGAAAATAATGCCTATTTGAAAAAATCTCGGGATAAATGTAGAAATTATAGCCCTTTTGGTAGAGGTAAGAGAATTTCAAAAAATTTTTTTTTTAATTTCAGTTTAGATAGCGATTTTATTTGTTACTTTTATTTATATTACGTACATTTGAGTTTATTTACATGTACAAGTTTCATTCGAAGTAATTGTGAGTTCTTTGTTGACGTTTGTAAATTTCGGAATCGGTTTCTCTAATGAGGAACCAAATATAATCTCCCATCATTCTTTCATCCCAGTGCCCTTGGTAACGCCGCTCGATCACGGGGCAAAATCGCCTTTTTTGATATGTTTGAATCGAAAGAAAATATATTTGGAACACAAATTTTTAAATATTTTATATTTCTTAGCAAATAAATTTTATTTGAAAATCAATAAAATATATTTGGAAGGCATATATTAATATAGTACAACAAATTATATTTGCAAACTAAATTTCTCAAATAAAATATGTGTTTAAATACAAATAAAATTATTATTTAGGAATTTTTCCAAATATATTTTATTTAAAAAAGATTTCCAAAACTTTTGCTGATTTTTTCAAATTGCAGTTTCAATTTTTCCTTGGTTTCGAATTGTACCTCCCAGTTATGATACCATATGCAGCATTACCTTCTGTTTTAAATGAATCATTTAAAATTTCTGAGTATTCCAAGCCATCATTAGTTGTCAATTCTCTAAGTACTTAATATTGACCCAAGATTATATGATTTCAATTATTATTTTTTTTAAGAACATTGAAAATTTCTAAAAATTTAACTTTGAATTACTGAAAAATTTGACACAATTAATGTATTTTATGAATATTTAAATGCAAATAAATATTTGTTTCACAAATAGCAGTCACATTGGGATGTAAACAAATATTTGTTTAGAACAACATCTTCCCAAATACACAATTTTTGTATGTACCAAATATTACATGCTTAGAGTCTACCCTAAACATATATATGTTTCAAGCCGAATATGTTTGGGACAATATACTACAGAAGCGATTTTTTTTCAGCGTGATGGACTTCATTTCTTGGTGAAACCTTTCCCCATGTTCGATGCTTACGTCGCCAAGAAAAGTTTAAATGAGAATGCAAGAAATGAATTTTTTGGGACATATTTACACCTGTTGGAATACATAAAGCGAAAAATAAGTTAGAAGAATACGTACATATGTGTTATATACATAAATATAGAGAAATATATTTCTTACCAATTTTTTCATAATTTTTCAACAAATCATTAATCATTGTTTCATATCGCGGGCTTTTATTGGATCCAAAGAAATTTGAAACCACAAGCTTAAACGACCTCCATGCTTCAATTTCATCCGACGTCAAATACACAGGGCAAAATCGCCTTTTTTGATATGTTTGAATCAAAAGAAAATATATTTGGAACACAAATTTTTAAATATTATATATTTCTTAGCAAATAAATTTTATTTGAAAATCAATAAAATATATTTGGAACGCATATATTAATATGTTACAACAAATTATATTTGCAAACTAAATTTCTCAAATAAAATATGTGTTTAAATACAAATAAAATTATTATTTAGGAATTTTTCCAAATATATTTTATTTAAAAAATATTTCCAAAACTTTTGCTGAGTTTTTCATAATTCAGTTTAAATTTTTTTTGGGTTTCGAATTGTACCTCCCAGTTTATGATACCATATGCAGCATTACCTTCTGTTTTAAATCAATCATTTCAAATTTCTGAGTATTCCAAGCCATCAGTAGTTTTCAATCCTCTAAGTACTTTATATTGATCCAAGATTATATGATTTCAATTATTATTTTTTACGAACATTAAAAATTTCTAAAAATTTAACTTTGAATTACTGAAAAATTTGACACAATTTATGTATTTTATGAATACTTAAATGCAAATAAATATTTGTTTCGGAAATAATGGTCCCAAATAAAAACATATTGGAATGTAAACAAATATTTGTTTAGAACAACATCTTCCCAAATACACAATTTTTGTGTGTACCAAATATTACATGCTTAGAGTCTACCCCAAACATATATATGTTTCAAGCCGAATATGTTTGGGACAATATACTACAGAAGCGATTTTTTTCAGCGTGTATGATTCGAAATTTACATCTTTCATCAGTTTCCTTATTTTAGGCCCATCAAAAACGCCTTCTTCGATTTTTTGAAAAGAAAGACTTTTAAATAAACTTTTTAATTATGAGAGTGAATTGCCATCTTTCTTTAAGGCTTTTACACAATTTTTAAAGAGCCCCAGCTTAATATGCAGTGGTGGCAAAATATCGGCTATCCCAGAGGCATAACATAACAACTACTTTTAAATGGCAATACATTCTACAGTCATGTTCATACTTTATGTATTTTATCAATTAGCCATTGTTTCGTATGATTCATTAGTGTTGACAGCATGAGCAATGGGAATCGACGGTTTCTGATTTTCGTTGTGTAAAAGTACTGCTTTCAAATTTTCTTTACGTCAACAAGTAACCGCCATTCCTGATTGGGATGCCTATAAAGAGCAACTCAAGATCTATAAGAAGAAGCTTAGAAAGGCGCTCTTGGTATACCTTCTGTGGTGAAGTGGAAAACGTCTCCGACGCCGCTAGGCTGAGGAAGATATTATCTGCTTCACCGTGTACAGTGGGATATTTACAGGATGAGGCAAATAACTGGACCAAAAACAGCGAGCAGTCGCTCAATGTACTGCTCGACACACATTTCCCGGGGAACTCTGTAACAGAACCCGAGGATCAGCAGGACCAACAAGAGTGCGAGTGAACTGCGAGCGTCGCTAGCTTCTTGACTGAGAGATCCAGAATAAGCTGGGCTATTAACAGCTTTGAGCCCTTCAAGTCACCTGGACCAGATGGCATCACTCCAGCAGAAATGCAGAAAATGTTAAAGTACATTATCCCCTGGCTGGAGAAAATTTATGTAGGCTGTATCAGGCTTTCATACGTCCCGAATCGATGGAGGGATACCAAAGTGGTATTCATACCTAAAGCGGGAAAGATATCACACACTTAGCCTATCCTCCTTCCTATTGAAAGGTCTGGAAAGACTTTTAGATCATTTCATTAGGGAAAACCTGGATACAAAACTCCTGTCGGGGAACCAACATGCTTACAATAAGGGCAAGTCTACAGAATCAGCCCTGCACGAACTTGTGAGCACTATCGAATCGTCCCTGCATTTCAAGGAATTCACCATGGTAGCATTTCTTGACATAGAAGGGGCTTTTAACAACATTCACTCAGATGAGGTAATTGTGGCACTCTCACATCTAAAAGTTAACACTAGTTTGATTAGACTAATTCAAAATCTGCTCACCAGAAGACGCATAACAGCATGTCTAGGGTCCACAACTCTAACAAGGTATGTAAACAGAGGGACCCCGCAAGGAGGAGTATTGTCTCCACTAATTTGGAACCTAGCGGTGAATGAAATCCTGCTAGATCTAGAACGTTGTGGCTGCAAGGTCGTGGCATATGCGGACGACGTGGCAATCGCAGTGAGTGGCAAATTCGTAAACGTCCTCAGAGACATCCTACAGGTGGCTCTGAACAAGTTGGCTAGATGGGCCAGAAGCAGCGGTTTGGGCGTTAACCCCAACAAGACAGAATTGGTTCTCTTTACTAGGATGAATAATGTCCCACATGTGGACCCTCCACCTCGGATAAATGGAACAGATCTAGTCTTTTCTGAAAGTGCAAAATTTTTAGGAATAATTCTAGATAGGAAAATGTTATTTAGACTTAACGTATTGGAACGTGTAAGGAAGGCCAACGTCGCCTTATATTCCTGCAAAAAGGCTGTAGGGTCGCGGTAGGGACTCTCTCCTAAAATCGTCCACTGGATATATATAGCAGTAGTTCGTCCAATACTGTTATACGGTATTGTGGTATGGTGGACGGCAACTGACAAACTAACCATTACCAACCTACTAACAAAGGTTCGGAGAACTGCCTGCCTGAGCATAAGCGGAGCCTTAAGGACTACAGCGACCGAGTCTCTACAAGCCCTACTCCATATACTGCCGATTAATATTGTGGCGAGAGAAGTTGCAACCAAAGCGGCAATAAGATTAAACTGCCTATCAGTGTGGAGGTACAAGAACTATGGTCACATGAGGATATCAAAGTGTAGTGCTATGGTAACCGACCGAGTGGACTATATACCAACTGTGTACACCTTCGAGAGAAATTACATCACTATGATTCCCGCCAGAGATGAATGGGTCGGCAGAATACCAGGTAATAGAAACCATCTCCACTTTTACACGGATGGTTCGAAGCTTGATGAAAAGGTTGGCTTCGGAGTACACTGTGAAGGACTTAGTCTGGATATAGCTCACAGACTACCAGATACCTACAGTGTCTATTAAGCCGAAATAATGGCAATATGGGAAGTCGCCAAGTGGCTGAGTCGCAACATAGTAACCAACACTGGTGTTGTCATTTACTCGGACAGCAAGGCTGCCATCAATTCTCTGGATGCAACATCCCTAAATTCACAAACAGCCCTCGACTGCCGCAGATCTCTTAACGAGATGGCTGAGCAGTTTAATATACACTTCATATGGGTGCCTGGGCATAGGGATATCCCGGGGAACTGCAAAGCCGATGAACTTGCTAGGAAAGGGACGACATTACAAATTCTGGAAGAATTTGTATATATTGGTGCGCCACTATCCACGTGCAAGCTTTGGCTTAGGCAAGAGGCAATCAGGCAGTCCAACGAAAGATGGACAGAAATCGGCACCTGCAGGGTAGCAAGACAAATCTGGCCAAGGTATGACCTGAGAAGGTCAAAATATCTCCTCGCACTAGAGAGGAAACGATTGTCTACGTTAGTACAGGTTCTGACGGGACACTGCTTGATCGGCGAACACGCCAAAAGATTGGGTATTGACTCCAATGACTTCTGCCGAAGCTGTGGAGATGAGGAAGAAGTGGAGAGCATTGAGCACTTGCTTTGCGACTGTCCCGCTTTGAGTAAACGACGACTGGACATACTGGGGTCGGCTTTTTTAGGCAGCCTAACAGATCTTTCCAGTACTGATACTCGTACTATCGATAAATTTATATATCAAACAGGTTGGTTTCGATGAGTGGCATTTCTGCCCGTGGTAACACTAGGGACCTAAACTGGTCTATGTGAGCTTGTAAAAAAAAATACGGCTGCCACCCTAACCTAAACCTAAACCTAACCGCCATTCCTTTGAATTGTATGTTTGATTAAGTTCCTCGAACAATCCGGGAATGTCCTTTCAAAAGCATCTGTTGTCCACAGTTGTATAAAATTGTTTGTAAGGTATATCACGGACTCCATAATATGATATGTTAACATCTGGGGCCAAAATATTGTACTGTTTCATCCCAGATGCAAGTAGTTCTGCCTTATCTTTGTTCAGTTCCAAATCTCTCACTTGATCAATGAGTTAAAACTGAGTTAAAAGCGATGTCTTCTGACTCAAACTTGAATCGCTCAGAGTTGACTACTCAGTTGAACTTTATGAGGTTTCCGTTAGTAGGCTGTTAGCTATACTTGGACACTTCCTACTCCAATCTATTAACTTATACAAAAATAGCAGTCCGTATCGTCATCATACCAAATCATTGGCATTCCAAATTGCACGTGAAGTCTAAAATTAAAACGTTTTATTCCACAAAACATTGTAATACATTAATTGTAAAGTACTTACCGCATTCTTCCACTAGTCCATCGAGTAAGATTTACATGGCACGAATTACACAAAATACTAAGTGTCAATGTTACCCATATATTTCTTCTATTATTTTACTAAACGCACGTCGATTTTTTAATTACATATTTTCCGCAGAAATTGTCGGGATCATTTACACACTGAAAAGTTCTTTGCCTTTTACTCATACTTCGAAATATAACTTTACTCATACTTCGAAATATAACTTACTCATACTTCGAAATATTTCAATGTATTTTGAATGCTACTACTTTTACTCGGAAAAATTTGTCGAGTAAAAACTACTACAAAAGTAGTAAAAGAGAAAGACATTTCGAAAGTTCTCTCTTAAATTTGTATACTATTTTTACTAGTTTTTTGAGTAAAGGAACGCTTTTTGGAGTAAAACTGGTAAAAATGGTAAATATAGTAAATTGTAGTAGGTTAAAGAACAAAGCTTATATAACGTAATATTTTTCAGAAAATCGACTTATCTCTTTAAGGCGCTGAATTACACTAATTTATTAATAAGAAATTTCATTCATAAATTCCTGGTTTAAGGTTCATAAGTTTCAGTACCTGTAGCTGACATATAGTTTGCTTCGAAAGTAGACACCCATTTTACTATCTGTATATACGAATGGGATGTCCATGCCCCTAAAAGGCGTAACTGAATGGAAACCTCATAAATAGAAAACCACAAATATTGTTGAATGACCCTCTATCTGAGCGGATATCATCCAATATAGCTCTCACATTGCATATCATGTTTTATTGAGCGTTACGAACGGCCATAAAACCTCGTCCTCTCTATAATTTTATAATGTCTGACATCAATCCTCATAAAATAAAATGCAAGTGCAATGTCTCTTATATGTCTCTCTCACATATCGTCGCTTGGATGACCAACCGACGCAACTGACCATTTTTCAGAAATTGAGTTAAGGCCACCATTCGATTTGTCTAGTGTGTATACATTTTGTGCATATATATATTACCGTTTTCTCAAAAAACGGTAAATGATTTTAGACGTATCTGACACAATGCCAAACAAAATTTTCACCAAGAGACGTAAGTGCAATATGTCACTTAATATTTCGTTTTTCCGAAATGTTTGGTCATTATTGCAAAGGTTATGGAGTACTTGCTGGACCCAGCCCACTCGTTGCCCATTTTTGGACCGATTGCGGTCGAAACGGGATCACTGTCCAGTCCCAATCATCAGATAACGACAGTAGGAATATCGATAATCCATTCGTAGGAACAGTAGGAATCACTAAGAAAATAATAACTCCAAATTGGCTTATTTGGGCGGGGCCACGCCTCCTATGATAATCTGAAGATTACAGTATTTATCCCTTTTCCGCAATGTGCTTCTAAATGCCATTAAACCACAACTGTACACCATTTAATCGTTTTTGCATCACAGTGCCACTATCTATATATATAAAAGAGAGTGTCTGTTTGTGGGTTTGTGTGTTTGTTCCGTATAGACGTCTAAACGGCTTGACCGATCATCTTGAAATGTTCACAGAATGTACATGTGTAGGGGGTGCTGCAAATAGGGTACTTGGATTTTCGATATATCAAGTGGGCGTGGACCCGCCCATATGGGTCAAATTGAGGTATTGAGAAAATTTTTTAGCTAGAGTGCTGAAATTTTGATTGTATGCATTTAGTGGCAGATTATGTGAATTTTCCAAAAATGGGCGGAATCGGACCAATGGGCGTGGCCCCGCCCATATAAGCCAAATTTTGAAATTGAGATAATTTGCAATTTGTTAGCGAGTGCTGGAATTTTGTGTATATGTATATGGTGGCAGTCTACGTGATTGGTCCAAAAATGGGCGGGATCGACTAAATGGGCGTGGCCACGCCCATATAATCCAAATTTTGAAATTGATATATCTTGTACAATATGTTAGCGAGAGTTCTGGAATTTTGTGTATATGTATATGGTGGCAGTCTGCGTGATGGTGGGCGGGATCGGACCAATGGGCGTGGCCCCGCCCTTATAAGCCAAATTTCGAAATTGATATATCTTGCACAATTTTTTATCTAGAGTGCTGTAATGTTGTACATATGTATCTGGTGACAGTCCACGTGATTGGTCCAAAAATTGGCGGTATCTGACCAATGGGCGTGACACCGCCCATATATAAGCCAAATTTTGAAATTGAATTATCTTGCTCATTTTGTTAGCGAGAGTGTTGAAATTTTGCGTATATGTATCTGGTAGCACTCTACGTGATTGGCTTACAAATGGGCGGAATAGGACTAGTGGGCGTGGCACAGCCCATATTTTGATATATCTTGAAAGTATTATATAGGAAATACATGAACAAAAATGCTCGGTATGCGATAATTAAAACTGCTCACTCCAATACAATCGCAATATGATAATGTGATGCATGACCAATGAAACAAGAATTTGGAAATTTTATAAGTATACATTTCTATTTTCTGGACTTTCCACTGAATTTGGTATTTTTTCATTCAGTGAATTTATTACAAATACCAGTAAGGAAAGGCAGAAAGTCGGGCGGGGCCGACTATATAATACCCTACGCCTCCCTAACAATGCGATAAGGGTCATTGCGATAATAATTTGGAATAATTGGTAAATGTAGTGTGTGTGTATGCATATCTTATTTTGAACCGATAATCGCTAAATTAAGCAATATTCGTTCCTAAATTGAGAAACATTTTTCTGGAGAACTTTGTAATGATCGGAAGTAAAGTACAACTTCTATAGCGCTTTGTAACCAAATCTGGAGGAACATATATATGGAGGTTATATATAAATCTGAATCGATTTTCCTTGAATACTCATTCATGTAAAATAGAAACCTGTTTCTGTCGAATTTCGTACTGATCGGATATAAAACACAGTCTCTACAGCGCTTACATGTGAAATTGGGGGTAACATATATATGAGGGCTATATCTAAATCTGAACCGATTTTCTCCGAATTTTGCGGTATTCCTTCATGTAATAAGAAACCTCTTTCTGCCGAATTTCTTACTGATCGGATATAAAATACAGTTTCTACAGCGCTTGAATTTCAAATCGGGGGTAACATATATATGGGGACTATATCTAAATCTGAACCGATTTTCTCCGAATTTTGCGGTATTCCTTCATGTAATAAGAAACCTCTTTCTGCCGAATTTCGTACTGATCGGATATAAAATACAGTTTATACAGCGCTTACATGTCAAATCGGGGGTAACATATATATGGGGACTATATCTAAATCTGAACCGATTTTCTCCGAATTTGGCAGTATTCCTTCATGTAATAAGAAACCTCTTTCTGCCGAATTTCTTACTGATCGGATATAAAATACAGTTTATACAGCGCTTACATGTCAAATTGGGGGTAACATATATATGGGGGCTATATCTAAATCTGAACCGATTTTCTCCGAATTTTGCGGTATTCCTTCATGTAATAAGAAAACTCTTTCTTCCGAATTTCGTACTGATCGGATATAATATACAGTTTCTACAGCGCTAATTTTGACATGGGCAGTGAAGCGCACCGGGCTCAGCTAGTAAGTATATATTAAGAGAAAAAAATACGAGTACTGTATATTCCAAAAGCTAAATTCGCACCCTTAGCCCTACTCTACCATATTTAACCCTTTTTGCCATATCGTACCATATTTTACCATTTTTGCGCTACTTGTTTTTGTTTTTTTGTTTTATTCGATCTGCTTTCATAGTACATATTTTGTTTTTGCACTCAGGCTCAAGATCGTTATTGTTGTTTTCAGGTATGAACATATATTCAAATTTTGGCATGATCGGTTAAAAAATGCGCTCTCTAGTGCGTAAATATGTCTTATCGAAAGGGACCTTCGTATGGGGGCTATATCAAAGAATGGACCGATATGCCCCATTTTAAATAGGGATCGTCCCTGGGTTAAGAAATAACTCTGTACCAATTTTCATTAAGATTGCTTCATATTTGCGACCTTTGGTGTCGAATATAAAAAAGAACGGAACGCTAAACGTAGTGATACTGTTAGTGTTCTGTCCAAAACCGTACGTTATCGTAGTGTACCGTTCGACGTGTTCTAAGAACGGTACGTTATCATAGTGGTACCGTTCGCGAACAGTAACAGTAAAATAAATAACGTTAGTGTTCCCTGAAGGAACCGTTCCTATAACGTACTGTTTTTTTCTGAACACTGCCCACAATATTAAACACATTTTTGTCCCACTGTGCCATATTTAACACATTTTTGTCCCACTGCACCAATTTAAAATATTTCCCCAACTGTACCATATTTAACCCTTTTTGCCCCACTGTGCCATATTTAACACATTTTTGACCCACTGCACAAATTTAAATTTTTTCCCTCACTGTACCATATTTAGCACTTTTTGCCCCACTGTACCATATCCAACATAGATTTGTCCCACTGCACAATATTTATCATTTTTCCACCATTTTTGCCTAAAAAAACTCCTTGTGTCTAGTCTACGTTCCAATGGCTACCCTCAAGCCAAATTAGACGATTCAAGCTCTTGTCATTTGGACTAGGCTTTGGTGCCATATTTATGCCTTTTTGTCCCAATGAGCTCGTAAATAGTGATTCATATCGAACCTTTGCCCTAGGCGCTACCCTCACACGAAATGTTGCAATTCTAGCTCCAGCCGTTTGGATTTTGCTGTGATAGCATTTTTTTTTTCTTTTTTGACCCATTGTGCGCCCAAAACTTCGAAAAAACCCTTCCATATTGCACGTCTATATAGCAAGGACTACCATCCTACCAAATTGCATGACTCTAGCTTTAGCCATTTGGGCTGGGCGGTGATCAGTCGTAACTGACATTAAGTATAATTTTTTTTCCCGCAAAGTGACGTATCTGCATTGTTTATGAAAAACGTGCATTATAATTATTTTTTTTATTTTTTTTTGTTAATAATATTGAAAAAAATGGAGTTAAGTACACATTGAGAAAAGCAAACTGGAAATATAATAAATATTAGGCCGTGGGGAAGAAGGAACATCGTCTCAAAAACAGAAAAACTGCTCTCCTGAACAATTTTGAAAATGTCAGTCACTGCAGTGGGTCATTCAAGCGACGATATGGCGAATTCAATACAAGCAAAAACATCATTTAACAAGTAAGAAAGTTTCAGTCGGGTAAACCGATTAAGGTATACCCTCACTTTGTGAGTAATGTAATATTGAATATTACACGAATTATTCTGTCAATTTGTGTCACTTTGTGAGTAATGTAATATAGAATATTACATAAATTATTCTGTCAATTTGTGTGGGAGCTACCAGAAGGGGTTTAACAAATACAATACAGCAGATACTTTAAATTCATTGCACTGCGCCGAATTATAAGCGTTTATGTGCACTGGTATAAACGTTATGAGATATTAAATTGTGGTATGATTTGGCCATTTTGTGTGGGAGGTACAAAAAGGGGAGTGGCGATAACGCCCATTTTTCACAGGACTATAGGCACTATAAAAACATTACACTGTACAAAATTTCAAGTATTATTATACACTTATAAGCTAATGTTATAAGCTGTTAACTTTTGGTGCAAAATGGTACCTTTGTATGGGAGTTACCAAAAGGGGCGTGGCAACAACGCCCATTTTTCTCTGGACTGTAGGCAATATAAAAGCATAACACTGTGCAAAATTTCAAGTATTTTTATACACCGTTATTTAATTTTTGGTGCAAAACGGTGCATTTGTGTGGGAGGTACCTAAAGGGACGCGGCAACTTCGCCCATTTTTCTCGAGTTGATAGCGACTAATAAACTAATACTATGTGTGGAATTTCAGAAGATTAGAATAAGTAGTATAGTAGTTATTAAAGAATCAATATTTCACAACATTTTAACCCTTTGTGGGGGAGGTACTAGAAGGAATGGACCAATATGGCCCATCTTCGAACTTAGCCGGAGATAGAAAAAAATATTACCACATACCAAATTTGAAGTCAATCGGTTACTCCTTTCGAGAGTTATCGTGCGCACCAGCCAGCAGACAGACAGACAGACGGACGGACATTGCTCATTCGACTTAAAATGACCCAAAACGGATTTCCTCCGAACATACTTAGATCACTCCTTCGATGTGTTACACTTTTTTCCGTAGCAAATGATATATACCCTCGTCACACTAAAGTGAGGGTATAAAAACGAAAAAATATGAAACAAGATTTTTTTGAATTTCCCTAACATTTACAAAATTGCTCATAACTTTTACATCTATCCATAGATTTTTTTCAAATAGACAGTGTTTTCTCCGTTAGCATGCTGGCTTTTTAAAAATGTGATAAAATAATTTTTTCTATTTTTTATGGTTTTTTTGTACCAGGAAAAAGTGTTTTAAAAAAAAAATTTTTTTTCTCATATTTTTGACGACTGTTACTAAACCAACGATTCTACGATATTTGCAGCATATGTAGCCCTCATAATTCCCTTTAATTTGAGGCATAACACGGCTCAATCAGGCTTATACTTGAAAAATTATGGTCCAAATACTGAATGTACTTTCCATGAAAGTGGGAATTAAAAAAAAAATTTACAAAAAAAAAGTACCATAAAAATTGTTTTTAATATTTTTTTCGTGTTTGTGACACTTAATTGCACCAGAAACTGTTATCCACATCCCTTGGACAAAAATTTTGTTGCTTAGTGAAATTTGTCAGGGTGTGTATTTTGATACAGTGTATCGAAATCCGTCAAGAACTGCATTTCCTAATGACGATATATGTGTATACGAGTATATAAGGGGCAAATCTAAATCTGAACCAATTTCTTTTAAATTTCTCCTATGTGTCAAAATAGAAATGCTCAGGTTCAAAATACGACTATATGAAAATCGCAAACGATTTTCTCCAAATTCAAAACCATTAGTCGTTGATGAAAAATTTTATCAGAATTGGTCCTGCATTTCAATAGGAAGCATAGCATCAGACGGACTGATCTTTTTGGCGTTACAAACATCTGGCCCAAAACAAACTTATAATACACTGTACCACAGGATTAAAACTGTGACAAGTTCGGCTGGGCCGAATCTTGAATACCAAAAAAAGTTCACTGTTGATAGCAAACACGACCTGCTGTATTGTTTGTCGAAGTTTTTCTGTTTTTACAGCAAATTTTGTGCTGTGGTAGCAAAAAGCTTGCCTGCTAACAATTTCTGCTAAAAATAATAAAAACCAATAAAAAACATTTTTCCGCGTTTTGCTTTCGCTGAGGTAGAACGATGTTTATGCATATCGATCAGGACTGAACGATATGTAAATACATCGTCGAGGTCTGAAGTCGACTAATTTTTTTGACTCCAGACAACGAATGAATGCTGATTGCTGAATTTGTTCAAAATTTGTAATCTGTATTAACACAAGGTAGTCAGATCACATAAGGAAATGTAGTAGAAAATGTCCTATGAAGTGGTTAATTGTTTGTCGAGTATGTCAAAATGATTTAAAACTTTTGTTGGATATTTCTGTAATGGTGTTCTTAAAAATTTGTACATTAGGGTGGGTCAAATTTGTTCGTCAAAAATCGTATAGTAAAATCGTAATCTGTGGAAAATTCTAAGAAAAATTCACCAAGAAACCATTCTAAAATCAAATCCTTTCCCGCGAAAATCTGCATAGTTAAGAAAAAAAAAATTCGTTTTGTTGGTAGTAGGAGTAATTTGGCAACATTTTTATACCCTACACCACACTGTGGTACAGGGTATTATGACTTTGTGCATTTGTTTGTAACACCCAAAAGGATAAGAGATAGACCAATTGTTTATTATACCGATCGACTTGTAATCACTTTCTGAGTCGATTTAGCTATGTCCGTATGTCTGTCCGTCTGTCTGTAGATTTGTTCTTGTAATCAAAGTACAGGTCGCAATTATGGTCCGATCTCAACGAAACTTTGCACATATCTTTCTTTATGCCCAAGGACGATTCATATTGAATTTGTTTAAAATCGATTTCAGATTTACATATAGCTCCCTCCGATTTGGCACATATGCACTGTATAAGCAACATTTTTGAACAGATTTGTACAAAAATTTACAGAGAGTAGTCTTATGATACACTTAGAGAATATAAAAAATTTGGGGAAAATCGGTTCAGATTTACATGTAAGCGCTGTAGAAACTGTATTGTATATCCGATCAGTGCGAAATTCGGCAGAAAGAGGTTTCTTATTACTCGAAGAAATACTGCCAAATTCAGAGAAAATCGTTTCAGATTTAGATATAGCCCCCATATATATGTTACCCCCGATTTGACATGTAAGCGCTGTACAGACTGTATTTTATATCCGATCAGTGCGAAATTCGGCAGAAAGAGGTTTCTTATTACTCGAAGAAACACTGCCAAATTCGGAGAAAATTGGTTCAGATTTAGATATAGCCCCCATATATATGTTACCCCCGATTTGACACGTAAGCGCTGTAGAGACTGTATTTTATGTCCGATCAGTACGAAATTCCACAGAAAGAGGTCTTTTTACATAAATGAGTATTCAGGGAAAATCGGTTCAGATTTATATATAACCTCTATATATATGGTATCAAAGCGCTATAGAAGTTGTACTTTACTTCCGATCATTAAAATTTTCCAGAAAGATGTTTCTCGAGTTAGGAACGAATATTGCTTAATTTAGCGGTTATCGGTTCAGAATTAGATAATATGTTCCTACCCATTTACCAATTATTCCAAATTATTATCGCAATTACCCTTATCGCATTGTTAGGGAGGTGTAGGGTATTATATAGCCGGCCCCGCCCGACTTTCTGCCTTTCCTTACTGGTTTGAATATGTTATATTCATTTCTACCACCCATCGTTATATCCATCGAGCATCATTAAAAAAAACTACAGAAAAATATGTCAGTTTAAATCACATGAAGAACATTTTGTCCAATTTAATATTTTATTTTATAAATTAATGGAAGTTTCATATATTTGCTTCAGCGTTGAGAAAATAAAGGGTTTTCCAACAAGAGGTGTTATTTTGGTATTCAAAGAAAAATGCCATTTTTTGGACTTCAGGACTTCAAAATGTGAGATTTTCCGCGGATTTCGGACCATTTTTCCCTAATTTTGTGTAATTGTCGCAATTAAAAAATTAATATTAATCGATTAGTACAAAAAAGTTCAAACTATGTTCGCGGAACACTGTTTTTTCGCGTGTGACAGTTCATTCCTATTCGTTCGTAACTGAGAGATTTTGACTGTGTGTCTGGTTTCGTTTGTAAAACTGTCCCTAACACAATTTCAAGAGAATTTTGAAATTTTAAAGGTTGGAAGAAATTTGGCTGTGCTTCCACATTTGCTAAAACTACAATAACTTATTAATATATGGACAGATTTTCGAATATGATTCACTTCATTCATTAAAGAATAGACTTTAGTTTTTTTTTACACCCTCCACCATAGGATGGGGGTATACCAACTTTGTCATTCCGTTTGCAACACCTTGAAATATTGATCTGCGACCCACTAAAGTATATATATTCTTGATCGTCGTGAAATTCTTAGACGATTTAACCATGTCCGTCCGTCCGTCTTGTTGTTTGCTGAAATCACGCCACAGTCCATAATAATAGAGCTAGGTTGATGAAATTTGCTAGAAATACTTCTTATAGTTGCAGGTCGTTTGGAATTGCAAGTGAACTGTATGGGTCAATGTTTTGTTAAAGCTCCCCTATAGAGGTGACTCCAAAATACGGGTTTTGACCCATAGATACTACATTTTTAAAGCAATGAAGCTGAAATTTCGTAGTTTGTATTTTTTTAGACAATATTTATCACAGCAAATATTTTAGTAATCGGGTTGTTATTTGTTGTAGTCGCCCTATAGAGGTCGCTCCCGAATACTCTTATTGAAGCCATAAATACCACTTTTTCTATGCAATTTAGCTGAAACTGTGCAGTTAGTATTTCATTTATTTAAGAATTCATCACAACAAACATTTCACAAATAGGTTTGCATTTTCTTATAGCCCCCCTAAAGAGGTCGCTCCAAAATACACTTATTTAAGCCATAAACACCACAATTTATATGCAATTTTACTGAAACTTCGCAGTTTTCATTTCATTTATACAATAATTAATTACAGTAAAAATTATCTAAATCGGTTCATATTTGGTTACATACCCTCCATAGAGGTCGCTCCCAAATTTAATTCATAAATACAACATTTGCCAGATGACTAGGATATACTAGTATTGAATTATAGCGTTTAGATATTCTACAGAATTTGTAATGTCATCATCTGATTTAAGTGGAATTTTTATGTTTTTAGAATCTCCAGTTGTTTATAATACTGCCAATTCTAGCATACATCGCAACTCAAGAATAAGGCAACTGGAGAATGATCTGAGGATAAATCGGTACATATATATGATTTCTGAGAACTTGGCGGGATGCCTTTTGAGACACAGAAATCGATTAAATCAGGTATTTTTTTGGGATCTGTTAGCCAATAAGTAGAAGAGTTTTGAGAAATTATAGACAGGTTGAGGTTGCTGATACCAGATTTTAATTGTTTCCCCTTTGGTGTAAATAATCTTGATCCCCATACTAGAGCTGTCAAACTATCGATAGTCGCCCCATTCGATAGTTTTCGTCAACACTATCGATAGTATCGATACTATCGGATAATTTGTTAAATATATATGATTGTACCTTTCTACAAAATCCAAGTTTTAAAAGGAAAACAAGCCACAAAGATGTTTTACAAATTAAAATAAAATGTAATTCAATAATATAAAAAAAAACATTGCAAAGTGTCTTATACTGCCCTCTTAAATTGGTCTATGTGAGCTGGTAAAAACAGCTGCCACCCTAACCTAGACCTAAAACCTAAGGCGCGAAAGTTAAAAAACGTAAAAGTTAAATATCTCAATACTACTAAAATTGGGATATGATTACGAGGGCAATATATAACTCAACACAAAAAATAAATTATATTCTAAATTATATCCATGAGCGAAGTAAAGGGGACTTTTGGAGAATTACTTTTCTGAAAACTGACGGTGGTTTTCAAAAGTACCCGCGAAAAATTAATAGCGTCCTTTATCAACGTTTGAATGACTTTTGACGTTTTAATGGCTATTTTTAGGGAGAGGTCAGAAGCGGGTCGACTGTTTTGAGAGAAATATTATCTTTATTTCATTCCTTTTTCTGAAGCATGCATTACGAAGCATTTCGACTTAAATTCTTACCCGAGATAACAAACAGTTCTGATTTCGTAGCAAACTTCGTGGTCGAAATTCGGCATTTTACCGATACTATCGATAGTGAATAAACTATTGATATTGACGCAAAGAAACTATCGATAGTTTGTCAGCTCTACTATATACAGATGATATTGCAAGCGGACCGTTTTTATCATTGATTATTATTGTGGTAGCTTGTATTTCATTAGTAATTGTATGTTCACCTTCGTGATGTTTTATGTTATGAGAATGGCAAAACCACCGAGGGCTGTTCCATCAGGAAGCATATCTTGGTAGAACTAATAGCGTGGTATTTTTAAGTGTTTTTTCTTTGTGAAGTGAGGTTCTGATATTAACAGTATATTTATTTGTTTTAGTTTGTTTTGCTAAACCATTTGTATTCCAAAATACAATTTGAAGATTATACCTACATTGGAGATGAGTCTAGGAAGAAGATTCATAAATGCAGTGGTCATGGACTGAATTTGTTGGACAAGCCCTTGAAGCAGTTGCATAAGCTCTGAAATTTCATTCGTATTTGAGTTGGCATTTGCATATTTCGTATAAGAAGAGCTGGGCCTAGCATTTTCTCTGATTATTTCAGCATAAGAATATGATGTTGCATTCTGTTGGAAATGATCTTGAAAGTTTATGTCACGAGAGTGGAAAAGAATACATTGTTGCTGATAATTTATGCACTGTGGAATATCCTTTTGAAGGTCTAGGCGCTTCAAATATTATTCTTGAGTCCATAAGGTGTTGAATAGAATATATTGCTTGGACTTGGTTTGAGTTCTATTTTAAATATAGGAAGAGGTTGCTTTGTTTTCCAGTGTTTTATGTTCCATACATTTGTAACATTATGGGATATGAGTAATTTTGTATCTTTAGAATGATGCATGTTTTTATGAATGACTTTGAAACCTCTGTCGTCATTTAATTTATAAGTATCATATTCTGCGTGTTCTTTTCCTCTACTATCTTTTTGTAACTTTCTACAGATTCAGGTAAAATTGCAACTTGATTGTTTTGCAGCGATTTGATTTCGAACTGATTTGGTGTTGCATTTTTCAGAAGGCTTAATAGGGGCTCTAAACTTTCGACTTTATCCAGTAAGAATTTTCTTAAAATTTATATATCATTTTATGTTACTACAAGTGTCATCGTATTATATTTTCTGTATAATCGATTTGGCCATACTGCTGGCTTTGGATTATAAATAAATAAATTGAAATTGAAATACTGGTGGTAGTTTAGCGATCGGTTCTGGATTATCGGTTTCTTCAATAATTTTCTAGGGCGCATAACGGTTTTGATTTGAATCATTTCTCTCTTCCAAGTAAGAGTCTAGCCTGTGTTGTTTACGTGTATTTTGATTTTGATAGCCAGGGCTTTCGCGGTGTCGTTTTTTCTTTCCTTGTACCTGGTTTTCCATTAGGGACATACAAATTTCGTATCTTTATGTCAACAAAAAAATTACTACCGAAATTCTGAGTCGGTGGTCGCAACATTAAGAGCGCTTACTCCAATTTTTGGCTGTAATTATCGTCTCATCCGACAGGCTCATTTCTGGCTGAGTGGTTTTGTCAATAAATAAAATATGCGTTATTGGACAGCAACAAACCCACATGTGCTTCAAGAAACACAATTTCGTCCGCAAAAAATTACTGTGTGGTGTGGTTTTCATGCCGGAGGTATGATTGAGCCGTATTTTTTCGTCGATGAAAACAATCGTCATGTTACCGTCAATGGAGAGCGCTATCGTGCCATGTTAGAAAATTTTTTTAGCCAGAATTGAATGAGCTTGACATCGCCGATATGTGGTTTCAACAAGACGGTGCCACTAGCCACAGAGCACGCGTTACAATTGATTTACTGAAAGGCAAATTCGGTGAACTTGTTATCTCGAGAAATGGTCCGGTAGAATGGCCACCTCGTTCAAGCGATTTAACGCCATTGGATTTCTTTTTATTGGGCACATCAAGCCTATGCCAACAAGCCAACAACTTTAGACGAGCTCAAAGACAACATTCATCGCGAAATTGGCAACGTTCCGATCGAAATGTGTGCAAGAGTGGTGGAAAATCGGGTCCAAAGAAGATCGCTGTAGAGGGGCTGGTGAAAACGAATATCATTCTTAAAATTTAACATTTGCACTATACCAGTATTAAATTTGAACTGTATTTCTTAAGTATTCTGTGTTTTATTGATATATAAAATTGTTATGTCCTTAATGGAAAACCCGTTACAACAGACCATGCTGGTTTTGAATGAGATTGGGCATTTGATGACCGTTTCATACTTCATTAGCTAACAATTCTTCATCAGTTTCATAATCTTTCTGTTTTTGATTGTACACCAAAAAACAAGATTGCTGTTGAACAGCAACATTGTTTGCTGAGTTGTCCGTAGTCAAATTGTCTCTTCTCTGCTGTTAACAGCAATATGTCTGTACATTTTGAATAGCTAACATACAGCGGAAAAGTTTGCAGTTTGCTAAAAATGTTTGCTGTTATGTCAATATAATTTTTGATAACAAAAATTGGCATTCGTTATTAGTTACATTTTAATTGCTTCTCGGTATTTGTAAATGTATAGTGATAACACAAAATAAACTTAACAATCTTTCTTATGGGTGTTTTCGACATTACGGACCAATTTCGACATAATTTTTGGCATTGAAGTTTTTTGCAAAATTCAATACTTCAGATGGGTAGATATAATCCGTTTAATAATATCTACTCTATTATCAAAGATACACGTCATTTCTTTAATTCTTAACCGAATTTTACGATTTTTTACGATTTTATCTCGCTTAACAATCGATTTGTCGGACGTTATAGTTTTAAAAAATGTTTTTTTTTAATTTTATCGTCCGATAACTCGATGATAGGCAATATATCGAAAAATGTCCGTTAATTTTTCGTGTTATTTTGAGGTGCTCGATACATATATGGCATAAAATCGAGGAATCTGGTGGTCGCCCTTAATAGCTCCCCTGTTAACCGTCATTCCCCTGGCGTATTTTTGCAGGGGGAATGCAAGTGACGCAAGGTAGTTATCGAAAAAATTGATTGATTTTTTTGGTTTTTCTTTCATATATCAGTAACTAGAATAGTTCTCGAAAAAATAGTATTGATTTTTTTCATATTATTGATGTCATTTACCAGAAAAAGTAACGACAAAAAATAATCATCCATAAAAATAGTAATTGATAAAGAATTATAAACATTAATAGAAAACATAAATCACAACATATTATATTTTACATTGAACTAATTTTATTAGGGTCAGCCAGGGTAATGATATTTGAGCACTTTGGTAGACAATTGAAATACACAAAGACAACAAATTATCCGGTAATGTCGAAATCAGCCTTATATTAAAAAAATTAAATATGTAAATATCTTGTTCTATAATAATATTTCAGACATTATTGGGATACGTTATATTTTTTGGCTTATAAGTAGACCTCGGATTATATGCAATTGCATATTATTTGCAGATTGGTAGAAAAATTCCGATTGGACCAAAATTCGTTCCAAAGAAAAAGGAATCGAAAAACAGGTGCATATGCAAAATGTGCAAAAAATATACAAAGTTTGCAAAATATGCAAAAATGCGAAGTATCAGAATGATATGTCAATACTATTTAAAAAATCATGACAGAAAATGAAAAATTGATGATTTCAAAAATCATCCAAAAAAAATTCTTAATGAATGGAAAGCATGGGGTAATTCCAAAGGTGACATTACCATGTTATTTTTGTTAATTATTGTTTGGCATTTCATCATGGAAAGACTTACGCCTGAACAACGTTTACGCGTGTCATTGCCAGTCGAAATGCTCGAACGAGTCATCGAAAATTGGACTCAACGGATGGACCATCTGAGTCGTAGCCGCGGCCAACATTTGATAGACATAATCTTCAAAAAATAAATGCGAAAGAATGTTCTTTCAAATGATAATAAACATTCCCCATTCAATTTGAATTTTGTGTTTTCTTTAAAAAAAGTAGGGAACCTCGAAATGGATCACGCTATACATTTAAATCGACATAACTTTTGAACGGAATATCAGATTTGAATGATATACAGTATATACCTATTAATAAAATATTGGACCCGCTCCGTGAATCATGAGTGCGGCAATGTGATGGTCTGGGGATGCTTTTCCGGTAACGGGGTTGAATCCTCTATAAAATAAACGGAATTATGGACAGGTTTATGTACAGCGAAATCTTAAAGAATGCCAGGTTTCCCTATGCTGAGTGGAATGTTGCTCTATTAGGCAATTTCAACACGAAAACTACCCGAATAATACAGCGAAATGATTCAAAGATTGATTTAGAAAGGATGGGGTTAACGTTATGGAGTTGCCAGCCCAACCCCAGACCTGAATCTTTGGGAAATTGACAACAAAGAGATAAATCGAGTAAGCGTAGGTAGAGATAAAAATAAACTGTTTCAGGCCATTGCAGACGCTTGGAACTCCATAGATACAAAGATAACAAAAAATCTTATTGCATCTATCCAAAGCCGTCCTTGATAATAAAGGTTTTTCCACAAAATCTAAGTAGAAATGCATAGTCCAAAATGTTTTGTCGTGCGAATTTTCGACCTTTTTGTTTTTTGTGAAATAAATTTTTAATTTAAAAAAATTTAAGCAGCCAAATTGTCATTTTTTGGTCAATTTATGCAATTTCGTAAATAGGTACAATTTTTGGAATATATCATTGATAGTTTTTCAGATTTTGGCGATTGAACAGAAGTATAAACTTAGTCCAATTTGTATTGTCCGATACTGTAAGTACCATGTAAAAGATTTTAACAACCTCTCTTAGAAAAGGACGAAAATGTACTTAATCCTTAATTATCCTGAGAAGCGTATCATAATTTTTTTTTGGTTTTATTTTTAAAAATTACTCACATATTTTCCCAAAAAATGTGAAAATTTCACCATGGATTAAACAAAATATGAATTAATTAATGTCCGTCCGTCTGTCGGTTCGACTGAATGGTGCTAACGATAACTCTGGAAAGGAGTGACCGAATGACTTAAAATTTCGTACGTGGTATATTACTCATGGGAATTCTGTAAAATTCCATACATAGTGATAATTTTAACGTCTCTATAATTTCAACAATAATGGGCGGAAATTTTGTGAAATGTTAAAACTCTTTATTTATATACATATATCGATGGCATATATGTCGTATCTTGATTTTTGTCATAAATGCTTTTTCCGTTTATTCTGGTCGAAAACTGTCAAATGCACGTTAGTTTCTTTAAACTTTTCGGGGACTATAGTTGCAAATAAAGGATTTATAGATATTGTAAAAAACCTATTAGTCTAGCCAAAGAATTTGGTTGGTTTTTATTCGGTTTTTCGTGCTCCTGTTAAGGGACAACAAAATCGAGATACCCCTTTTTATACCCTCACTTTAGTGTGACGAGGGTATATATCATTTGCTACGAAAAAAAGTGTAACACATCGAAGGAGTGATCTGAGACCCTAAGTATGTTCGGCAGATATTCGTTTTGGGTCATTTTAAGTCGAATGAGCAATGTCCGTCCGTCTGTCTGTCTGTCTGTCTGTCTGTCTGTCTGTCTGTCTGCCTGTCTGTCTGTCTGTCTGCTGGCTGGTGCGCACGATAACTCTCGAAAGGATTAACCGATTGACTTCAAATTTCGTATGTGGTAATATTTTTTTCTATCTCCGGCTAAGTTCGAAGATGGGCCATATTGGTCCACTCCTTCTGGTACCTCCCCCACAAAGGGTTAAAATGTTGTGAAATATTGTTTCTTTAATAACTGCTATTAAACGTATTCGAATCTTCTGAAATTCCACACATAGTATTAGTTTGTTAGTCGCTATCAACTCGAGGAAAATGGGCGAAATTGCCACGCCCCTTTTGGTACCTCCCACACAAATGCACCATTTTGCACTGAAAGTTAAAAGCTTATAACATTAATACCAGTGTTAAGAAATGCTTGAAATTTTGTACAGTGTAATGCTGTTATAGTGCCTACAGTCCAGTGAAAAATGGGCGTTATTGCCGCGCCCCTTTTGGTACCTCCCACACAAATGCACCATTTTGCACTGAAAGTTAAAAACTTATAACATTAATACCAGTGTATAAAAATACTTGAAATTTTGTACAGCGTAATGTTTTTATAGTGCCTACAGTCCGTTGAAAAATGGGCGTTATTATCACGCCCCTTTTGGTACCTCTTCCACAAAGGTACCATTTTGCACCAAAAATTAACTGTTTATAACATTAATATTAGTGTTTACAATTACTTGCAGTTTTGTACAGTGTAATGCTTTTATAATGCCTATAGTCCAGGGGAAAATGAGCGTTATCACCACGCCCCTTTTTGTACCTCCCACACAAAATGGCCAAATTATACCACAATTTAATATCTCAACGTTAATATACCAGTCCATATAAACTGTTATAATTCGGCACAGTGCAATGTATTTAAAGTATCTACTATTCAGCGAAATATAGGTGTATTTCTTAAACCCCTTCTGGTACCTCCCACAAAAATTGACAGAATAATTTGTGTAATATTCAATATTACATTACTCACAAAGTGAGGGTATACCTTAGTCGGTTTACCCGACTGGAACTTTCTTACTTGTTATATTAAGCCATTGATATACATTAATAAGTTTCTCATTTCTCGCAGAAAACCAGTTGTCAGCAACAGTATGTGTAGCAGTATTTGCTTGTGATTTTATTTCGGCTTTTAATGAATCAATTTAAATTTGATTTTGTATTTGACAACATACCTGTTCGTATTGCAAATTTCTTTGAATAAGTTCAGAATTTTTCTGTTTTAAATCCAGCAAGTTTTCATCCAGGTGTTTCCATTGTTGTATTTTGTTTTAATTGTACTTTCTAAAATAAAACTGGAAAGCTTAGTTATTTTCGAATTTATTTCCTCATTTTGGCTGAAGAAAGATTTTTTTAGTACATTTCCGGAAATTTAAAAAATATGCTCTACTGTCTGTTTGGCCAAAGCAAACCACATTTTAAATTCTATAAATAATTTAAAAATTCAACAAACGTTGATGTTAAAAATTGGTAGTCCGATATTGTTTGCATTAGTCCAACTGATTCCATTTGACATAAAATATAATAACATATCGTCACCAGAAATGTCAAGAGGGCGTAACACTCAAAAAATTAAAATTCGTTTTTTGATTGAATATGGTACACCTGGCTAAACTATATGTCTTTACAAAATCTTAGACTTCCACTTCCAATAATCACGATTTTATTGAAGAAATTCCAAAGGACGTAACATGAAGTGCTCGTTTTTAATAAAGCACTCACATAGTATTAAACAGCACGTACTATATTCATCTATGCAAGTTTTGAATTTGTTCTGATGTTGCTGTTTTGCCGTATTATTTTTTTCAATCGTGTTTGACAGCTATTTTATATACAAAATTGAGATATACACGAACATTCTATATGTGGTCTGTTTTGTGGCCGTACTTAATAGTACGCAATTTTTATAAAATTTCTATTAAGATGAAGGCGTGGCCTTAGGTGCGTACAGTATTAATCTCTTTAAAAAATCAACTCCAAATTGGCAATCAAGAACTAATATAGCCTATGTCACCCGCTTTGGAGTCCATACATAACATTCATACATACACACACAAACACACATACAAACATCCATTTATATATATAGATACCTCCATTCTAAACAATGCTAAGTGCAAAAAGGTATTTTTTCAGGAGAGGCGATGAATTGTTTAAATTTGTGTGGAATTCCTTTATAATGCAAATCAAATGACCTATACTGTTTTGTGAATAACTTTTGATTGGGTTGACGGATAAACACCAAATTTTCATTGAATATAATTTGGAGTATTTAGAAATATAAAATGCAATCTCCCTAAGTCGACATAGCATGTTTTAGATTGGAGGTATTAATATATAGATAAACTAATCTCTGCCAACTTTAATAATGATCTGAAGTTAAACATGACTTCTACAGCGCTTATATGCCAAATCTAGTGGAATATGTAAATTAGGGTGATGACTTTTATACAACCTCGTTTCCCTGTATCATATTTAGATGAGCTTTTATTTAAGATTAGATAAAATCTTACATATAAGGTGATTCGACAAAAAAAAACTCACGCACAAAATGATTTTAACATATTTATTTATCAGCATTTTGGGGAATTTTTTAATTTTTTTTTAAATCTTTTCAAAATAATCACCGCTCATAAATGTGGTTTCTTAAAAAAAATCAGAAAAAATGAGAATCATAAAAAAGTCGTCAACGTTTTTTCCAAAGAGATACATACATTCGATTCAAAATGAGATACCTTCATTTAATCTTAATATATAAAATCCTTTGTACGTTTGTTAGTAACGCATGATCTCCTAAACCATAAAAGCGAATGGGCTGAAAATTGAACAATATATTCAGTTTTGGGGTCATTTGTGTTTTAGAATTATTTTTACCGCTATAAATTGCGAAGTGGTCAAGTTATTTGAAAAATTCGCATTTTCAGAGCGATTTGATTGAAATTTAAAATGCATGTGTGGTTTGTCTTATAATAGTGTTGTCTTATAATAATGTAGTGGCCATCCGAGTTTTTCCTGAAACTCGGGATGGGCAAAACAACGTCTGCTGGGGTCAGCTAGTAGTAAATAAAAACGTAAGATGTTCATTAATTTCTATGATCAATGTCTCATTTAGTGGCTTTTCGTGAACGTCATAAGACTTGACACTTTTTTCCGTTTTGGATTTATATGATTTAAAAAGAAAAAATTTTAATTTTTTTTCACAAAAATATCATTTCAAAGTGATTTGTGCGTGACCTTTTTCAAAATATAAAAGGAATAAACGTTATTTTAGTCATTAATAGGCAAAAGTTCATTCATTCGTCAACAGGAAATAATTTTTGAAAAAAAAATCAAAAAGTCATCACCCTAATGTATATATAGGTGGGCTAAATGTAAATCGTAACAGATTTGTTCCAATGTTGGCAGTACTCGTTTCTGGATACAAAAATCTCCCTCTTCCAAATTTTAAAGTATTCAAATGGAAAATACGACTTATATAGAGCCTAGAGCCTATGTACATATATATAACCAACCTTGTAAACGATCGTTTATTCTCGGATTAAAAAAATCCTTTGTGCCAAAAATAGTACATCTGAATAAAATATGACTTATATAGCGCTTAAATGCCAAATCAGAAGGAACGCATACATATTTAAGGCTATATCTAAATTTCAACCGATATTGTTCACATAGATGTTAACTGGTAAAATAAGACACGCTTTACAAAATTTCATGAATATCGGAATATCGTCTATTGAGGATATTAGCTAAATCGAAGGTACATACAATTATGTGAGGATATCTGATTCTTCACAGATATTCAAAAAATTGGATAGGTTTCATTCAAGTACCAAGGCACGCATGTCTGCCATATTTCAGAAATATCGAAGGCAAATATATCATCCGTATTCAAAACAGTTCAAATGTTACAAATCTATGTAATCAAGTTTGTCTATTTGGGTAAAAATACTGTCTAAAAATACACCATAACTCGCGGAAAGAAGCAGATCCGATGCTGATATCTAAATAGTAGAGGGGATGGATGTGAACAAAGCCTCATTAGACGTATTTGTGTCAATCTATCCAAACTTGAGGTACGATGTCTGCAATTTTATAAAAATGGGGGTTACACCTTTGGACATTCAAGAAAAATATATATATCGCTAAAGACGTAACCCGCATAATAACTTTCAAAATTCTGGGAAATAATTATTTTTTTGGCAATAAATGTATGGACAATATTTGGAATGCTGTGTTTTCACTCGCGTTTAAATATTCAATACTTTTTATTTTATAAAGTTTTTCGCTTCTTCTGTAAAATAATGAAAAACAGGGTTACGCCTTTGGGCATTTCAGGTGACGATATTCATATACCTATCAAAGACTTTTTATGTCCATTGATTAAATTGATCTTAATACGGCTTATAAAAGCCGAAATTTTAAATTGTCGTGAAAAAATCGGTACTCAATCTGAGTTGAAGTCGAATAAATTTGCTCGGCTCCACACTCCGATGGCAGCCAATTCCTCCGAATCCGACTCCACGGCCCTGATCGATATGTTCATACGTCGTTCGACTTTCGAAAAAACACATCCGCGAGGAAATGCATTTTTAATTTCTCTTCGTTTTTATTAACAACAGGATTGTTTAGCAAACTGCTAACCTTTCAGCAGTTTTTTTTTGCTATCGAAAAACTGCAAACATTTTGTTTTTACAGCAGAAATTTTTGCTGTAATTACAGACACAAAACTACAAACAATTAAGCAGACCGGATTTGTTATTAAACTTTGCGTGCAGTGTTTGTTATTTTGTTTCATCGGCAATAAAAAGATTAAATTATTTGCAAATCGCGTAAAAGATACAATCACAGCACCAAAAACAGAAAAATTAAAATTATTTTCCATTTCAGATATCTTTTAAACTAAATGAGATAACCACATATATAAATATATTTTTGTAGGTAATCGTGGTCCGATCAGCCAACATTTCATATAGAAATTTTTCACATGTACAGGAAACCCGAATGAATAAAAGCGACCCGAATGGAAAAAGAGAACATAAAATAACAACATTTTCTAAACTCGATATTTGTCGACATAATTTCTTAAAACCAATAAAATCGAAATTTGTTCACGGTTGTCTCAAACGATTGGTGGTCATATTAAAAATAGAAAAATAAGTTTTTAAGCCACACCTTACTATAGTGCAGACCTTTAGGGAATCCCAGATGGAGATGTTCGACACAATCCAAATTAAAAATATCAATTTAATATTTAAACATACTCGTATATATAAATAAGTTTTTTAATCTACCTTTAGCTAAACCCAATAAAAGCATCTGAGCTTCTGGTCGACTCAAAATGGCTTTCAGTTGCAAATTTGCTATTAAAGCGGCTTCTTGTTGACGCAAAAAGGCGTTCTGTTTATTAAAAGATGATTGCATTGGGTGTTGTTGTGGTGCTGCTGACACACCCGATTGTTGTTTCTGTTGTTGTGGTTGATGCGGTTGCAACTGTTGATTTTTGAATATAAAATTAGACAGATTTTCATTATTAAACAGACTATTGGATTGCTGTTTGTTTTGCTGGGCACCTTTGGACAAACCAGAAGTTGCATTACTATTTGTGATAACACAATTGTTCAATTGTCCAATGAGTTTCTTGAAATTTTCGGAATCTCGACTCACATTATTGTTATTAGCATCGTTAATGGAACATTCACTGTTTCTGTTGCCACTCGACGAATTTTGACGCCATTTGGCTTCCAATTCATCAACTGAAGGCATTTCGGCAAAGTTAACATTTGCACCTGCATGTGGATGTGCGTTTGATGTAACAACATTTTGCTGCTGGGGCATTAGTAGATGTAGCGGATCAGTCTTACTTTGTGAATTCATTGCATGCTTGAAAAATTCATTTAAAGAAGCCGACGAACCACTTTTCTCCAATTTCTCATTAGAGCCACTTTTCGAGGGACAACCGGCAAAAAATTGTAAAAATCTTGAACTTCCGCTGTGATTTTGATTTTGATATTGATGTCCACTGTCATTTCCATTGCGATTAGGATGGCTTGAAACATTGTGAGAACGAGATTTTGCATTTCCGGAAAAGTGATCATATTGAAAGGGCAGCGTTTTCTTCTCGTGTTGATAAGTACATTTTGCACTTTCCACTGATTTAATATCCTTTTGATGATTATGAACGTTGTTATTTGCATCACCTTTAGATGAGAATTTACGAAATTTGTTATCCCATTTCGTTTTAGCTTCCACCTGCGATTATAACAAGAAAAAAAATATTAATGAAAAAAAAAATATTCAAATTTTCGAATACATACATATCGATATCTTCTTTCTAAAGTATGCTATGTCGACTTAGCATGTTTTTAGGGACATTGCGTTTTTAATTTCTGAATATTCCAAATTATATTCAATATAAATATTCCAAATTATATAAAAAAAATTGGTGTGTATCCGCCAATCCAATCAAAAGTTATGAGGAAAATTTTGGAGGTTATTCGATTTACATTATAAAGGAATCCCATACAAATTTAAAATTTCCATTAAACTTTGATCGCCTCTCCTCAAAAACTACCTGTTTTTACTTAGCATGTTTAGTAGCGGAGGTATCGATATGTATGTATAATAATCGATATGTATGTATAATTAAATATTTACGTATGGACTAGGGATGTCATTGGGGAAATCAATCATGCTATGATTACGGATATAATGCTATTTTGCATGCTACAATAAAGGGTGGTTACATTTTATAGGCCGATGTTGATTTTGAATAAAACACAAATTATTTAGGAAATTATTGCCATTTCTTTTTATTATGATAATATTGGTATGGTTCAATTATGTATGGAACAAAATATCGGCCAAATGGCCGCCGCGATATAGACCCCTGAGGTACACCAGAGGTAAGATCACCCACATTCGAATTAAAGCCACCGAATGAGATATAGTGGGTCTGATCAAGTAGATAGAAAAGAACCAGATTGCAGGTAGATTTAGAAAAATTGAATTTGTCATGTAATTTTCTAATCAATATAGATTGATTAATACTATCAAATTCAAGGATCTAAAGGTATGACTTATTGGTCTAAGTCATCATTTTAGTAACGGCCATTTATATAACGCGTCCTTGCTTCCACGCTGAGGGAAAACGAGAAACTGTTAAGATAGTATTAATTAAGTGAAGAAGTAGAGAGGAAATAAGAGGGAAGATTAGTTTGATAAATTTAATAGGAATATTATCATAACCCATGGCATTTGAGTTTATAGCGTGCAATGCTAACATTGGTTCATAGTCAGTGACTGGGCTAGATGAAAACGAGTTATGGTTGTCCATAAGAAAATCATCCAAATTTAGAATTCCATAGTCATTTGGGCTCTGATTACTCAAAAACGCCATAGCAATTGACTCAATATCAGCTTCATTAATTTTGGGTTCGTCCCGACCAATACAACCTAGCATACGTAATCTGCTCCACATTTGTCTCTGCTATTTTGGGACATAAAATCTGTTTTTTTTTCAGCAGAAATGTTTGTTAAGCTATTTTTCTTCAGAGTTACACGAATATCAAATGTTATTTTTCGACTGATTTTTATTAAGAGTAAAATAATACATTAAACCCTTTTTTAATTATACATATATATTTACAATTAACATCGTGCGTTTAGTACGGACCACCCTGTATAAGTCTGATACAGCCGAAATATGCTTTAAATTTAAGGTAATTACTACAAATGTTGGAAATATATGTATGTACTAGCTTTAACCCGTTAAGATACAGTAAAATATTTATAAGGGGTGATCCATTTCGAGGTTCCCACCCTAAAAAACACAGAAAATTCAAATTGAATGGAGAATGTTTATTATCATTTGAAAGAACATTCTTTGGCATTTATTTTTTGAAGATTATGCCTATCAAATGTTGGCCGCGGCTACGTCTCAGATGGTCCATCCGTTGAGTCCAATTTTCGATGACTCGTTCGAGCATTTCGATTGGTAACTGGCGAATGACACGCGTGATGTTTTGCTCCAATGCCTGATTCGAAGCGGGTTTGTCCGCATTAACTTAGACTTTACATATCCCCACAGGAAAAAATCTAACGGTGTGATATCACACGATCTTGGTGGCCAATCGACCGGCCCAACACGTGAAATTATCTGCTCACCGAAGTGTTCTCTCAATAAATCCATTGATTGATGCGATGTGTGGGAAGTGGCGCCGTCTTGTTGAAACCAAATGTCGCCGAGATCACGAGCCTCAATTTCAGGCATCAAATAGTCGGTTATCATGGCACGATAACGGTCGCCATTGACGGTTACGTTCTTACCGGCATCATGATTGAAGAAATATGGAAAGATGATTCCGGTACGTCGGATAACGTGTAAAAGTTGTTAAGGCGTAAGTCTTTTCATGATGAAATGCCAAACAATACTTAACAAAAATAACATGACAGCATGACATGTTATAGGCTATTGAAAAAAGTTTCTCTACTTAGATCACCTGTTACATCTTTCTTTCAAAATGACATGATTATTACTTATGGTGCAAAATGAAGTAGATTTGATTATTTTCATACTATAACATACGAACCCATAACATATGTTCCAAGAGTTACCCTCACATCATGTTACAATATTTATCCCTTTCCCCACTGTACCTCTGAATGCTGAAACACTATTTTTTTATCAAATGTTTGTTTCTTTCGCCTTGTTTATGTTCCAATAGCTACATTCACATCCTGGTACAATATAAAGCCATGTTTGTCCCACAGTATCTATAAATGTTCGAATTTCAAAATCTAAAGCGAATCGCTTCATTGAACCTCATTAAACCATTTTGCCCCAATGTGTCACAAGTAACCAATTTTTAAAAATCAAACTTTATACGTCAATATCCAAATTCGCAACCCTAGGCCTTATATAACCATTTTTACCCTATCTGTGTCATGTTTGACTTTTTAACATACCGTTCCTTATTTAACTTATATTTCTCCACGGTTTAAGTAGAAGTACCTGATTGCAAAACAAAATTTCGCGGGCTGGGACCACAATCAACCCTTTATTCACCACTGTGTCATATTAAATACTTCTTATTTCACTGTGCTTCGAAAGTGGAAATATTTTATACATATCTGGAACTATTTTTCCCCTTTTTTTCTCAATGTTTGCCCCACTGTACCACATTTATCAAATTTTTGTCTCTCTGGACCATATTTAAAATTTGTCACCACGATACCATACTTAACCCTTTTTCCCCCACTGTACCACATTTTTAACCCACTGTGCTCCTAAAAAAATAAAAAGTTTTCATATCTCATGTTTAAGTTCAAATTTTTCCAGATTGTTCCATTTTTGTCCCATGCACCATAATTAACCCGTTTTGTCCCACTGTGTCTCTTAAAGTTTGAATTTTTAAAAATCACTTCCGTTTATATCCCAAAAGCGACTCCAGATCCATGGAACCATGTTTAGCATTTTTAACCCACTATACCATATTTTAAACTTTTTGCCTCACTGTGCACCAAAAAGTACGAATATCAAAAAAAAACTGACTACCTCGATTCGTTGCCCTAAAGACAAAATGTCCCTCGCTTCAACTTCCGCTATTCTAATTCTAAACGTCAAACGTTTGGCGGTGGTACCATATTTATCCTTTTCTGTCCCACTGTGCCCCTAAAACTTTCAAAAATCGCTTCTTGTTCTAGTTTACGTCTCAGGTGCTACTCTCGCAGCAAATTTCACGATTCTAGCCCTTGCCATTTTGATTTGGCTGTTGTACCAAATTTATACCTTTTAACCCCACTGTGCGCGTAAATGTTCGGGTTTAAAAAAATACTGTCAATTTCTGAGTCTACCTCATAAGGGCTATCCTCACACCAAATTTAACGATTCTAGCTCATTCCGTTTAATTTTTGCGGTGGTACCATATTTATTCCTTTTTGCCCCATTGTGCGGCTAATAGTACGGATTTCGAAAAATCCCGTCTTATTGCACGTCTACAGGGCTACCCTTCATGATTCTAGCTTCAGCCGTTTGGCCTGGGCGATGATCAGTCAGTCAGCCGGCCACGCAATAATTTTGTATATCAATACCTCCATTCCAAACTATGCTAAGTGCAAAAAGGTAGTTTTTCAGGGGAGGCGATCAAAGTTTGAAGAATTTGTGTGGAATTCCTTTATGATGGAAATCGAATGACCTGTAACGTTTTGTGAATAACTTTCGATTGGGTTGACGGATAAACACCAAATTTTGACTGAATATTATACGGAATATTTAGAAATTAAAAATGCAATTTCCCTTAAACTATCCTAATTCGACTTAGCATGTTTTAGAATGGAGGTATCGATATATAGATTTTTTACACTTACATTATGGCGCAACCATTTGGTGTACGCTTTCATTTAGGTTTGGTTCTGAAGTCTGCTTCAGCGTTACCGTTGGGCGACTAAAGTGGCATTTGTGCCCCTTATTTTCAGCCGTGCTACTTTTGCGACCCTTTTATTTATTAATACTAAATGTGCCCCTTTTCGCTTTTTTGTGCCACTTTTTTAAGGCGCGTGCCACTTTTGGCTTTTGTACAAAAAACCTGCTTTTTATACTCTTATGACAAGGCTTTGGGACTTATTTTATTTAATGCGATACGAGGGTCGCTAGATAAATTTCTGGCCTAGGCAACACTAAGTGTTGCCTGGCGCCATCTGACATTTCCATTGGAAAGTTTGACATTTTTAGCATAAACGTACTCAGAACGTTTTGACGTACGACCATCATTTGTGTTGTTTACAGTGACTTGAAAAACACAATTTAAGAAAAAATGGAATTAACTCGTGAACATTTTCGTGCGATCATTTTTCACAACTTTCGACGTGGATTTTCACGACAAGAGTGCATCGATGAACTTAAATCTTTGTATGGCGATGAAACACCATCCTATAGCACTGTAAAAACTGGTTTAAAGCGCCTTTTTGACCGGCCAAAACGTCGAATTGATGGGTCACCCGCCCTACAGCCCTGAGTTGACACCCAATGACTTCTTCTTATTCACTCACATCAAGAAAAAACTGCTTGGTCAACGTTTTTCGACGCCTGAAGCAGCTGTTGAAGCGTTCAAAAACTATGTTTTGGAGATGAACTTTCAACATACTGTAACCAAAACAATTCGCGCTCAAATGACAAAACGGTCTGAGTGAAGTTATGCTAACAAATGGCAAACTTTCCAATTGAAATATTAGATGGCGCAGGGCAACACTTAGTGTTGCCCAGGCCAGTAATATATATAGCAACCCTCCTAAATAGAAAAAAAGGTATTTGAGTTTCTTAATGTGCGATAAGCATCGGCCACCCTGTATTTGTATGCACTGGTATTAATGTTATAAGCCGTTAACTTTTGGTGCAGCATGGTCCATTTGTATGTAATGTACCTAAAGGGGCGTGGCAACTTCACCCATTCTTTCGAGGTGATAGCGACTAATAGACTAATGGTATATGTGGAATTTCGGAAGATTCGAAAAAGTAGTATGGAAGAATCAATATTTCTCTAAATGCTAATCCATGGTGGGGGAGTTACTAGAAGGAGTCGGCTCATAGCAAATGATCTATACCCTCATCTCTAAGGTAAGGGGATAAAAAGGCTGCAGTTTTTGACGGAGTATATCTAGAAGATTACACTATCTCGAAATCAAGTGCAGCGAGTTAAGGAATTTCAGTACTTGGGAGGAACTCTCAAAGACGTGGGAAATAAAATTATTAAACCGGTAGATTTGGAATTCAAACACATATCGTATGTATAGCCTAAAAACAGAGCACACATTTTTAAAGCATGTGTTCTATCCGTACTTCTCTATGGCTGCGAAACATGGTTTGTGACTAAAGTGATTAGAAACCAACATAGAGTATTTGTTAAAAACCAACTATAATATGCATAAGCTAATGTACTTACGAGTAAGTGAACTTTTCGTTAAGTTCTCTCAGTCTCTCGCTGTTCCCATTCGCTTAAGCAAGGTGCGAAACTTAAAGCACATTCCGTACGTAATTGCTATGCATATTATAGTTGAGCCTTTTACCGTTGCTTAAGACGAATTCTTAAAAATTGTTGTCCAAGGACTACCACCCTCGACAAACTATGGACACTAATTGGTACAGGAGATGTGAACGACGAAATCCGTAGACGTAAATTTGGATGGATTTGGACACACATTGAGCAAACCACCGGTGAAAATTTGGTTTTACGATACGATAAAATCCAAACTACACCTTTTCAAGTTTGCAATGAGAATTATTAATAATTGTAAATTTGTATTGAGAATATAAAATCATATTGAAAAATGTAAATGTATTATGAGATCATGTAAATTCATAGTAAGATGTGTAAATTCTTATTGGAAAATAAAACAAGTAAAAGCGTTAAGTTCGGCCATGCCGAATCTTATATACCCTCCACCATGGATAGCATGTGACCTCACAACATTGGAATCACAACAAGTTAGAAGCTATATATAGGAGCTATATCTAAATATGGACCGATATGGCCCATTTGCAATCCCAAACAACTATAAGAAGTATTTGTACCAAATTTGATCAACCTAGCTCTATTATTGCGGACTGTAGCGTGATTACCACAGACGGACGGACATGGCAAAATCGTCTTAGAATTTTACGATGATTAGGAATATATATACTTTATGGGGTCTCAGATCAATATTTAGAGGTGTTACAAACGGAGTGACAAAATGAATATACCCCCCATCCTATGGTGGAGGGTATAAATATGTAATGAGAAAATATAAATGCATAAGGAGTAATATAACATAGACAATATAATTTAAGAAGTCAGTTACGAACGAATAGGAATTTGATTCCAACGAGTGAGGTTTTTCGCGGATTTTCATCAGGCCGCTTTTCCCGAATTTTTTGTAATTGTCACAATTAAAAAATTTATATTAATCGATAAGTGTAAAAAAAGTTCAATCAATGTTCGAGGAAGACTCTTTTTTCACGTGTTACAATTCATTCCTATTCGTTCGTAACTGATAGATTTTGACGTTTCGAGCTGAAGGAATGTCTTCTTATATTCTATTTGTCTTTGTAATATAAAGTCCTATTGTGAAAGTATAAAATAATAACGAGAAAATACAAATAAGATATTGAGAATTAAGAAAAAATATAAATATTAGATAAAAAACTGAAATTTATTATTGTTCAACATGCATTTCATTTAAACTTAGAGCATTTGAATAGAAAGTACTTGTATGCTGAACTGCTCTTGCACAGTCTCTTCGAGTTACTGTTAAGCAGGCCTCATTCAATATGTTCTCGAGACA
This sequence comes from Eudasyphora cyanicolor, assembly GCA_963930755.1. Lineage (NCBI taxonomy): Eukaryota > Metazoa > Arthropoda > Insecta > Diptera > Muscidae > Eudasyphora > Eudasyphora cyanicolor. The sequence goes on along the minus strand of OZ005737.1, from coordinate 95,713,538 downwards.
TTGAATTTTTCTTCGCATGCAGCCGAACCCTATACCGAGGGAACACGAAGTTTTCTCCCTCCTGCCGTATTAATTTTAGGCCAAATATGTGGGGTTAAGCATTGTAGAGTATGGACTTATCCCTAAAACAAATGCTTCCCCGGAAAAATTTTGTTATATTCGATAAATTGAGTTAAAAGTTTCTCATTCTCATTGGCGCTTAACAATAAGGAATCACTAGCAGATTCGATTTATCCCTATAATAATTCGAATCTGCTAGTGATTCTGAGCCAATAGACCATTTAGTCTGTATGTTATCTTTGAAGACGATTTTCCAGTTATCGATATCTCCAAAGCGGGCTACCAAACTGTGTCTGCGTGACCGGTTTTGCCCGGGGTTAAAGATTTTCCCTTCTGATGTATGTCCAACGTGACCCTGCGTTGCCAGCCTTCGGCCGGGATTAAAAATCTTTTCCAAAGCCGCTTACGCGGACCAAAGTGTCATAAGATCCATGGACATTATGTCCCTGGACGTTATGACATGCCACCCAATATTTAAGGGCCTTACAAAACAAAAGTATTATACACTACCGCAGAATTGTGTACTTATAAAACCATAATATTTCGGCAAAAACCCTTTCGGCAATACTTTTGTATGGTATTAAAAAGCTATTTCTTTTACTTTTTGTAAGTCTAAATTCCAATCAAATTTAAACTGCAGGAGTGATAACAGCAATATTCAAATCAGAGAGTAAAATGTAAGTGCATATAAATATGTTCATAACACGGAGTAGCAAAAATAGTATAATTTCATTATGTTGCCAGATTTGATCTGACAAATGTACGAAAAGCGTCAAAAGCACCAACAAAAAACATGAAAAGCGTACACCTAGTGCCTTTTTTGAGTTTGGCACTAAGTAAACACTTTTCGCGTATTGGGGGTCTGAAAAGCACTAAATCTGGTGCGAAAAGCACCATGCTGGCATCCTTTCTCAAACTTGCAACTCATTACTTCGATTGGTGGTTCATCCTAAGATTCGAGGACGTACCCCACCATATATATCCAGGATACTTTCGTTTAGTTGGATGGTATTGATCTGGACAACGTTTACTTTCAACAAGACGGCACTACGTGTCACACAATCAACGAAACCATTGCTCTGTTACGGGAAAAGTTTCCGGACCGTGTTATTTCTCGAAGAGGTGATCACAATTGGCCACCGAGATCTTGTGATTTAACACCTTGTGACTTCTTCCTTTGGGGCCACGGTCTACGCCAACAGCCCAGCGTCGATTCAAGACCTCAAAGATAGAATTCGTGAGGCTATCGAGGACATAGGGCAGCCACTTTGCGATTTGGTTATGGAAAATTTCATGAAAAGGATATGGCCTTTAAGAGTGGTCGTGGTGGCCATTTGGCTGATGTTGTTTTTCAATATTAACGGCATACCTTCCTCCTTATTATGAAATAAACATCCCATCATTTATCTCAAAAAATTGCATTTTTCTTTGAATACCAAAATAACACCTCTTGTTGGAAAACAAGGGTGATAAAAAACTTTTTTTTTCTTATAATTTTGTTTGGTTTTTCTTATTTTTATCGACACTCTTTCTAATGGTGATTTCGTAAAAAACCAAAGCATAACATAAAAAAATAAGTAGGTAACATAAAAAATTCATTTGAATACATTTCATATAGTATTTGTAAAGACTATAACAAGTCGGACCCCGAACTACTTGTTTCCAACAGGGAGTTGAGTTTTTCTTCAATAACCTGGTTTGTTGCGTTAGGCGGTTCATTCTCGATGAGTTTTTTTGATCTCACAATAAATCTGGTTAAAAAAACTTATAATATTTATCTACATCAACCTAATGAAAAATACTTATCCATACATTTGTTACATTTAAGAAACCACAAACAAAATAAATTGTATTTTTTTAAATTCGAACAAAACAACTTCCACCATATATTGTTACATTTAAGAAATCACACAAATAATTTGTGTTATTGCATAGACGCCGACCTATTCGCACAAAAGAATGAGAAGAAACGGTGGAAAAAAATTCTCATACACATCACATACAAAAGATAAATGTAAATCGTTTTGACACATGCGTATACGAGGGTTGCTAATTATATTTCGGTCCTGGCAATGTTGGTGTTGCCAGATGAAAACTGGAGCTTCCATTGGAAAGTATGAAATTTTTAGCATAACTTCAATCAGACCGTTTTGTCATTTGAGCGCGAATTGTTTTGGTTACAGTGTGTTGAAAATTTACCTCCAAAACATGGGTTTTGTATGCTTCAACAGCTGCTTCAGGCGTCGAAAAACGTTGTTGACCAAGCTGTTTTTTCTTGATGTGAGTGAATAAGAAGAAGTCATTAGGTGTCAAATCTGGGCTGTATGGCGGATAACCCATCAATTCGACGTTTTGGCCGGTCAATAAGGCGCTGTTTTGAGCGGATGTGTGAGAGCTCGCATTGTCATGGCGCACATGATTCGTCTTCTCTTGTTCGTTTTTCGAATTTCTCCGAATTGACCGTCCTACGTTGCTCAAGCGGAACAGTCGCCACATGACCAGTTTTGCCGAAGAAACAGGCGACCATTTGCTTCGAAGTGCTTCTTCTACGAACAACTTTCGTTGGATTTGGCTCGTCTTCGAAGACCCACACGGTCGATTGCTGTTTTGTTTCGGGTTCATACACATAGATCCATGATTCGTCACCTGTGACGATCTTATAAACGACTTTTGAAGCACCGCGGGGTCGTATTTTTTTCAAAATTTCTTAGCACCAATCGACACGAGCCTTTTTTTGAGCGATTGTCAAATTGTGCGGGATCCAACAAGAACAAACCATTTTACGGCCAGGTGTTCATGCAATATCGAATGTATGCTGGTGGAAGAAATGCCTAAGGATGCCTCTATCTCACGGTATGTCACATGACGATCTTTCATTATCAGTTCACGCACGGCATCAATGTTCTCTGGCACAACGGCCGTTTTTGGACGACCTTCGTCGTTGAGCGAGCGTCGACCACGATTGAATTCATTAAACCACACAAAGATTTAAGTTCATCGATGCACTCTTGTCGTGATAATCCACGTCGAAAGTTGTGAAAAATGATCGCACGAAAATGTTCACGAGTTAATTCAATTTTTTCTTAAATTGTGTTTTTCAAGTCACTGTAATCAACACAAATGATGGTCGTACGTCAAAACGTTCTGAGTACGTTTATGCTAAAAATGTCAAACTTTCCAATGGAAATGTCAGATGGCGCCAGGCAACACTTAGTGTTGCCTAGGCCAGAAATTTATATAGCAACCCTCGTAATGAATCTGGTTAATTTTTTTTTTACTTTGCAGATTGATTTTTAGATTTAACAAAAATGGATAACTTGGACACTGAAACAAGAATTTGGATTGTCCGCCGCTATCACACACTGGAGTCCGTAGTTTCGGTCCAAAGAGATTATAGGCGCACGTTTGGCGGAAATCCTTCAAGCAGATGGACCATAATGAGACTTGTTAACAAATTTTTCCGAACATGGCACAGTAAACAGAAGAAACCCTTCAGTTCGGACGGAGGAAACAATCGCTGCTGCCATACAAAACAATCAAAGAGTTTCGACAAGAAGCTTATCTGCTCAAATGGTTATAAGCAGACAGTCATTGCAGTCAATTATACACAAAGATTTAGAGTTATTCCCATATAAAATTCAAATGGCCAACAAACTGAACCCAGCAGACTTCCCGATTCGCTTGGATTTTTGTCAGAAGATGCTTCAAATGGTGAAAGAGGACGGAAACATGCTGAACTGTCTTTTCAAGTCTGACGAGGCCCATATCGATTTAAACGGCAACATAATCAAATAAATTTGTCGAATATGGAGTACTTCCAACCCACAGATACTCCATGAGACGAAATTCCATCCACTTCGTGTCACAGTGTGGTGTGCAGTTTCATCACGCTGCATTGTCGGGCCCTACTACTTCGAAGAAAACGGTCACACCGTTACGGTTACTGGAGACCGTTACTAGAGCATCTTGAGAGAGTTTTTCTATCCAGAATTACGCCGAATGAGAATTTCTTTCAACTCTGTGTGGTTTCAGCAAGATGGTGCAACTCCTCACATAGCCCGTCCTGTTATGACAGAATTGCGACGAAAATTTCCCAATATGCTGATATCCAGAAACTCAACATTCCTTTGGCCCCCAGACTTTTTCTTGTGGGGTTATTGCAAACAGGAAGTCTACAAAGCAAAAACCAACAAATTTGAATGAACTAAAGCAATCCATTCGAGAAACAATTGCGGCTATTCCTGTCTCAACTCTCCAAGCAATAATGAACAACTTTTTGGCAAGATGCCGCACATGCATCAATTAGCAGGGAGGGGGCATTTAAATTCCATTATTTGTAAAACTAATTAAGCAATATTTAATAAAATTTAATGAGCATTAACATGAATAAAAGTGAAAAAATTAATTCCATACACTGAAAAAAAGTTATTTGAGTTTCTTAATGTGCGATAGTCATCAGCCACCCTGTACTTGAAATTTATACAGTGTTGAACCCAGTTTCAACCATTAGTTTAAGTTCAATGAATTCTGTATATTAATATTAGTTTCCTTAGTTTGTAATCCATTTTCTTTTGAATTAACTGAATTGTTATACACACTAAACTGCCCTCTGTATTACTTATTTTCTTCCAGATGGCAACCCTTTATCCATTCCCTGCCATGGAGGCAAAAGCTTTGACTCAAATGGATAAAGGGCTGCCATCTTCTCTGTACGTTCCATTGGAAATCCCAAACAAACTCCGTCTCACACGTCTTGTCTATGCACCGCGAATTCACTTTTGCAGCGTCACTACAAGCGGTAAGCAGCAGAGAATCCTACTCAATAAACCAACCTGTAACACTAGTAATCTGAAACTGTGCCTTTTTCTTTTCTGTTTATTTTCACCTGTTGCATTTTCTTGGAGTGCAAAATCTCGAATAACTTACAGTCCACTTCACAGAAGCAGCTCCTGAATTTGTTCATACAGTGTAATGCTTTTATAGTACCAACAGCCCAGTGAAAATTGGCGTCATTGGCTCGCCCCGTTTTGCACCTCTAACATAAATGAACTATTTTGCACCAAAAGTTAACTGCTTATAACATTAACATTAATACTAGTGCATACTTTAATGTTATTATATGCAATTTAAATTGATAATATATGTAATATTCAAAACAAACAAAAATTAAATAAATTTACGAATATTTTTTGGGACTGAAGGTGAGGGGATTCGTAAGTCGGTTTACCCGACCTGAACGTTCTTAGTTCCTCGTAACTTCTAAATGAGTTTTTCCTGCCATTGTAGCATTTGGTTGTAAACCATATTCGTTTATAAGCATTATATGTAACTTTCTTTTCTACTTTGGAATATGCCCTTTTAATAATTTTGGCTATTTCCCCAAAATCCAAGTATTTCCATTGTTGCTGGAATTTGATTTCTTCTATCTTTTCTTAGTAGGGGCATGAATACTGTTACACATATTTTATGCTATAACATTAAAAGTAATGAATCCTTTTGGACCAAATTTATTGTACAAGGTGGCGCAAAAGTAACCTTTCGATGTTTTTTGTGGCAAAGTCACCGACCGATTATTGGTCAAATAAATAGTCAGCAATATTCCGCGTTCTGGAGCAGTGTAGCGTAACATTGTTTATTAACGTGTATTTCGCATGTGTTTACTACACAAATGTCAACATTAGGCATTAGGGGCCAATCGCAAAATTTATAGCATTTTCTGATAGGAGGATTACTTTTGCGCCACCTGTTATATATCTATTGACATATATTGTATACAAAAAGGAAGCACTCATAGGAAATGTTCGCCTTCGGCTTTCACACATGCCTTAACTTAGGTTTAGGTTAGGGTGGCAGCCGTATTTTTTTACAAGCTCACATAGACCACGGGCTGAAATGCCCCTCATCGAAACCAACCTGTTTGATATATAAATTTATCCATAGTACGAATATCAGTACTGGAAAGATCTGTTAGGCTGCCTAAAAAGGCCGACCCCAGTATGTCCAGTCGTCGTTTACTCAAAGCGGGACAGTCGCAAAGCAAGTGCTCAATGCTCTCCACTTCTTCCTCATCTCCACAGCTTCGGCAGAAGTCATTGGAGTCAATACCCAATCTTTTGGCGTGTTCGCCGATCAAGCAGTGTCCCGTCAGAACCTGTACTAACGTAGACAATCGTTTCCTCTCTAGTGCGAGGAGATATTTTGACCTTCTCAGGTCATACCAGATTTGTCTAGCTACCCTGCAGGTGCCGATTTCTGTCCATCTTTCGTTGGATTGCCTGATTGCCTCTTGCCTAAGCCAAAGCTTGCACGTGGATAGTGGCGCACCAATATATGCAAATTCTTCGAGAATTTGTAATGTCGTCCCTTTCCTAGCAAGTTCATCGGCTTTGCAGTTCCCCGGGATATCCCTATGCCCAGGCACCCATATGAGGTGTATATCAAACTGCTCAGCCATCTCGTTAAGAGATCTGCGGCAGTCGAGGGCTGTTTGTGAATTTTGGGATGTTGCCTCCAGAGAATTGATGGCAGCCTGGCTGTCCGAATAAATGACAACACCAGTGTTGGTTACTATGTTGCGACTCAGCCACTTGGCGACTTCCCATATTTCCATTATTTCGGTTTGATAGACACTGCAGGTATCTGGTAGTCTGTGAGCTATTCCAGACTAAGTTCTTCACAGTGTACTCCGAAGCCAACCTTTTCATCAAGCTTCGAACCATCCGTGTAAAAGTGGAGATGGTTTCTATTACCTGGTATTCTGCCGACCCATTCATCTCTGGTGGGAATCATAGTGATGTAATTTCTCTCGAAGGTGTACACAGTTGGTATATATTCCACTCGGTCGGTTACCATAGCACTACACTTTGATATCCTCATGTGACCATAGTTCTTGTACCTCCACATTGATAGGCAGTTTAATCTTATTGCCGCTTTGGTTGCAACTTCTCTCGCCACAATATTTATCGGCAGTATATGGAGTAGGGCTTGTAGAGACTCGGTCGCTGTAGTCTTTAAGGCTCCGCTTATGCTCAGGCAGGCAGTTCTCTGAACCTTTGTTGGTAGGTTGGTGATGGTTAGTTTGTCAGTTGCCGTCCACCATACCACAATACCGTATAACAGTATTGGACGAACTACTGCTATATATATCCAGTGGACGATTTTAGGAGAGAGTCCCCACCGCGACCCTACAGCCTTTTTGCAGGAATATAAGGCGACGTTGGCCTTCCTTACACGTTCCAATACGTTAAGTCTAAATAACTTTTTCCTATCTAGAATTATTCCTAAAAATTTTGCACTTTCAGAAAAGACTAGATCTGTTCCATTTATCCGAGGTGGAGGGTCCACATGTGGGACATTATTCATCCTAGTAAAGAGAACCAATTCTGTCTTGTTGGGGTTAACGCCCAAACCGCTGCTTCTGGCCCATCTAGCCAACTTGTTCAGAGCCACCTGTAGGATGTCTCTGAGGACGTTTACGAATTTGCAACTCCCTACGATTGCCACGTCGTCCGCATATGCCACGACCTTGCAGCCACAACGTTCTAGATCTAGCAGGATTTCATTCACCGCTAGGTTCCAAATTAGTGGAGACAGTACTCGTCCTTACGGGGTCCCTCTGTTTACAAACCTTGTTAGAGTTGTGGACCCTAGACATGCTGTTATGCGTCTTCTGGTGAGCAGACTTTGAATTAGTCTAATCAAACTGGTGTTAACTTTTAGATGTGAGAGTGCCGCAATTACCGCATCTGAGTGAATGTTGTTAAAAGCCCCTTCTATGTCAAGAAATGCCACCATGGTGAATTCCTTGAAATGCAGGGACGATTCGATAGTGCTCACATGTTCGTGCAGGGCTGATTCTGTAGACTTGCCCTTAGTGTAAGCATGTTGGTTCCCCGACAGGAGTTTTGTATCAAGGTTTTCCCTAATGAAATGATCTAAAGCCTTTCCAGACCTTTCAATAGAAGGAGGATAGGCTAATTGGTCTAAAGTCTTTTGGCCTAGTGTTTTATATCTTTCCCGCTTTAAGTATGAATACCACTTTGGTATCCCTCCATCGATTCGGGACGTATGAAAGCCTGATACAGCCTACATAAATTTTCTCCAGCCAGGGGATAATGTACTTTAACATTTTCTGCATTTCTGCTGGAGTGATGCCATCTGGTCCAGGTGACTTGAAGGGCTCAAAGCTGTTAATAGCCCAGCTTATTCTGGATCTCTCAGTCAAGAAGCTAGCGACGCTCGCACTCCACTCGCACTCTTGTTGGTCCTGCTGATCCTCGGGTTCTGTTACAGAGTTCCCCGGGAAATGTGTGTCGAGCAGTACATTGAGCGACTGCTCGCTGTTTTTGGTCCAGTTATTTGCCTCATCCTGTAAATATCCCACTGTACAGGGGAAGCAGATAATATCTTCCTCAGCCTAGCGGCGTCGGAGACCTTTTCCACTTCACCATATAAGGTATACCAAGAGCGCCTTTGCGCCTTTCTAAGCTCCTTCTTATAGATCTTGAGTTGCTCTTTATAGGCATCCAAATCATTAGCGACCCCAGTAGATTTAGCCTTATTGAATAGCTTGTTGCAGGTCTTTTTCATAGCCGTTAGCTCAGAAGTCCACCATTGGGGTTTAGTTTTATCCTTGTACCTTGTTTTTGGACAGGCTTCTTCAAGGGATCTATTGAATGATATGGTGATATGATCGACCAGTTTATCCAGACCGGCTTTGTCATTCGGTTCGTACAGAAGTTTAGAGTTGAGGACTTTCTTGAAATTCTTCTCATACAGATGCCACTTTGTCTTCCTTACATTTCTGTGGACGGCGGGTTTAGGCGCTTTTTCCGCGAGTTTGAACTCAATATAATGGTGATCTGAGAATGAGTGGTAGTCCAGTACATTCCACCCAATAATTTTGTCTGACAGCCGGTCAGTAGCAAACGTTACGTCGAGTACTTCTTGTCTGTCTTTAATTGTGAAGGTCGGTTTATTACCTATGTTACAAATACTAAGGTTGGTAGTTAGAATAAAGTCAAGAAGCGAATCACCCCTATTGTTTATATCCTTACTACCCCAGATAGTATGATGAGCGTTCGTGTCTGCGCCAATAATCAGCTCGAGCTCGTCAGACGTTGCTTCTTCTACTACTTCCCTGAATAGAGCAGTCGGTACTACAGATTCATAGGGCAAGTAGCTGGAGACCACCCAATATATGCGATTACCGATCTCCAGGCTAGCAGCTGTTTGGTCTTTACCACTTAAATTAGTCAGGAGAAAGATACTTAGATCTTTCCTGTCCAAAGTGCAGGTTCTTGGAGTGCCTTCACAGTTGGCCACAAGCAGTTTAAAGTTGGGTGTCCTAATACCGCACACCCTTCCTCCCACTACGTAGGGCTCCTGTATCAGGACGATCTCTACTGCGCCTATGGACAGGCGCAGCAATAGAGCCGCTGAGGCTGCTTTAGCGTGATGGAGGTTAATCTGTAGAATTCTTAACATCATTGGTAATTGACAGATTAACATCCACCCCGACAAGGGTGTTATCGAACTCTTCGTCCGTATCGTCGAGAAGCATGTCCCCGCCAGATGCGTCAAAGAGTCCGGAGACTCCCCTCAGCCTCTCTGTGTCCGAAGTAGAGCTTTTGTCCTCAGAGAAGGACGTTACAGATCTTCTGTTAGAGTTGGAGTCACCAGAAATAATAGGCGTGGGTACCTCCGCACTTCCAGAAAGTGCTACATTGGACGACTCACCTTCTGCAGTGGGAGCTATATCCTGCTTGTATATCTTCAAGGCTATAGTCTCGAAGCCATATTGTAGGGTTGCACTCGCACTTTGTATATGGGAGGTGGATTCAGCGTTTAGGATAAGATTGACCTGCCGCTTTTTACCATCCGCCTCACCCACCTTGTTAATTCTCCAATTATGGGCCGGCAGACCAGGATTGGAATCTTTTATTATTTCTAAGTTGTCAGCCGGGTTGGAGGGCTCTTCTGTAACCCAGGTGATGGCTCTAGGGTGACTAGGGATGTTGTTTTTTTCGACAACATCCAACTGGGCACCCGGCCACACCTCACCCGCTCGACTCAGAGCAGCCTTATACAGGTCTACTGATCTGGCATCACCGAAATATAAGAGCTTTACTCTCCCCTGATGCCATCCTGCATCGTTGTAGATTGGTGGTTTGCCCGGCATTTCTCTACGGACATCGAGGTAATGAACCATAATGGCTGATTGTACATGACTCCATTTGTCCTTGAGGATGGATCCATCCTCACTACTTCTGTCTATAACAGCCATCACTAGACTCTCCTTCGCCACTTCATTGAAGGGCTTGGTGAGTGTCCTTATTTTTTATTTTGTCTGTATTAGACCGTAATAGGTACTACGATGTAGGCATTACGGACTTTGTACAGATTTTTGCTATTGCGTAATAGGTACTGGTAACTATCCGCTATGTAATAAACACGTCCGTTCACTGCGAATGATCACCAACGAATTGTCAACGAATTGCCTTAACTTGGTACAACTGACTTCTCCATCTAAAAGAATTGGGATATTCATAAAGCTATTAAAACACGTTTTTTTAACTTTCTACACGGGTCACAATCGCCTTTTTTGATACTTTTGAATCGAAAAGAATTATATTTGTAACACAAATGTTTAAATATTATATATTTCTGAGCAAAAAATTTTAGAAACAGTTTAGATTTGTTCGAATTGGCCACCTTTGGCACTAATTATGACGTTCAAACGGCCGACAAAGCCATCACACGCTGCACGAAAGTGGCTCTGCGGTATTTTGGCCCATTCCCGGCGAAGCGCCGTCTTGAGATGATCGATACTTTGGCATTTTTTAGTGCGAACCTTACTCTCTAAAATGCCCCAGGCGCAAAAGTCCAACGGATTGAGATCCGGAGATCTTGGTGGCCTTGGTACGAGAAACAAAAGATTTATTCACATTTACATAAATGCTGGAGGGCTCTAACGATAGCCACTTGTGTTTTTCCACCCAAATATAAAGCAATCACACTATCACGCTTGAATTCCATCACGAATAACTATTTTCTGAATGCAATAGATCAAAATGCTTTTGTAAGCTTGTAAACAATAAAATGAACTGTCACAGAAATAAATCTGTCAGCTATCAGACTAGCGGTTTAGAAATGATAGCAACCTGAAGTTGGTTGCAATACATATCAGCCACCCTGTATATTAATATATTACAACAAAATATATTTGCAAACTAATTTTCTCAAATAAAATATGTGTTTAAATACAAATAAAATTATCGTTTAGGAATTTATCCAAATAGATTTGAACAAATTCAGGAGCTGCTTCTGTGAAGTGGACTGTAAGTTACTCGTGATTTTGAACTCAAAGAAAATGTAACAGGTGAAAATAAGCAGAAAAGAAAAAGGCACATTTTCAGATTATTAGTATTACAGGTTGGTTTATCCGCTGCTTACCGCTTGTAGTGACGCTGAGTGTGAGACAGAGTTTGTTTGGGATTTCCAATGGAACGTACAGAGAAGATGGCAGCCCTTTATCCATTTGAGTCAAAGCTTTTGCCTCCATTGCAGGGAATGGATAAAGGGTTGCCATCTGGGAGAAAATGAGTAATACAGAAGAGGGCAGTTCAGTAATTAAAAAAAAATGGATTACAAACTAAGGAAACTAATATTAATTTATGGAATTCATTGAACTTAAACTAATGGTTGAAACGGGGTTCAACAATATTAATTTAAAAAAGATTTTCAAAACTTTTGCTGACTTTTTAGAATTTCAGTTTCTTTTTTTCCTTAGTTTAGAATCATACCTCCCAGTCACAATACCATATGCAGCATTAACTTTTGTTTAAATCAGTCATTTCAAATTTCTGAGTTAGTATTCCATGTCATCATTTCTTGTCAATCCTCCAAGTAATTTATTTTGATCCAAGTTTATACGATTTCAATTATTAGTATTTATTATTTTTACGAACATTAAAAATTTTTAATAAAATAACTTTGAATTAGTAAAAAAATTAACAGAATTAACATATCTTCTGAATTCTTAAGTGCAAATAAATATTTGTTTCTGAAATAGTAGTCCCAAATAAAAACATATTGGGATATAAACAAAGATTTGTTTGGAATAACATTTTCCCAAATATATACTTTTTGTGTGTTCCCAATATTATATGTTTAGAGGGTACCCTAAACATATATATGTTTCAAGCCGAACTTGTTTGGGATAATATACTACAGAACCGATTTTTTCAGCGTGTATTGACGCCGTCAAGTTGTTCTCTTATCCCTTCCGTGTCAGATTTTGTCGAAAGGTGTTTTAATTTGTCTTCATCAAATTATTTACGGATGATTTTGGCAGAAAATGCAGACAAAACTAAGTTGATGACAGATTCGAGACAAATTCGAGGTAGTAGAAGAATTTGAAAACAAAGCTCGTTACCGCCATAAATAAAATGAATGGCATCAGTTTGGAAATCAAGCGAAGAATTATAGAATTAGAAGTGCCACTTCATTTGTTGACAAATTAGTTTTGTGTTTTTCTTTTATTGTTTGATTTGGTGAAAACTGTCAACAAAGCACGCTTCATTTTTGGAGAAATTTGTTTTGTGTTTTGCATTTAGTGTTAAATTTCAAAGTGAGGGCAAGTAATATTGTAATATAAATAAATTTTAATATAGGCTTATTCTACAATTACAAGGACAAGCATAAGACAATATTATTTTCGTAAGTTTATTCTACAATTACAAGGATAAGCTTATATTAAGCGGGCACATTTAATATTATCAAGAGGGTTCCGTTTCGATTTTCTACAATTGTTAAACAAGCATTTTGCAATAGATTCTCAACTCTTTTTCAAGCTTGAGGCTTGTGTTGGTAAGCTTATTATAACATTATTCTCAAGTCATTTGGTATGTTGGGTAGTGTGAGTGTAAACCACCACCACAAGAACGCCGATCCTCTGCTGATGTGTCTTTTGTACGTCAGAGAAAACGATTTTATTAGCATTAGATGTTATTAGATTGGAATAGAAAATCAACGCATACACCGCATAGAGGTATTTTGGATGCAAAAAAGCAATTACTTTTCAAAAATCGAATGATGCAGATTTTCAGAAAAAAATCCATAATTTATTTTCGTAAAACAAAATATTTTGTAAAGAAAAAATCTAGTGGAGTCACCTAAATATTGTAAAGCGAACCGTATACATGTAATTTAAATGTAGTTATAATGGCTTTATTAAATTCAGCGGTTGCGGTCTTTCTTTCATGTCTAAAATTTAAATGTAGTTATAATGGCTTTATTAAATTCAGTGGTTGCGGTTTTCTTGGAATAAAGAAGGAGATGCTATTCTTTAAATTTACGCAAAAAAATCCACCGTCTTTCACAACTCACTGAAAAGAACTTTTGTTTGAACATGCATATTATGTTTATTCTACGAAGTGTATGTACAAAATTTGAAGACTTTTGCTTGTATACGAAACATTTTATGAAAAACAAGTAAAAGCGTTAAGTTCGGCCACGACGAATCTTATATACCCTCCATCATGGATTACATTCAATTTTTTTACTGGAAAAATCTTTGGATATGGAGCAAATCATGAAACGATCCTTTTTGTTTAAGTAAATTATTAAAAAAAGAACGCTGCAAATTTTAGGCCGCAAATTCTTTAGCCAAACTCTTCACCTGAACCTTTACCCTTATTTTGGAGCGACCACTATAGTGGAGCTATATCAAAACATTGGCCGATATGGCCCATTTGCAATCCCAAAACAACCTGCAACTAAAGGGTCCGCCAAATAATTTTTTTTTTTGAAAATGCTATACAAAAAAAACCAACCACTGAATATTTTCTCAAATTTCTTTTTTTATTTGAAAGTACAATCCTTCCGGTTAATAATGGAAAATAATTTCATTCAAATGGCTGCCTCGGCTGGCCATGCAGTAGCCTACACGATCGGTCCAATTTTTAAGCACATTATCGATTGTGTGCAGCTGTATTTCACCAATGGCTTCACGAATATTGTCCTTTAAAGCGTCAATTGTCTCTGGCTTGTCGGCGTAACACTTATCTTTGAGGGCAACCCACAAATAATAGTCCAACGGTGTCAAATCGCAGCTCCGAGGTGGCCAAACGACATCAGCTCTGCGGCTGATAATGCGATCTTCAAAAACAGGGCGCAAAACATCGAGTGTAGCTTCGGCTGTGTGGCACGTAGCGCCGTCCTATTGAAACCAAATGTTGCCAATATCCTCCTCTTCAATTATTGTGAACAAAAATTCGTTCAACATGGCCCGATAACGATCGCCATTGACTGTAGCGGCCACTTGCTCATTTTCGAAGAAAAATGGCCCAATTATGCCTCTGGACCAAAATCCGCACCAAACAGTGACTCGTTTTGGGTGTATCGGCTTTTCAATGTATGCGTGCGAGTTTTCTGTGCCCCAAATGCGACAATTTTGCTTGTTTACATACCCGCCAAGATCAAAATGAAAACCAAAAATGAAAAAAAAATTGAAAATCAAAATTTTCAAAGTAATGTCGCAATATTTCCCAGCGTTTCCAAGCGTATACACAACCATATTCGTTCAGCGGAAGGATAAAACTAATTATCTGTCAAATCAGACATGAGCTAAGTGTTACCATTCACGAAATAAGCACTAGTTGAAAAAAAAACGTTAGATGGCGGACCCTTTATAAGAAATATTTCTACCAAATTTGATCAACCTAGCTTTATTATTACGGGCGTGATTACAACAGACGTATCTACGGACATGGCTAAATCGTCTTAAAATTTTACGACGATTAAGATTATATATGTTAGGTAGGTTAGGATGGCAGCCGGCGCTTTTTTATCTTGTCAGCTCACATAGACCAGTTTAGGTCCCTAGTGTTACCACGGGCTAAAACGCCCCTCATCGAAACCAACCTGTTTGATATACAAATTAATCGATAGTACGGATATCGGTACTGGAAATATATGTTAGTCTGCCGACCCCAGTATGTTTACTCAAAGCGGGACAGTCGCATAGCAAGTGCTCAATACTCTCCACTTCTTCCTCATCTCCGCAGCTTCTGCAGAAGTCATTGGAGTCAATACCCAATCTTCGCCGATCAGTCAGTGTCCCGTCAGAACTGATACTAACGTAGACAATCTTTATCTCTCTACTGCGTGGAGATATTTTGACCTTCTCAGGTCATACCTTGGCCAGATAGATGGCCGACTTCTATGAAATACCATTTGTATACCCTCCACCATAGGATGGGGTATATTCATTTTTCCACTTCGTTTGTAGCACCACTAAATATTGATCTGCCCGTCGCTAAAGCAGCCTCAGCGGCTCTATTGCTGCGCCTGTCCACAGGCGCAGTAGACATCGTCCTGATACAGGAGCCCTACGTAGTGGGAGGAAGGGTGTGTGGTATTAGGACACCCAACTTTAAACTGCTTGTGGCCAACTGTGAAGGCACTCCAAGAACCTGCATTTTGGCCAGGAAAGATCTAAGTATCTTTCTCCTGACTAATTTAAGTGGTAAAGACCAAACAGCTGCTAGCCTGGAGATCGGTAATCGCATATATTGGGTGGTCTCCAGCTACTTGCCTTATGAATCTGTAGTACCGACTGCTCTATTCAGGGAAGTAGTAGAAGAAGCAACGTCTGACGAGCTCGAGCTGATTATTGGCGCAGACACGAACGCTCATCATACTATCTGGGGTAGTACGGATATAAACAATAGGGGTGATTCGCTTCTTGACTTTATTCTAACTACCAACCTTAGTATTTGTAACATAGGTAATAAACCGACCTTCACAATTAAAGACAGACAAGAAGTACTCGACGTAACGTTTGCTACTGACCGGCTGTCAGACAAAATTATTGGGTGGAATGTACTGGACGACCACTCATTCTCTGATCACCATTATATTGAGTTCAAACTCGCGGAAAAAGCGTCTAAACCCGCCGTCCACAGAAATGTAAGGAAGACAAAGTGGCATCTGTATGAGAAGAATTTCAAGAAAGTCCTCAACTCTAAACTTCTGTACGAACCGAATGACAAAGCCGGTCTGGATAATCTGGTCGATCATATCACCATATCATTCAATAGATCCCTTGAAGAAGCCTGTCCAAAAACAAGGTACAAGGGTAAAACTAAACCCCAATGGTGGACTTCTGAGCTAACGGCTATGAAAAAGACCTGCAACAAGCTATTCAATAAGGCTAAATCTACAGGGATCGCTAATGATTGGGATGCTTATAAAGAGCAACTCAAGATCTATAAGAAGGAGCTTAGAAAGGCGCAAAGGCGCTCTTGGTATACCTTCTGTGGTGAAGTGGAAAAGGTCTCCGACGCCGCTAGGCTGAGGTAGATATTATCTGCTTCACCCTGTACAGTGGGATATTTACAGGATGAGGCAAATAACTGGACCAAAAACAGCGAGCAGTCGCTCAATGTACTGCTCGACACACATTTCCCGGGGAACTCTGTAACAGAACCCGAGGATCAGCAGGACCAACAAGAGTGCGAGTGGACTGCGAGCGTCGCTAGCTTCTTGACTGAGAGATCCAGAATAAGCTGGGCTATTAACAGCTTTGAGCCCTTCAAGTCACCTGGACCAGATGGCATCACTCCAGCAGAAATGCAGAAAATGTTAAAGTACATTATCCCCTGGCTGGAGAAAATTTATGTAAGCTGTATCAGGCTTTCATACGTCCCGAATCGATGGAGGGATACCAAAGTGGTATTCATACCTAAAGCAGGAAAGATTTCACACACTAGGCCAAAAGACTTCAGACCAATTAGCCTATCCTCCTTCCTATTGAAAGGTCTGGAAAGACTTTTAGATCATTTCATTAGGGAAAATCTGGATACAAAACTCCTGTCCGGGAACCAACATGCTTACAATAAGGGCAAGTCTACAGAATCAGCCCTGCACGAACTTGTGAGCACTATCGAATCGTCCCTGCATTTCAAGGAATTCACCATGGTGGCATTTCTTGACATAGAAGGGGCTTTTAACAACATTCACTCAGATGCGGTAGTTGCGGCACTCTCACATCTAAAAGTTAACACTAGTTTAATTAGACTAATTAAACTAGTGTTAACTAGTCTGCTCACCAGAAGACGCATAACAGCATGTCTAGGGTCCACAACTCTAACAAGGTATGTAAACAGAGGGACCCCGCAAGGAGGAGTACTGTCTCCACTAATTTGGAACCTAGCTGTGAATGAAATCCTGCTAGATCTAGAACGTTGTGGCTGCAAGGTCGTGGCATATGCGGACGACGTGGCAATCGCAGTGAGTGGCAAATTCGTAAACGTCCTCAGAGACATCCTACAGGTGGCTCTGAACAAGTTGGCTAGATGGGCCAGAAGCAGCGGTTTGGGCGTTAACCCCAACAAGACAGAATTGGTTCTCTTTACTAGGATGAATAATGTCCCACATGTGGACCCTCCACCTCGGATAAATGGAACAGATCTAGTCTTTTCTGAAAGTGCAAAATTTTTAGGAATAATTCTAGATAGGAAAATGTTATTTAGACTTAACGTATTGGAACGTGTAAGGAAGGCCAACGTCGCCTTATATTCCTGCAAAAAGGCTGTAGGGTCGCGGTGGGGACTCTCTCCTAAAATCGTCCACTGGATATATATAGCAGTAGTTCGTCCAATACTGTTATACGGTATTGTGGTATGGTGGACGGCAACTGACAAACTAACCATTACCAACTTACTAACAAAGGTTCAGAGAACTGCCTGCCTGAGCATAAGCGGAGCCTTAAGGACTACAGCGACCGAGTCTCTACAAGCCCTACTCCATATACTGCCGATTAATATTGTGGCGAGAGAAGTTGCAACCAAAGCGGCAATAAGATTAAACTGCCTATCAATGTGGAGGTACAAGAACTATGGTCACATGAGGATATCAAAGTGTAGTGCTATGGTAACCGACCGAGTGGACTATATACCAACTGTGTACACCTTCGAGAGAAATTACATCACTATGATTCCCGCCAGAGATGAATGGGTCGGCAGAATACCAGGTAATAGAGACCATCTCCACTTTTACACGGATGGTTCGAAGCTTGATGAAAAGGTTGGTTTCGGAGTACACTGTGAAGAACTTAGTCTGGATATAGCTCACAGACTACCAGATACCTGCAGTGTCTATCAAGCCGAAATAATGGCAATATGGGAAGTCGCCAAGTGGCTGAGTCGCAACCAACACTGGCGTTGTCATTTACTCGGACAGCCAGGCTGCCATCAATTCTCTGGACGCAACATCCCTAAATTCACAAACAGCCCTCGACTGCCGCAGATCTCTTAATGAGATGGCTGAGCAGTTTAATATACACCTCATATGGGTGCCTGGGCATAGGGATATCCCGGGGAACTGCAAAGCCGATGAACTTGCTAGGAAAGGGACGACATTACAAATTCTCGAAGAATTTGCATATATTGGTGCGCCACTATCCACGTGCAAGCTTTGGCTTAGGCAAGAGGCAATCAGGCAGTCCAACGAAAGATGGACAGAAATCGGCACCTGCAGGGTAGCTAGACAAATCTGGCCAAGGTATGACCTGAGAAGGTCAAAATATCTCCTCGCACTAGAGAGGAAACGATTGTCTACATTAGTACAGGTTGTGACGGGACACTGCTTGATCGGCGAACACGCCAAAAGATTGGGTATTGACTCCTATGACTTCTGCCGAAGCTGTGGAGATGAGGAAGAAGTGGAGAGCATTGAGCACTTGCTTTGCGACTGTCCCGCTTTGAGTAAACGACGACTGGACATACTGGGGTCGGCCTTTTTAGGCAGCCTAACAGATCTTTCCAGTACTGATATTCGTACTATCGATAAATTTATATATCAAACAGGTTGGTTTCGATGAGGGGCATTTCAGCCCGTGGTAACACTAGGGACCTAAACTGGTCTATGTGAGCTTGTAAAAAAATACGGCTGCCACCCTAACCTAAACCTAAACCTAAAAATATTGATCTGAGACCCCATAAAGTATATATTATTAATCGTCGTAAAATTCTATGACGATTTTGCCACTTCGTTTGTAGCACCACTAAATATTGATCTGAGACCCCATAAAGTATATATATTATTAAACGTCGTAAAATTCTATGACGATTTAGCCATGTACGTCTGTCCGTCCGTCCGTTTGTTGTAATCACGCTATAATCTATAAGGCTGAGGGCAGAGCCAGAGCAAGAAGCAGTTTTGTTGCGTGAGCGTACAGCGGCTGAAAAGTGTTTTCTGTGTTTTCTTATTAGAAAGTCAAACCGAATGCGATACTCTCAGCAAGACAGCGCGTTTTGAAGCGTTTCTAGCTTAGTTTTGCTTCTTCAGAATACAAATGCAAGAAAGAAAGAGAAAAAACAAACATTTTCAATCTGCTTTCTCACTTCAACACATGTGTATATTCTCTCTCTCTATCTGCAGCCGGTATGACATGTTGCGTCGTTGTTTTAGCAGTGGCTTTGAGCAATTTTCGCATTGCTTTGCTTCGGTGTGCGGTCTGCCTTCAGCCTATTACTTGAGCTAGGTGGCTGAAATTTGGTACATATACTTTTAATATCTGCAGGTATATTGGGTATATGTTTAACGGTATATCGTTAGCGCTCAGTACTCTTACTATTGTATCGCATATTGTTTCAGCTGTTTAATCAGTTAATAGCTATAAAAATCTGTCCCGGAACTTTCCATCAGCCCAATTCGTTCCAATTTGAGGTTTTTGTGGCGTTACGAAGTCAAATGTAGAGGAACCTTTGTGGATAGATTTTATTCATATACAAAGGTATATGAATTTAATTTTTATAAATATTATAAAAATTAAAAACCATTCAACACATATATTTTCTTTTTATTTCTTAAATTTTATTTCATAATAAAGGCAAGCTGAGAAGTGGTTCTAGACTGGTCCATAACCAAGAGAGCATTAACTAATTCTACATAAGGACTGCGCACGAAAAAAATGATTTATGGTTTTAGCCTTAGAACTTTTTTCCTATTCCTTTTTTAAAGGCGCCATTTTTCGTTTTTGCTACGTCAATGTCATCAAAAAACCACATGGGAAAATTTGCTTAATCGACCAGTTATTTATTTAAATATGGATAGCCAATAAAAAGTACGTGAAAAGGCAACCTGGCGGAGGTAGAAAAAGGGTGTTTTCAAGGTAGAAATTAAAAAAAGAATTATGAACCAATACTTAGATTTCGAAATATGGAAAGGAATTTTCTGTAAAAGTGTGATTGCTGAATCATGGTGAGATTTACGTGTTATCTTACTTTTTTTAAATACAATGGAAGGAATTTTATATTTCTGATAGTAGGGGAATATTGCAGAAGATTTCCGTGTATAAAAGAAGTAAAAGTTTCCCCAAAACTTGTTAGTATAGCTAGATATTTGCACATGTGGAGAAAGAAACAGCATATTCCTAGCCATGGGAGCCATAAATACTGAATTGTATCTCAAAGAGTGCCTACTTAAGGGGTTACATCCATTTATAAGAAAATACGACGTCTCTAAAATTTTCTGGCCCAATAAGTGGTACCAGCCGAATAATTTTTTATTTGTACGAAAGGAGGCTAATCCAACTAACTGCCCGGAAGTACCACCAAAGGAAATAAATTCGGCATTAATTAAAAGGACGCGAAATACCACAAAAATAGAAGCAAATTAGTCACTTAGTTGAAAAGAATGTGTGCCACATGCTCCAATAAAGTACCAAACACAACTATTAAAGTCTGATGAGAGGGATATCAGCAAAACTCGAAATTTTTGTAAAAAAAAAACAACTCAAAATTTATAATAAAAATATATAAAAATGGAAAAATGTTTGTATGTTTGTATGTATGTATGTATGCTAGACTCTGAAACCATTGGACCGATTTTATTTGTTTTTCTTTTGTTTGAAAGGTTCTTTGTCAGAGATGGTTAAGGAAAATTTTTTTTTAAAAAAGTGGGCGGGGCAAGAATGGGTGTGGCATTACTTAAAATCAGAATATCTCAAAAAGTGTTGACCCTTGAAGAATGAAATTTGGAACACACGTTAGTGGAGTTATTTTCTAAAACTTCAATAATAAAGGGAGGGATCGGATTAGTGGGTGTGGCAAAAGAGGGCGTAGCATTAGTTAAACATTTGTTATCTCAGAAACTGTTGACCGTAGGTGAACGAAATTTGGATGGTAAGTTATTGGAGTCAATATGAGTAATTTCACCAAAAGTGGGCGGGATAGAATAAGTGGGTGTGGTATTATATAAAATTCGAATATCTCTGAATATGTTGTTCGTAGAACACAATTTGAAACACACGTTAGTGGAGTTACTATCTAAAACTTTAACAAAAATTGGCACGATCGGATCAGTGGGTGTGGCAAAAGTGGGCGTAGCATTAGTTAAACATTTATTATCTCAGAAACTATTGACCCTCGAAGAACGAGATTTGGATTGTATGTTGTTGGAGTCAATATTTAGTACATTTACCAAAAGTGGGCGGGATACAATAAGTGAGCCTGGCAAAGGGAGTGAAGATAAAGTTAAAAGTTATAGTCAAACAGTCGAGACAACAACCCTTGGGAATATGTGTTATACTGGCATCCATAGTCAAAGTTAAAGTCAAACTGACTCTATAGTCAAAGTTATAGTCAAACTGACTGTATAGTGAAAGTTATTGTATAGTCAAGCATAAATATGATAATTTTGATATGGTTCTTTCTATGATTTCTATGGTTTAAACAAATTTATATATATATATGAGAGATGACTAATCAATTTTTTTGCAAAGCTATTCCGGAGTAAAATAATGCAAAATTACAGTACATCGGTATGTAAATTATGACAAGATTGAGATATTTTTTTGTCCTCTAAAGCCAAACTAAGAAATGTGAGTGGGAACTAATGGCTATTCCGAATAGATTAGGGGAAGCAAAATAATACAAAAATGCAGAAATATTATGACGTGCGTAAAAAAAAAAGTTAACTGAACTTCAAAGTCGGTATATAATTAGTGGTAATTTTGAAAATTTGCATTGTCCCCCCAAAAAAAAAACTATGATGTGTGAATGGGATCTGATCATTGTTCAGGATAGCTGAGAGGGAGTACAATAATACAAAAATCCAGAAATATTAGGATGTGCGTCAAAAAAAAAAGTTAACTGAACTTCAAAGTCAGTATATAATTAGTGGTAATTTTGAAATTTTGCATTGTCCCCCAAAAAAAAAACTATGATGTGTGAATGGGGTCTGATCATTGTTCAGGATAGCTGAGGGGGAGTACAATAATACAAAAATCCCGAAATATTAGGATGTGCGTCAAAAAAAAAAGTTAACTGAACTTCAAAGTCGGTATATAATTAGTGGTAATTTTGAAATTTTGCTTGTCCCCCAAAAAAAACTATGATGTGTGAATGGGGTCTGATCATTGTTCAGGATAGCTGAGAGGGAGTACAATAATACAAAAATCCCGAAATATTAGGATGTGCGTCAAAAAAAAAAGTTAACTGAACTTCAAAGTCGGTATATAATTAGTGGTAATTTTGAAATTTTGCATTGTCCCCCAAAAAAAAACTATGATGTGTGAATGGGGTCTGATCATTGTTCAGGATAGCTGAGAGGGAGTACAATAATACAAAAATCCCGAAATATTAGGATGTGCGTCAAAAAAAAAGTTAACTGAACTTCAAAGTCGGTATATAATTAGTGGTAATTTTGAAATTTTGCATTGTCCCCCAAAAAAAAACTATGATGTGTGAATGGGGTCTGACCATTGTTCAGGATAGCTGAGAGGGAGTACAATAATACAAAAATCCCGAAATATTAGGATGTGCGCCAAAAAAAAGTTAACTGAACTTCAAAGTCGGTATATAATTAGTGGTAATTTTGAAAATTTGCATTGTCCCCCAAAAAAAAAACTATGATGTGTGAATGGGATCTGATCAATGTTCAGGATAGCTGAGAGGGAGTACAATAATACAAAAATCCAGAAATATTAGGATGTGCGTCAAAAAAAAAAGTTAACTGAACTTCAAAGTCGGTATATAATTAGTGGTAATTTTGAAATTTTGCATTGTCCCCCAAAAAAAAACTATGATGTGTGAATGGGGTCTGATCATTGTTCAGGATAGCTGAGAGGGAGTACAATAATACAAAAATCCCGAAATATTAGGATGTGCGTCAAAAAAAAAGTTAACTGAACTTCAAAGTCGGTATATAATTAGTGGTAATTTTGAAATTTTGCATTGTCCCCCAAAAAAAAACTATGATGTGTGAATGGGGTCTGACCATTGTTCAGGATAGCTGAGAGGGAGTACAATAATACAAAAATCCCGAAATATTAGGATGTGCGTCAAAAAAAAAGTTAACTGAACTTCAAAGTCGGTATATAATTAGTGGTAATTTTGAAATTTTGCATTGTCCCCCAAAAAAAAACTATGATGTGTGAATGGGGTCTGATCATTGTTCAGGATAGCTGAGAGGGAGTACAATAATACAAAAATCCCGATATATTAGGATGTGCGTCAAAAAAAAAAGTTAACTGAACTTCAAAGACGGTATATAATTAGTGGTAATTTTGAAATTTTGCATTGTCCCCAAAAAAAAAACTATGATGTGTGAATGGGGTCTGATCATTGTTCAGGATAGCTGAGAGGGAGTACAATAATACAAAAATCCCGAAATATTAGGATGTGCGTCAAAAAAAAAAGTTAACTGAACTTCAAAGTCGGTATATAATTAGTGGTAATTTTGAAATTTTGCATTGTCCCCCAAAAAAAAAACTATGATGTGTGAATGGGGTCTGATCATTGTTCAGGATAGCTGAGAGGGAGTACAATAATACAAAAATCCCGAAATATTAGGATGTGCGTCAAAAAAAAAAGTTAACTGAACTTCAAAGTCTGTATATAATTAGTGGTCATTTTGAAATTTTGCATTGTCCCCCAAAAAAAACTATGATGTGTGAATGGGGTCTGATCATTGTTCAGGATAGCTGAGAGGGAGTACAATAATACAAAAATCCCGAAATATTAGGATGTGCGTCAAAAAAAAAAGTTAACTGAACTTCAAAGTCGGTATATAATTAGTGGTAATTTTGAAATTTTGCATTGTCCCCCAAAAAAAAAACTATGATGTGTGAATGGGGTCTGATCATTGTTCAGGATAGCTGAGAGGGAGTACAATAATACAAAAATCCCGAAATATTAGGATGTGCGTCAAAAAAAAAGTTAACTGAACTTCAAAGTCGGTATATAATTAGTGGTAATTTTGAAATTTTGCATTGTCCCCCAAAAAAAAACTATGATGTGTGAATGGGGTCTGACCATTGTTCAGGATAGCTGAGAGGGAGTACAATAATACAAAAATCCCGAAATATTAGGATGTGCGCCAAAAAAAAGTTAACTGAACTTCAAAGTCGGTATATAATTAGTGGTAATTTTGAAAATTTGCATTGTCCCCCAAAAAAAAAACTATGATGTGTGAATGGGATCTGATCAATGTTCAGGATAGCTGAGAGGGAGTACAATAATACAAAAATCCAGAAATATTAGGATGTGCGTCAAAAAAAAAAGTTAACTGAACTTCAAAGTCGGTATATAATTAGTGGTAATTTTGAAATTTTGCATTGTCCCCCAAAAAAAAACTATGATGTGTGAATGGGGTCTGATCATTGTTCAGGATAGCTGAGAGGGAGTACAATAATACAAAAATCCCGAAATATTAGGATGTGCGTCAAAAAAAAAGTTAACTGAACTTCAAAGTCGGTATATAATTAGTGGTAATTTTGAAATTTTGCATTGTCCCCCAAAAAAAAACTATGATGTGTGAATGGGGTCTGACCATTGTTCAGGATAGCTGAGAGGGAGTACAATAATACAAAAATCCCGAAATATTAGGATGTGCGTCAAAAAAAAAAGTTAACTGAACTTCAAAGTCGGTATATAATTAGTGGTAATTTTGAAATTTTGCATTGTCCCCCCAAAAAAAAACTATGATGTGTGAATGGGGTCTGATCATTGTTCAGGATAGCTGAGAGGGAGTACAATAATACAAAAATCCCGAAATATTAGGATGTGCGTCAAAAAAAAAAGTTAACTGAACTTCAAAGTCTGTATATAATTAGTGGTCATTTTGAAATTTTGCATTGTCCCCCAAAAAAAACTATGATGTGTGAATGGGGTCTGATCATTGTTCAGGATAGCTGAGAGTTTTTTGGAGGTACTCGGAGGCAAATCGGAGGTACTTATATATGGGAGCTATATGTAAATCTGAACCGATTTTAACCAACTTCAATGGGGATCGTCCTTGAGCCTAAAGAAAGCTATGTGTAAAGTTTCGTTGAGATCGGACCATAATTGCGACCAGTACTTTGATTACAAGAATACACTTACAGACAGACAGACAGACATAGATAAATCGACTCAGAAAGTGATTACAAGTCGATCGGTATAATAAACATTGGGTCTATATCTTCTCCTTTTGGGTGGTACAAACAAATGCACAAAGTCATAATACCCTGCACCACAGTGTGGTGTAGGGTATAATAACACCGAAAAAACACGAAAAGATGAGAACAGTAGGAATCACAACAAGCTAGATGCTATATATGGACCGATATCGTCCATTTTCAATCCCAAGTTACCTGCAGCTAAAAGAAGTATCTATACCAAAATTCAGCCACCTAGCTCAAGTATTATGGATTGTAGCGTGATTACAACAGACGGACGGACAGACGGACATGGCTAAATCGTCTTAGAATTTTACAAAATTCGCATTTTTGTAAGGCAAACTCAAAAATTGTAAATTTTGAGTTATGTCACTTTAGAGGTGTTACAAACGGAGTGACAACATGAATATACCCCCATCCTATGGTGGAGGGTATAAAAAATAATAAATATTTATAATTACATAAAAACAAGTTAGAATGTTCAGTCGGGTAAACAGACCTATGAATCCCCTCACCTTGAGTCAAAAAAAGTAAATTTATTTATTTTTTTGTTTTAATTAAATTGTTATCAATTTAAATTGCATATAGTAACTTTAAAGTAGTTGGGCGAAGGCCGATTTTTTTTTCAAAAAGTAAAAAAATAGAATTATATGACTTTTTAAAGAAAATTCTATTACGCAAATTTTCATAGAAGTGTACAGAAGTGAACAATACTACAAAAATAATGTGAGAAATGACACCAAAGGAAGAAGGACAAAGAAAAACATGACTCAGTTCCTCACCTAAAAGCTATCGAACTAATGACAGCATTCTTGTAAAAGTAGTACGAATAGATAATAATGAGCCATTATTATTTTACATCCGACCTATACGAAATTCGGCAGAGAAAATTCTCTTATTACATGAAAAAATACTGCGCAATTCGGGGAAAATCGGTTCAGATTTAGATATAGCCCCCATATATATGTTCCACCCGATTTAACATTTAAGCGCTGTAGAAATCGTGTTTTATATCCGATCAGTACGAAAATAGGCAGAGAGAGTTTGCTTATTACATGTATGAACACTGCCAAATTCTTATCGCAATGCCCATTTTCGCATTGGTAGGTAGGTGTAGGGTATTATATAGTCGGCCCCGCCCGACTTTCTGTCTTTCCTTACTGGTTTTATATTCGACCTTTGTATTTATTAAATTTTGATTGTTTTTGATTGATTTTAAAATAAAAATTTAATTTTTATTTTATTTCAAGTTTTAAACTGCATTATGTAGTCGATAAGTTAGACAGCAGAATAGTACAAAATATATCCGTTAATGTACCCCCGTCCAAAAAGTTTAAAAAAGACTTTCATGACTCCAACTTTTGTAAGGAAATTAATTCTGGTTTTTTACTAACTTATTGTTCTAAAACTCCCCTTTGGCTCCCCAAAAGTGCAGACAGACCTGAGTCGGAACTCTTCGTTTAATTTTGGGGGGCCATGAAAAATACCGAAATAACCACTACTGTCATACTGATATTTTTGGTCGATTTTCTCGAAAATGTACGCTCAGACCAAAATTTCTGCACTTCTGTGTTCTTATACTCCCCTTTGGCTCCCCAAAAGTGCAGGCAGACCTGAGTCGGAACTCTTCGTTTAATTTTGGGGGGCCATGAAAAATACCGAAATAACCACTACTGTCATACTGATATTTTTGGTCGATTTTCTCAAAAATGTACGCTCAGACCAAAATTTCTACACTTTGGTATTATTATACTCCCCTTCGGCTCCCCAAAAGTGCAGACAGACCTGAGTCGGAGCGTACTCCGTCGGAGTCGGACCGGAGTCGGAGCGTTATTGTACTCCCTCTCAGCTATCCTGAACAATGATCAGACCCCATTCACACATCATAGTTTTTTTTTGGGGGACAATGCAAAATTTAAATAAATTACCACTAATTACATACCGACTTTGAATTTCAGTTAACTTTTTTTTTGACGCACATCCTAATATTTCTGGATTTTTGTATTATTGTACTCCCTCTCAGCTATCCTGAACAATGATCAGACCCCATTCACACATCATAGTTTTTTTTTGGGGACAATGCAAAATTTCAAAATTACCACTAATTATATACCGACTTTGAAGTTCAGTTAACTTTTTTTTTTGACGCACATCCTAATATTTCGGGATTTTTGTATTATTGTACTCCCTCTCAGCTATCCTGAACAATGATCAGACCCCATTCACACATCATAGTTTTTTTTTGGGGGACAATGCAAAATTTCAAAATTACCACTAATTATATACCGACTTTGAAGTTCAGTTAACTTTTTTTTTGACGCACATCCTAATATTTCGGGATTTTTGTATTATTGTACTCCCTCTCAGCTATCCTGAACAATGATCAGACCCCATTCACACATCATAGTTTTTTTTTGGGGGACAATGCAAAATTTGAAAATTACCACTAATTATATACCGACTTTGAAGTTCAGTTAACTTTTTTTTTGACGCACATCCTAATATTTCGGGATTTTTGTATTATTGTACTCCCTCTCAGCTATCCTGAACAATGATCAGACCCCATTCACACATCATAGTTTTTTTTTTGGGGGACAATGCAAAATTTCAAAATTACCACTAATTATATACCGACTTTGAAGTTCAGTTAACTTTTTTTTTTGACGCACATCCTAATATTTCGGGATTTTTGTATTATTGTACTCCCTCTCAGCTATCCTGAACAATGATCAGACCCCATTCACACATCATAGTTTTTTTTGGGGGACAATGCAAAATTTCAAAATTACCACTAATTATATACCGACTTTGAAGTTCAGTTAACTTTTTTTTTTGACGCACATCCTAATATTTCTGGATTTTTGTATTATTGTACTCCCTCTCAGCTATCCTGAACAATGATCAGACCCCATTCACACATCATAGTTTTTTTTTGGGGGACAATGCAAAATTTCAAAATTACCACTAATTATATACCGACTTTGAAGTTCAGTTAACTTTTTTTTTGACGCACATCCTAATATTTCGGGATTTTTGTATTATTGTACTCCCTCTCAGCTATCCTGAACAATGATCAGACCCCATTCACACATCATAGTTTTTTTTTGGGGGACAATGCAAAATTTCAAAATTACCACTAATTATATTCCGACTTTGAAGTTCAGTTAACTTTTTTTTTTGACGCACATCCTAATATTTCTGGATTTTTGTATTATTGTACTCCCTCTCAGCTATCCTGAACAATGATCAGATCCCATTCACACATCATAGTTTTTTTTTTGGGGGACAATGCAAATTTTCAAAATTACCACTAATTATATACCGACTTTGAAGTTCAGTTAACTTTTTTTTTTGACGCACATCCTAATATTTCGGGATTTTTGTATTATTGTACTCCCTCTCAGCTATCCTGAACAATGGTCAGACCCCATTCACACATCATAGTTTTTTTTTGGGGGACAATGCAAAATTTCAAAATTACCACTAATTATATACCGACTTTGAAGTTCAGTTAACTTTTTTTTTGACGCACATCCTAATATTTCGGGATTTTTGTATTATTGTACTCCCTCTCAGCTATCCTGAACAATGATCAGACCCCATTCACACATCATAGTTTTTTTTTGGGGGACAATGCAAAATTTCAAAATTACCACTAATTATATACCGACTTTGAAGTTCAGTTAACTTTTTTTTTTGACGCACATCCTAATATTTCGGGATTTTTGTATTATTGTACTCCCTCTCAGCTATCCTGAACAATGATCAGACCCCATTCACACATCATAGTTTTTTTTTTGGGGGACAATGCAAAATTTCAAAATTACCACTAATTATATACCGACTTTGAAGTTCAGTTAACTTTTTTTTTTGACGCACATCCTAATATTTCGGGATTTTTGTATTATTGTACTCCCTCTCAGCTATCCTGAACAATGATCAGACCCCATTCACACATCATAGTTTTTTTTTGGGGGACAATGCAAAATTTCAAAATTACCACTAATTATATACCGACTTTGAAGTTCAGTTAACTTTTTTTTTTTGACGCACATCCTAATATTTCTGGATTTTTGTATTATTGTACTCCCTCTCAGCTATCCTGGACAATGATCAGATCCCATTCACACATCATAGTTTTTTTTTTGGGGGACAATGCAAATTTTCAAAATTACGACTAATTATATACCGACTTTGAAGTTCAGTTAACTTTTTGTTTTACGCACGTCATAATATTTCTGCATTTTTGTATTATTTTGCTTCCCCTAATCTATTCGGAATAGCCATTAGTTCCCACTCACATTTCTTAGTTTGGCTTTAGAGGACAAAAAAATATCTCAATCTTGTCATAATTTACATACCGATGTACTGTAATTTTGCATTATTTTACTCCGGAATAGCTTTGCAAAAAAATTGATTAGTCATCTCTCATATATATATATAAATTTGTTTAAACCATAGAAATCATTGAAAGAACCATATCAAAATTATCATATTTATGCTTGACTATACAATAACTTTCACTATACAGTCAGTTTGACTATAACTTTGACTATAGAGTCAGTTTGACTTTAACTTTGACTATGGATGCCAGTATAACACATATTCCCAAGGGTTGTTGTCTCGACTGTTTGACTATAACTTTTAACTTTATCTTCACTCCCTTAGCCTGGCATTATATAAAATTCGAATAACTCAGAATGTGTTGATGATAGGAGAACGAAATTTGGAACACACTTTAGTGGAGTAATTATCTAAATCTTCAGCAGAAATTGGCGGGATAGGATTAGTGGGTGTGGCAAAATTGGGCGTAGCATAAGTTAAGCCTGTGTTATCTCTGAAACTATTGACAATAGAAGAATGAAATTTCGATCAATAAACATAACCTCATACAATATTGCTAATTTGTGCATTTTTGTACCAAATTTCCTTTATTTTCATCGCATTGGCGTTAAGTTGGCTGTAAACACAAAAACACTAATCATTCATTCTCAGCAGAAAGTTGTATCATTTGTGGCTATCGCGGCGATCAAGTCAAACAATGAGTGCTGTAATTTTGTGCATATGTATCTGGTGATAGTCTACGTGAATGGTCCAAAAAGGGGCGGGATCGGATCAATGGTCGGGGCCCTGCCAATATAAACCAAATTTTGAAATTGAGATATCCTGAACAATTTGTTAGCGAGAGTGCTGTAATTTTGTGTATATGCATGTGATGGCTGTCTTCGTAATTGCCCACAAAATGGGCTGGATCATAATTCTGAAATCTGGGGCAACGAAGTGGACCGGGTCCAGCTAGTTTATAATAAAAATGAATACTGCTCTATTTATAAGAGCGTAAATTCTGGATTAATCAGTCCACTCAAAAAAAGTTATTGAAAAAAAGTAAAATTTTTTCGTGCGCAGTCCATAATATCTTTTGTACAGCAAGTAATTGTTTTTTTTTTTTTTTTTTTTTTTTTTATTTTTTACGAACGTTCCCAACGCAGCCACTCTTACCCGCCCCTTCTGACCGCGGGGGCCACATCCCCATAACGTAGGGATTGCGTACACACCATGATCCGAACCATGGCGGGTTAACAGTAGAGGGTGGAATACCAGCTACAGAATATATATCAACAGCCGGTATGTACATACATGCATAAAAAGTGTTAACTTTGTTTAGTTAAATAAAGAACACACATAAAACAGAATTTCACTACTGATTTAAATAACATATGATTCTAGATTTCACTATATCTATTCCTACATTAAAGTCAATAATATCATATAAAGTGTTTATGCACATTCTACGGATAGGCTCTGCAGATGCGTAATTTGTACGTTGAAAATCAATATGCAATAATTGGTAATATCTGGAAGATCTGAATGGTACGTTAAATCTTATCTTAGAAAGCATGTATCCAGAAAGCACATCACAATTTATAACCTTCAATATCATTGTGGTGTTCAGCATAATACGTCTGCTCTTAAGAGTAGGCAAATCTTATCAAGCTCAACCTATTAGTATAGGGTGGAAGAACAAAATCACTATTCCAATGCAGGTGCCTCAAAGCAAAAAATTAAAAATTGTTTCTGAACGGACTCAATTTTATCAACATAAATCCCATATTGGGGGTCCCACACAACAGAACCATATTCTAGAATAGGTCTAACAAGTGTAGTATACAACTGTTTCGTTACATATGGATCCGAGAATTCTTTCGCCCATCGCTTAATGAAGCCAAGGACACCATAAGCTTTGTTCACCATTGTAATTATGTGATTATTGAAGTTAAGTTTAGGATCCATTAATATACCAAGATCCACAAAGGATTCAACAGTTTCTAAATTGGAACCAAGAAGACTGAATTTAGATGGAATCAATTTCGATCTAGAGAAACACATATGTTTACACTTCTTCAAATTAAGGTCCATGCAATTAATTTCACACCAATAACCAAAGTTGTCTAAGTCATTTTGAAGAAACAAAGAATCATCAGATGTGTTACGAGAATAAAATATCTTAACATCATCTGCATACATCAGTAATCTAGAACTAATAATTGAATCTGGTAAGTCATTTATAAATAGTAGAAACAGCAAAGGGCCAATATGACTACCTTGGGGTACCCCAGATGAAACCAAAATCGGACCTGAGAAGTAACTACCAAATTTAACAATCTGAACACGACTGTTAAGATAAGAGGATATCCAACTCAACAAGTTATTACTAAAACCAATGCGATTCAGCTTATACAGTAAGAGCTTATGATTAACTCTATCAAAAGCTTTACTAAAATCAGTATAAACCACATCTGTCTGATTACCAAGAACAAACTCATCAATTACCTGGGAGGTAAATTGAACTAAATTTGTCATAGTCGAGAGTCCCTTACGAAATCCATGTTGGAATGGACTAAGAATAGGTGAAACACTATGAGATAAAATCTCAGTGATCATTTTTTCACTGCATGTCCTAGGAGGAATCAATTGTCTCCAGCTGCATTCGTTTGGAACAGTTCTGGAGTAGTTTAGATATATTCCTGAAGGACTATACCAGAACTAGTTCCCTAGAACTAATTTTAAACTATTACATTCTGAACTATATCACAACTGTTCCAAAAGAAAGCAGCTGGAGACAATTGATTCTTTCTAGATATTATGTACAAAACAGTTGGAAGTGTGTCGATCCACGATACTTGTGAATGACACATTAAAGCTGGTTTAAAAGATCTATGTCATCTTTCAATCATTCCATTCGATTGTGGATGATAAGCCGTCGCACACTGGGACAAAATCTTAGAAGGCGGCCAAAAAATTTTATTTTTCATAGGAAAGTAAACCTTTCACTACCTCTGCATCCAAAAAGTTAAGCTCGTTGATCAATTATTTCCCTCCATACGGGGTGAACAAAAGCTCAGTTTTAGCGCAGACATCACTGATTTTAATTTTTTTAATAACTCATTACTTGTGTGTTTGGATTCCCTCACCAGACGTTGTATTTCCGACGTAGGTGGCAATGTCGGCGCATCGAATGGCAGATATATTGACGCTAGGTACATATTTCCATTACCTTGCCTCAGCACCGTTGCGTCCGATGTTGGCAACTCTGGAGAGAAAATAAAACATAAGTTTTTATGGCACAGAATACAAGTCCATGGACGAGTACCTGTGTTAGCGTAGAACAGGTTATAGTTCACATGGTTTAATCCAGTAACCTTGTTGCTAGTTGTCCATGGTTCCTGGATCAAAGCAATATGAACCCTGCCTTTATTTATGATGTCCATCAGAGCGTTGGATGCTGTCTCGCTCCGGTGGAGGATTATCTGGATGACATCAATCATTGTCCTTCCAGTAAAAGTTTCTTTTGGGAGTCTATCCTATCTGGTGGCACCCCCTCATTATTTGGTAGTGGGTCATTCTCCTTTCGTTCACTACCTATTACACCATCTTCCAGTCGACAATTTTAGGAGGCGGTGTTTTTTTTTGTCGCTCCCTCATTGTTTTGAATCGTTTTGTGGCTCTTTTTATTTTGATCACCACCTTTGCTGGGAACTCGGTATCATCCTTCCTATAGAAGACTTCCCACTTTCTCACGGAAAGTTTTGAATTCTGTTTGCCAATGATGTCGAGTATGTACTCTGATGAGAACTTACTAGGACATCCCTTAACATATAGGGTCGTTTTTATGAGTTCAGGAATATCGCTTTTCCTTACAAATTTTAGCTTTGCGCCGTCCCAAGGTGAGGGGAAGCTATCCACAAGTTTTACGAGGACACCAGCGCAGCGTTGTGATGCCAGCCTTAGCATCAAAACACCTCTCTCAAACTTGCAACTCATTACTTCGATTGGTGGTTCATCCTTAGATTCGAGGACGTATTCCGCTACCCTCGTATAGACCAAATCTTCGAAGTTACTCTTTTGGTCTTCGGCGATTCTGCCAGATGCACTACTGCTATCAATTATGGCGTAGCATAGATCGTCTCGAAAATGTTGTTTAGCTATATTAGAATAAGAAAAGTAAAATTGAAATAATTGAGAAAACTGCAGAGGCAAGCCCAAAATGTATAAAAAGGATTTTGAAGAGCATTTCAACACCAGATGAAGACGTAAAAGTTACACAGAAGAAGCGCTTGCTCTTTTGTTAGATTTAAAAATTTCTAAACACCAGTACACGGAATTGCGTAAACGAAGTAGAGAGAAAAATTGCAAATTGTTCCCTGAATACCGAGAAATTGTTAAGGTTAATCAAGAATGTTTACCTGCTAAATCTTCTATTCATATCAGACATTCTTCGGCAGAGGTTAAATTACAGGATCTTCTAAATCACACTGCCGAAAGTGTGATTCTCAAATTTAGATAATTTGAGTGCATATCAAAAATATGCAAAAAATATACAAGAAAAATTTTGCACAAAATATGGAAAATATATGCAAAACATGCAAAAAATATGCAAAAAATTTTGGCGATATATCAATCAAAAATGCAAAAAATCAGAAGGATATGTCAATAATATTAAAAAAATCATGTCACAAAAATGAAAAATGGGTGATTTCAAAAATCATCCAAAAAAATGGCCTAAATGGGAGAAAAGTATTGGGTAATTCAAAATGAAACCGACCAACTCTCAATATTTATACATTTAGATTTGCATGCTTACTCTACAAGACAATGGGGAATTATGGCCTTTTACCATTTGACCAATTTCATAGTGGTTTAGATTTTATAGGGTTCCAAAGTTGGTCATCTCCATTTTTTTTTAAATTTAACTATTTTGAAGTCGACATAACTTTTGAACGGAATACTAGATTTGAATGATATAAGTATCATTAGAAAGAATTTAACATCCTCTCTAAGAATTATGAATTCAGTTACCAACTTTTGTGTATTAAGGACTCAAAAGAACGAAAATGTCGTTCAACCTTGATTATAATAAAAAGCATATCTTAGTTTTTTTTGTTATATTTTTAGAAAAACACATATTTTCCCAAAAAATTTAAAATATTCAGGATTGGTTAAAAAGATGAATTAATTAATGTCCGTCCGTTTTTCAATTCGACTGAATGCTTCTTAAAATTTCGTACGTATGGGTAGTTCTTCTCAAGAGTCACAATTCAAAAACTAGATCTTTGTTAAATTCTCAGAAAATTTTTCGCGGAAATAAAAATATAAATAAAAAAAATGTAAAATATTGTCAATATGTACTCTACCGATGGTGGAAATTTTAGAGTAGGCACAACTTTCACCAAATTACAAAGAAAACAAACATAAAATAGTTGAAAACATGTACAATAATCTAATCTAAATCGAAGTACATTTGTTTTGCTAAACTAGTATTTGGCGTGTCCTCCCTTATTCTGAATGAATAAAAAAAAATGCGATTTGGCATTGAGTTTATCAAGTTTTGAATTGTTGTAATGTGAATTTCCGAGCAAAATTCCTTTATTGTAAATTTTAGCTCATTTATGTCGAGAATTGTCTTCCACGCTCATATACTTTTGCTGCGAGTATGACCCATAAATTTTTTATGGCAATAAATTAATATTTTTTTCCGAAAACCAAGCTTTCGTTCGATATGATGTGTGAATTTAAGCGTTGTCCTGCTGAAAAATTATGCCATCATCAAAATTTTTCATCAATATGTGTTAGTAAAACATCATCCTGCAATTCAATGTACATTTTCGAATTCATTTTGGTCGAATAACACACCAAAACAAATATTTTCTTTGTTCTTATGACCGTTCGGTAATTTTTATTATCTTTGTTGTTTAAACTGGGCTGTTTGGTCAGATATTTTTATGAAGTAAATAAAACTAATTTATTTCATGTTTCACTCAACGTTTCTTATTCCAGCGTCTCAAGAAAAATGAGAATGTTTGTTGCTGCGTTCAAACGAATGTCATATCAGAAATGCATTACATTTCAAAAGCAAGTGTAGTTGATATTAAAATTAAACCGTTATCCCAGTAAATGTACTTGATTTGCATTTCACGTTCAGTGTTGTAAAAATGAATATTGTAACTTTTCTTCATTTCATAAAAGTCTCAAAAAATAACCGCTTTACAAACATTTTTTTGATGCGCTCAAACGAATGTCCACCACGCTTGATAATTTGTGCAGTGTAATTTTTTATAGTACTTACAGTACAGTACGAAGTGGGCGATATTGCCACGCTCCTCCTACTACCTCTCACACAAATGGTAACATTTTTGTGATTTGTTAAATCTCTTTATTTATATATTTACTTCAATGAATTTCTCATTTCTTACATTTAACAAAGTTGTTGCCATTTGTGTGAGAGGTACTATAAGGGGCGTGGCAATAACGCCCACTTTGTACTGGACTGTAGGTACTACAAAAACATTACACTGCACAAAATTTCAGTATTTGTATGCACTGGTAATAATGTTATAAGCTGTTAACTTTTTGTACAAATTGGTCACTTTATGTGGGGGTATCAAAAGGGGCATGGTTCTTTTTTGCCCAGCCTATAGAGACGGTAAAATGATTACTATGTATGAAATTTTACAGTATTCCCATGAGTAGTATAGAAGTTATAAGCGTTTTAACATGTCCAAAAATATTAACCATTTGTGGGGGAGGTACCACAAAGAGTAGGCTAATATGGTTGTCCATCAAACATAAACTGGGTTTGAATAAAATATTACCACGTACGAAATTTTAAGTCATTCGGTCACTCCTTTCAGGGTTATCGTTAGCACCAGTCAATCGAACTGACAAACGGACGGACATTAATTAATTCATATTTTTTTAAACCATGGAGAGCCAATGCTGATTTTTTTAAATTTTTTGGGAAAATATGTGGGTAATTTTTAAACATAAAACGAAAAAAATTGATGATACGCTTTTCAGGATAATCAAGGATTAATGACATTTTCGTCCTTTTGGTGTCATTAATGCACAAAAATTTATTACTTAATTTATAATTCTTAGAGAGGATGTTAAATCTTTCAAATGGTACAATATAGGACAATACATATTGGACTAACTTCATACTTCTGTTCAATCGCCAAAATCTGAAAAACTATCAATGACATATTCCAAAAAGTTTACCTATTATCTAAGAAATTTAGGTTTAGGTTAGGGTGGCAGCCGTATTTTTTTACAAGCTCACATAGACCAGTTTAGGTCCTTAGTGTTACCACGGGCTGAAATGCCCCTCATCGAAACCAACCTGTTTGATATATAAATTTATCGATAGTACGAATATCAGTACTGGAAAGATCTGTTAGGCTGCCTAAAAAGGCCGACCCCAGTATGTCCAGTCGTCGTTTACTCAAAGCGGGACAGTCGCAAAGCAAGTGCTCAATGCTCTCCACTTCTTCCTCATCTCCACAGCTTCGCAGAAGTCATTGAAGTCAATACCCAATCTTTTGGCGTGTTCGCCGATCAAGCAGTGTCCCGTCAGAACCTGTACTAACGTAGACAATCGTTTCCTCTCTAGTGCGAGGATTTATCTAGCTACCCTGCAGGTGCCGATTTCTGTCCATCTTTCGTTGGATTGCCTGATTGCCTCTTGCCTAAGCCAAAGCTTGCACGTGGATAATGGCGCACCAATATATGCAAATTCTTCGAGAATTTGTGATGTCGTCCCTTTCCTAGCAAGTTCATCGGCTTTGCAGTTCCCCGGGATATCCCTATGCCCAGGCACCCATATGAGATGTATATTAAACTGCTCAGCCATCTCGTTAAGAGATCTGCGGCAGTCGAGGGCTGTTTGTGAATTTAGGGATGTTGCCTCCAGAGAATT
Source organism: Eudasyphora cyanicolor (assembly GCA_963930755.1). NCBI lineage: Eukaryota > Metazoa > Arthropoda > Insecta > Diptera > Muscidae > Eudasyphora > Eudasyphora cyanicolor. The sequence continues at coordinate 95,675,778 of OZ005737.1, read as the reverse complement.
GATGGCAGCCTGGCAGTCCGAGTAAATGACAACGACAGTGTTGGTTACTATGTTGCGACTCAGCCACTTGGCGACTTCCCATATTGCCATTATTTCGGCTTGATAGACACTGCAGGTATCTGGTAGTCTGTGAGCTATATCCGGACTAAGTTCTTCACAGTGTACTCCGTAGCCAACCTTTTCATCAAGCTTCGAACCATACGTGTAAAAGTGGAGATGGTTTCTATTACCTGGTATTCTGCCGACCCAATTATCTCTGGCGGGAATCATAGTGATGTAATTTCTCTCGAAGGTGTACACAGTTGGTATATAGTCCACTCGGTCGGTTACCATACACTACACTTTGATATCCTCATGTGACCATAGTTCTTGTACCTCCACATTGATAGGCAGTTTAATCTTATTGCCGTTTTGGTTGCAACTTCTCTCGCCACAATATTAATCGGCAATATATGGAGTAGGGCTTGTAGAGACTCGGTCGCTGTAGTCCTTAAGGCTCCGCTTATGCTCAGGCAGGCAGTTCTCTGAACCTTTGTTAGTAGGTTGGTAATGGTTAGTTTGTCAGTTGCCGTCCACCATACCACAATACCGTATAACAGTATTGGACGAACTACTGCTTTATATATCCAGTGGACGATTTTAGGAGAGAGTCCCCACCGCGACCCTACAGCCTTTTTGCAGGAATATAAGGCGACGTTGGCCTTCCTTACACGTTCCAATACGTTAAGTCTAAATAACTTTTTCCTATCTAGAATTATTCCTAAAAATTTTGCACTTTCAGAAAAGACTAGATCTGTTCCATTTATCCGAGGTGGAGGGTCCACATGTGGGACATTATTCATCCTAGTAAAGAGAACCAATTCTGTCTTGTTGGGGTTAACGCCCAAACCGCTGCTTCTGGCCCATCTAGCCAACTTGTTCAGAGCCACCTGTATGACGTTTACGAATTTGCAACTCCCTACGATTGCCACGTCGTCCGCATATGCCACGACCTTGCAGCCACAACGTTCTAGATCTAGCAGGATTTCATTCACCGCTAGGTTCCAAATTAGTGGAGACAGTACTCCTCCTTGCGGGGTCCCTCTGTTTACAAACCTTGTTAGAGTTGTGGACCCTAGACATGCTGTTATGCGTCTTCTGGTGAGCAGACTTTGAATTAGTTAATCAAACTAGTGTTAACTTTTAGATGTGAGAGTGCCGCAATTACCGCATCTGAGTGAATGTTGTTAAAAGCCCCTTCTATGTCAAGAAATGCCACCATGGTGAATTCCTTGAAATGCAGGGACGATTCGATAGTGCTCAGTTCGTGCAGGGCTGATTCTGTAGACTTTCCCTTATTGTAAGCATGTTGGTTCCCCGACAGGAGTTTTGTATCAAGGTTTTCCCTAATGAAATGATCTAAAAGTCTTTCCAGACCTTTCAATAGGGAGGAGGATAGGCTAATTGGTCTGAAGTCTTTTGGCCTAGTGTGTGATATCTTTCCCGCTTTAGGTATGAATACCACTTTGGTATCCCTCCATCGATTCGGGATGTATGAAAGCCTGATACAGCCCACATAAATTTTCTCCAGCCAGGGGATAATGTACTTTAACATTTTCTGCATTTCTGCTGGAGTGATGCCATCTGGTCCAGGTGACTTGAAGGGCTCAAAGCTGTTAATAGCCCAGCTTATTCTGGATCTCTCAGTCAAGAAGCTAGCGACGCTCGCACTCCACTCGCACTCTTGTTGGTCCTGCTGATCCTCGGGTTCTGTTACAGAGTTCCCCGGGAAATGTGTGTCGAGCAGTACATTGAGCGACTGCTCGCTGTTTTTGGTCCAGTTATTTGCCTCATCCTGTAAACATCCCACTGTACAGGGTGAAGCAGATAATATCTTCCTCAGCCTAGCGGCGTCGGAGACCTTTTCCACTTCACCACATAAGGTATACCAAGAGCGCCTTTGCGCCTTTCTAAGCTCCTTCTTATAGATCTTGAGTTGCTCTTTATAGGCATCCCAATCATTAGCGACCCCAGTAGATTTAGCCTTATTGAATAGCTTGTTGCAGGTCTTTTTCATAGCCGTTAGCTCAGAAGTCCACCATTGGGGTTTAGGTTTACCCTTGTACCTTGTTTTTGGACAGGCTTCTTCAAGGGATCTATTGAATGATATGGTGATATGATCGACCAGTTTATCCAGACCGGCTTTGTCATTCGGTTGTACAGAAGTTTAGAGTTGAGGACTTTCTTGAAATTCTTCTCATACAGATGCCACTTTGTCTTCCTTAAATTTCTGTGGACGGCGGGTTTAGGCGCTTTTTCCGCGAGTTTGAACTCAATATAATGGTGATCTGAGAATGAGTGGTCGTCCAGTACATTCCACCCAATAATTTTGTCTGACAGCCGGTCAGTAGCAAACGTTACGTCGAGTACTTCTTGTCTGTCTTTAATTGTGAAGGTCGGTTTATTACCTATGTTACAAATACTAAGGTTGGTAGTTAGAATAAAGTCAAGAAGCGAATCACCCCTATTGTTTATATCCGTACTACCCCAGATCGTATGATGAGCGTTCGTGTCTGCGCCAATAATCAGCTCGAGCTCGTCAGACGTTGCTTCTTCTACTACTTCCCTGAATATAGCAGTCGGTACTACAGATTCATAAGGCAAGTAGCTGGAGACCACCCAATATATGCGATTACCGATCTCCAGGCTAGCAGCTGTTTGGTCTTTACCACTTAAATTAGTCAGGAGAAAGATACTTAGATCTTTCCTGGCCAAAATGCAGGTTCTTGGAGTGCCTTCACAGTTGACCACAAGCAGTTTAAAGTTGGGTGTCCTAATACCGCACACCCTTCCTCCCACTACGTAGGGCTCCTGTATCAGGACGATGTCTACTGCGCCTGTGGACAGGCGCAGCAATAGAGCCGCTGAGGCTGCTTTAGCGTGATGGAGGTTAATCTGTAGAATTCTTACCATCATTGGTAATTGACAGATTAACATCCACCCCGACAAGGGTGTTATCGAACTCTTCGTCCGTATCGTCGAGAAGCATGTCCTCGCCAGATGCGTCAAAGAGTCCGGAGACTCCCCTCAGCCTCTCTGTTTACCAAAAATCAATTTACCAAAAATTGGAAATTTGGTTGCTTACATTTTTTGAAACTAAAAATTTATTTCACAAAAACAAAGAGGTCCAAAATTCCCACGACAAAACATATTGGACTATGCATTTCTACTAAGATTTTATAGAAAAACATTTATTATCAAGGACGGCGTTGCTTCTTCTTGCATGGAATCAATATGATTGCTTGTTATCTTTGTATCTATGGAGTTCCAAGCATCTGCAATAGCCTAATGCTTGGATAGCTTATTTTTATCACCACCAACTCTTTCTCGATTTATCTCTATGTTGACATTTGGGATTCAAGTCTACGGTTGATCTGGCCTCTCCATAACGTTAACCCCTTCCTTTGTAACTCAATTATTGAATCATTTCGCGATAATATTCGGGTGGTTGTCGTGAAACTGCCGTAATAGAGCAACATTGCCCTCAGCATAGGAAAACATAACATTCTCCAATATTTCGCAGTACATAAATCTGTACATAACTCCATTTATTGTATAGAGGAGTCCAACCACGTGTTACGAATCTTTTCATTAACACATTTCTGTTTATTTCATGTACTGTACATTTCCCTTTCAAACTTGGTTTAAACACACTGTCGGTAACCCTAACATAGTTTTGACATTTCTGTTTGTTACTTGACAGTTGTCTCTCCTTTTTATTCTCGTTCTTTTATTGTTATCTCTCCTCGTTAAGTTCTCTTTGATCATACAATTGGAAAGGTACCGTTACTTTCCATTTGGATGATGCAATACTAAGGAATAATTTCGTCACGTAGGCCGTAGATATAAAGGGAGGAAGAAAAGAAAAGACAGGCACTTGTGAATATGTTTTTGAAGAAATGGTTTAAGAAGTCGTTGATTAAAGAAAACAAAAGTATATGAACAGAATTAAAATAACTACCTATAAAGAAAGCAAAGTTGTAAAAGTGAAATATATAAAAGTATCATGAAGTGTAAATACAAATTAAATTAAAAAACTTACTAAATAAAATTGTTTATACAATTGTATAAGAATAACATAGATTAAAATAATATTAAAATAAGGAAGCACTGTTTAAATGAATTCATAAACTGATTAAGATAAAGTGTGTGATGACAACTTTTTCTGCAGCTGCGGCTCGTCTATTTTTCATTAATCGTGTGGAATATATAAATCATCGTATTTAAAATTGTGTAATACAAGAAGGCATACCATACATTGATACTATCCCTATATAATTGTCATGCAACAATTAAGACACTGTGCTTCAACGGATTTATAACATTTATAAAAAAAAACAACACTTAAGTGAAGAAAAAAGAGAATAACCAGCGAATGTGACAATGGTGAACATGAAACTGGCCCTAAAATCACCTAAAAGAATAACAATAAATTAATTAAAAACGTGTGAATGGAAAAGATAGAAACAAAATACTGCCGCAAATGCGATAAAATTCAATGCAAAAAAAGTCGAATTCCAGAGGAGTACGTTCAAAAGAAATCAGCTATATTGATTTTTCACACTAAAACCACAATCAACAAAAAAACAACTATTATGGTATGTTTTTATAAATAAAAAAAGAAAAAACAAAATCCATATTAAACAGAAGTGGAAACTACCTAGTGCAGAAAGTCAACAACCGCAAGCCAATGCCATCTCCTGATCCAGCTTCCAGTTCATCATCGTCGATACTTACAACGTAGTCATCATCATCATCCTTAACCCCACAACCAGGTTTAATTATAATTTTAGTCTAGAGTTGTAAGCCTTTTATATGTATGTATTTAGACATAAGAGTATCTTGGGCCCACTAATACTATATCCATGTTATTATTAAAATGAATTTTATTTTGAAAATGAAAATCTAAACTATTTTTCTTTGAGAGAGGCAGGTAAAGAATAGTTATTGTAGGTATAACGCAGTGAAAATTTTTAAGGGGCAGCATGAGACTTTGGGTACCCATGTTGCCAATGGCGTAGCTCTATTGAACTTTTGGGAGGGAATTCATGTACCCAGAATGACGTTACCATCCAGTTATTCCACTTCTGCTTATTTTCGGACAGCATAATTATTATTGGCTTATTTTTGCTCATTTCGTTTTGGTGATTTTTAAGGTATTTATTCTTATGATTACGCGACGAAGACTAGGGTCAAGAACCACATCACCTCTGGCAGAGCTAGCTAGCTTTTTTCAACCTTTATATACCTTAAGCCCAGTTCTTTGTACTTCCATCTGAATGTTAACAATTTTTAATAGCCCGCGCGTAACACACGTTACCGGAAAAGGATAACCAGACCATTTCATTGCCGCCTCAATGATTTACATACCCTTTATAGTATAAATTATTATTAACCGGTATACTTATGTATATACTGTACTAGCTGAACCCAGCAGACGTTGTCCTGCCCATTCTGTTTGGGATGTGATGTATTGGTTTGTTATTCATTGATATTTCATTCTAAAATGCATACATGCCGAGTTTCAGGAAAAAATCATCAAAAACGAATATTGACCATATGTCCACTAAAACCCCATCTACCGGTTAGAATAATACATACAAAAGAAAAACCACACATACATTTTAAATTTCAGCCAAATAGCTATGGAAATGCGAATTTTGCAAATATCTTGACCACTCCGCAACTTATCGCTGAGAAAATAATTCTAAAACACAAATGACCCCAAACTGAATATATTGTTCAATTTTCAGCCCATTTGCTTTTATGGTTTCGGAGATCATGTGTTACTAACAAACGTTCAAAGGATTTTATATATAAAGATATCATTCAAATCTGATAAAAAGTTATATCAACTTCAAAATAGCTAAAAGTGCCATATATTTAGGCACTTTTTTGGATGATTTTTGAAATCATCCATTTTTGTGTCATGAATTTTTAAATAGTATTGAAATATCCTTCAAAAATTTTTCATTTTTGATTTATATATCGGATTTTTTTGCATATTTAGCTATTTTTGGCATATTTACATTTCAAAGCAAGTGTAGTTGATATTAAAATTAAACCGTTATCCCAGTAAATGTACTTGATTTGCATTTCACACTCAGTGTTGTAAAAATAAATATTGTAACTTTTCTTCATTTCATAAAAGTCTAAAAAAAATAAACGCGTAACAAACATTTTTTTGATGCGCTCAAACGAAGGTTTAGGTTTAGGTTAGGGTGGCAGCCGTATTTTTTATACAAGCTCACATAGACCAGTATAGGTCCCTAGTGTTACCACGGGCTGAAATGCCCCTCATCGAAACCAACCTGTTTGATATACAAATTTGTCGATATTACGAATATCGGTACTGGAAAGATCTGTTAGGCTGCCTAGAACAGCCGACCCCAGTATGTCCAGTCGTCGTTTACTCAAAGCGGGACAGTCGCAAAGCAAGTGCTCAATGCTCTCCACTTCATCCTCATCTCCACAGCTTCGGCAGAAGTCATTGGAGTCAATACCCAATCTTTTGGCGTGTTCGCCGATCAAGCAGTGTCCCGTCAGAACCTGTACTAACGTAGACAATCGTTTCCTCTCTAGTGCGAGGAGATATTTTGACCTTCTCAGGTCATACCTTGGCCAGATTTGTCTAGCTACCCTGCAGGTGCCGATTTCTGTCCATCTTTCCTTGGATTGCCTGATTGCCTCTTGCCTAAACCAAAGCTTGCACGTGGATAATGGCGCACCAATATATGCAAATTCTTCGAGAATTTGTGATGTCGTCCCTTTCCTAGCAAGTTCATCGGCTTTGCTGTTCCCCGGGATATCCCTATGCCCAGGCACCCATATGAGATGTATATTAAACTGCTCAGCCATCTCGTTAAGAGATCTGCGGCAGTCGAGGGCTGTTTGTGAATTTAGGGATGTTGCCTCCAGAGAATTGATGGCAGCCTGGCAGTCCGAGTAAATGACAACGACAGTGTTGGTTACTATGTTGCGACTCAGCCACTTGGCGACTTCCCATATTGCCATTATTTCGGCTTGATAGACACTGCAGGTATCTGGTAGTCTGTGAGCTATATCCAATCTAAGCTCTGCACAGTGTACTCCGAAGCCAACCTTTTCATCAAGCTTCGAACCATCCGTGTAAAAGTGGAGATGGTTTCTATTACCTGGTTTTCTTCCAACCCATTCATCTCTCGCGGGAATCATAGTGATGTAATTTCTCTCGAAGGTGTACACCGTTGGTATATAGTCCACTCGGTCGGTTACCATAGCACTACACTTTGATATTCTCATGTGACCGTAGTTTTTGTACCTCCACATTGATAAGCAGTTTAATCTTATTGCCGCTTTGGTTGCAACTTCTCTCGCCACAATATTAATCGGCAGTATATGGAGTAGGGCTTGTAGAGACTCGGTCGCTGTAGTCCTTAAGGCTCCGCTTATGCTCAGGCAGGCAGTTCTCTGAACCTTTGTTAGTAGGTTGGTGATGGTTAGTTTGTCAGTTGCCGTCCACCATACCACAATGCCGTATAGCAGTATAGGACGAACTACTGCTATATATATCCAGTGGACGATTTTAGGAGAGAGGCCCCACCGCGACCCTACAGCCTTTTTGCAGGAATATAAGGCGACGTTAGCCTTCCTTACACGTTCCAATACATTAAGTCTAAATAACAGTTTTCTATCTAGAATTATTCCTAAAAATTTTGCACTTTCAGAAAAGACTAGATCTGTTCCATTTATCCGAGGTGGAGGGTGCACATGTGGGACTTTATTCATCCTAGTAAAGAGAACCAATTCTGTCTTGTTTGGGTTTATACCCAAACCGCTGCTTCTGGCCCATCTAGCCAATTTGTTCAGAGCCACCTGTAGAATGTCTCGGAGGACGTTTTCGAATTTGCCACTCACTGTGATTGCAACGTCGTCCGCATATGCCACGACCTTGCAGCCACAACGTTCTAGATCTAGCAGAATTGCATTCACCGCTAGGTTCCAAATTAGTGGAGACAGTACTCCTCCTTGTGGGGTCCCTCTGTTTACAAACCTTGTTAGAGTTGTGGACCCAAGACATGCTGTTATGCGTCTTCTGTTGAGCAGACTTTGAATTAGTCTAATCAAACTAAAGTTAACATTAAGATGTGACAGTGCCGCAATTACTGCATCTGAGTGAATGTTGTTAAAAGCCCCTTCTATGTCAAGAAATGCCACCATGGTGAATTCCTTGAAATGCAGGGACGATTCGATAGTGCTCACAAGTTCGTGCAGGGCTGATTCTGTAGACTTCCCCTTATTATAAGCATGTTGGTTCACTGATAGGAGTTTTGTATCCAGGTTTTCCCTAATGAAATAATCTAAAAGTCTTTCCAGACCTTTCAATAGGAAGGAGGATAGGCTAATTGGTCTGAAGTCTTTTGGCCTAGTGTGTGATATCTTCCCCGCTTTTGGTATGAATACCACTTTGGTATCCCTCCATCGATTCGGGATGTATGAAAGCCTGATACAGCCTACATAAATTTTCTCCAGCCAGGGGATAATGTATTTCAACATTTTCTGCATTTCTGCTGGAGTGATGCCGTCTGGTCCAGGTGACTTGAAGGGCTCAAAGCTATTAATAGCCCAGCTTATTCTGGATCTCTCAGTCAACAAGCTAGCGACGCTCGCAGTCCACTCGCACTCTTGTTGGTCCTGCTGATCCTCTGGTTCTGTTAGAGAGTTCCCCGGGAAATGTGTGTCGAGCAGTACATTGAGCGACTGCTCGCTGTTTTTGGTCCAATTATTTGCCTCATCCTGCAATTAACCCACTGTACAGGGTGAAGCTGATAATATTTTCCTCAGCCTTGCGGCGTCGGAGACCTTTTCCACTTCGCCACAGAAGGTATACCAAGAGCGTCTTTGCGCCTTTCTAAGCTCCTTCTTATAGATCTTGAGTTGCTCTTTATAGGCATCCCAAACATTAACGAATCAAACGAATGTCCACCATGCTTGAAAATTTGTGCAGTGTAATTTTTTTATAGATGATTTTTGAAATCATCCATTTTTGTGTCATGAATTTTTAAATAGTATTGACATATCCTTCAAAAATTTTTCATTTTTGATTTATATATCGGATTTTTTTTTTGCATATTTAGCTATTTTTGGCATATTTTGCATATTTCAAATATGCACAAAAAATGAAAAATATGCACCTGTTTTTCGATTCCTTTTTCTTTGAAACGAATTTTGGTCCAATCAGAATTTTTCTATCAAACCGCAAAAAAATATGCAATTGCATATAATCCGAGGTCTAGTGATAGCTTAACAATATCGACACAAATCCAAGGAAGTAAAAAGTTTCTTCCGGGATCTTTTGAGACATCACCGATTTCTGTCTGTGACTAGTATCCCAAACCTTTGTGAAAAATTTGTGTGTTTGTTTTTCTGAAAATTTGAGAGCTACACAACTGAGTATGCTTAACTGTATAGCCAGTGACATCCCTAATAAAGACAAACTATTTGCATACACAACTGAGTATGTTTAACTGTATAGCCAGTGACATCCCTAATAAAGACATACTATTTGCATACATACCTTATTTGCATTTTGTATCTTATTCTCTTTACTTTCGTCATCCTGTAAATCACCATCGCCTGTTTCTTTACTGAGACGGCTGCTATTTCTCTCTGAATGGTGCTCTTCGTCTTCATCGAAACCACATAATTCAATTGTATCCAAACGCGATGTTGGTCCACAACTGAACCACTCGGGTTCTTCGTTATGATTTTTATGTTGTTGTTCATATTTGTCTTCCGCTTCCCGATCCTTAGGATTAGACACAACCAAAAATCCTCCAGAAACAACACGCTTCACATAATTAGAACTTCCAATGTCCGTACGATCTTTGAGTTTATCATCCTGATGCGCTGCAGTAGCAACACCATTTGATACTGTATTAGATGATGAAGTGTGATAAGAATTATGTACTTCCTGATTACTAATCGTTCCATTGTCAAAGAACTGTAATAGTTTAAATTTACCGGTAACATTATCATCACCATTCATTTGATTATCTGATTGTCCGCTATCAGACGATTTCGTATGGTAATTTTGATTACTCTCCTGGTGTTGTGCTGGGTAGTTAGCCGACCACTTGGTGTGCTGAATTCGTCCACTTCCAATGCGACGCTGATTGGTTATGATTGCAGGATCCTGAAACAGAAATAATTGTATTTTTTACTTAAGGAAAGTACATTTTTCAAAGCACAACCCAAAAATTAAAGTCTATCATTCTCTTGGCTTGAATGTTGACTGCAAAATAGTAAACGTACACATTTTTCTGCTGTGGCTGTCTCTCAGTGTTTGCTTACAAAGTCAATAATAACAACTAAAAATTATAGTCAACCAAACGCTTGGCTTTGGCAGTCAACCAGTTCTTGCTTCTTGTAATTGCTTAACTGTGACCATCATTCTGTGTTTGCTTGGACAGCCAACAACAGTAAACATCGATGATTCCAGGAAGAAGTCAGTAAGAAAAGACAAAAGTCGAGCGGAAGCGACTATATTACACTACCTTGTTAGTAAAAAATAAATTGTCCAATATCTGAAACTCGAAGCATTCGAAAATACTTAAAAAATTGAGAATAATGTTACTAAAAAAGCATTGAAGGTTTTTAAGTTCGAAAGATAAAATTCATAAAAAAAAAACTCTACAAAGTTTTAAGGGGTTAAAGTTTTGTAGATTTTCAAAAAAAATTGTTATAAAAGTATGGAGAAAACAAACTTTAACGCATGAACATTTTTTTCATGGAGATTTTAGAATTTTGAAACGATCGGGGCGGAGCGCCTTGAATTGACCACATGCTTTCGCGACGTTGTGAAGATATTTGTTGGATTCGCACCAACATCAATACACAGGGCCACTCAATGCAGTATTTCAACGAACTAAAGAACAATATCTGATGTGTATTAAGGGAACTGTTGGATGATCCACGGATGGCGATTTTATCAGGCATGTCACAAGTTTTGTATGAAATTGGTTCATTTTCGTTTTTCAAAATAGTATCGATTTACTTTTGCTTCTACAGCTCTTGTACGTTTTCACGAAACCGAAAGAAAATGAAAACCGAAAAACACTATCAAAAATATGGCAGCATAGAAATCAGAAACAGCTGTTTCAGCCACCGCCGTCAACCATATCGGTTCGACTCCAGATTATCGCCCATGTGATGGCAATCGCATTTCGCCTAAAATTGGCGATTGTGATTTCAAGTCGCAAAATGCATGTTCTGAATTCTTTTTTACCACAACAATTTGGATTTATTTAAATCAAATTATTAATTACAATGATAAAAAACTACATCCATGTGTGCATTTTATTAAAATTTAATTTCGAAGACGATTAAAATTGAAGGGGAAATTTTTGCGTTTTGCGATTTGAACTCAAGCGATTGTCATCACATGGGCGTATGTTTGCCGACACTGAAAATAGTGAAAATAAATAAAACATATTAAAGCCAACAAAAAAATAAAATTGGCCAAAATCTTGGCTTGATTAATGTTTCTGTGTTTGCCCCTTTAAATATATAACAATTATTTTTATTAACTTTACATTAAAATAAAAACTTACATTTCATTGATCGAATCTTCTTTTTTTGTTCTTTCTTTTTTTAGTTTCAGGGTTGCATTTTCACTTACTTTTTTATTTATTTATTTATTTATATGAATTACAATACAAAGTAAATTTATATTCTAATTTTAAGGTCCAGGGAAAGGCCGGGTTACAAAGACCATATGGCTGAATTTCGCAGCGACAGACCAGAGCCTCTGGTGGGAAATGAACCCACGACCCCCAAACTCATAGGCGAGTACGCTACCAACTCGCCTACTGGGGCGCTCACACTTACTTTTTTATTTTTCCTGTTTTATGGTTGCTTTAGGGGAAATAACACTTCGAAGACCAAAAGTATTAACATTTTCGTACGAAAAGTATTTGAAATAGATTTTTCTGCTTGAAATTTATTCAAATATTATTCATACTTAATCTTTAGTAGATTTTTTTACTTTTCTGGAGTTTAAATACTAAAAACATAAATTTCACTTCAAATTTTGTGAACGTTTGTTTTCTGTAAAAGCTAAAAACGTTTTCAATTTCAAAAACGTAAATTCTTGTACGATTTAGCACTCTGTGACATGCCTGTATACATGCCAATGTCGACATATATCTGATTATAATGGAGGAAGATAAATTTGGTTCGTCCAAAAAACCTATTGAAATTTTCCATATAATCGAGCACTTTTGCCTGGTTCGCAGACGTTTGCAACTATTTGGTCTGGACTCGAGTATACGTCCCGGTTGGCTGACAGTTGGTCCAGAATTGACGAATTCCAAATTCTAATATTAATTCATAAAATTCTAATGGAAAATGTGCTGTTTAAACCTCTGATGAAAAATTGTGAGACATATATTGTAATTATATGAGAAGATATACAAACGCGAACCGATTCACGGATCAAGAAACAGTCTTTAGCTAATTTTAAAATAGAGAAATAATATTCCGTATCCCATTTTGAAAAATATCTTTGGTGGCCCGGTCTAATATAGATAGGTAAAGAGGGTTTTTTTAAGAGCTTTCGGATTTGATTTAAAAAACACATACAATTTATTGTGATTTCGTTTGTGCAAAAAAATGTAAAATTTTTTCTACATTTTACTCTTAAACCGCATTTTATGTTCGTTTGTAAAAATGGCGCAGCCGTATGAATGGGATTTGATTTCGTTTGTAAAATTATTACACTCCGCAAATACGAAAATATCGCATCCAGTTAGTCCAGTTCACGGTGTGGAGTATTACACCGTAAAAAAGAAGACTTCAGAACCATACCTAAACGAAAGCGTACATTCTTAATGCACTACCAGATGGTTGCGCAATAATGTAGGTATGGGTTTTACTCACGGCACGAGGGAGGGTACAGGGGGAATTTTTAAAATGTCGTAAAATAATGTGGTGACATTATTTTTCAGAAACGAAATCACCATTAGAGAAATGTATGAAATCTTTATTCGAATCGATAGAACTGTCTATATAATTCAATGTTTAAAAATGATTTCATGTAAATGCTGACCGCGGCTGCGCCTCAAATGGTTCATACCCTGGGTCCAATTTTTGCATACTCTCTCCAACATATCGGCGTCAACCGTTACGGGCTATCCCTATAGACATGGGCCTTATTATACCCCACAAAACATAATCTAAAGGCGTAAAATCGCACAATCTAGGCGGCCAACTGACCGGCCCCAAACGTGAAGTAAATTGTTCACCAAACTCAAAATTCTATAAAAATAAATAAATAAGTCGATTCAAGTCGAAAAGACACACACAACAATTGACATAATCCCGCTCATGTATTAAGAAGGCGTTTGGGGCATTTAATTCATGTCAGAAGTTTATGGCGCCAAGATGGGATTTGAAACCTAAATTTATTCATTAGCTTTACTCAGCAACCTTAAGGCCATAACGAGTTTTGATAAACATGTTAAAGCTCTGAGCAAGGTAAATAAAGTAGCTTTAGGTAATCTGCCAGGCGCAAATGAAATCTGCAATTGTTTTATTTATAAAAGAGTCTGCGCAACATACAATAACCCATTTTGGAACCACCTGTCTTTACAGACGTCTTTACAAAATGGAGGAGGGTTCTGGATGCGGCATTTTCTATTGTGAAATTAATTATGAGGACTACCGTCGCTTGCATAAACAATGCAGCATCTTCCAAGAAGAAAAAATACGAATGCTATAGCGGCTAAACTTATCTTGCTGTTGCAAATATAGCGTGATCCGTTTCGAGGTTCCCTACTTTTTTACAGAAAAAACACAGAAAATTCAAATTGAATGGGGAATGTTTATTATCATTTGAAAGAACATTCTTTGGCATTTATTTTTTGAAGATTATGTCTATCCAATGTTGGCCGCGGCTACGTCTCAGATGGTCCATCCGTTGAGTCCAATTTTCGATGACTCGTTCGAACATTTCGACTGCTAACTGGCGAATGACACGCGTGATGTTTTGCTACAAGGCCTGGATCGAAGCGGGGTTGTTCGCATAAACTTTAGACTTTACATATCCCCACAGGAAAAAAGTCTAACGGTGTGATATCGCACGATCTTGGTGGCCAATCGACCGGCCCAAAACGTGAAATTATCTGCTCACCGAAGTGTTCACTCAATAAATCGATTGATTGATGCGATGTGTGGGAAGTGGCGCCGTCTTGTTGAAACCAAATGTCGCCGAGATCACAAGCTTCAATTTCAGGCATCAAATAGTCGGTTATCATGGCACGATAACGGTCGCCATTGACGGTTACGTTCTCACCGGCATCATTTTTGAAGAAATGTGGACCGATGATTCCGGTACGTCGGATCGGGAATCGGTCAATGGCAAAAAGATAGCTCCTAACGAGAGCTAAAATATTGCTCATGTGTGTCAAGGTCGTGGGTCGACTGGAAAGTGTTTTTTTTATTTAAAAAAAAATGCACTTAGCGCAATTGGCGAACGATTATTGTGATAATAAAACTGAATAATTTATAAACGTTGTTCAGGCGTAAGTCTTTCCATGATAAAATGCCAAAGAATACTTAACAAAAATAACATGACAGCATGACACGACTCACACGTGATCTGTCAAAAAAAGGCTATTGAAAAAAGTGAAAAAAGTCTACTTAGATCACCCTTTATATAGAAGCTATATTTACTTTTTATTCAGGCTGCTTTAAAGACATTACTGAGTACAAATGTAAGGTCGAAGGTGATCAGCCGTTGTCGTGGAGAGCTAAATGTTCTCGAAGTAGAATATAGCTCTGCGCTGGGCAGATGACCACAAAAATATATTCGTAAAGCTGAGGATAAACTAGCCAAAACTGGAACCAATTCCTCGAGAAACGTCGAGGCTGATGTATAGCCATCCCTGCCGTTACTTTTTTGTATTATAATTATTATTTATTCCTTTTTACTCCCGACAGGAGCATAGGACCACTTTTTTGAATTAAAGTGAAATATAAACATGTTTGGTATCAGAGATGGAATTCGGTAAACGGATATGAACAAACTAAAGATCTTTGGGACGAAATGTCTTCACGGAATACGGAGAAACTGCTAAGTATAGACCAATCACATCTACGATTGATTGTGAGAATTGTTGATAGACAAAAAACCTTGGTAAGCACATGCATAGAATTAGCCTATAAAATGACGACTTCCGGGACTGGTTAGATACGAGTACGTCTTACGTGACTACAATGCGTTAATTACAGCCCGTTTCTGTATTTTGAAAATTTGCTTTCATTGGCCTGCCAGACGACAAACAGCAGATTTGGGTTTTACTAACGAACTATATTAAGGATAATGAACTCGTACGAAAATGTAATCATTTCAGTGTACATTTTGGTTTTACTATCTCTCCTCGCTGCCATCTAGGCGAACACAAATGTCAGATCGATGATAGGAACGAAGAAAGCAAAAATAAGTATATCTTTGTATATCAAATTCTTTGTACGTTTGTTAGTAACGCATGATCTCCGAAACCATAAAAGCGAATGGGCTGAAAATTGAACAATATATTCAGTTCGGGGTCATTTCTGTTTTAGAATTATTTTCTCCGCGATAAATTGCGGAGTGGTCAAGTTATTTGCAAAAATTCGCATTTCCACAGCGATTTGAATGATATTTAAAATGTATGTGTGGTTTGTCTTGATAGTTTGTACGTATGATTATAAACGGTAGATGGCGCTGTAGTGGACATAAGGTCAATATACATTTTGTTGATGATTTTTTTTCCTAAAACTCGGAATGTATGAATTTTTTAATGAAATATCAATGAATAACAAACCAGTGCATCCCAAACACGACGGGCAGGACAACGTCTGCTGGGGTCAGTATATAATTATGGTAAAGAAGAATAAGAAATGTGTGAAATGTATTAAGGGTGGTCACTGGTTGGTGGACGATATCGTTTCGGAAGCTACCAAGCAACCTCATCGGCACCTTGGACAAAATACCCTGTCAATAACATACAAAACACCAACAAGAAGTGTGGGGATGTATTAAGGTTGAGAAATACTGTCTGCAATGTTTTGGAGATATAGGACTTTGAAGTCTGTTCTCAATTATTTCATATTGAGCTGCTCTCATATTGTGCCAATTATTGACAGGGTATTTTGTCCAAGGTGCCGATGAGGTTGCTTGGTAGCTTCCGAAACGATATCGTCCACCAACCAGTAGTGACCACCCTTTTTACATTTCACACATTTGTTATTCTTCTTTTTTAAAGAAGGTTTGTTTTTCTGTTTAACAGAAAACAAAAACAACGATCTCGAACTCAATAGTCAAAAACAAAACTATGAAAAGTCACAACAGATCGAATAACAAAAACAAACAACAATGATGAATGAGGCAGAGTACGGCCGAACGTTTGTTGTCGCTGTAAGAAGCGACACTAACAACAAATCGTGTGCCTTCCCCGCAAATTGCAGGGACACACAAAAAACCAAACAAGAAGTTTGGGGATGTATTAAGGTTCAAAAATACTGTCTGCAATGTTTTGGAGATATGGGACTTCGAAGTCAGTTCTCAATTATTTCATATTGGGCTGCTCTCATATTGTGCCAATTATTGACATGGTATTTTGTCAAAGGTGCCGATGAGGTTGCTTGGTAGCTTCCGAAACGATATCGTCCACCAACCAGTGACCACCCTTAATACATTTCACACATTTCTTATACTTCTTTTTCAAAGAAGGTTTGTTTTTCTGTTTAACAGAAAACAAAAACAACGATCTCGAACTCAATAGTCAAAAACAAAACTATGAAAAGTCACAACAGATCGAATAACAAAAAAAATACTTACATAATACTAAAATTGTATACATTACGGCGGGTTGATTTGTATGGATGAAAAAAAAAATAAAAATCGTATAGCAAAAACGTAATCTACATTAAATTCTAAGAAAATTCTCCGAAGAAACCATGGGTCTAAAATCAAAACCAAATCCGCGCCTCTCGACTTGAAAATTTTTTTCCTCTTCTTTCGCTTAAATTATTTTCTTTTTTTTTGAAATATATTATGTTTTTTTATACCCTCACTTTAGTGATACGAGGGTATATATCATTTGCTATGGGCCAAAAGTGTAACACATCGAAGGAGTGACATAAGACCCTAAATATGTTTGGCGGTTATCCGTTTTAGGTCGTTTTAAGTCGAATGAGCAATGTCCGTCCGTCTGTCTGTCTGCTAGCTGGTGCGCACGATAACTCTCGAAAGGAGTAACCGATTGACTTCAAATTTGGTATGTGGTAATATCCGGTTAAGTTCGAAGATGGGCCATATGGGTCCACTCCTTCTAGTACCTCCCCCACAAAGTGTTAATATTAAGTGAATTATTGATTATTTAATAACATTTATACTACTTATCTGAATCCTCTGCAATTCTACACATAATATTATTTTATTAGTCACTATCACCTCAAGAAAAATGGGCGAAGTTACTGCGGCCCTTTTGGTACCTTTCACACAAATGGGCCATTTTGTTCCAAAAGATAACAGCTTACTTTTCTTTAAATGATTTTCGATTTATGATTTTTTCTTAAATGATTTACGTATATACGTTGTAGTTTGTATTCAGTTAAATCATTTAAAGAAAATTTTATAAATTCAAAATAGATTCTCTAAATTAGATTACTAATAATAACTTATTTTTGTCATTATTTAGTTAGTCCTTATTTATTTACCGGAAGTAATGCTGGCGATAATGAGATATCATAACCTAGTACTGCATGTGGTAACGACATTTACTTACCAAGATTTCGACTGTTTATATTTTAGTACTTGATTATTAAGCGATTTGTATAGGAATCGCGAGGTAGGCCAGTGGTTGTGATGCTAAACTACAAAACCATGAGGTCGCGAGTTCAATCCCACCTCCCGGCAAATGAAATTTTTCGTCATATGACGACAACTATCGATAACTACTCTCTCCCAATTATACGCTCTACCACATTCCACCACTGATCGTGGTGAATAAGCAATAGCAACTCACTAATATCCACTACTACACAAACAAACACACACACTCATAAAATTATTTCTTTTGTCCACGCTTACTTTTGAATCAATTGTAAGCGTGGGAATAAGTGGTTATTTTTCAGCTGCTTGTATGCTTGAGTGGAAGCGCTTTCCTCCAATGACATGTACATGTAAAAATAATTCGAAGGGAGGCCAAATTATAAGCAGTTACTAGTTTTGAATTTAGCTTACCCGTCAGGTTATTTGGTAATGGGTAATTTTGCTGCGAGGTAGTGTCAACTTAACAGCTGATTTAAAATTTTATCTTTCAGGGGTCGTGGGTTGTAAAATTCATACAACTCTGTACGCAGTTTTCTACAACAACAACGAATCACTCGAGGATATTTTTTCCTTTGAAAATTGCGTTTGCGTGCACACGACGTACTTTTGTTTCGGCTTGACGTACTTTTGCTTCGGCTTTTCCTGTGTGAATTGTTGTGATTTCAAAGTGCGAATGGAAAACACAAAAGGTTGAGCCCGAGAAGTCCGAGAGATTTTTTCTCCCTCGCTTTCCGACTGATGCTCTCTCCCACAAAACGCCGATAATCGGCTTTACTTTCAGCGCGTGTGAATAGGTACATACAACAACAATGGGTAACTTTGACAATTGTCAACAAGCAAATGACGACAACACAAGACCACCAGAGTTGATATAATGAGTTTTTGTGCAATTGACTTTACCTGCTGTAATTGTATCATGGATTGTTGTCAATTATTGTGAATTAATTAATTTAATTGTAAATTGTTAATTTAAAATTGTAAATTTGTTTTAATATTTGCAAAAAGAGTGTAAACAATTGAACATAGAATAGTAAATTTATGTTTTATAAATACATTTTAATATTTTTGTGACTCTTGCATTGTTCTTTCTTCGAAACTTGTTACACCATTGTTACCAGATAGTAGAAATCGGCCACTTACTGCTTATGCACAGTTGCAGTTGTTTTCTTTGCAAACTGTTAAACTAAAATCGTTAGCTTGTAACGAAAATATGCCTATTTAAGCATAAAGAAGTCGACATGCTGCAGCTCGCTAAGATGGAAAAAAATCATCAGTGCACAATGAGAGAGAGAAATAAATGAGTCTTGGTTCAGCTCAGCTGACCCACCCAGGGTTGATTTCGTGACCACCGTTAGTGTAGAGAGTACAGAGGTGTATTTGCTAAGGTCGAACATACAAAAATGATTGATTTTTAAGATCGAAAGTTGTGAAATTATTCATCTGACTTTAAATTAAATTATGTTCCAATTGGTAACATGCTAACGTCATACACGTTAGGACCGGCATACGAACGAACCTTAGAGAAACCAAATTCCAGACGAAAGTGAGTTACTGGTTTTCGTTGGAAATACAGAAACAGGCCATTAATATATTCAGTGGTGGGAGTGAGCTATTATCAATCAGATTTGTTTGCTTAAATTCTTAGAGACAATGGTGAGATCGAGCGACTAATCTAACGGCATCCGGTCCGTTTTAATGTACAGGATTGAAATGAAGCAGCAATTCGGGTGCCACCTAAGTATTACGTGTTTTATGGTCGTCCTTTTGTTCGCTTTGGTAGACACACATCCAGGAGTGTCTGCTCCGAATTCACCAAACAAAATCTCCGACCATTGTTCTGCTCTGTCTGCCGGAACCGTATCCATCACCGTTCAACATTAGAAAGGTGTAACCGATGTATGGAGGGTAAAGTACATGGTAATGAGATGCGTTGGTCGAAATTTTGTTACTGAGCGACTAAGTTATTGTTTCCAAGCGGAAATTGTATTGGGAAAGTTCACCATGACCACGTTGTCCTTCAGTTTGCGGATGTAATGCATACAAGATGGTCTGATATTCCATTTGATATTTATTTTGACAATTTGTTTGCTCCTACCAAATGACAGGAAGAACTAAAATCGATAGAACCAGTACTATACGCGTGAAAAATGTTATTTTCCACAATACACTACTACAAAAATAATTTTGAAATCCATATTAAGTCGTTTTATTACTTTTTGATATATAATATTGTTTATGGTAATAAGTTGAAGTCTTATTAGTTCTATTAATAAAATCAATTTAAAATAACCGATAGTAGTTTATTTGCCACCGTCCTTTTAAAAGAAGGGCATTTTCCAGGAAATCGGTGAAGATTTCGACGAAGAGTCAGCAACGAAGTTTGATCGGCAATCCATTTTCATAAGATGCATGCATTTCCCAGCAGATGCAACAGTACTCGCAGACGAGCGTTATGAAATTCGTCGTTCTAATACTGCTGATCCTAAAATTAGGGAACTGAGTCTAGAAAATAGTAGGAAAGTTGAAGAATACAATCCGAACATATATGTCTGGATCATTTGTAATGCAACTTATGTTCCGGCATCGGCAAATTGTGGCAACGGTTAAGTCACTCTTGAATCCTGGCTGGAGAGACGACCCACTGTGCTCTGTCCCATTGACCAAAATCGATAATAATGTATTGGCTCAAATAATAGTACAATTGGTACTCATAATATTTTAGTAAACCAATTAATACAACTAATAACAACAATTTTTAATTTAGCTCTTTTTGACACCACGAGAGGGCGCCAAAATCAATGGTTGTATGTTCAAATCGACCAAAAAATAAAGTACCTTAAATTTACATGTAAAATAGCTGCATGAAAATAGTTTATTAGGGAAATTAATGCAAACTTTTTGTAACGGGTTTTCCAACAAGAGGTGTTATTTTGAATCACCCGGTATTTCGGTAGCTGTCACTTTTGAAGCTTTTATTCTTTGACATTTGACAAGTAGAAACTACGCCATTACTAAAAATGGAACGATACACGATTCAACAACGCATTGAAATTATTTAAATTCACTACAAAAATGGTGAAAATCTTGCAGTCACAGGTCGCAAAACTAAAGCATTTTTGGGTCGTCGTGAAGCACCTTGTCGGACCGCAATACAGAAATTAGTGGAAAAATTCGAGCTGTTGGGTCAAGTTAGTGATGTGAAGAATAAAACCCGTGCACGTTGCTCAAGAACAACTGAGAATATTGCTGCTGTAGCCCAAAGTGTTGAAGAAAACCCAGGTTTGTCCAATCCTCGTCGTTATTTGGGATTGGGCATTCCACAAACGTCATTACACCGTATCTTGCATAAAAACTTGGGTCTTAAGGCTTATAAAGTTCAGTTAACTCAAGAACTCAAGCCGACCGATCATCAACAACGTCGTGTCTTTGCTCATTGGGTCCTTGAAATGCATAAAAATGATCCGAAATTCCATCGAAAAATCATCTTGACTGATGAGGCCCATTTCCACCTCGGTTGCTACGTCAACAAGCAAAATTGTCGCATCTGGGGCTCGGAAAACCCAAGAGTTATTGTTGAGAAGCCTCTCCATCCTCAACGTGTGACTGTTTGGTGCGGTTTATGGTCCGGCGGGGTCATTGGACCTTACTTTTTCGAAAATGAGTTTGGATCAACAGTTGCGGTGAATGGATTGCGCTATCGAGAGATGATTAATGATTTTTTATGGTCGGTGTCTCGTGGTCGTTTACTTTCAACAAGACGGCGCTTCGTGCCACACAAGCAACGAAACCATTGATCTGTTACGGGAAAAGTTTCCGGACCGTGTTATCTCTCGAAGAGGTGATCACAATTGGTCACCGAGATCTTGTGATTTAACACCTTGCGACTTCTTCCTTTGAGGCCACGTGAAAGATAAGGTATACGCCAACAGCCAAGCGTCGATTCAAGACCTCAAAGATAGAATTCGTGAGGCTTTCGAGGACATAGGGCAGCCACTTTGCGATTTGGTTATGGAAAATTTCATTAAAAGGATATGGTCTTGTAAGCGTGGTGGCCATTTGGCTGATGTTGTTTTTCATTATTAACGACATACCTTCCTCTTTATTATGAAATAAACATCCGATCATTTATCTCAAAAAATGGAATTTTTCTTTGAATACCAAAATAACACATTTTGTTGGAAACCCCTTTATATAAAATTTAATCGAATTCCTAATAATACAGAAATTTCAAGCCATCAGAAAATTATCTTAATAAAAATTGTGTTGGAAAATTCGTAATTTTTGTTAAAGTGAAAGAAGTTTGCAACTTTAATTGGTATAAGATAAAAAAAGTTGGAAATGATCCCTAAAATTTTATTTTTCAAAAACAATACATGTAGTGTTAACACGAGTATTAAATTAAAAATATAAAAAGATAAAATATTCGCGCACAAATTTAAAAAAATTATATATTTGTTTATGTCCGAAAGCATTGTTTAAATTGAAGGTTATCTAGGGAAGCCAGTCACAAAATTATCCGAGAATCTCGCTTGTTCCCTACCGCGAAAAAGAGTCCGAACGACACACAAAAAATTAATGACGTACCTTACAAAAAATTCTGAGTAATATACCAAGTATTAGACGATGATTTATGCGGTGTTTTTGATGACATTTTTCACGAAGAAACCCTTCTGAGAAATACTTGTATTAAAATTTTAAAACGAAACAATGCACTACAATACTTTGCAAAAACAATGTGGTCAAGCGTTTGACATACAGGAGTTTTTCCTAGTGCGTCTTCAACTTTTTCTCACCATAGTTGTAATCTACGCAAAATATCCTTTAATTTGAGGGTCGCACGATATATAGAACTCATTTTTCAGGGGGCTGTCGCGAGGGATCGTGAAACGATTCCTCCCAAATTTTGTGCACACATTTGTTCATAGCAAGCCTATTACGTTTTACAAACTTTAGTCGAAATCCAGTGACACTCTTGAGCGTTATTTATTTATTTATTTCAAAGTCCTTTGAACCCTTTGTGTGGGTTGTTCCAAAAGGACTTGCTCTATCCCGTCTATATATTTCGCACCGCAGCTGATATGTATGAAATATTATAACGTGTTCAATTTAATAAATATAAAATGCTCCGATGCAGTGTTATAGTCTGGTAAATTTTAGAGCACCCAGAGCGCCCGATTGGGTCCAAATTTTAATTTTTTCTTTAATATAACCAAATATAGCTTGGTGCCAAATTTTATAATTCTGCGATTACTCCTTCTATTTTTGTCAGTGTTCGGAAAAAAACAGTACACTATAAGTACGGTTCGTTCATAGAACACAAACGAAACAGAATACCGTACACTACGATTTTGAGATGACATCGCAAACGCTATGATAACGTACGGTTCCTTGAACGCAAACGCTACCTCGTAGTGGTTGTGTTTTTTTATGAGAACGCACACCGAATACGCAACGTTTTGCGTTCTGTTCCTTTATATGCGCGACACCTCAGGTCGCAAATATGAAGCGATCTTCATGAAAATTTGTACAGAATCAGCTATTAGACTAGGGACTAAGGACGATTAGGTCCAATATAAAGTGTAAATTCTTAAATTTCAGCTAGATCTATTGAAAAATATGTTCTCCAGACTGTCAAGAGGTGTCCTTTCTATGGGGGCTATACCAAAACATCGACCTATGTTCCGCATTTTACCTAGGGTTGATTAGGTCCAATACAAAAAGGTAAATTCTTAAATTTCAGCCAGGTCAATTAGAAAATATGTTCTCCAGAGCAATAACAATCGTAATCGGTGGCAATTTTTATATGGGGGCTGTATTAAAACATGAACCGATGTGCCACATTTTCAATTGGGGTCGTCCCTAGTCTAATAGCTGTACCAATTCTCATAAAGATTGCTTCATATTTGCGACCAGTAACGGAGGGTATTTATTCTGTTTGCGATCTCTAAAAAAATACAACCACTACGAGATAGCGTTTGCGTTCGCGGAACCGTAGTGGTTGCGATCGTCATCTCAAAATCTTAGTGTATGGTAATCTGTATGCGAACACATACACAATCACTTAAAATTTCTTTAGTGTATTGATCATTTCTCGTAAGGAATGTGGTTTTGCACTGTTCATCATGAAGTACAATACAGAACGCTAACGTACCGTACCTTAATGTTTTTTCCGAACGCTGATTTTTGTCACATCGATACATGAAGACAGAGCTATGTGCGACAGGAGGGCAGTCAAGTCACATTTGGTTGTGACTGACCCGAAGAGATGTGCGTGTTGTTTTAACCGGCAATTCATTGAGCACCCTGTGAGTGATAGGGCGAAAAAGGGAGTCATGCGTCGTATTAATACTCACCGAGCCGAAAAAGTACCACCACCAATTTACAATTGGGGAAGTTGCAAACGTCATCCGTAGCGCTAAGACATCCAAAGCGCTTGATCCCGACGGAATATCTATAGAGATGCTGGATCAGTTGGACATACCGAAAGTCGAGTACCTGACTAATGTCCTCAACCTGTCCGTAACCACTCTAATAATTCCCGAATCCTGGAAAATGGGCAGAGTGGTCCCACTACTGCGTCCGGGCAAAGATGCGAGTAGGTAAGGTATTACAGAATTATTTCTCTTCTTCCAAAGACACTCGAGGCATAAATCCTTCCAACCTGATTGGACATTTTCCAATTGCTGATCATCAGCACGGATTCCGGCGTTTGACCTATTAAGAGCCTTCGATATTGTCAGCCTCGGCATGATTTTTGAGGACATAGCCAACACGTGCCTCACAAACAGTTTAAACGTTGGATCGTTAATTGTGGGCGCCAGTCGTAGATGGAATTGAGAAACATAAAGTCCAAACCCCATAGAGTGAAAAAGCGAGATCCCCAAGGCGGGGTAATATCTCCGACACTGTTTAATCTCTACCTTTCTGCACCTGACGGCGTTGAAATCGTATCATATTCTGATGACTGTACGATTATGGCGTCGGGCCCCTTGATCGATGACATACGTGGAAGGCTGAATGTCTACCTGGCTGAGATTGCCAATTTCTTCGCAGCGAGGAACCTGCAAATATCCGCCACCAAATCATCGGCCACACAGTAACTGCATGGACAGCGAAAGAGAAGGGACAACTCGATGTGATAGTCGATGACATAAGAATTCCGACAACCAGTTACCCTAAGGTTCTTGGTGTCACATTTGATAGTCTCTTCAGGTCTAACGCGCATGCCACAGCTATCTGCAATAAGATGAGAAGTAGGAACAAGGTCCTCAAGTCGCTATCCGGTAGCGCATGGGGAACAGATATAGAAACATTGTTGGCCTTTTACAAAGCGATAGGTCGGTCTGAATGCGAGCGAGACGCAGTGGGACCTTCCAAAATGCCGCCCTGAGAACTGCGACAGGGTGCCTCCTCATGTCTTCTGTGGACCACCTACATGAGGAGACGAAGGTCATACCCGTGCGACGACACAATTTTTTTCTGTCGAAGCAGTATCTGCTTGCTTGCTACCGTCACAGCCATCCCAACCACCATATTCTGGATAGGCTTCCACCTCACAGGCAGATCAGGAATACTTCCTTGGCCTGGAAACCAATACAGCAGATTTTTGCATTCCTGGAAACTTTGCGTTTAATTAACCAGGATGAGCAGGATGTTGACATTCAGGCCGCTCTAAATGCACTGAAGTCAAACGTTTTGAAGTCCAAAGTAGTAAGTGATTGTATACTAGAAATGCAAAATTTGTCAGTTAATGTTAAGCTGTGCTGGGTTCCCGGACACTGTGGCATTGACGGGATTGAGAAGGCTGGTGAACTCGCACGGAAAGGATCGGCGATGGATGCCACAAGAGCAGAGTCATCACTATACCTTCCACTGTGTGAACTCTTGGGCAAGATAGGGCGCTTCTACAGAGATCTAGCTAACCAGAAATGGTCAACCAGATCGGACTGTAAAATCACTAGGTCTCTCTGGCCAGTCACATCACAAACCAGAACTAGAGATTTGTTGAACCTTACAAAGTGACATGCGGCAACATTGCTTTGACCACATCACCTGATTCACTAACATCGCCTTCACCGAATGTACACACGATCCCGTCCACTTTTGTACGAACGATTCCGTCGACTTTTGCCCACACGATTCCGTCGTCTTATGTTCAAACGAGTTCGCCATATTCCTCAATGATCCCGTCTTCTTATACCTCAACGATTGCGCCAGTTTTCGACCAAACGAGTTCCCAGGTATATTCTCACGTTCCTGCTTTTCATCCACGTCATTCTATACAAAATATAGTTCCAGCTACACCGATTTGCAATCAACATACGTTTTAGTGTTGCTTCCACGAAATGCCAGAGTATACAACCAAATGTTGTGCCGTCGTACTTTGCCGTGCCACGAAACCCGATTAACGCGACCAACTACTCGACTTTTCCTGTAAGCAACGCTACCGCTCACAACGTATTCCTACGGACAAGTTTTGAACAACACATGCCACCGGTAACATACGTAACGATGCCGCCCAGAAGTGCTTACTATCAGCCGCGACATACATACGACACAACCGATCTACAAGTGGGCAACCCCTATGGGGTCAAGTTAAGTAGATCATACAACTTTCACCAGATTTCAATCCGTCCTCCGAGGATTGTGGGAATTCGTCTAAGGAAGCAGCTGAAGTGATTCCACGGGTCGAAAAGGTCCATCATACAGCTTCAAACATGGTTTGATGGGTTGTCTCTTACGATTAGGTCACTGACTTGCATTTCTGAGGAGGGGTCAAAACATTGGCCACAAATTACCACGAAACCGTTTTGGAAGCTGTTGTGATACCACTTAACCATTCCCTATTCAAAACCCAGGCATGGACTTTCTAGTATGATTCTGCGCCGACACATATGGCTCAAATGACCCAGACATGGCTTTAAAACAATTTGTCAGCTTTCATTTCTTCAGATGAATGGCCTTCTGGTAGCCCTGATATAAACCCACTGGATTACAAATTGTGGACAGTTTTAGTGGACAAGGACTGCACACAAAAAACCTCAGCATCGATTCTCTTAAGACTGCTTTAATTCGTGCTGTGGCCACTTTCCCAAAGGGAAGAGGCGCGTGCGGCTTTTGGTGATTGGTCAATGCGACCTAAGGCATGTGTGAAGGCCAAAGGCGAACATTTCCATTTCTTTTACGGCCTCATTTCTTTCTCCCGAGATGGCAATGTTAACTTCTTTATCCTTAAAGATATATACATATGTACACATTTTTATTATTATTTAATTATTTTTACCGTAATTATATTAATATCTAGTTATTTTTGCTTTTAATAACGTTTTTTGTCATTGTTCCTATCAGTCGACAAAAAAAATAAAGTGACTGCCTGCCAGTTTAGGGGATTTATCCCCAATTTGGGAATTTTTCTTTGCGAATGGGGATATATTTTTTGGTTTGGGGATCCGGGGATTTGGCGGGGATTGAATTTTTTTTTTTATTTATGTTAAAATTTTTATTTTCTTATAAAACTATTTTTTTTAGAAAATGCGTCCGTAAAAATTGTGTCAAAAGTTCCTACAAAAAGTAGCTTGACTCGCAGTGTATTAGAGTACGCCTTAAATAGACAACCAGTAGTAATTGACAACACGTATTTCTATAGATATTTATAAATCTTAATTGAAGCCAAATGCAGTTTATAAAATTCTTCCGAGATGACATTACGAACAATTTAAGCTAATTTTGTAAAGTTTACTAGTAACAGGAATCTACTGATTCAACTCGATTTTGATGTACTTTTAAAAACTTAAAAAAAATTCAGTGTGATATCAATTATTTATATTTAGTCCATTGGCAGAAATAATCAAACAGTTAATACCAAAAACGTGTACAAAAAAATTAGATGATGTACGAGTAGATGAGATGGAAGATTTTGAATCAGATATATTTGATTATGTACAAACAAAATGAATTTTAGTACAAAGTACATTGAATTGTAAAATACGTCACTCACATAAGTTAAAAAATTTTCTGGGGATTTTTTTGGGGATGAGAAATCTTTTTTTGGGGATTTAGGGGATAAAAAATAAAAATTTGGGGATTCGGCACTAAAAAAAACTGCAAGCCTGAAAGTGACTCGATCTGACATTTGTGTTCGCTCAGATGACAGCAAAGAGAGATAGAGAAATCAAAATTTACACTGAAATGCTTACGTTTTCGTACGAGTTCATTATCCTGCGACTTGTCGTTGTGATGATAGTTAGTGAAACCCAAATCAGCTGTTTGTCGTCTGGCAGGCGAACGAAAGCAAATTTTTATACCCTACACCACACTGTGGTACAGGGTATTATAACTTTGTGCATTTGTTTGTAACACCCAAAAGGAGAAGAAATAGACCCATCGTTTATTATACCGATCGACTTAGAATCACTTTCTGAGTCGATTTAGCTATGTCCGTCTGTCTGTCCGTCTGTCTGTCCGTCTGTGCATGTATTCTTGTAATCAAAGTACAGGTCGCAATTATGGTCCGATCTCGACGAAACTTTACGCATATCTTTTTTTTGGCCCAAGGACGATCCCTTTTGAATTTGGTTAAAATCGGTTCAGATTTAGATATAGCCCCCATATATATGTTAGCCCCGATTTGACATGTAAGCGCTGTAAAAACTGTATTTTATATCCGATCAGTATGAAATTCGGCAGAAAAAGGTTTCTTATTACATGAATGAACTCTGTTAAATTTGGAAGAAATCGGTTCAGATTTAGATATAGCCCCCATATATACATTACCCCCGATTTGACATATAAGCGCTGTAAAAGTGTTATTTTATATCCGATCAGTGCGAAATTCGGCAAAGAGAGGTTTCTTATTACATGAAGGAATACTGCTAAATTCGGAGAAAATCGGTTCAGATTCAGACATAGCCCCCATATATATGTTACCCCCGATTTGACATGTAAGCGCTGTAAAAACTGTATTTTATATCCGATCAGTGCAGAAAGAGGTTTCTTATTACATGAAGAAATACTGCTAAATTCGGAGAAAATCGGTTCAGATTTAGATATAGCCCCCATATATACGTTACCCCCGATTTGACTTGTAAGCGCTGTAAAAATGTTACTTTATATCCGATCAGTGCGAAATTCGGCAAAGAGTGGTTTCTTATTACATGAAGGAATACTGCTAAATTCGGAGAAAATCGGTTCAGATTCAGACATAGCCCCCATATATATGTTACCCCCGATTTGACATGTAAGCGCTGTAAAAACTGTATTTTATATCCGATCAGTGCAGAAAGAGGTTTCTTATTACATGAAGAAATACTGCTAAATTCGGAGAAAATCGGTTCAGATTTAGATATAGCCCCCATATATACGTTACCCCCGATTTGACTTGTAAGCGCTGTAAAAATTTTATTTTATATCCGATCAGTATGAAATTCGGCAGAAAGAGGTTTCTTATTATATGAATGAACACTGTTAAATTTGGAAGAAATCGGTTCAGATTTAGATATAGCCCCAATATATACGTTACCCCCGATTTGACATGTAGGCGCTGTAGAGACTGTATTTTATATGCGATCAGTACGAAATTCGACAGAAGGAGGTCTTTTTACATGAATGAGTATTCAGGGAAGATCGGTTCAGATTTATATTGATTGTTCCTCCCGATTTGGTATCAAACCGCTATAGAAGTTGTATTTTACTTCCGATCATTAAAATTTTCCAGAAAGATGTTTCTCAATTTAGCAACGAATATTGCTTAATTTAGCGATTATCGTTTCAGAATTAGATAATATGTTTCTACCCATTTACCAATTATTCCAAATTATTATGGCAATGACCCTTATCGCATTGTTAGGGAGGTGTAGGGTATTATATAGTCGGCCCCGCCCGACTTTCTGCCTTTCCTTACTGTTTTTTAAGTTACGGAAACAGGCTGTTAATGTTATAGCATAAAATGTGTGTAACAGTATTTATGACCCTATTAAGTAATATGCGGCATATTTTATTGTCAGAAATATAATTTCTTCCGATTTCCATTCAATTCAAAATGAAATTCTTTCAAAATTTTGATTTTTTAAATATTTTGTTCAGATATAACCAAAGTTTCTCGAAAAAAATAACAAATTCAAATATTTATTGTAGCCAAATTCGCAGCCAGAATTTATTTACTTTAAAACTACTACATTATAGCTAAAAATTAAAAAATTTCGTTGGCAAACTGTCGTTATGAACTGTTTTTCGGTCCACTTAAAAAAAGCGTGTTTTTCTGTACACACAAATTATCCTAACGATACTTTCCGTAATAGTTATATTTGGGCCAAAAAAAAATTTGTCGTATTGCAGAAACATTGTTGTACAGCAACTAGTTACAGGTCTTGTAATTATTAATTCTAACCCTTAAAAGATCATAAAAATTTTATATTATTTGATATGATAAATATACGTAGGTACATAACTTCAACTTTGAAGCCCCATATCTCTGAAACGACTCAATGCATCTAAAAAATATTTTAAGTGCTTTCTAATCTAACTGTTTTTCATCGAATCGTGCAAAGAAAATTTAAAATTCCCAACATCGACTGTCGGTATTTTTGGCCAAGCTCACGACATTGTGCGACACCCCAAGAATATTATTACCGAATGTACGCGATTGGAAGAAAGATTAATTTGACTGAGTCCGCAATAGCAAGACATATTGTCAATGGAATCAACGACCACGGGCTGAAACACAAGATCTCCAACACATATTGCAACTGCAATGACGTGAGAACAGTGGCAACCAATATGCAGAACAAACTGAAACGGTATAGTTTCAATAATATGACGAACACTGGCACTGCGGAAAAGAAAGTCGAGCAGAGTACGAACAAATTTAAATGTTTTAATTGTGGCAATTTCGGCCATTACTCGATAAATTGTCCAGAACCACAAAAGAAAGAGCGTTGTGCTACATGTAAACGCCCGTCACACCGAACAGCTGATTGCCAAACAAAACAGAAACAGACTGCCAACGTAAATAGAATATCTGACAATGCACAATGGTCTCGAGAGAAAAAACAAATGCAACTATTACTAACAACTAACAACATAAGCATAATTTATTTATTATTCCATCTTATTTATATTCGTTTTCCATAACTAAATTTTTATCATCTTCATCAACTTCATCGGTTCTTATTTCTTCATCCGAACTTTCGTTATGGTCTCCATGCGGTTCCGGTAAAGTTGCTTCCTTGAGACCTTCACAAGTTAATAGTTCGATTACTTCTGCGGGAAGCGATAATCGTTTTCGTTGGTGGAGTCGAGTATTTAAACGTAGAGATGAAATTATTGGATCGGATATGTCAAGCGCTCTACAAAATACATCGGACAGGTTGTCAATACGACTAGTTTTTCGCGTGTGATATAGTCTGCCAGCTATATATGTATATCCGCTTTTTGATTCGGCTGCATCTTCTGCAAAGCAACCCACAGGAAGTGCTGTATTCTTCATTATGTCTAATTGTCCACATTCAATATTGTTTTGCTTTTTTATAGCTCGAATAATTGTATTTTTATATAATATTTTAATATTTTGGTATTTCTTATTTTGGGAGCTTGCACCTCGTATACATTTCCCATTTTTTCCTTATTTCTTTTGTCACATTTCTATCGTTTTCATTTTCACAGCTGATCGCCACTACTCCCTCATTTCTCTTTACTTGCGTATTGAGAGCCGACGGTTTTATTTTCTCTTTTATTTCTTTTTCAGTGAGATTACTATTTTGTTTGTTTTTTGGTTTTAGTATAACGGGCAGAGCATTCGACGGTTTAAGTTTTCTTGCATATGTTTCTTCTCCAGTGTTCATTTGTTTTCTTTTGAGTTCGTTGGCAATCTCTGTTTTCGCATCATTAACTCGTTGTTCTATCAATTTGTTTGTTTTATTAATTTCTGCAGCCATTTTTATTTCACTTTCTTTTACAAGATTAAATAAATTTGTATAGTTTTCATTTGTTAATTTTATAAAATGAATACATCCATCACACATACATATTTGGTGCGAGTTCGATTATAAATTCGTTCATCGTGAGAAACCGCGCATGGCGCATTTTGATGCTTTAAAACGATCGCCCGATTTACCTTCAATAGAAACAGAGCCGGCAGGATTTGTTATGAAAGTACAACTCGAAACTGATGATTGGATTTTCACGATGCAGCTCAAAGATCCTGATCCTACGTGATGAACAGATATCTGAGCAGGCGAAACAAATAAAATCCGAATATATTTTGAAGGATCATCGTCTATACCGTATGACCAAGAGTGGTCCACGATTTGTAATACCAAAAGCTATTCGTTGGCGAATTGCCAAATTGTGCCATTACGACGGTGGACATTTTGGACTTGATAAAAGTCTAGAGCGAACTGAACAAACGTTTTGGTTTCCCCCCATAAGGAAGTATTTGAAGGAGTACATACAGGCATGTACAGAGTGTTGCTACAATAAGGCAAAAGGTGGAAAGACAGAGGGCGTCTTGCATTATGGTGATCTCGAACCATTACCATATCGTCGATCATTTGGGACCGTTCATTAAGAGTTAGCGTGGATATACTCACATACTGGCTATGGCCGATGCCTATGCGAAGTTTGTGGTGATAAAGGCAGTACGTAACATCAAGTCCGCTCCAGTAATAAATGTGTTGAACAAGTTTGTTGGATATTTCGGATTGCACCGTCGCATCATATCGAACCGTAGCACTGCGTTCACATCTAAATTATTTGCAGAGTACTGCGACAATAATAATATTCAATATTCATCACGCACGCCCGGGGCCAACGGCCAGGATGATCGTATCAACCAAACAATTTTATCATTCCTCCGGACTACCACCGAAGAGCCGAAAGATTGAGACTTGTCTTTACAGGCATTAAAGAACTCGACGACAAACTTCAGCACGAATGATTTGATTATAAACCAATCGATCTAATACAGAACCGTCTACTCGCTGATGTACAGAACGACATAGTGATCACTGAAAGGCGAAAACTTGCTATGGACAACATCAGTACAGAACAAAAACGATGGAAGAAAAGATTTTATAGCAAACACGCCCGTCCTACCATATACAAGGAGGATGACTTCATACTTATTCAGAGTGAACCTCAATCTACGGATGAATCACGCAAATTGGAATCTAAATACCGTAGTCCCTACGTTGTTTCTCGGTTACTTGGAAACGCCGATACTTGTTCGAGGATATACGAGAGATGAATATCACTTCACGTAAGTTCTGTTCGGCATATAGCTCCGATAAGATGAAACGATTTTGTGATATCTCCCCCGAACTGGATATTATGGGTGAAGTCAAGGACGACTCCAAGTTAGAATTGGCCGAGCTGTCAAGCGATGAAGAGTGGATAATTCAACGCTGCTCATGCTCGATGCAAGATGCAGTGTTGCTCTTTTTATGAATTGACAGAAGCGACGCCGTCTTGACAAATTAACTAAGTGCGAAATATCGATTGTTGTGAAATACCTTTTCAACGAAATATCGAGCCATAACCGCCAAAAAAGACGTAAGCGCCACTCAAAAAAGTTAGAGGAGAAGGTTTCTTTTGCTATTATTTTTTGTTTAAATGCATATGTAATGCATACATCTGTTTATATTACTGTGAAATTTAGTGTAACTGTACATTTTACAGCTATACATTTTGGAAACATGATGCCATTTATCATAAGTAAGCGATTTCCCTCAACAAATTAAAAGTAAATCATGGTGGCGCTTACGTCTTTTTGGCGGTTAGGGCTCGATATATTAATTCATTAAATATAAACGCTGTTGTTTTATACTTTATTACATGTGGTGCTCAATCGATCAGTTGACATCAGTTTTTCAATTAAAATGTGCTTGTAATAAGTTGATAAATAAATAAAAAACATACATTTTAACGAGGTAGTGGACCAGGTGGCCAAGAGGGCGAGGGAAATTGGCTCTCACTGGGAAATTCAATGGATCATTATCGGATGCCACGAATGAGATCAAGAACAGACTATGGAACGAATGGTCCTTGGAATACAAAATTTTTCGAGTCACCTTGAAGAAACCTTGGTGTCAAGGAAGAGACATGCAACCTATTAAATAAAGATAGTGGAGAAACCTTGGCTAGAATGAAGGTGAAACCCTCGTCGATGCGCGCTACCTCAACACCCCACATTTTATTATTCTGTTCTAAATATACTGATAATATAACTCTACTGGCCAAATAATTCTTCTTCTTTGGAAATAACCCCAAAACGAAAAAAAAAACAACAAAATTATTTTTGCAAATAATTCTTCTTCTTTGGAAATAACCCCAAAACAAAAAAAACAACAAAATTATTTTTGCTAATTAAAAATTTATTCCGTCAGATTAAAAATAAATAAAAAGCATAAATGTGCAATAGATAAATTAAGCAATATAAAATACGTTCGCGGGATGAAACTGCTCAAGTTTAAAGAGATAAAAAAAGAATAAAACAAATCTAACAACGGCGACAATGAAGAATGAAAAAGATTTCAAAAGACGACAATAACACTATGCAACAAATGAACACTTTTTGAAAAATACACGGACTTGACAGTATTGGTTCGATTCTACTATCAAAGGGTAGTATAACCCTATACTCGGTTTGGCGAAATTAGTGACCAATTTTTTTTTATGGGCCTCCAAAGTTTCTGAATATCAGTGGGCCCCTCGAAAAATGTATCATCAGCTTTTGTCCAAAAACTAATTCAGACTTGATGATACCGCTTTACTATATTTGGCAATAATGTAGCTAAGAATATACTGAACAAAGTTTCTTAACATTTTTTGCGAAAACAATTTTTTTGGTACTTTTTTTTGAAAAAGTGTATAAAAAATATTTTTTTTTCACTTTTTTCAGCATAACTTTCAGCGGCTCTTAATTAATTTAAGTTGAGCTATAGACACGTCCAGATTGTATTGATATGTTCACAAAAGTTGTTCAGATTTACGTTGGCTACAATTTTGCAAAACATTGTTAGTGAAAAATTATGAGTCCTTAAAGTTATGCTGAAAAATTTAAAAAAAAAATATTTTGTCCTACACTTTTTCAAAAAAAAAGTACCGGAAAAAAATTGTTTTCGCAAAAAATTTTAACGAACTTTGTTCAGCATATTCTTAGCTACATTATTTTTAAGCGGTATCACCAAGTCTGAATTAGTTGTTGGACAAAAGATTATGACACCTTTTTCGAGGGGCCCACTGATTTTCAGAAACTTTGGAGGCCCATAAAAAAATTGGTCGCCAAACCGAGTATAGGGTTATACTACCCTTTGATAGAAGAACGAACCTATACTGTCAAGTCCGTGTATTTTTTTTCACTGTAATGAAGGTGGCAGACTATGTGAAAAGAGAAAAATGTGAAAATGTTATACAATTACCCAAAGATTTGGGCACAGGACGAGATCCCACAGTTAGCTGATCCGCAGTTAGTTAGTTGCCCTTGCATAAGATATGTTTTTGAATGGCCATGAGATGCTGTAGAAGCACTTAAAAATAAGCACGCTCGTACACTCTCCACCTGGCCGTAATATTTCGCCGCAGAGTGTATCAAGTTGTGGTTGGCGGAGGCGATAGGGATTCCATTGATTTGTTTCCGTAGAAATTGCTCCAACAGTCCCGCGAACAATTGTGTCGCATAGATAAATGTGTTATCTCCCTTGGATTGGACACTACACTGGCCGTTTTTTTTGTACAAGTTTAACGAAAATAATTGAAAGATTATAATCAAGACGCAACAGGTAAGCGTTCACAATTTGCAAATTAAATGCACTATGATTATGAAAGACTTTTTTCTGGTTGTTTGCAAGATTATCACCAAGCTGTGTCCTATTAAAACCCTCGATATAAATACAACTACAAATGATCTGAAATTTCGTAGCAAATACATATATTCTGCCCATACAGATAACTGGTGACATGGATGGACTAGCAATTAATTTCCATGTCTACTTTTTCAAATCTCATACACCTCTTGGAAGTGTGACCCTAATGAAAATATCTGCAACAACTCGTAAGTCATTTTTTTCTTTTTTTGTGATTAGTTTACTTATTTTATTTATCGTAGCCTGTAGAAACATAACTCTGACAATGATCTCCCGCTATAGCAACGAAGACCTTACAGTGGTAGCTATGGAACGCCAGGGTAAACCAACACTGGTTTTAGCATCCATGTACCTGCCATATGAATCCGCCGATCCCCCCTCAGACAAGGTACGCTCTCTGGTAAGTTGGTGTAGGAGTAAAGGGCACGACCTAATCATCGGAGGAGATGCAAACGCGCACCATACCATATGGGGCAGCACAGACATAAACAAACGAGGTGAGTCCCTACTTGAATACTTATTATCCACTGATCTAGTTATCTGTAATAAGGGCAACAGGCCCACATTCTTTAACAAAATCAGGGAACAGGTTATAGATTTAACTTTAGTATCTAATAGCGATTCAATAAGAATTTCCAGGTGGAGAGTGTCAAATGAATGTTCCTTCTCGGATCACCTTAGGATACACTTCATCATATCCACCACCAAATACGGAGATACATGACTTGCAGGGTCTGGATTGTGCAGTTGACCGTATGACAAGTAACCTTGTCGATGCCTTCTATGAGTCCTGTCCAGAACGCTCACCACCCCGGAAAACCAACCAAACATGGTGGACTCCGGAACTGAAGCAACTCAGGAAGGAAAGTAGAATGCTATTCAACAAGGCCAAAAAAGAGAAAACACCGGAGTGTTGGGAGGAATACCAAACATCCACCCGTACCTTCAAAAGAGAGTCCAGAAAGGCAAAAAGGAAGTCCTGGACGAATTTCTGCGAAGAATTGGAGGACATTAGCGAAGCTTCCAGACTCCGCAAAGTCCTATCCAAAGACCCCAGCACACCAGACTTCCTCATGGGACCAGATGGACTACTCACGGAGAACAACCAAGAGACTCTAGAACTTCTGATGGACACCCATTTTCCGGGTTGTAGCGAAGTTTCAGATGCCGGGGAAGTGTACGCAGACACCCCCACGGCCAACATGGAGGAACTAATCAGAACTGTTATAGATGACGAGAAAATATGCTGGGCGGTGAGATCCTTTAAGCCTTTCAAATCGGCGGGCCCGGATGGCATCATTCCAGCTCTTTTACAAGAATCCTTGGAACTTATTCTACCATGGCTACGCGCAATTTTTGCTGCAAGTTTGCAATGGTCATATATACCCAAGGCATGGAGAGAAGTCAAGGTGGTCTTTATCCCCAAAGCGGGAAAAATAAACCACAGTACGACAAAGGACTACAGACCAATCAGTCTATCATCGTTTCTGTTGAAAACCATGGAAAGACTAGTTGATCTAAACGTGAGGGGAAAACTGACACCAAACAACTTCAGCACGGCACAACACGCCTACCTGAAAGGTAAATCTGTGGAAACGGCCTTACATGAAGTGGTAGGATTTGTCGAGGACTCCCTTCATTACAAAGATTACACCATGGCGGCGTTCCTCGATGTAGAGGGCGCTTTTAATAATGTTAAAATAGCATCTATACTTAACGCACTTGATAGCATAGGCTCACATCTAGGCATAACCAAGTGGACAGGTAACATGCTCAAAAGCAGAATCATTAACTCAACCATGGGCAATGGTTCGGCAAGAAAGCGAGTTACGAGAGGTACTCCGCAAGGTGGAGTGGTCTCACCGATATTATGGAATCTAGTGATAAACGAAATTCTAATGGATCTCGGCAAAACAGGAATTAAAATCATAGCGTATGCAGATGACGTCGTGATTTTGGTTAGAGGCAAATTTATGCCTACGGTCAGCGAGATCATGGAAAGATCACTAAAACGATTTTCACGCTGGGCAGAAAAAATGGACTAGGAGTTAACCCAGGGAAGACAGAACTGGTCCTTTTTACTAGAAGAAATAAAATTCCGAACTATCAGCTCCCTACACTACAGGGAAAGGTACTTGAACTGTCGAAAGAAGCTAAGTACCTAGGCATCACCCTAGACTCTAAGCTGTCCTGGAAAAGGAATTTGGAGGAAAGGGGAAAGAAAGCGCTATGCGCCTTCTATGCCTGCAAGAAAATGTTTGGACGCAAATGGGGTTTACAACCAAAAATGATACACTGGATGTACACATCGATTATTAGACCGATACTCACTTACGGATCAGTTGCATGGTGGAAATCGGTAATGAAGAAATCACATCTCTCGCACCTAGCCAAAGTGCAGAGACTGATTTGCGTCGGGATAACTGGCGCCCTCAGATCTGCTCCACAAATGGCACTGGAGGCGATGCTGAACCTTCAACCAATCGATATATACATAAAGTGTACCGCAGCGAAAGTGACCCTTCGGCTAAGGGAATCAGGAATAGCCATTAATACCGCACACGGACATGGCTCAATCCTGGAAAGCATGGGTATAACAGACAAAATCAATAGGACAACGGACTACTTAGCACCAAGAACAATTCGAGATAAAAATTTTAATGTAACGTTTCCTAGCCGTGAGGAGTGGGCATCAAATAGCGTCATAGAGGACGATGAGATCTCAATATTTACGGACGGATCGAAAATGGAGACGGGCACGGGTTCAGGAGTTTTTTCCGATACCCTCAATCTCAGAATCTCCACCAGACTCCCAGATGAATGTACGGTCTTCCAGGCAGAGATCTATGCCATTAACTTGCCGCGAATCAGATCTTGGAAAGGGATATTTCTCCGAAAAAATTCAAGATCTACGTCGACAGCAT
The DNA here is from genome assembly GCA_963930755.1 of Eudasyphora cyanicolor. Taxonomy (NCBI): domain Eukaryota; kingdom Metazoa; phylum Arthropoda; class Insecta; order Diptera; family Muscidae; genus Eudasyphora; species Eudasyphora cyanicolor. Next base: position 95,637,100 of record OZ005737.1, on the reverse strand, counting down.
GGCAGCTCTCAAGGCCTTGGGCTCTAGAACTATAAAATCACGCTGCACGATGGACTGCTTTCTAGCCTTAAACCTTATTCAGTCGCACGAAATCACGCTCTGCTGGGTGCCAGGACATAGCAGCATACAGGGCAACGAATTAGCAGACGAATGTGCCAGGATAGGATCAGGTGCGCGTAATGAAACCGCGACTCTGGACGTGCAAATTCCGTTCGTGGAACTTAAAAACGAAATCGACGAACGCGGAGTAGCACTAACCAGATCTAGGTGGGACACAGTACAAAACTGCAGGACTGCAAGAACCCTTTGGCCATCCATTGATGTGAACCGTACCAAGGAATTGCTGTCCTTCAGGAAGAACACTCTTAGCATCCTCACAGGAGTCATCACAGGGCACTGCGTGATAGGCATTATGGCTGCACGCATGAAGCTTCCTTACGAAGACTTCTGTAGAAGCTGTTTAGATGAAGAAGAGGAGGAGTCAGTTCAGCACTTGCTATGCTCATGCAAAGGACTGCAAGAGTACCGTTTGGCCTATTTAGGGCACAGGCTCTTCGCAAACCTAGACGACCTAGCAGATGTACCGCTCAAACCCCTTCTCAAATTCATCAGTAAATCCCTCTGGTTTAGTAAAGCCACGAGGACAAACGAAAGCAACTAGATCATCCTATCCCCCTTTCTAAATCTTCTCTCCCTCTTCCTAACCTTTCTCCCCCTTCCTAGTCTGTCAACCTCCAATTATTTCTTCTATTCTTCCTTTCTACTCACGGGAAACACAATGGACCGAACTGCCGGCCCCGAGTGAACTCGTCAGTTGTATTCTGACGAGCGTCCCTTTCAACCTAACCTAACCTTACTTATTTTATTAACTACACCTATCTACTACGAAATGGCAACATTGATTGTTTAGACCATATGGGCGGTAATATCAGCATCACGAAGCAATCTTTTGGCTCCAGAAAAAAACTCAGGATAATTTAGTCTAATTGGGATACCACCGATAAGATCATTTTGCTCAATGCTGCGGCTCTGGGCATGTACAATTGCCGTATCAATAGGTTGAACCCAAGTTGCATCATTGACAGTGTGCGCGCCGATGTCACTTCATCGTCGTACGGTCTTAGAGAACATTAAATATAACCAAAGGTCGTACGATTTATGTTCTTTCTATTTATCGTTCGGGCAAAAAGAAGATAACTGAAAGGTAAGTATTGTTTGTAGATATTCCTATTTAATTTTACTAAATAATTTATTTTTCATTTATATTTTTAGATCAAGCGTACATACAGATTTCACAGTTCGGAACACTTACCAATACATGGACTGAACAACTTCAGGTTGGAATCCTAATTGATATACTCTTCTTAAATAACAGGAAAATCGAAAATTTGTATTTGTATTAAAATAAAAAAAAAAAACTTTTAAAAACAAACTTTCCGCTGAAACAACTAATTTTATTAGCTAAAATAGCAGAAAAAAACGAATGCTAGAATGACAACAATAGTTGTTCTTCCAGCAGCATTTTTTGTGTTAAATAATTGCAAACATGTTTGCTAAAGTAGCAGGCAAATTTGTGTACTAAAATAGCAACCATAAGATTGCTAAAATAACAGACGAAGTCTTCCTTTCGTTTATCAACAAGCACAGACTTCTGAAATAAAAACCATTTTTGATAATGATACTAACAACATTCATTGAGTGTAGTTATACATACATATTTAATCTAAATGAATTGTTCTTTTTTCTAAATAAATAAATTGAAACATCCGCTTTAAATCTTATTTTTCACATCGTTAAATAGAAAACTCCTGTAATTCGTAAAAAATTGCTGGTCCCTTGCGATTACGAATTACCGGGATTCTACTCTAAACACATACATACATACATATTTGCCAACATACATTTACTTACCTTGAATTCAAGAGGCTGCGGTGGTTGGCTTCTAATAATGGATTCGTCCATAAATTTACGTTTGACAAACGCCGGCATCATATCATTGCAACGTGATTTCGTATTCTGATTGCTACTCATGTGACTATTATTAGAGTTGTTGTTATTGTTTCTTGTTCCATACATAGCAGACGGAGTGTCGCTATCGGCAACTTTCCAAATGGCTAAACGCTTTAGACGAGCTTCCAATTCAATAACATCACAATTTACCATATTCGGTGGCCCATAGGATGAGGTTTGATTTTGGTGTTGTTTTGATTTGGCAGAAGCAGATATTTCGTTTCGTATAATAAGGAGATTTGCTCGAGTATAGCGCAAACAAGGGTCGTTTGATGTATTTGCGGTTGACTTTGATTTGGAAAGCTTCCTGCAGCATACGTTCGTTAATGGCAATGAAGGAACGGACTTCGACGGAACCAATGAAGCCTTCTTCCCTTTAGCATTTTCTCGAACTTCGCGTATATTTTGTTTCGAAACGTTGCCATCGGTATCCTTAACGGGACTGACATGTTCGGCTACGTTCTCTAAATCACAACTAGCTGCAGTGCATGACATTGGCTGCGTGTAAGGTGTTGATGAACGTGCCGATAAAACCTGCAATGACAATACCTCTTCCTCATGGTGATTATCATGATGATGGTGGAGACATCCTGGTTGTTGCAGATTATTTCCAGGTGGTTTCTTTGCTGCCTCATTATGACACTCCATTTCTGTACCATTTATTACTGAAGCCGACATTTCGACTTTGTTATCCACAGAAAGGCGCGTTGGTGGGGGCAATGGTATAGCCACGGATATGACAGAAGGTCTTATAGTAAATTGTTTTTCTTTCAACTTTTGTGCTCTGATATTACGTTCGGCAATTTTCAACATTTCATCGAACTTTGTTCTTTTTGGCAGCTCCATCAAAGCCATGCTTTCGCGATTTGTCCTTTTAGTATCCATTATATCGACCTAAATTTTGTAAAATATTTTGGGATTTAGGATATGTGTACGTACATGAGAGCGGGCTTAAAATACAAGTTGAAGTTCTAGGCATCTCAAATGAATGCTAGTTTTGTTATTTAAATATTTTCTAAATATTTGTGAAACAATTCTTTCCATCCTTAAGAATTTAGAATATCCCCGAATAAATTACGCATTCAAGATATCAAGATTCGTCAACAACGTCTAACAGGTATAAAATATGTTCGCTATTAATATCGCCCAATTTCAGACGCGTTTATATGATATTGGAATTTTTAATTAATATGAGAAGTATGTATGTCTTCGATTGACAAGTTCAATAAGTTCAAATCTTTACTTTCGAGTATTAGTCCTGTGAGGGAAACATGGTTTTAAGAAGATTTAAAAGAAATATAAAATACATATATGTTGTTACAGAGCAATACATTGTTGCAGATTTGATATCTATGGTGGCACTACGATTTATGAGAAGATATTAATTATAAAATTGAATTTCGTGAGAGTAGAGATGATTTTATAGTTATACATTGCAGAACTTAAAATGGTTTGGTAAGCCTTTGAAGTTCCTCTCATTCTATAGATCGCCAAAAAGTAATGTAAATTCATACCTATCATTTCTGGATGGTACGAATGTTAATTCAATTGAGACGATATCCATGTATTTTTGTTGGAGAACCAATATTGATTTATTGAATACTAACTCGTGTCAAGAACTTCTAAATATTCTTGCCAATTATGTTTTTAAAAACGGTCATACCCTTATTACTCGTCGAAGAAGCAGATCATCTATCTATAACATTTATTGTAATACACAGGAAAATTTAAGTATAGATTACACTATGCAACAAAAATTTTGTCCAAGGGATGTGGATAAAAGTTTCTGGTGTAATTTGGCGTCGCAACACGAAAAAAATATTAAAAAAAAATTTTATGGTAAATTTTTTTTTTGTTTAATTCAAGCTTTCGTGGAAAGTAAATTTAGTATTTCGACCATATTTAAGTCTGATTGTTATGCGTGAAATTAAAGGGAATTATGAGGGCTACATATGCTGCACATATCACTTTCACGTAGAATCTTTGGTTTAGTAACAGTCGTCAAAAATATGAGAAAAAATGTTTTTAAAAAAAAACACTTTTTCCTGGTACAAAAACAAACATAAAAAATAGAAAAAAAAAATATTTTATCGCATTTTTAAAAAGCCAGCCTGCTAACGAAGAAAACACTGTCTATGGATAGATGTAAAAGTTAAGAGCCATTTTGTAAATGTTAGGGAAATTCAAAAAAATCTTGCTTCATTTTTGTTTGTTTTTAAATGATGTCTTTGCTTATTTTGAATTCGCCATATGTGAGAGAGACATATAAGAGACATTGCACTTGCATTTTAATTTATGAGGATTGATGTCAGACATTATAAAATTATAGAGAGGACGAGGTTTTATGGCCGTTCGTAACCCCCCATAAAACATGATATGCAATGTGAGAGCTATATTAAATTTTTTTTTTGTTTAATTCAAGCTTTCATGGAAAGTAAATTTAGTATTTCGACCATATTTATGTCTGATTGTTATGCGTTAAATTAAAGGGAATTATGAGGGCTTTGGTTTAGTAACAGTCGTCCAAAATATGAGAAAAAAATGTTTTTAAAAAAAAAAACACTTTTTCCTGGTACATAAAAAATAGAAAAAAAAATCAAAAAAAATTATTTTATCGCATTTTTAAAAAGCCAGCCTGCTAACTGTCTATGGATAGATGTAAAAGTTAAGAGCCATTTTGTAAATGTTAGGGAAATTCAAAAAAATCTTGCTTCATTTTTGTTTGTTTTTAAATGATGTCTTTGCTTATTTTGAATTCGCCATATGTGAGAGAGACATATAAGAGACATTGCACTTGCATTTTATTTTATGAGGATTGTGTCAGACATTATAAAATTATAGAGAGGGCGAGGTTTTATGACCGTTCGTAACCCTCCATAAAACATGATATGCAATGTGAGAGCTATATTGGATGAGATCCGCTCAGATAGAGGGTCATTCAACAATATTTGTGGTTTTTTATTTTATTTAGTTTTACTTTCGAAGCAAACTATATGTCAGCTACAGGTACTGCAACTTATGAACCTTAAACCCGGAATTTATGAATGAAATTTCTTATTAATAAATTAGTCACCCCTATCGCGAATAATAAGTGGAATATTTGTTCCCTAGATTTCTTCACTTCACGGGAAGTGAAATATGCTATCGTGAATATTAGGGAACAGTTTGTTCACTTCGAATCTGTATGATGTATCGAAAACGAACAGCTGTTCAAAATTAATAAATTATCAGTGCACAGTGAGCGTAAAAAACAAGAAGAGTTGAAAAGCATTTTGTTTTTCAAAGTTAAGGTTAAAATATTACTTAAATGTTTAAAACAAGAATTATTCTTCTATTAGAGGAACAAGAAGGGTGTATAGAACAACGAGCGGTGAAGTTTGAGAGATGCATCAAATCCTTTGGAGTTGCCTGATATACTGTAATTGTCCTTAGTAGCATAAGTTTTTTGTCTAAATTGTTTTTTAGATTTGTTCAACATTACAGGGTAAACAAGGCGGTTTTTACATACCTCTTGAATGTACTCGAAAAAATGCTAACCCTGTACTACAAAAAAATAATTTGCGATAAACCCAATTGTAAAACTGAGTGCCTGTCTACAGTTCTTTGCAGATGGTGGGTATCAGAAAGGATTTGGCAGAGATCCTGAAGTCGGCATGGCACAGTAAGTGAAGTACTCTCCCATGTGGATAACTTATCGAACTCAAGAGGAAGGAAATGTTATAGCACAAGATTTATTCACTAAATTTTGAATATCCGGTGTCCTTGGATGTGTTAAAACGTGAAAATATTATCACCACAGACACCTGTACTTTAACAGATAAGGATAGTTTAGCTAAATGAGACAATCGTACGCCCCCCATTTTATTTTAGATTTTCCCGATTTAATCAAATATATGTTTCAAAGATAAACGATAGTAAACTGAGGATACAACACGTTAATAGGACATATCACGGAGCTTGTCACGACTCCTTTGTGTGGAGTACGAATTATTTCAGAAATGTAATAGAACAAGACTATTTATAAAGTGGAAGCAAATTGTGGTTATTATGTGAGAATATATATACGTATACATATGTATGCCATATATCATACCAACATTTGTAGACGATGGCGGATACCCACTGGAGCCCTGACTGTTAGTTCCATATAGAACTCCTGCAGCTGGCTCTGCCAAACAGAAATTTAATTATGTCCATGGTATATATCGAAACATTATAGAACGGACAAATGGAGTTCTCAAAAATAAATCACTTTGTTATTTTCTAACTGATCCACTCCTGTAAAATAAATATTTTTTTAGTTTTATTCAATATTTGAAGACAAAAATAAACACTTTCACGATGAGTCCTAGCAAAAAAAAAGTGAACAAATCGAAGTGAAAAGGGAAAAACTTCCACACACAAAGTAATTCGCGATAGGGGGAATTTTTTCGACCAAGGGAATTATTCAGGGAACAAAATTGCCGATTGGAATTTGGTGGAAAGTGAACACATTTTGAGGGAACATTTATTCGCGATAGGGGTGAGTAAGTGAAGTACTCTCCCATGTGGATAACTTATCGAACTCAAGAGGAAGGAAATGTTATAGCACAAGATTTATTCACTAAATTTGGAATATCCGGTGTCCTTGGATGTGTTAAAACGTGAAAATATTATCACCACAGACACCTGTACTTTAACAGATAAGGATAGTTTAGCTATATGAGACAATCGTACGCCCCCCTTTTATTTTAGATTTTCCCGATTTAATCAAATATATGTTTCAAAGATAAACGATAGTAAACTGAGGATACGACACGTTAATAGGACATATCACGGAGCTTGTCACGACTCCTTTGTGTGGAGTACGAATTATTTCAGAAATGTAATAGAACAAGACTATTTATAAAGTGGAAGCAAATTGTGGTTATTATGTGAGAATATATATACGTATACATATGTATGCCATATATCATACCAACATTTGTAGACGATGGCGGATACCCACTGGAGCCCTGACTGTTAGTTCCATATAGAACTCCTGCAGAAATTTAATTATGTCCATGGTATATATCGAAACATTATAGAACGGACAAATGGAGTTCTCAAAAATAAATCACTTTGTTATTTTCTAACTGATCCACTCCTGTAAAATAAATATTGGTATATATACAAGTGATGATCGCCACAACTGCAAGCTCACACTGTGTCATGTATAAGACCCTCGATATACAAGATTTGCCACATATTCGTGAAAATAGATGTTCCAAAGATAAAGTACTTAACTCTAACGGTAAAAAGCTTATAGATGTTATTGAGAATATTGGCGGCATCGTCCTGAATGGTAGAACTAATGGAGATTGCAACGGTGAATATAGTTTTTGTGGTGTCATGGGGAAGCTCGGTCATTGATTATTGTATTGTGTCTCACAGTTTTCTTGTATATGCTGATGACTTCTCTGTCGCACCCAAAACATATTCTGATCACATGCTATTAAACATGCAAATAAAAGTTCCATGCCTACCCGTTATAGAAAGCAATGAACAGTCACTTTCAAGATTGCACTGGAAAAACAAATATATGCATAAATATGCTGAAATGCTAACTACAAAGACCAGAAACATAGATATGTATCAGTGGATGAGCTAGTAAATATTATATCGGACAAAATCAGAGAATCGTACCCCGAAAATACAAACTACAAGTTTTTTGAGCCAAAACAAAAGTGGTTCGACTGGAAGTGTGCCAAATCTCGTAGAAGCATGAAAAGAAAGCTCGGAGAGTATAGAAGATACCATAAAATTCTCAACAGGTCGAAATATTATGAAGCTCGAGCCAAATATACACGATTATGCAATAGCAAGAAACTCGCACATTACAACCAGAACATAGAACGTTTAAATACGGTTAGTAGGAGCGCTGATTGGTGGGATCTTGCACGGAAAATTAAAACAAAACCACGGATAGTCAAAGACGTTCTGAGCGCGGAAGACTTTTTAATGCATTTTAGTAGTATGCTAAGGCCAACATGTGACCCTCCCACTATAAGCTGGTGTATGCCTTACGTCACTGACGCCTTGCTAGACTCCCCAATTGAAATGGTTGAATTGATGCCAGTACTGAAAACTTTGAAAAATTGTAGAGCGCCTGGCGATGACGGCATTAGTTATGAGTTCTATAAATACGCTCCGGCCTGCTTTGTAAGGGAAATCTTATGCACATTCAACAAAATATTTCTGCATGAAAAAATCCCCTCAAGTTTTTGTAGATCGATTTTGCTTCCGATTTTTAAAAAGGGGACCCAAACATAGCAGCTAACTATCGAGGACTTTCTCTCATCAACTCTTTATGCAAAATTTTTAACACCATATTACTTAACAGGATCACCGAATGGACTGACAACAATAATATACTAAATGAATTCCAAGCTGGATTCCGGAAACATTACTCAACTGTGGATAATATTTTCAACCTAGTTAGTATCGCAAACATAGCCACTCTGAACGGGAAAAGACTATTCGCCTTCTTCGTTGATTTTTCATGTGCTTTTGACTCCATTCCTAGAAATAGTCTATTCTACATGCTTTCCTCTCTCGGATTATCGTCAAAGATAATACGACTATTGCAGAATATGTACGAAAGTACTACAAGCAGAATTTCGACTGGCAATTTGCTATCTGACTCTTTCCCGGTAGAGCTGGGTGTTAAGCAAGGTTGCATATTGAGTCCAGTATTATTCTCGCTATATTTAAATGATCTCGTAGATGTATTACCCGTCGGTGTAAACATCGCAAACTTAAACATAAAAATATTACTATATGCAGATGACATTGTATTACTATCAAATTCCCCATCCGAACTGCAAACCATGGTACATTGCCTGCACAAATATTGTTCAACTTGGCATCTCAAAGTTAATTTGGAAAAGTCAAAAATAATGATTTTTCGCACTGGTACTAGAGTCTCAAGAACGCTTTGCTGGTACTATGGCGATGAATTAGTGGAAATTGTTAACAGCTACAAATACCTTGGAGTTGAGCTAACCTACAACTTGTCGTTTATAAAACATTTGAAAAACAAATTAAGCACAGCAAAACTTGCTGTTAATTCAACTTGGTCTAACTATATGAGACACCCAAAGATCACAAAACATAACAAACTAAAGATTTTCGATTCGGCCTCTAGATCAATAATGTTCTATGCAGCCCAAATTTGGGGTTTTCAAAAATATGAAGAAGTAGAAAAACTTTTTCGATATTTCATCAAAAAAATCTTATATCTTCCTGATAATACTCCGAACTACATACTCCATCTAGAAACCGGCTTAGATTCGCTGTACATCTCAACATTAAAACTCCATTTTGTTTATATAAATAAAGTATTAAAAATGGGACAGCATAGATTACCTCGTATACTGGCAGAAGAGATAATTTTACAAAATATTTGCTGGGCAAATCAATGGACAAAACTATGCGATAAAATACAATATTCTCCAGAATATACAAATATTCCTCTCTGTCTGGAATGGAACAATATACTGAGCATGCTGAAAGTTTGGGAGCGTAACAATAATATTCGTGATGCCAGGTGTTCACAGTTCCATGATCTTTACCCCAGACTCAATTATGATGCAGTGTTTTCTTTGACTAGTGAGTTTTCATCGCGTGCGACAAGTCTATTGATCAGAGCGAGAGGCGGACTGCTCGATTTAAATGCTAGAGCTTTTAGAACAAACACTGTGGGTATTTGCTCTGTATGCAATTTGGATGCCGCGGAAAATACTTTCCATTTTATTGGTGCCTGCCCTATATACAAACATTTTAGATTTACATATTTTGGTAAAAATTTCCTTAGTATGCACGAAGTGCTTGAAATATTAAATGGATTAAATTTCTCATCTTTGTACAACTATATTGAAGTATCGCTTAAATATAGAAAGTTAATTATAAACGAATTTGAACTCTAAACGAAAATTGATAATACTTAAATCGTTATTTAACGTTAAACATAAATGTCTGCACTATTAATTGTGTTTTTTCTTTTGGAACTTGTTATAGACTAGAAATGTGCCATTCTGGCTTACAACAAATAATGTTATGCCAAAAAATAGATATATACTTAATGTACGTGTATGAAATTATATTGAATTTAAACGAACTAATGTCAATATCAATATCTATTAAAATAATAAAATAATAAAAAAAAAAATAATATAAAGCGTAGGTTGAATTGGATGCATCGGTCTCTGGACAGAAATTTCTGAGCTCAGTCTGGAAGGCCTATACCGACGTACCTATTACGGGAACGGAACAAGACTATTTATAAAGTGGAAGCAAATTGTGGTTATTATGTGAGAATATATATACGTATACATATGTATGCCATATATCATACCAACATTTGTAGACGATGGCGGATACCCACTGGAGCCCTGACTGTTAGTTCCATATAGAACTCCTGCAGCTGGCTCTGTCAAACAGAAATTTAATTATGTCCATGGTATATATCGAAACATTATAGAACGGACAAATGGAGTTCTCAAAAATAAATCACTTTGTTATTTTCTAACTGATCCACTCCTGTAAAATAAATATTGGTATATATACAAGTGATGATCGCCACAACTACAAGCTCACACTGTGTCATGTATAAGACCCTCTAATAATATAAAGCGTAGGTTGAATTGGATGCATCGGTCTCTGGACAGAAATTTCTGAGCTCAGTCTGGAAGGCATATACCGACGTACCTATTACGGGCTAATACTGGCTATGGGGGTGTCTCCCCCAACCAATTTATGATTAAACCAAAAAAGACGAAGGAGATTACGGCGCAGGGGAGGGAAAACCCAGTGCCGGCGACAAGCGTTGATTCACTCACGAGTCATGTGTCGTCGTTATCGAACAATCGTGAGCAAGCAACTTCTACGAGCTTTGGTGCCTTGGATCCCGTAGTCGAAAATGAAACAAGAGCACATCCAGCCGCAGGCAAAACAAATGATAAGACAGATGAAGCAGAACCCAGCCGGGGCTTTAAGCAACCCCAGCCTTTAAAAGCCAGTGGGGACTCTGAATCATCAAATGAAAACAATATCACTATTGTTGCTAACTCAAAGAGACTGTCAGGGGCACAAAGAAGGAAACTGAATAAGTTGAACCGACAGAACCTATTACGGGATGAACCTGACAATTCTACCTCCAATACAAATATTTAGGCCGCTAAAAGAGTCAGGTCTCCCGAAGAAAATAGCGCTGTGAAAGTGACTAAAAGAAAATGGGCTCGCCGTCTTCCAGTAATTCGGATAAGCCTAACGTAACCACACAAAAGGAGGTCTCTAGTCTGGGTCCCTCGATTGTGGGCGGTAAAGTTGACCCAGTAACGCAGATCAAGTCAACCAAATCATCCGTTAAGGATGAGGCTTTAACCAAAAAGACTCTACAGACACGGAAAAATCAATTGGCCATAAAGAAAGGTAAGAAGCCACCGTCTTATTCTAATATAGCTAAACAACATTTCCGAGACGATCTATGCTACGCCATAATTGATAGCAGTAGTGCATCTGGCAGAATCCCCGCAGACCAAAAGAGTAACTTCGAAGATTTGGTCTATACGAGAGTAGCGGAATACGTCCTCGAATCTAAGGATGTACCACCAATCGAAGTAATGAGTTGCAAGTTTGAGAGGGGTGTTTTGATGCTAAGGCTTGCATCACAACGCTGTGGTTAGCTTCCCCTCACCTTGGGACGGCGCAAAGCTAAAATTGGTAAGGAAAAGCGACATTCCTGAACTCATAAAAACGACCCTATATGTTAAGGGATGTCTCAGTAAGTTCTCATCAGAGTACATACTCGACATCATTGGCAAACAGAATTCAAAACTTTCCGTGAGAAAGTGGGAAGTCTTCTATAGGAAGGATGATACCGAGGGTACTCTCCCCGTGTTGGGCATAGACCCAGAATCCAAGAACAATCTTGTCATGGCGAAGGGCATGGCGTACTTCTTGATCTGGACAGTCTTTTTCAAAATTGGAAAGGTCCCGATTGGCAGGACAGATGAATCGAGTCCAAATATACTCTCTGAAGAGGCAAACACTGGTATTGAACGGATGGAGACAAGTGAGACACTGCCAAAAACTGATGTGGAAGTAGTCAATAACACCACCAGTTCACCAATAGTACCGCCACTTTTGCAGGAAGTTCCCAGCAATAGTGGTGATCAAAAGAAAAAGAGCCACAAAACGATTCAAAACAATGAGGGAGCGACAAAAATAACACCGCCTACCAAAATTGTCGACTGGACGATGGTGTAATAGGTAGTGAACGAAAGGAGGAGAATGACCCACTGCCAAATAATGAGGGGGTGCCACCAGATTGGATAGACTCCCAAAAGAAACATTTACTGGAAGGACAATGATTAAGGTCATCCAGATAAACCTCCATCGGAGCGAGACAGCATCCAACGCTCTGATGGACATCATAAATAAAGGCAGGGTTCATATTGCTTTGATCCAGGAACCATGGACAACTAGCAACAAGGTTACTGGATTAAACCATGTGAACTATAACCTTTTCTACGCTAACACAGGTACTCGTCCAAGGACTTGTATTCTGTGCCATAAAAACTTATGTTTTATTTTCTCTCCAGAGTTGTCAACATCGGACGCAACGGTGCTAAGGCAAGGTAATGGAAATTATACCTGGCGTCAATATATCTGCCATTCGATGCGCCGACATTGCCACCTAATCGTCCAGCTAATCTCAGAATCCACGCCATCTACTGGCGATTGGTGTAGAGACAACTGTGTCGAACTGGCGACCCTTACAAGTCACATGGGTGGTGAAAATAGTGAATTTAAGTCTCGCTTGGAGCTTTGGCTGTGTGACTTGTACGCTTTCTTCGTAGGTATATAATTCCCATATGCAAATTTGTTTGTAGATGGGTATATATACAAGTGATGATCGCCACAAAAACAAGCTCACACTGTGTCATGTATAAGACGCTCTGATGATATCCCCGCACAGGATTGAAATACGTATAAGGGTATGTGTTTACATGGCTTTTAAAGCGCAGTGTCTTATCTTTTCCAATACACCACAAAAACCTCTCTTTCGAAAGGAAGAGTTGATCGAAAAAGCTGAACAATTGTGAAATGTGAAACATTCAATAAATCTAATAAAATAAAATTTTTTTTAGTTTTATTCAATATTTGAAGACAAAAATAAACACTTTCACGATGAGTCCGTTCTGTGAAAAGGGAAAAAATTCCACACACAAAAATAATTCACAATAAGGGGAATTTTTTCGAACAAGGGAATTATTCAGGGAACAAAATTGACGATTGGAATTTGGTGGAAAGTGAACACATTTTGAGGGAACATTTATTCGCGATAGGGGTGAGTGTAATATTTTGGCCCCAGATGTTAACATATCATATTATAAAGTCCGTGATATACCTTACAAACAATTTTATACAACTGTGGATAACAGGTGCTTTTGCAAGCACAATCCCGGATTGTTCGAGGAACTTAATCAAACATACAATTCAAAGAAATGGCGGTTACTTGTTGACAGCAGTAAAGAAAGTTTGAAAGCAGTACTTTTACACACGGAAATCAGAAACCGTCGATTCCCATTGCTCATGCTGTCAACACTAAGGAATCATACGAAACAATGGCTAAATTGATGAAATACATAAAATATGAACAACATAACAGTAAAATTTGTTGCGATTTAAAAGTAGTTGTTATGTTATGCCTCTGGGATAGCCGATATTTTGCCACCACTGCATATTAAGCTGGGACTCTTTAAACATTTTGTAAAAGCCTTAAGGAAAGATGGCAATTCACTCTCATATTTAAAATGTTTATTTAAAAGTCTTTCTTTTCAAAAAATCGAAGGAGTTTTTGATGGGCCTAAAATAAGGAAACTGATGAATGATGTGAATTTCGAATCATATTTGACGTCGGATGAAATTGCAGCATGAAGGTCGTTTAAGCTTGTAGGTTCAAATTTCCTTGGATCCAATAAAAGCCCGCAATATGAAACAATGATTAATGATTTGTTAAAAAATTATGAAAAAATTTGTTAGAAATATATTTTTTTTTATATTTATGTATATAACACATATGTACACGCTGACAAAAAATCTCATCTGTAGTATATTGTCCCAAACATATTCGGCTTGAAACATATTTGTATATTAGGGCGGGTTGATTTGTGTGGATGAAAAAAAAAATAAAAATCGTATAGCAAAAACGTAATGTACATTAAATTCTAAGAAAATTCTCAGAAGAAACCATGGGTCTAAAATCAAAACCTAATCCGCGCCTCTCGACTTGAAAATTGTTCGCTAAAATTATGTTCTTTCGCTAAAATTATGATCTTTTCTTGAAATATATTAAGTTTTATTATACCCTCACTTAATTAAAAAAAATATTTAGCATATAGACAGAAACGCAAATACGGCATAAAATTCTTAAAAATGTATATATTTCGATGAATTTTTTTTTATAGTTCTTTATTTTGATATTAGAAATAATAATCAAACGCAACATGTGGAAATTTCTAATGGAAAATCCCTCAATTTCCAAAAAAAAACATCAAAAATCCCCAAAAATGGGATATTTTATTTTTAGTCCTATATCTGCGATATGAAAAGCCGCGCTCGCTGACAAAAAAGCTCTTCTGTAGTATATTGTACCAAACATATTCGGCTTGAAACATATATGTATATGTTTAGCGTACACTCTAAATATATAATATTTGGTGCAGGCAAAAATTATGTATTTGGGAAGATGTTGTTCTAAACAAATTTTTGTTTCCATCCTAATATTTGTTATTTGGGACTATAACAAGGATTCAGAAAATATATCGATACCTTAATTGTGCTAAGTTTGTCAGCAATTCATAGTCTATTTTTCAGGAATTTTTAATGTTTGTAAAAATACTTTATAATTGAAATCGTATAATCTTGTATAACCTGGATAACTAATAAATTACTTGATTATAGACAGCAAAAGATGTCTTGAAATATTCCGATATTTAAAGTGAGTTCTTTGCAACAGAAGGAATAGTTCGAAACCAAGGAAAATTTAAAACTTAAGTTCGAAGAAGTCAACAAAGTTTTGAAAATATATTTGAAGAAATTCTAAACAAATAATTTTATTTGTATTTAAACAAATATTTTATTTGAGAAAATTAGCTTGCAAATATATTTTGTTGTAATATATTAATACATATATGCGTTCCAAATAAATTTTATTGATTTTCAAATAAAATGTATTTGCTAAAAAATATATAATATTTAAAAATTTGTTTTCTAAATATATTTTCTTTCGATTCAAACATATCAAAAAAGGCGATTTTGCCCCGTGGATGTATTCTTTCAACTTATTTTTCGCTTTATGTATTCCAACAGGTGTAAATATGTCCCTCAAAATTTATTCCTTGCATTCTCATTTAAACTTTTTCCCAGAGAATCTTGGCGACGTAAGTAACGAACATGGCGAAAGGAACCCATTGAAGTCCGTCGACGTTACCAAGGGCACTGGAAGATTATATATTATGAAAGAATGATGGGAGATTATATTTGGTTCCTCATTACAGAAACCGATTCCGAAATCTACAAATAAAACTCACAATAAAGAACTCACAATTACTTCTAATGAAACTTGTTCATGTAAATAAACTCAAATGTACATAATGTAAATAAAAGTAATAATTAAAATCGCTATTTAAACAGAAAAAAATATTTTTTGAAATTCTCTTACCTCTACCAAAAGGGCTATAATTTCTACATTTATGCATAGATTTTTTTCAAATAGGCATTATCTTCTTCGCTAGGATGCAAACTTTTAAAAAATAAATTTTATAATTTTTTTATTTTTTATGTTTTTTTCCCAGGATATTTTTTTTTTTTTTTGAGAAAAAAATCTACTTTTTCCAATTTGTTTAATGCCTGTTACTAAACCACTGTTTCTAAGTGAAAGAGATATTTCCAACATTGGTAGCCCATAAACCTCTGCAATGAATGTCTTGAATGACCTTTCAAGACATTCAGTTGTTTATCAAATACTTACTGCCACACTCTCTATGTTGACAAAACAAATGAATGAGTGAAGAGAACAGTAACCGCCAAACAGGTCTCAAAACAAATAAGTAACAAGACAATAGAGAAGTACACTCATTCAAGCACTGTGTACCAAAACAAAAATACGCGATTTCAGTGTACACTGCACTACTGTATTCATTGTCATTGCAAAGAGATACGCAACAGCAAAGAGCGACGGATCACCTTAGAAATTTATTGATTTTGAGGGGTAAATACACTAGTATACATACTGAAGAAATAGAAAACAGCAGTGTTCTCGCTTCATTATACTCATCGTTTGACGAATTGAAACGAGTATAAAAAATACAACAACCCAATGAGCAGAGTACACGACTAGATTGTAAACATCAGAGTGAAGTGTTTGTTGTTGTTTTTCGATCATTGTATGGTAGTGTCAATCGAGTAATAAATACAATGCTTCAGTGTGCAGTGAAGTAGTGTACAGTACTGTAGACGAAGAAATGATTGTCTTGATGCACAGTTTCTGGTGTAATTTGGTGTCACAGACACGAAAAAAATATTCCTGATTGAGCCTTGTTATGCGTTAAAGTAAAGGGAGTTATGAGGGCTACATATGCTGCAAATATCACTTTCACGTAGAATCTTTGCTTTAGTAAAAGTCGTCAAAAATATGAGAAAAAAAAGATTTTTTTTAAAAAACACTTTTTCCTGGTACAAAAAAAAAACATAAAAAATAGAAAAATGTCGAAAAGTCACATTTTTAAAAAGCCAGCATGCTAAGTATGAAAACACCGTCTATTTGAAAAAATTCTATGGACAGATGTAAAAGTTATGAGCCATTTTGTAAATGTAAGGGAAATTCAAAAAAAAATCCCGTTTCATATTTTTTTCGTTTTTAAATGATGTCTTTGCTTATATTGAATTCGCCATATGTGAGAGAGTCATATAAGAGATACTGCACTTGCATTTTATTTTACCAGTATTGATGTCAGACATTATAAAATTATAGAGAGGACGAGGTTTTATGGACGTTCGTATCACCCCATAAAACATTATATGCAATGTGAGAGCTATATTGGATGAGATCATCTCAGGTAGAGGGTCATTCAACAATATTTGTGGTTGTTTATTTACGAGGTTTCCATTCAGTTACGCCTTTTAGGGGCATGGACATCCCAGTCGTATATACAGGTAGTAAAATTATTTGTACGCAATACAAAGTGAAAATATTGGGATTCTACGGTCGAAGCAAACTATATGTCAGCTAAAGGTACTGCAACTTATGTACCTTAAACCCGTAATTTATGAATGAAATTTCTTATTAATAGATTAGTGTAATTCAGCGCCTTAAAGAGATAAGTCGATTTTCTGAAAAATATTATAAAGTTATATTTCGAAGTATGAGTAAAAGGCAAAGAACTTTTCAATGTGTAAATGATCCCGACAATTGCTGCTACAACTGCGGAAAATAATTAATGTAATGTAATTAAAAAAATTGACGTGCGTTTAGTGGACACCTAGTATAGTATTTTGTGTAATTCGTGCCATGTAAATCTTACTCAATGGTGTAGTGGAAGCATGCGGTAAGTACTTTACAATTAATGTTTTGTGGAATAAAACGTTTTAATTTGAGACATCACGTGCAATTTGATCCAATGATTTGGAGACAACCATTCATTTACGATACGGACTGCTATTTTTGTCTAAGAAAACAGATAGGAGTAGGAAGGAACATTCGCTGGAATTACGCTGAAGTAAAATTTGCCACTACTTTTTCCCATTTGTTTAATGACTTACTAAACCACTGTTTCTAAGTGAAAGAGATATTTCCAACATTGCTAAAATTGAAAAAAAAATGGACATAATTCTGCCATTTCAAACCCACTTATCGTATGGCGATGAAATTTTAGGTGTGTATACAAGAGATGTTAGAGAGTTAGAGAGTTTAAGGAACTTGGGCCCCCTATCTCATACAGGGGCGGAGCTACAGGGCCCTAAATTTGACCACCTCGGGTATACAAAATTTTCATTTCATTTTTCATTTCATTTTTAATTTTTTCGCCGACTTTGCCTTTGAGTTTAGCCAATATCTCAGTCAACAGTATACCGATTTTGTTCGCGTGCTTTTTTATGGATTGCCAATAATTTACAATGTCATAAAAAAAAGAATCGATAAGATATGTCAAGAATTAAGAAAGTTATGGCCCTATAAAGTCAAATTTTCGAAAAAAAATAATTTTTTGAGATTTTTTGGCGAAAAAAGTCCAATTCGTATTTAGGTAGAAAAAATTTGTTACACAATGTACGAGTATATCAAATTTATACTCATTTTATCCGAAGCCAAAATTTTAATTCGTGTGGATCCACCCTTCTCCGATTTCGACCTTTTTTTACATAAATGTTAAAAGTTTGATCGATTTTCTTCAATCGCAAAGCTAAATTGTTAAATTTTGTTTTTATTTATTTGTATTAGGGTTTAACAAAATCGACTGCAAAGGGAATCCCGAGCGCGTCTTTTCATATCAAAGATATAGGACTAAATCGCATTTTTGGGGATTTTTGATGTATTTTTTGGGAATTAAGGGAATTTTCATTAGAAATTTCCACATGTTGAGTTTGATTTTCATTTCTAATATCAAAATGTCATCGAAATATATACATTTTTAAGAATTTTATGCCGTATTTACGTTTCTGTCTATATGCAAAATATTTTTTTTTAATTTTTCCCTACCTTCTTGTACTTGTTGGTTATTATATCAGTGCACTGATTTCTTGTATATCACATGTTTTTATCAAACAATAATTAAATTTAGTAAGAAGAACAATCATAAAATTGAGTAAGAAGGATAAAAGATGTCGGCCTTTATAATATGTTGGTGTGACTCTTGTTGCCTTAAATTTGTGTATACCCATTTTGTAAGCGAAAGACCCACTTCTTGAGAAAAATAATTTATTTTCTTATTTTATTTCTGTAATATATATTTTATTATTTTATTTCTGTAAAATAATCTGAATAATCCATGTCTAGGAGATAAAGCAAATCCTTGTATTCCTCAGGATTGTCACATGTCAAACATCGTTAACATATCCCTCTTTTTCTTATTAAAGATAGAACAGGATCGGAAGATAGAAGAAGATTTACAAATATATCTTCATTTTGAAATTCTCTTGAACTTTTTCAGGAGTGAAATTTCTGAACATTGCGAAAATAGCGATTTCGTGCCTCCTGGGCTTTTTCCGTAAGCTCGCCCAAAGGGAGAATATGAAATGCAATAATTATATCTCCATGACGCAATACTTCATTCTATTAGGTGTTTCGAAATACCTAGACAGTATTTTCCAAAATTTTCTGCATTCACTTTGTTCTTGCTGTTGATTGCCATTAGAATTTGTTGATTTTTCTCAGTAATTCCATATCAATTCCTGTGATCTTAGATGTGATTTCATAATCCTTGAAGAAACGCCTTGCAGTGTTACCATCATTTGTATTTCCATATCCCACTAGTGGTTTGTCGACATTTAATCCAGTCTCTTTCCAAAATTCCTCTTGAATTATTTTTTTCTGGAATTCTCTCGATGCTTTTAGTTCCTTTTTGTCCGGTAATTTGTTTGCATTCTCCGGATTACTATAATAATGAAAATCGTATGCTATGTGTAGGAAATGTTCTAAAAACCGTATGCGAGCATGTAATGGGGAAATTCCGAATTTTGGAGCATATGTGTTAATTGTTGGGTTCTTCGATAAATCCGAAAATTAATTTTTTTCCTCCACATAGTGCACATCTCCACGTAGATGATGTTCCCGTAACAGCATTGCAAACTTTCCCATCGACGATAGTGAAATTTAGGATGAAGGAGATTGTGAAGCTGTAGTCCAATATTTTGATTGATATGGGTTCCAGCTCCTTAATTTCCTTCTCAATATGATCAACCAGGTTTTGTGTGTTGGCAGCCGACTCTTTTGTATACTCAAACCATATTGGTCTACAAAAGTTTTTTGATCCTGGAGTCGAATTTATCCAAATGTCATTAAAACTAGTTGAGGGACAATCCGTGTCTTCTCTCTTTCTTAATCTGAGGGGAACTAATGATGCCGTGAACACACTTCTATAATCTGTTCCGCTCAAACTTGTTGATACTTGTTTGTATTCACGAAGGGTTGATAAGCCATCACATCCCCACTAGCACATAAGTTGCAAGTCACAATCCATTGTACTCAGCTGTTCTGTAGTAAGAGTGGAAACTATTCTCGATGCTGTATTTCCAGAAGGTTAGGAAGACCAATACTGACTCCACTTGGTGAAACTTGTATCGGTGAATGAATAATAGACTTATTTCTGTCATTTATTGTGTTATATGAAGGTAAGACATCGACTCCTTTTTCGGACAATGCCTTCCTAAGTGTGTTGTAGTTGTCTTTGCTGAGTCCCAGTTGTAGCATAAGAGCAAGTGTCGGAATACTCTCAACAATTCTCCTTAGACGTTTCGGTGATGCTGTTTGAAGAACACCGGCAATTTTTAAAGCATCAGTTGGTTGTTTCTCTTTCATCAACATTGCCTAAAGCTAAGTACACACGATTTGCAGATCGGACAATATTGCCACAAAAATGGCGGAAAAATTCAACCCTGTGAATTTACAACCGTGTGAACATACAATTTTTGTGTTGCAACGTTAACAGAAAAGTCATTGCGAGAAAATTTGCAGATTGTTAGATGTGCGAAGTTTATGCATGTGACAACGGCGCCATTGTCAGAAAAACAGTTTATTGGCAACACCGTCATTTAAATATTGATAACGTTGTCCGATCTGACAATCGTGTGTACTTACCTTTAAAAGTATCCGTAACTTCTTCAGTAGTCATTGCCGAAAGATTATTGGACAAACGCCTCTTCTTAGTTCTTGTCGATACATCTTCGTAAGGTTTATGGGGTGGACCAACAGATGAAGTACAAACTGTTAAATCTATGTTGTTTTCGAGCCAATCTGAATATTTTTCAAGAAATTTTGAACGCGATTTTGCTGTTGTCCACTTTACATCAAATGTTTTAACAAATTTTTGTATTTTTGTGATTTCGCTTTTTAATACTTTAATTTTATAGCTTCCTTTGATAAATTCTACTATTCTACGGACTTTTTCCTCAAAAGTGTGAAATGGGATTTCACACAAAATAAAAAATAGTGACGAGTTCTTAAATGTTAACGCCATACTTGCAAAATTGGTACTGATATACATTCTCGAAGATGCTATATTTATATAAAAACAATAATATATCTTCGATATGAAAAGCCGCGCTCGGGATTCCCTTTGCAGTCGATTTTGTTACATCCTAATACAAATAAATAAAAAAAATTTAACAATTTAACTTTGCGATTGGAGAAAATCGATCAAACTTTTGAAATTTATGTAAAAAAAGGTCCAAATCGGAGAAGGGTGGCAACCACACCAATTTGGTTTCGGAAACTTGTTCATGTAAATAAACTCAAATGTACATAATGTAAATAAAAGTAATAATTAAAATCGCTATTTAAACAGAAAAAAATATTTTTTGAAATTCTCTTACCTCTACCAAAAGGGCTATAATTTCTACATTTATGCATAGATTTTTTTCAAATAGGCATTATCTTCTTCGCTAGGATGCAAACTTTTAAAAAATAAATTTTATAATTTTTTTATTTTTTATGTTTTTTTCCCAGGATATTTTTTTTTTTTTTTGAGAAAAAAATCTACTTTTTCCAATTTGTTTAATGCCTGTTACTAAACCACTGTTTCTAAGTGAAAGAGATATTTCCAACATTGGTAGCCCATAAACCTCTGCAATGAATGTCTTGAATGACCTTTCAAGACATTCAGTTGTTTATCAAATACTTACTGCCACACTCTCTATGTTGACAAAACAAATGAATGAGTGAAGAGAACAGTAACCGCCAAACAGGTCTCAAAACAAATAAGTAACAAGACAATAGAGAAGTACACTCATTCAAGCACTGTGTACCAAAACAAAAATACGCGATTTCAGTGTACACTGCACTACTGTATTCATTGTCATTGCAAAGAGATACGCAACAGCAAAGAGCGACGGATCACCTTAGAAATTTATTGATTTTGAGGGGTAAATACACTAGTATACATACTGAAGAAATAGAAAACAGCAGTGTTCTCGCTTCATTATACTCATCGTTTGACGAATTGAAACGAGTATAAAAAATACAACAACCCAATGAGCAGAGTACACGACTAGATTGTAAACATCAGAGTGAAGTGTTTGTTGTTGTTTTTCGATCATTGTATGGTAGTGTCAATCGAGTAATAAATACAATGCTTCAGTGTGCAGTGAAGTAGTGTACAGTACTGTAGACGAAGAAATGATTGTCTTGATGCACAGTTTCTGGTGTAATTTGGTGTCACAGACACGAAAAAAATATTCCTGATTGAGCCTTGTTATGCGTTAAAGTAAAGGGAGTTATGAGGGCTACATATGCTGCAAATATCACTTTCACGTAGAATCTTTGCTTTAGTAAAAGTCGTCAAAAATATGAGAAAAAAAAGATTTTTTTTAAAAAACACTTTTTCCTGGTACAAAAAAAAAAACATAAAAAATAGAAAAATGTCGAAAAGTCACATTTTTAAAAAGCCAGCATGCTAAGTATGAAAACACCGTCTATTTGAAAAAATTCTATGGACAGATGTAAAAGTTATGAGCCATTTTGTAAATGTAAGGGAAATTCAAAAAAAAATCCCGTTTCATATTTTTTTCGTTTTTAAATGATGTCTTTGCTTATATTGAATTCGCCATATGTGAGAGAGTCATATAAGAGATACTGCACTTGCATTTTATTTTACCAGTATTGATGTCAGACATTATAAAATTATAGAGAGGACGAGGTTTTATGGACGTTCGTATCACCCCATAAAACATTATATGCAATGTGAGAGCTATATTGGATGAGATCATCTCAGGTAGAGGGTCATTCAACAATATTTGTGGTTGTTTATTTACGAGGTTTCCATTCAGTTACGCCTTTTAGGGGCATGGACATCCCAGTCGTATATACAGGTAGTAAAATTATTTGTACGCAATACAAAGTGAAAATATTGGGATTCTACGGTCGAAGCAAACTATATGTCAGCTAAAGGTACTGCAACTTATGTACCTTAAACCCGTAATTTATGAATGAAATTTCTTATTAATAGATTAGTGTAATTCAGCGCCTTAAAGAGATAAGTCGATTTTCTGAAAAATATTATAAAGTTATATTTCGAAGTATGAGTAAAAGGCAAAGAACTTTTCAATGTGTAAATGATCCCGACAATTGCTGCTACAACTGCGGAAAATAATTAATGTAATGTAATTAAAAAAATTGACGTGCGTTTAGTGGACACCTAGTATAGTATTTTGTGTAATTCGTGCCATGTAAATCTTACTCAATGGTGTAGTGGAAGCATGCGGTAAGTACTTTACAATTAATGTTTTGTGGAATAAAACGTTTTAATTTGAGACATCACGTGCAATTTGATCCAATGATTTGGAGACAACCATTCATTTACGATACGGACTGCTATTTTTGTCTAAGAAAACAGATAGGAGTAGGAAGGAACATTCGCTGGAATTACGCTGAAGTAAAATTTGCCACTACTTTTTCCCATTTGTTTAATGACTTACTAAACCACTGTTTCTAAGTGAAAGAGATATTTCCAACATTGCTAAAATTGAAAAAAAAATGGACATAATTCTGCCATTTCAAACCCACTTATCGTATGGCGATGAAATTTTAGGTGTGTATACAAGAGATGTTAGAGAGTTAGAGAGTTTAAGGAACTTGGGCCCCCTATCTCATACAGGGGCGGAGCTACAGGGCCCTAAATTTGACCACCTCGGGTATACAAAATTTTCATTTCATTTTTCATTTCATTTTTAATTTTTTCGCCGACTTTGCCTTGGAGTTTAGCCAATATCTCAGTCAACAGTATACCGATTTTGTTCGCGTGCTTTTTTATGGATTGCCAATAATTTACAATGTCATAAAAAAAAGAATCGATAAGATATGTCAAGAATTAAGAAAGTTATGGCCCTATAAAGTCAAATTTTCGAAAAAAAATAATTTTTTGAGATTTTTTGGCGAAAAAAGTCCAATTCGTATTTAGGTAGAAAAAATTTGTTACACAATGTACGAGTATATCAAATTTATACTCATTTTATCCGAAGCCAAAATTTTAATTCGTGTGGATCCACCCTTCTCCGATTTCGACCTTTTTTTACATAAATGTTAAAAGTTTGATCGATTTTCTTCAATCGCAAAGCTAAATTGTTAAATTTTGTTTTTATTTATTTGTATTAGGGTTTAACAAAATCGACTGCAAAGGGAATCCCGAGCGCGTCTTTTCATATCAAAGATATAGGACTAAATCGCATTTTTGGGGATTTTTGATGTATTTTTTGGGAATTAAGGGAATTTTCATTAGAAATTTCCACATGTTGAGTTTGATTTTCATTTCTAATATCAAAATGTCATCGAAATATATACATTTTTAAGAATTTTATGCCGTATTTACGTTTCTGTCTATATGCAAAATATTTTTTTTTAATTTTTCCCTACCTTCTTGTACTTGTTGGTTATTATATCAGTGCACTGATTTCTTGTATATCACATGTTTTTATCAAACAATAATTAAATTTAGTAAGAAGAACAATCATAAAATTGAGTAAGAAGGATAAAAGATGTCGGCCTTTATAATATGTTGGTGTGACTCTTGTTGCCTTAAATTTGTGTATACCCATTTTGTAAGCGAAAGACCCACTTCTTGAGAAAAATAATTTATTTTCTTATTTTATTTCTGTAATATATATTTTATTATTTTATTTCTGTAAAATAATCTGAATAATCCATGTCTAGGAGATAAAGCAAATCCTTGTATTCCTCAGGATTGTCACATGTCAAACATCGTTAACATATCCCTCTTTTTCTTATTAAAGATAGAACAGGATCGGAAGATAGAAGAAGATTTACAAATATATCTTCATTTTGAAATTCTCTTGAACTTTTTCAGGAGTGAAATTTCTGAACATTGCGAAAATAGCGATTTCGTGCCTCCTGGGCTTTTTCCGTAAGCTCGCCCAAAGGGAGAATATGAAATGCAATAATTATATCTCCATGACGCAATACTTCATTCTATTAGGTGTTTCGAAATACCTAGACAGTATTTTCCAAAATTTTCTGCATTCACTTTGTTCTTGCTGTTGATTGCCATTAGAATTTGTTGATTTTTCTCAGTAATTCCATATCAATTCCTGTGATCTTAGATGTGATTTCATAATCCTTGAAGAAACGCCTTGCAGTGTTACCATCATTTGTATTTCCATATCCCACTAGTGGTTTGTCGACATTTAATCCAGTCTCTTTCCAAAATTCCTCTTGAATTATTTTTTTCTGGAATTCTCTCGATGCTTTTAGTTCCTTTTTGTCCGGTAATTTGTTTGCATTCTCCGGATTACTATAATAATGAAAATCGTATGCTATGTGTAGGAAATGTTCTAAAAACCGTATGCGAGCATGTAATGGGGAAATTCCGAATTTTGGAGCATATGTGTTAATTGTTGGGTTCTTCGATAAATCCGAAAATTAATTTTTTTCCTCCACATAGTGCACATCTCCACGTAGATGATGTTCCCGTAACAGCATTGCAAACTTTCCCATCGACGATAGTGAAATTTAGGATGAAGGAGATTGTGAAGCTGTAGTCCAATATTTTGATTGATATGGGTTCCAGCTCCTTAATTTCCTTCTCAATATGATCAACCAGGTTTTGTGTGTTGGCAGCCGACTCTTTTGTATACTCAAACCATATTGGTCTACAAAAGTTTTTTGATCCTGGAGTCGAATTTATCCAAATGTCATTAAAACTAGTTGAGGGACAATCCGTGTCTTCTCTCTTTCTTAATCTGAGGGGAACTAATGATGCCGTGAACACACTTCTATAATCTGTTCCGCTCAAACTTGTTGATACTTGTTTGTATTCACGAAGGGTTGATAAGCCATCACATCCCCACTAGCACATAAGTTGCAAGTCACAATCCATTGTACTCAGCTGTTCTGTAGTAAGAGTGGAAACTATTCTCGATGCTGTATTTCCAGAAGGTTAGGAAGACCAATACTGACTCCACTTGGTGAAACTTGTATCGGTGAATGAATAATAGACTTATTTCTGTCATTTATTGTGTTATATGAAGGTAAGACATCGACTCCTTTTTCGGACAATGCCTTCCTAAGTGTGTTGTAGTTGTCTTTGCTGAGTCCCAGTTGTAGCATAAGAGCAAGTGTCGGAATACTCTCAACAATTCTCCTTAGACGTTTCGGTGATGCTGTTTGAAGAACACCGGCAATTTTTAAAGCATCAGTTGGTTGTTTCTCTTTCATCAACATTGCCTAAAGCTAAGTACACACGATTTGCAGATCGGACAATATTGCCACAAAAATGGCGGAAAAATTCAACCCTGTGAATTTACAACCGTGTGAACATACAATTTTTGTGTTGCAACGTTAACAGAAAAGTCATTGCGAGAAAATTTGCAGATTGTTAGATGTGCGAAGTTTATGCATGTGACAACGGCGCCATTGTCAGAAAAACAGTTTATTGGCAACACCGTCATTTAAATATTGATAACGTTGTCCGATCTGACAATCGTGTGTACTTATCTTTAAAAGTATCCGTAACTTCTTCAGTAGTCATTGCCGAAAGATTATTGGACAAACGCCTCTTCTTAGTTCTTGTCGATACATCTTCGTAAGGTTTATGGGGTGGACCAACAGATGAAGTACAAACTGTTAAATCTATGTTGTTTTCGAGCCAATCTGAATATTTTTCAAGAAATTTTGAACGCGATTTTGCTGTTGTCCACTTTACATCAAATGTTTTAACAAATTTTTGTATTTTTGTGATTTCGCTTTTTAATACTTTAATTTTATAGCTTCCTTTGATAAATTCTACTATTCTACGGACTTTTTCCTCAAAAGTGTGAAATGGGATTTCACACAAAATAAAAAATAGTGACGAGTTCTTAAATGTTAACGCCATACTTGCAAAATTGGTACTGATATACATTCTCGAAGATGCTATATTTATATAAAAACAATAATATACCTGATATTTCTACATGATACATGTAATATGGGAAATTACAAAAATCATATATGAATGAATATTATATGAATGAACATTACAACAAATATTTGTATGCCTGTCAATGATTAAGGGTTTCCTAGAAATAGTGCCATAAAACAATATTTTCTGAAAGGTATATCTTACTAAATTTTATTATTGTTTGACAAGAAATCAGGTTATTGACTGATGTAATAACCAGAAGGTAGTCAAAAATTAAAAAAAATATTTTGCATATAGACAGAAACGTAAATACGGCATAAAATTCTTAAAACTGTATATATTTCGATGATTTTTTTAAATTTTTTTATTTTGATATTAGAAATAATAATCAAACACAACATGTGGAAATTTCTAATGGAAAATCCCTCAATTCCCAAAAATAACATCAAAAATACCCAAAAATTGGATTTTTACTTTTAGTCCTATATCTTCGATATGAAAAGCCGCGCTCGGGATTCCCTTTGCAGTCGATTTTGTTACATCCTAATACAAATAAATAAAAAAAATTTAACAATTTAACTTTGCGATTGGAGAAAATCGATCAAACTTTTGAAATTTATGTAAAAAAAGGTCCAAATCGGAGAAGGGTGGCAACCACACCAATTTGGTTTCGGATTTTCTCTAAAAGATTCTGTGAAACGTCTCCTTTAAAATGAGTATAAATTTGATATACTTTGTGTAACAAACTTTTTCTACAAGACCTAAATACGAATTGGACTTTTTTCGCCAAAAAATCTCCAAACATTTCATATTTCTTGACATATATTATGGATTCTTTTTTCATGATATTGTAAATTGTATTGGCAATCCATTAAAAAACACGCAAACAAAATCGGTAAACTTTTGACTGAGATATTGGCTAAACTCCAAGGCAAAGTCGGCAAAAAAATGAAAAATTCAAATTTAAAATCCACATATCTCGGAAACTATTCAAGATATCTTCAAGCAATATGCCACTCAAATCGGACACTCCATTCAAAAGTTAGAAGCCGATGAAAATTTTGTATACCCCAGGTGGTCATCTTTAGGGCCCTGTAGCTCCGCCCCTGTATAAGATAGGAGGCCCAAACTCCGAACCTAAACTCTCTAACATCTCTTGTATACACACCTAAAATTTCATCGCCATATGATAAGTGGTTTTGAAATGGCAGAATTATGTCCATTTTTTGTCATTTTAGCCCACTGTGCATTGGTAGCCCACATTAATAGCTTCAATTAAACGTATAACTCGACCTGATCATGCATATACTCTAAAAATTAAAGTGCAAATACTAAGGGTACCTTCGACGATAGTAGTATTTTTAAAAAAAAGTATCCATAAAAAACTTTTTGGTTTTGATTCTACACTCGCATAAAAGTATGCCACAATCTATACAAACAAAATAATTTTTAGGTCTGAGACACAAAAAAATTTTTGTTTGTTGCATAGTGTTATCCATGGTCCTGGGGACTTAAGACCAATATCGATTTAACCCTCATTCTCTAAAGTTGTTGAACACCTTATCAAGTATCAAATGTTACAGCGAACAATTACGAAGATGTATGAATCTCAATATACCTTTCGCCAAGGACTTAATACCACATCCCTACTTCATGATGTACAAAATCTGGAAGGCCTACATCGTAGTACCTATTACGGGCTAATACAGACAAAAAAAATCGTTTGACGGGGATGCCTTCGCGTTCCGATGGAGCGGGGTCCCCAATCGTCCTACTGTCCGTCCGTTGTTCTTGGCCAAAGCCGACCACACCAAACATGGTGACAATTTCCCTCCAGTACTAACAGGTGGTACATTGAGGGGAAAACGTCATGTCCGACCGTCAAAACGGAAGCACAATGAGCACCGGATAGCGCTCAGAGTTTTGACGAAGTTGGAGGCTGTTGAGGTTTCGGCTCTTACCGAAAACAAAAAGAGTCACTTACCTGGGCTAAATGCGTCGTAGCTGCTTCTAAGGCCAATGAGCCGGCTAAAAGAGCCACAAATTCAGCTGTGTTAACGGCTAATAAAGTCAAAAGAAGCAGATCACCTGATGAACCCCTGCCTACGAAAAAAGGCAAGAGGCCCTAATGTCACCATCAACAGGACACTCACCAAGCCCTTCAATGAAGTGGCGAAGGAGAGTCTAGTGATGGCCGTTATCGACAGAAGTAGTGAGGATGGATCCATCCTCAAGGACAAATGGAGCCATATGCAATCTGCCATTATGGCTAATTACCTCGATGTCCGTAGAGAAATGCCGGGCAAACCACCAATCTGCAACGATGCAGGATGGCATCAGGGGAGAGTAAAGCTCTTATATTTCGGTGATGCCAGATCAGTAGACCTGTATAAGGCTGCTCTGAGTCGGGCGGGTGCACAGTTGGATGTTGCCGAAAAAAAACAACATCCCTAGTCACCATAGAGCCATCACCTGGTCCAACCCGGCTGACATCCTAGAAATAATAAAAGATTCCAATCCTGGTCTGCCGGCCCATAATTGGAGAATCAGGTGGAAGGTGGGTGAGGCGGATGGTAAAAAGTGGCAGGTCAATTTGATCCTTAACGCTGAATCCACCTCCCTTATACAACGTGCATGTGCAACCCTACAATATGGCTTCGAGACTATAGTCTTTAAGGTATACAAGCAGGATATAGCTACCACTGCGGAAGGTGAGTCGTCCACCGTGGTTGATACACGGCTTTCTGGAAGTGAGGAGGTACCCACGCCCATTATTTCTGGTGACTCCAACTCTAGCAGAAGATCTCTAACGTCCTGAGGACGAAAGCTCTACTTCTGACACAGAGGGGCTGAGGGGAGTCTCCGGACTCTTTGATGCATCTGGCGGGGACACGCTTCTCGATGATACGGACGAAGAGTTCGATAACACCCTTGTCGGGGTGGATGTTAATCTTTCAATTACCAATGATGGTAAGAATTCTACAGATTAACCTCCATCACGCTAAAGCAGCCTCAGCGGCTCTATTGCTGCGCCTGTCCACAGGTGCAGTAGACATCGTCCTGATACAGGAGCCCTACGTAGTGGGAGGAAGGGTGTGCGGTATCGGGACACCCAACTTTAAACCGCCTGTGGCCAACTGTGAAGGCACTCCAAGAACCTGCATTTTGGCCAGGAGAGATCAAAGTATCTTTCTCTTGGCTAATTTAAGTGGTAAAGACCAAACATCTGCTAGTCTGGAGATCACTAATCGCATATATTGGGTGGTTTCCAGTTACTTGCCTTATGAAGCTGTAGTACCGACTGCTCTATTCAGGGAAGTAGTAGAAGAAGCAACGTCTGACGAGGTCGAGCTGATTATTGGCGCAGACACGAACACTCATCATACTATCCGGCGTAGTACGGATATAAACAATATGGGTGAGTCGCTTCTTGATTTTATTCTAACTACCAACCTAACTATCTGTAACATTGGCAATATACCGACAGAAAGACAAAGTGGCACCTGTATGAGAAGAATTTCAAGAAAGTCCTCAGCTCTAAACTTCTGTACGAACCGAATGACAAAGCCGGTCTGGATCATCTGGTCGAGCATATCACCACATCATTCAATAGTTCCCTTGAAGAAGCCTGTCCAAAAACAAGGTACAAGGGTAAAACTAAACCCCAATGGTGGACTTCTGAGCTAACGGCTATGAAAAATACCTGCAACAAGCTATTCAACAAGGCTAAATCTACAGGGGTCGCTAATGTTTGGGATGCCTATAATGAGCAACGCAAGATCTATAAGAAGGAGCTTAGAAAGGCGCAAAGACGCTCTTGGTATACCTTCCGTGGCGAAGTGGAAAAGGTCTCCGACGCCGCAAGGCTGAGGGTTACTTGCAGGATGATGCAAATAACTGGACAAAAAACAGCGAGCAGTCGCTGAATATACTGCTCGACACACATTTCCCGGGGAACTCACCAACAGAACCCGAAGATCAGCAAGACCAACAAGAATGCGAGTGGACTGCGGGCGTTGCTAGCTTGTTGATTGAGAGATCCAGAACAAGCTGGGCTAGTAACAGCTTTGAGCCCTTTGATTTTAGGATTATTTCATTAGGGAAAACCTGAATACAAAACTCCAGTCGGTGAACCAACATGCTTACAATAATAGGAAGTCTACAGAATCAGCCCTGCACTAACTTGTGAGCACTATCGAATCGTCCCTGCATTTCAAGGAATTCACCATGGTGGCGTTTCTTGACATAGAAGGGGCTTTTAACAACATTCACTCAGATGCGGTAATTGCGGCACGTCACATCTAAAAGTTAACACTAGTTTGATTAGACTAATTCAAAGTCTGCTCAACAGAAGACGCATAACAGCATGTCTAGGGTTTAAACTAATTTGGAACCTAGCGGTGAATGAAATCCTGCTAGATCTAGAACAGTGTGGCTGCAAGGTCATGGCATATGCGGACGACGTGGCAATCGCAGTGAGTGGCAAATTCGAAAACGTCCTCCGAGACATTCTACAGGTGGCTCTGAACAAATTGGCTAGATGGGCCAGAAGCAGCGGTTTGGGCGTAAACCCAAACAAGACAGTTCTCTTCACTAGGATGAATAATGTCCCACATGCAGACCCTCCACCTCGGATAAATAGAACAGATCTAGTCTTTTCTGAAAGTGCAAAATTTTTAGAAATAATTCAGGATAGAAAACTGTTATTTATACTTGGAACGTGTGAGGAAGGTCAACGTCGCCTTATATTCCTGCAAAAAGGCTGTAGGGTCGCGGTGGGGCCTCTCTCCTAAAATCGCCCACTGGATATATATATAGCAGTAGTTCGTCCAATACTGTTATACGGTATTGTGGTATGGTGGACGGCAACTGACAAACTAACCATCCCCAACCTACTAACAAAGGTTCAGAGAACAGCCTGCCTGACAATAAGCGGAGCCTTAAGGACTACAGCGACCGAGTCTCTACAGGCCCTACTCCATATACTGCCGATATTGTGGCGAGAGAAGTTGCAACCAAAGCGGCAATATGATTAAACTGCTTATCAATGTGGAGGTACAAGAACTACGGTCACATGAGGATATCAAAGTGTAGTGTTATGGTAACCGACCGAGTGGACTATATACCAAACTTCGAGGGAAATTACATCACTGTGATTCCCGCCGGAGATGAATGGGTTGGCAGAATACCAGGTAATAGAAACCATCTCTAATTTTACACGGATGGTTCGATGCTTGATGAAAAGGTTGGCTTCGGAGTACACGGTGAAAAACTTAGTTTGGATGTAGCTCACAGATACCAGATGAGAGAGATGGCTGAGCAGTTTAATATACACCTCATATGGGTGCCTGGGCATAGGGATATCCCGGGGAACTGCAAAGCCGATGAACTTGCTAGGAAAGGGACGACATTACAAATTCTCGAAGAATTTGCATATATTGGTGCGCCACTATCCACGTGCAAGCTTTGGCTTAGGCAAGAGACAATCAGGCAGTCCAACGAAAGATGGACACAAATCGGTACCTGCAGGGTAGCTAGACAAATCTGGCCAAAGTAAGACCTGAGAAGATCAAAATATCTCCTCGCACTAGAGAGGCAAAGATTGTCTACGTTAGTATCAGTTCTGACGGGACACTGCTTGATCGGCGAACACGCTAAAAGATTGGGTATTAACTCTAATGACTTCTGCAGAAGCTGTGGAGATGAGGAAGAAGTGGAGAGCATTGAGCACTTGCTATGCGACTGCTACGGTCGGCGTTTCTAGGCAGCCTAACAGATCTTTCCAGTACCGATATTCGTCCTATTGATAAATTTGTACATCAAACAGGTTGGTTTCGATGAGGGGCATTTCAGCTACGGCTGCCACCCTAACCTAATCCTAAGTGATATTGTATCTCTTGACATCTCGAAGACTTTCAAATCCAGTGACTACGCCAAATTGATTTCTAAGCTTAGACTATAAATATAATTTCTCGAAATCTACTTGTTTGCAAATTTATTCCTATTTGTGTGAAAGATCTCAATTTGTTGAAGTTAATGGAATGGGGTCAGACCTACTTTCGCTTTTCTCGGGAGTTCCTCAATGGTCTGTGTAAGGGCCACTCTTATTTATACGCCATATATAGCGTCATCCATTTCGAGGTTCCCTACTTTTTTAAAGAAAACAAGTAAAAGCATTAAGTTCGGCCATGCCGAATCTTATATACCCTCCACCATGGATAGCATGTGACCTCACAAAATAACTCAAACCTAAAGAAAATAACACCGAAAAGACAAAAAATATAGTAGATGACAACAGTAGGAATCACACCAAGTTAGATGCTATATATGGGAGCTATATCTAAATATGGACCGATATGGCCCATTTGCAATCCCATACAAGCTGCAACTATAAGAAGTATTTGTACCAATTTTGATCAACCTAGCTCTATTATTGCGGACTGTAGCGTGATTACCACAGACGGACGGACAGACGGACATGGCTAAATCGTCTTAGAATTTTACGACGATTAAGAATATATATACTTTATGGGGTCTCAGATCAATATTTAGAGGTGTTACAAACGGAGTGATAAAATGAATATACCCCATCCTATGGTGGAGGGTATAAAAACACAGACAATTCAAATTGAATGGGGAATGTTTATCATTTGAAAGAACATCCTTTGGCATTTAATTTTTGAAGATTATGTCTATCAAATGTTGGCCGCGGCTACGTCTCAGATGGTCCATCCGTTGAGTCCAATTTTCGATGACTCGTTCGAACGATTATTTTGATAATAAAACTGAATAATTTGTAAACGTTGTTCAGGCGTAAGTGTTTCCACGATGAAATGCCAAACAATACATAACAAAAATAACATGACAGCATGACACGACTCACACGTGATCTGTCAAAAAAAGGCTATTGAAAAAAGTATCTCTACTAGGATCACACGTTACATGACATTCCTGTAATACATTCATAATTGCTGATGATGTTTATTTATTATTTAAGAGTAATCGTTCTCAGCAAGCCATTTTAGAAAGCAACATCAATGACTGTTGGATTGATTCCTCCAGCCATAAAAGTGTATACATTTTATACAAGGCTTTTTTGTCCAATACATAACCCAAAAAATCTATCAAGTTTTACGACTTTTGATAAAACATTTTTTTTGAAGGGAGGTTTTCGAAGTTAAGGGGAGTGAGCGGAGGTGTCGGTTGTTCCGGCCAATACTCCACACTAAACAGTAGAATTCAGCACCAAACAGAAGAGTAGATGGAAATAAATACGCTGTGTGCAAAATTCACTTTAAAAATGTATCCTCAATGAAAACAACTTACTCCGCATAATTTCGACCCGATAAATCGAATGACATTAGCCGTTTTTCCAGTGACATCGCGTTTTCGAGTTATTTATCCACAAAGTTTGCTGGGTAAATGAAGAGGTTGATAAATTCAGACACAATTTTAGTATAGAAGGATTCGGAAAAGTTGTTCCATTCCAAAGAACAAAATAAAGTGTCGAGTGAATTTCTCCCAAAACACCCGACACCCCCACTCAACCTCTTACCCCCTTAAATCTCTTCCAAACATAATGATATATCAAAAGTCGTAGAAATCGATGGATTTTTTGGGTGAGGTATTCGACAAAAAGTTTCCTATAGTGATTACATCACTATAGGTCCCCACAATGAACTTTAATGGCAACCTAGTGGTTATATATATATATCGTACTAGCATTTTAATACCCGGCTTTGCCCGGGTTGCTTTTAACACTGTGATCCAAATTTCGAAAGCTTAAAAATATTCTAATAAAATCTCAGAGTAAAAGACAACATCAAAACAGCACAATTTGGAAGCTGATCCAAATTCTAGTATTTAAATTCTTAGCTTGACTACCACAAAAATTTACTTTGTAATTTTTCTTATTACTATACGTTAGTTGTACATGTGTATGTACAGGGTGGCTGATATGTATTGCAACCAACTTCAGGTTGCTATCATTTCTAAACCGCTAGTCTGATAGCTGACAGATTTATTTCAGTGACAGTTCATTTTATTGTTTACAAGCTTACAAAAGCATTTTGATCTATTGCATTCAGAAAAAAGTTATTCGTGAGGGAATTCAAGCGTGATAGTGTGATTGCTTTATATTTGGGTGGAAAAACACAAGTGGCTATCGTTAGAGCCCTCAGTGGTAGCGAACGGACGTGTTATTGCAGAGCGGATAGTTTTTCCAACCTATTACGCAATACTTATTCACCTACCTACTACGCAACCATAAGGTGTTGTTCTTAAAGTGGGTGTTGAATTTGTTGCATCGGTCTCTGGACAGACATTTTGGAAGTAGTCTGGAAGGCCAACATCGAAGTACCTATTACGGGCAAATACTGGCTATGGGGGTCTCTCCCAAAAATGTATGATTAACCCTGATGAAGTAAATGATATTACGGTGCAGGGAAAAATAAACCCAGTACCGGCGGAAAGCGTTGATTTACTCGCGAGTCACGTGTCGTCGTTATCAAACAATCGTGAGCAAGTAACTTCTACGGGGTTGGGTGCCTCGGATTCCGTAGTCGAAACAGATACAAGCGCACATCTAGCCTTTGGCAAAATAAACGATGAGGAAGATAAAGAAAACCCAAGGGGGGGCTCTAAGCAACCCCAGCTTTTAAAAGCTAGTGGGAACTCGGACTCTGAGTCATCAAGTGATAACAATATTACTATTGTTGAAAATCGGAAAAGACTGTCAGGGGCACAAAGAAGGAAACTGAATAAGATGAACCGGCAGAAGATATTACAGGATGAATCTGACTCTTCTACATCTACTAAAAGAGTCAGATCTCCCGAAGAGCATAGCCATGCGAAATCTACTAAGAAGAAAAAAAGCTCACCGACACCCAGCACTTCGAAGAAACCTATTCAATCTACCAAAAAAGGAGTTTCTAGTCAGAATCCGTTAATGGTGGGAGGAGAAGTTGATCTTGTTGTTGAGAAGGTGAGTAAGTCCACCAAACCATCCATAAAAGAGGGGGCCTCAAACAAAAAGACCCATTCTAAAGGAAAAAGCAAGGTGGCTATAAGAAAGGGTAAGGAAACACCATCTTATTCCCAAATAGCCAAAAAACATATTCATTACGAACTACACTATGCCATAATTGATAGCAGTAGTGCGTCTGGCAGAATTCCCGAAGAGCAAAAGAGCATCTTCGAAGATTTTTTCTACACAAAGGTATTGGACCACATTCTCGAATCTAATGATGGACCAACAATCCAAGTAATGAGTTGCACGTTTGAGAGGGGCGTTTTGATGCTGAAACTGGCATCACAATGCTGTGTCGATGTCCTCGGAAAACTATTGGAGAGCATCCCCTCACCTTGGGACGGCGCAAAGCTGAAACTGGTAAGGAAAAGCGATATCCCTGTACTCATAAAAACATCTTTCTATGTCAGAGGATGGGCTAGTAAGGTACCGTCAGAGCGCATACTCAGCGTCATTGGCAAACAAGATTCGAACCTTAAAGTGGGGAAGTGGGAAGTCTTCCACAGGAAAAATGATCCCGATGGTTCTCTCCTGGTGGTAGGCATAGACCCGTATTCCAGGGATAGCCTTGTCAAGACAAAAGGCATGGAATTTTTCGGGATTTGGAAAATCTTCTTTAAGATTGGAAAAACCCCCATTGGCAGGACAGTTAAGTCGAGCCCAAACACGAACGTACTGCCTGCAGTGACAAACGAAAATAGTGAACAGAAAGAAGCGAGTGAGACAATTCCAGAAAGTGAGGTGGAAGTGGTCGATAACATCGCCAATTTGCCGATAACATCATCAATTTTGCAGAAAGTTCCCAGCAAAGGTGGTGATAAGGATATGAAGAGGAGCACAAAAACTTAAAACAAAGAGGGAGGAACAAAAAACAACACCGCCTTCCAAAAAGAGGTCGATAACATTACCAAATTGCCGATAATATCACCAATTTTGCAGAATGTTCCCAGCAATAGTGGTGGTAGGAATAGGTACATAAAGAATCAAAACAAAGAGGGAACGACAAAAAGTAACACCGCCTCCCAAAGAGGTCTACTTGAAGAGTGTGTAATAGGTAGTAAACGAAAGGAGGAGAAAGACTCACTACCAAATAAAGAGGGAGTGCAACCAAATAGGATAAACGACTCCCAAAGGAAATTTTTACTGGAAAGACAATGATTGAGGTCATCCAGATAAACCTCCACCGGAGCGAAATGGCATCCATTGCTCTGATGGACATAATAAATAAAGGCAGGGTTCATGTTGCTTTGGTCCAGGAACCGTGGACTACTAGTAACAAAGTTACTGGATTAAACCATATGAACTACAATCTTTTCTACGCTAACACAGGTACTCGTCCAAGGACTTGTATTCTGTGCCATAAAAACTTATGCTATCTATTCTCTCCAGAGCTGTCAACATCGGACGCAACTGTGCTGATACAAGGTAATGGAAGTATGTATCTGGCGTCAGTATACCTGCCATTTGATGCGCCGACTTTGCCACCTACGTCGGAATTACAACGTCTGGTAAGGGAATCCAAAAATACAAGTAATGTGTTACTAGCTGGTTGTGATGCCAACTCACACCATATTGCTTGGGGTAGTAGTGACACCAATAAAAGGGGACAAGCCCTTATAGAATTTTTGAATACTAACGATCTCCTAACTCTCAACATAGGGAACAAGGCGACCTTTGTTAACAAAATTAGGGAAGAAGTATTAGATATAACGATATGCTCGGAAAACCTCATTGATGAGATCCATGAGTGGAGGGTTTCGGATGAACACTCCTATTCGGACCACCGTTATATAAGGTTTAAAATTGCACGGCCACCGCCTAGCCCAATATGTTTCCGTAATAAAGCTAAAACCGACTGGACCAAATTCGGCAATCTACTTAGAAATCGATTGGGCCAGCCTAAACACGATTATCCAAGTACAGAAGACATTGATATCAATGTGAGGAGGATTACGGAGGCTCTTGTAAAATCATTCGAAGATAGTTGCCCGCTTCGAGAAAGGAAATCTGCCTATGAGAAACCCTGGATGACAGGGCAAATTCGCTCGATTGGCAAGGATGTCCGCAGACTTTACAACAGAGCTCGACGTAAAAAGCTATCAGTATATTGGGATGACTACCACAGAAAGCTCAAAGAATACAATAAAATCATTAGACTGGCGAAACGTAACTCCTGGAGACTTTTCTGTGAGCAGGTAGACAGCGTTAACAGCATGTCCAAAATAAAAAAGTTCCTCTCAAAAACTCATATCCAAACCGAAACACTGGTGGATGAAACGGGTAAAAAGATGGAAACTATAGATGATACCGTAAGGCTTTTGATGAAAACTCATTTTCCGAGTGGTAATGCTGGGCCAATAGAGGAACAGTTACAGACCGAAAATGTAATGCACCAAGTACCGATTACGGATGCTATGGTTAAAGAAGCAATAAGAAGCTTCTCTCCTTATAAGGCTGCGGGACCGGACGGAATATTTCCAGCGCTTCTTCAGAATGAGGTGGATCTGGTATCAACTCATCTTGTTGGAGTTTTCACTGCATGCCTAACTCATGCATATACCCCAAAAAATTGGCAGGAATCAAGGGTGGTTTTCATACCTAAGCCTGGCAAGGCGAGTTATACGATCCCAAAGGCTTATCGACCTATTAGCCTAACTTCTTTCCTCTTAAAAACAATGGAGCGAATAATTGACGACATGATCAAAAGTAAGATAGCCGATGACAAGCTAAAATTCAAGCAACACGCATATGTTAAAGGAAGATCAGTGGAAACAGCTCTACATGAGGTAGTACACCACATAGAAAAGTCCTTCAGTGAAAAATTGTACACACTTGCCGTTTGTATAGACATTGAGGGCGCTTTTAACAACGTTCAGACCGATACACTTATCCAGTCCTTAGACGAGTTTCAGGTTGACCGGGCGTTGATAAACTGGATCAACAATATGCTAAGGAATAGGTGGATTATTTGTGGGTCATATGACGTAAAAATCAGAGACAAGGTAAATCGTGGTATACCTCAGGGGGGCATTTTATCGCCTCTCCTATGGGTTACGACGATACACAGTCTCCTTAAAGCCCTCGCCAATGAAGGACTTAAACCAGTATGTTATGCAGACGACGTTATAATACTTCTAAGGGGCACACATCCAAACCAGCTATGCAGAAGAGCTGAAGAGGCACTTAACATAGCATATAACTGGGCACAACCAAGGGGACTAAATGTCTATTTACAAGGAAAAGGAAGATTCATCCTTTTACCGTGCCTCGTTTCCTGGATAAGAATATTGCCATATCTAAAAAGATAAAATACTTGGGAGTAATCTTGGATCAGAAACTGTAGAATATTGAAGAAAGAGTTACAAAGGCCCACAGATGTTGGTCTTTGTGCACATCCAACCAATAGATATCCGTATAAAGTATGAGGCAGCCCTCACAGCAAGACGTCTACAGGTGATGGGTGAATGGATAAATCGAGACCACAAGTCGTACCATCAGAAGATATTAAAATCACTGGTCGGATAGAACATTTTCTGTGTCACTGCCCAGCTTTAACACATGCAAGATCCCGATATTTCGGTTCCGACATATTGCCAGACTTGACTCATCTCAGAGGATATGACTGGAAGATACTGAGAAAATACGTGTCTAGTACCGATTTTCTGTAATCCGTGGGTTATGAAAATCATAAATAAGGAGCGCACAACAGGCCGAACCACTGGCTTAAGTGTATGTCCATGGACATGAGACGTTTTAAACGTCTCCTCTATTCAACCTAACCTAACCTAACCTGGAGCCCTCCAGCATTTAAATGTGAATAAATCTTTTGTTTCTCGTACCATTGCTCGTTACCGTGATACTGGCAGTGTTGCATCGCGTCCAAAAAGTGGACGAAAAAAAACGGTAACAACACAAGAAATGATCCGAAAAGTGAAGGCCAGATTTGATCGAAATCCACGCCGAAGTGGTAGAAAAATTGCTCGTGAGCTGAACATATCGCGAGAACGGATACAACACATATTAAAAAATGAGCTTGGACTAAAGCCATTGAAGTTCCAAAAAGTGCAAGAGCTCGCCGATGCACAAAAAAAGTTAGATGGAAAGTGTCAAGGAGTTGCTTCGCTTGCACGAAAGTGGCCAGTTACCGAATTTGGTTTTCTTCGATGAGAAGCCATTCCAAATTGAGCAGTTTGTGAACAAACAAAATGATCGGGTTTACTTGCCAAAGAAAACCTTCGATTGGCCACCAGACCTCAAGCGCCGCCGATGGTAATGGTGTGGGCCGCCGTAACGGCCGATAGTCGCTCGCCGCTCGTATTCATCAAAATAAATGCCGAATATTATCGGGAAAATGTCCTAAAGACAGTATTGAAGCCCTGGGCAGACAAACATTTCGGCCGCAGACCATGGACATTCCAACAGGACTCAGCACCATCGCACTCAGCACGCGTCAACCAAGAATGGCTTAAAAAGGAGGTTCCTCGCCTCATTTCTACCGCACAATGGCCACCAAGATCTCCGGATCTCAATCCGTTGGACTTTTGCGCCTGGGGCATTTTAGAGAGTACGGTTCGCACTAAAAAATACCAAAGTATCGATCATCTCAAGACGGCGCTTCGCCGGGAATGGGCCAAAATACCGCAGAGCCACTTTCGTGCAGCGTGTGATGGCTTTGTCGGCCGTTTGAAGGCCATAATTCGTGCCAAAGGTGGCTAATTCGAACAAATCTAAACTGTTTCTAAAATTTTATGTTATTTCCGACATTTTTGCTTTTGAACAATAGAATTTAAAAAAAAAATTAAAAAAAATATAGCGCTTTACTTTGTTGCATTACATATCAGCCACCCTGTATATCGTCATCTGAAATCCAAAATCACGTAACATCAAAAAAATCAAAATTAATTTTATGATTGATTATAGTCTATTAGGCTAGGTTTAGGTTAGGGTGGCAGCCGTATTTTTTTACAAGCTCACATAGACCAATTTAGGTCCCTAGTGTTACCACGGGCTGAAATGCCCCTCATCGAAACCAACATGTTTGATATATAAATTTATCGATAGTACGAATATCAGTACTGGAAAGATCTGTTAGGCTGCCTAAAAAGGCCGACCCCAGTATGTCCAGTCGTCGTTTTCTCAAAGCGGGACAGTCGCAAAGCAAGTGCTCAATGCTCTCCACTTCTTCCTCATCTCCACAGCTTCGGCAGAAGTCATTGGAGTCAATACCCAATCTTTTGGCGTGTTCGCCGATCAAGCAGTGTCCCGTCAGAACCTGTACTAACGTAGAGAATCGTTTCCTCTCTAGTGCGAGGAGATATTTTGACATTCTCAGGTCATACCTTGGCCAGATTTGTCTAGCTACCCTGCAGGTGCCGATTTCTGTCCATCTTCCGTTGGACTGCCTGATTGCCTCTTGCCTAAGCCAAAGCTTGCACGTGGATAGTGGCGCACCAATATATGCAAATTCTTCGAGAATTTGTGATGTCGTCTCTTTCCTAGCAAGTTCATCGGCTTTGCAGTTCCCCGGGATATCCCTATGCCCAGGCACCCATATGAGGTGTATATTAAACTGCTCAGCCATCTCGTTAAGAGATCTGCGGCAGTCGAGGGCTGTTTGTGAAGTTAGGGATGTTGCCTCCAGAGAATTGATGGCAGCCTGGCTGTCCGAGTAAATGACAACGCCAGTGTTGGTTACTATGTTGCGACTCAGCCACTTGGCGACTTCCCATATTGCCATTATTTCGGCTTGATAGACACTGCAGGTATCTGGTAGTCTGTGAGCTATATCCAGACTAAGTTCTTCACAGTGTACTCCGAAGCCAACCTTTTCATCAAGCTTCGAACCATCCGTGTAAAAGTGGAGATGGTTTCTATTTGGTATTCTGCCGACCCATTCATCTCTGGCGGGAATCATAGTGATGTAATTTCTCTCGAAGGTATACACAGTTGGTACATAGTCCACTCGGTCGGTTACCATAGCACTACACTTTGATATCCTCATGTGACCATAGTTCTTGTACCTCCACATTGATAGGCAGTTTAATCTTATTGCCGCTTTTGTTGAAACTTCTCTCGCCACAATATTAATCGGCAATATATGGAGTAGGGCTTGCAGAGACTCGGTCGCTGTAGTCCTTAAGGCTCCGCTTATGCTCAGGCAGGCAGTTCTCTGAACCTTTGTTAGTAGGTTGGTAATTAGTTTGTCAGTTGCCGTCCACCATACCACAATACCCTATAACAGTATTGGACGAACTACTGCTATATATATATCCAGTGGCCACGGTGGACGACTCTCCTTCTGCAGTGGGAGCTATATCCTGCTTGTAAAGGGTCCGCCAAATAACTTTTTTTTTTGATAATGCTATAAAAAAAAACTACTGAATATTTTCTCAAATTTCTTTTTTTATTTGAAAGTACAATCCTTCCGGTTAATAATGGAAAATAATTTCATTCAAATGGCTGCCTCGGCTGGCCATGCAGTAGCCTACACGATCGGTCCAATTTTTAAGCACATTATCGATTGTGTGCAGCTGTATTTCACCAATGGCTTCACGAATATTGTCCTTTAAAGCGTCAATTGTCTCTGGCTTGTCGGCGTAACACTTATCTTTGAGGGCACCCCACAAATAATAGTCCAACGGTGTCAAATCGCAGCTCCGAGGTGGCCAAACGACATCAGCTCTGCGGCTGATAATGCGATCTTCAAACACAGGGCGCAAAACATCGAGTGTAGCTTCGGCTGTGTGGCACGTAGCGCCGTCCTGTTGAAACCAAATGTTGCCAATGATCGCCATTGACTGTAACGGCCACTCCTTGCTCATTTTCGAAGAAAAATGGCCCAATTATGCCTTTGGACCAAAATCCGCACCAAACAGTGACTCGTTTTGGGTGTATCGGCTTTTCAATGTATGCGTGCGTGTTTTCTGTGCCCCAAATGAGACAATTTTGCTTGTGTACATACCCGCCAAGATCAAAATGAAAAAATCGAAAATGAAAAAAAAATTGAAAATCAAACTTTTCAAAGTAATGTCGCAATATTTCCCAGCGTTGTTCAAGCGTATACACAACCATATTCGTTCAGCGGAAGGATACAACTATTAACCGTCAAATCAGAAATGAGCTAAGTGTTACCATTCACGAAATAAGCACTAGTTGAAAAAAAACGTTAGATGGCGGACCCTTTATATCTTCAAGACTATAGTCTCGAAGCCATATTGTAGGGTTGCACTCGCACTTTGTATATGGGAGGTGGATTCAGCGTTTAGGATAAGATTGACCTGCCGCTTTTTACCATCCGCCTCACCCACCTTGCTGATTCTCCAATTATGGGCCGGCAGACCTGGATTGGAATCTTTTAGTATTTCTAAGATGTCAGCCGGGTTGGAGGGCTCTTCTGTAACCCATGTGATGGCTCTAGGGTGACTAGGGATGTTGTTTTTTTCGACAGCATCCAACTGGGCACCCGGCCACACCTCACCCGCTCGACTCAGAGCAGCCTTATACAGGTCTACTGATCTGGCATCACCGAAATATAAGAGCTTTACTCTCCCCCGATGCCATCCTGCATCGTTGCAGATTGGTGGTTTGCCCGGCATTTCTCTACGGACATCGAGGTAATGAGCCATAATGGCTGATTGTACATGACTCCATTTGTCCTTGAGGATGGATCCATCCTCACCATCCTAAGATTCATAAAAATGTATTTTATATAATTCAGAATCTACGCCACAACTAATTGCGCTTGATTTGTTATTTGATTTCGCCTTAATAGTCTGAAATCCCTAAATTTGGTCAAAAGCTTAAAATTACTTTACTTTGTTTTTTTGCTTCTCCTGAAAAATCATGAACATGTGGGTTACGTTATTTTGGATTTCAGGTGACGATATGCTCGTTTGATGTAGGACTAAAAGCCGAATTATCAAATA
Source organism: Eudasyphora cyanicolor (assembly GCA_963930755.1). Classification (NCBI taxonomy): domain Eukaryota; kingdom Metazoa; phylum Arthropoda; class Insecta; order Diptera; family Muscidae; genus Eudasyphora; species Eudasyphora cyanicolor. Next base: position 95,592,989 of record OZ005737.1, on the reverse strand, counting down.
ATAGTAATTTAAAATTTTTAAATTTTATGATAGTTTCAGTGGCCATGTAGTCTCATATTCTATTTGATCACATCTGGTTGATGCAACCATAACTCGAAAACCAAAAATTTAGGCAATTGTAACAGATGTTTTTGGTTCTCAAATACTTTTGTCGGTTTGACCTCAGGCCGATCATAAAATTACTATTTTTTTGCGTTAGAATGAGATCAAAGGGCTGGACTAATTTTCTTAAAAGTTGGCTGACTGGTACGCCAATATATTGAAAGTTTCATACACTTGATAGATAACTGTACGCGTATAGAGAAAAACGTTCTACATGGGCTACTTTAGATAGTCCCGGCCGTAGTCAGTTCTGGAGCTATTGAGACTTTAGTATTATTGTTGTTGTTGAAACAATTCCAGCTACTCTCTAAACTATATGTGTCCAAACTTTTCAATGTTTCGTCTTAATAGTTTGGACATATAATAGTTGAGTTCGCATCTCCTTGAAGATCAGTTTATACACATCAATTTATAGATACTTAGCTCCTAAGTGACTTTTGAAAGATTGAAAATTGGTTTGGTCACTACTACAGTTCAAACCGTGTGAATGTGAATAGCATATTCCAGCTACAGCCTTAACTGTATGTGTGCAAACTTTTTGGTCAAGAGGTCGCCAAACACTTGGCGGAAAAACAAATACTTAATGTGATGGATATGTTCCAAAATTCTATATAATCAGTTTAGTCATGATAATAGAAATCATATCACATTATTCAAACTCTTATCACGTGCATTCTTATTGACCCCACCCAAAAATTAGCAAAATTTTTATTAAATATATTACCGCTGTAACTGGAGAGCGATATATTTCGAAAGGACTTTAATTTTTTTGTCGCGGTTTTTGTGTCTTTCTTTTCCTCTGGCCGGACGTTGCATTTCATTGAAGATCGGTATATGTGTAGGTAAATAGCTCTTTATGGAATTTTTAAAGTATTGGAAAAATCAAAAACAAAACTCTAAAAGAATTTCGAAATGCAGTGAAAGAATAAAATGTGCTTTGGTCACTGGTAAACTGACCACAAAAGGGCAAAAATCGACTACGTGGATAGTTCGTAGTTTATACAACACTCAAGTCTAACATAAGCCAAATTTCTAGCTTTCTACCTCTTATATGGACCGCAACGGCCAAGCGGTCAAAAGTAGCTAAGTATAAAATTGCATCCGTTGGAGATCAGTACATAGTAAGATCATAGCTCATAAGGGACTTTTAAGGTATAGAACGAGTGAAAATTGTTTTGGTCACTATTACACTGACCCCAGTGAGAATTGCCAACGTTAGATATATTACCGCAGAAAGTGGTTAGCGATATATTTTGAAAAGGATTTAGAAATTTTAAGACGCGGTTTTATGTTCGGTTTGACCTCAGGCTGGACATCGAATTGTTTTTTTCGCATCTCCTTTGAGGTCGGTATGTACATATACATTTTTAGATTATTAGCTCTTAAGGAACTTTAAAAGCAGTTAAATAATGAAAATTGTTTTGGTCACTGCTACGCTGACCACAATGTGAGAATTGAAAATTATTTTTCTGTATATCTGTAGTGTATATTACTTCATATTTACAAAGTTTAAAATGTTTTATCTTTTAAGAGGTTTCTGAAAGTACAAAAACAATACTCATGTTTTTGACAGCGCCAGCACCGAACACTTGCAAAAAAAGACTACATGAGTAGCCAATGGTTTATGAAACACTCCTGTCTATGCGTGTGCAAAATTTCAGCTTTCTAGCTCTAATGGGAGCCTCAGCGGTGGTCGAAAATCGAAGTAGCCCATTTTAATTTCCGGGTATTGGTCTATCTGTCCACCAAGTCTCAAGAAAATCGGTTCAGCCGTTTAGGCGTGATGAGGCAACAGACAAACAAAGAAACGATTTTATAATATTAGTTCTGAAAATAGTTATAAAAAAACTCGAAAGCGCTTTTAAACGTCCAAAGAAGAAATTCTGTTGCGAAATATCGATAATCAAATTCAACCAAAATATCGATTACACACAGAGATATATACAATCAGTGGCGCACGGTAGACCATAACTCAAAACCTATTTTATCGGTGAGAAATAATATTTTAGAAAAGCTTGACATAAATGTTAAGAAAAATTGAATTAAACATAAACATAATGTCCAAATCGTATCGTTAAAAAAATCAAAGATAAATGGCATCAGGCTTAAGATCAAGTACAACATTTGAACGTCGGAATAAGGAATGGCTTGATCAAATTGTGAAACTTGACCTTCCATGTTTAACAGGACTTCCAGTGAAAAAATTTTCTGAGTCTAGCAATAATACCAAATTATGAAAAATTAAAGATATTGTAAAACGTGATGAGTGACTGTTGATTTGGTAGCAGCAACAACAGTGAGTCTTTATAAAAGTGGAAAATGAGATCTTGCTACCATTTTGAAGGACATTAGCAAATCTCCAAAAATCGAAAATAATGTTAAGAAAAATCTAAATTCCTCTCATGTTACTTCAACGCCATATACGCCAGAGGAAGCCTTGGCTTTGTACATAAATAGAAAATACACCAAAAATTCATACACTCTTACATTTGAGGAGATACTTTTCAAAACTTGACTATTCCACTTTTTGTGTTTTTGCAAAATTTGAGAAAATAGTTTTATAGCTATGACCCTATGTATTTAACCCGAAATTTTGGTGCATTATTAAAGACGTCAAAATTAGTCATTGCCCTGTATAGGATTCACAAATTTACCCCTAATATATTTTGAATAAATCCAAAATTTGAAATGGAAATGGAATCAGGTTTTGACGCGGCTGATTGGAATAATCAAGTTTTGTTATGTGCTCCAGAGGAATAATCATGTTTCGATTCAAACCACTGTGGATTACTCTTGTTTTGCTGAATCTAGTTATGTATCAGAAATATTATTCTGAATTAAAATAGCCTGAGGCTTTAAATAAATAAAACAAAAAAAAAATTAATAACAATATGTTTTATTTATATTTAAATTCTACAGCTATTTCATTTTCAAGGCAATAACAATCCTCTGAATGTACATTATAATTTTCATCATCACTTTCAGCGTCATTGCTATCATTCATTATAGCTCCTGGTTTTTAGGTCATTCCTCGCCGAATTGTTCAATTGGCATGTTTCTCACATCCTTTTTCTTTATTAGTTCAGGAGCTTTTGTGTTACAATTTTAGAAGGTGTAGTTTTGTATTATTTTCATTATCGGAAGTAAATTTGTAATTTTCAAAAGTTTAAATGTGACATTGATGTTGGTTTCTATTATTAGTGGTTTTAACAAAAATAATTCTTTTTAAATTCTGTATACCTGTAATTTTTTTAAAACTGCTTGCAACTCCTTGATATTGAACAACTTCCAATCCAATTCTAGCTTTTTAACTCTTCCAAACTGAGAATAATATTTTATATATCGTCATCAGAAACGAAAATGGGCGAACAACAAGAAAAATTGAAATTCAGAGTTTGATGGATTTTGGTACACTGCATCAAAGTACACATATTGACATATTTTTAGCGGCGTAATATTATAAGTGGCGAATTTATTAACGAAATTCAAAAGAGTCTAACAACAAATATTTCTTATTTCATAGTTAAAAAAATCCTATTTCATGCAATTTTCACAAAAAAGTTATAAATCATATTTGTGTGATTTTATATATGCATCATTATGTTTAGACTTTATCCTGAAAACCCCGTTTTTCTAACGACAGCACTTTTCATTGTATTTAGTTTTTTGCTTCTCCTGTAAAATTTTCAAATATGATGATAGGCCCTTTCTTTTCTACAGTCCAAAAACCATGTGCCCTCTGACAGAAAAACCCGGTTGTATTTGTTTCATGTTTTCTGGAGCCAGAATAAAAGTACATGCACAATATGTGACTTTTTATTCTGGCCCCCACAGCCATCACAAAACAATCGGATACAACGAATTACCTGAAAATCATAAGTATTTAAAAAGTCTAGCAAAGCAAAACCAATTTCTGTAGCTCCTCTGTTTGCCTGTAATTTTGTCCAATCGGGTTATGTACTTTAAGAACTTTAAGTACTGACTGAAAAATTTAGGGATAAAACATGTTATGTTTCAATTTAGACGAAAATCGGTTATTAACTTCTCGATTAATCATATTTTGTTCCAAAAATGCATATTTGAAATGGGTAATGTAATTTTGAAGTGGAATAATCTACTTTTGATGAAATCATGCCTTTTACTTCTTTTTTCTGGTGTAATTATAGATATTTCAAGCAAAAAAACTAAAATGAAATAAGGAAAAAAATTATTGATTTTACTGTTTTTGCAGATGTTTTTACATGTTTTGTACTGTAATGATTGACCCAATTTACATGGAGCAACTTGTCCCTGCGACTTTTTTTAATTCTCTTTTGAAATCCCTACGTAAAATGCTCATTTAGACGGCGAGTCTTTAGTTCCAGCCAAAAATAATAAATAATAAGATATGTCATCCCGGAGCGAGTAAGTTGTCAGTTACGACGAATAGTAATTTCAACGAGTAGGACTTCAAAGAGTGAGGTTTTCCGCGGAATTCGGACCGATTGTCTCGAATTTTTTTGTTCACAATTTAAAAATTAATATTAATTGATTAGTGCAAAGAAAGTTCTAACTATGTTCGCGGAAAAGTGTTTTTTCGCGTGTGACATTTCATTCCTATTCGTTCATAACTGATAGATTTTGACGTTTCGTCCGGACGGCACACCTGTTTAATTTAAGGACTGTGGTTCCAGCAACCTGGGGACAAATTTATGTTTTTATTCGTTCACTCACATTTATTTTATTCAATTTATTTTTCGTATTCAGTCACTCATAAAATGAAATGTCAATTTGTCCCTTGTATTTTCATTTCGAGAAACTTTTTTTATCCCGGAAGCTTCTCTACACTTTTCGTCTACAAACTCGTGTCGCAGGGACTAGTTGCACCGTGTAAATTGGGTCTATGTTATTTTTTTTTGCTGTTTACCTTTGTTCTGGTTTTTGTGTTATAGTTTGCATTTAAAATATATTATGTATTTAATATACATACATATAAATAAATATAAGCACTTATACATATTCGGAATTGCAAAAATGGCAATTATGACAACAGTTATATGACTTTTTGACATTTACCATGCAAATACAATAAATTATAACAATCCCTGCAAGCAATTCGGTAGTCGACTACGCACTTCTAGTTAATTTTTGTGACCTAACTAAAAGCTAACTACAATGTAATGAATATTCGGTGCAATGAGTTTGTTTTTGGAATATTTTGTTTTTTTTCTGGTTAAAGGGAATTTAACGGCCTGTTTCTGTATTTCTAACGAAAGTCTCTGCGAACGAAAACCAGTCACTCACTTTCGTCTGGAATTTGGTTTCTCTAAGGTTCGTTCGTTCGTTCGTCTGGCTTTACGTCAATGACCATAGCAATTTACCAATTGGAAAATAATGTAATTGCCAGATCAAGAATTTCACAACTTCCGGTCTAAAAAAGCACACATTTTTGTATGGACGGCTTAGAAAATACACATCTGTATCCTTTACACTAGTGATGGCCAAAAATCAACCCTGGGTGGGTCAGCTGAGCTGATCTAATACTCTCATTTCTTTCTCTCTCTCTCATTGTGCACTGATGAATTTTTTCCATCTTAGCGAGCTGCCAATGTTGACTTCTTTGTGCTTAAATATGTAAACATATGTATACAATTTTATTATTATTTAATTGTTTTTACCATAATTATATTTATATCTACTTATTTTTTGCTTTTAATAACGTTTTTTTGTCATTGTTCCTATCAGTCGACAAATAAAATAAAGTGACTCGATCTGACATTTGTGTTCGCCCAGATGACAGCAAAGAGAGATAGAGAAACCAAAATTTACACTGAAATGGTTACGTTTTCGTACGAGTTCATTATCGTGCGACTTGTCGTTGTGATGGTAGTTAGTGAAATCCAAATCTGCTGTTTGTCGTCGGGCAGGCGAACGAAACCAAAATTTTAAGTTACAGAAACAGGCTGTAACTGTTAACAGTTAATTGTTTGTTTCTTTTGTTTTTCTATCTGCAATTTTGTTTTACATATTTGTCATTTTTGTGTGGATTTTAAAGTGAAAAGTTGTGCTTAGTCTCGTGCGTGGAGTTAAGTGTGTTTAAAGTGTGCAATTTAATTAATAATATTGTGACTGCATTTAAGTTTAAATTATTTCATCCAAATACATCACAATGAAAAATATATGTAATTAATTTATTAAATATATGTAATTAACTTTTAGCTAACTTCAAAGCAACTAACTTTAAGTTAGTTGAAAAGTCATTTGTCAGTAAGTCAATTGACTAATGCCTAGGACATCGCAATGTTAAAATAGTCAGTTTCATTAAAAGTAATCCAAGCATCAACCACAACTAATTGCGAAATAGTCAGATTAAAGTGCGTTAGAAGTTAATTGAGTTGCCGGCAGGGATATTACTTATTCTTCTTCATCTTCTACTAAAAAAGCTCGATCGGTCGTCACACGTGCTGTATGAACAATCGTTAAAAGATCCTAGGGCTATCCCGACTATAAATGGATTCCTGGAATTTTTAAAATCACAATTTCAATCATTAGAAGCCGTTAATAACAAAGAGCGTCACTACACATCCGCTGTGTCAACCCAACAGGATTGTCAGTCGTGCATCTTGTGCAAAGGAGAAACTCATCAGCTATTCGCATGTCGGTCCTTCTTACATCTGAGTACATCAGAACGACTCAAGGTTGTTAAAACAAATAATCTATGCATAAATTGTCTAAAAAGTGGACATATAGCCAGAAACTATACATCCCGAACATGTACAAAATGCAAGCGAAACCATAATACCCTGTTGCACTTTGACATTTCTAAGGACATACAACAAGAAAATGAGGACAATGTATCAAAAGAAGAAGATATCATAACCAGCATGCCGGTCAGCTTATCCGCTTCAAAGGAGACTACTCAATGCGCCTACGTTTTGCTCAGTACAGCTCGCGCCAGATTGGTGGCAAACAATGGCCGAGTTCACGAATGCAGAGCCATATTGGATTCCGGTTCACAAGTAAATCTTGTGTCTGAAAAGCTAGTAAACTAGCTAGGTATCCAACTACGACACAATCCAATTTCGATAGAAGGCATTGGAGCTAACCGGAAAAGTTGTCGTTATCGAGTTAACGTGGAATTACAATCCAAGTTAAATGGATTCTCATCAAGACTGGAGGCATTTGTCTTGCCAAAAATTGTTAATGAGCAACCATCAACGATGATAAATGCGTCATCATGGCCTATTCCTAAAAATATTCCACTTGCGGATCCCCATTTCAATCAACCCGGACAAATAGACGTGTTACTAGGAGCTGAGTTCTTTCATCAAATACTTTCAATTGGTCAAATCAAACTGAGAGAAGATTTACCAAGTCTACAAAACACTGTTTTCGGATGGGTGGTTTCTGGAAAAATAGACCATCTGCAAGACCATGCACCAACTTGCTGCATTTTCAGTGAAGACGACGACGATACAAACGCATTGTTAGAAAGATTCTGGAAACTTAACGAACTTGAAGAAAACGTATCAACTTACACAGCGTTAGAAAGGCAATGCGAGTCACACTTTGCACATAATACCACAAGGTTACCTTCCGGTAGATTTGTAGTGCGTTTACCATTTACTGACGATCCAAACACACTGGGGGAATCAAGGTGGAGAGACGATTATCAAAGGATACCACTTTAAAAGAGTCTTATAGCAATTTTATGGACGAGTATCAAAAATTGGGTGATATGACAGAAGTTCCAGCAACCGCGTTGAAAAAACATAACTACTTGATACCACATCATTGTGTACTCAAACCGGATAGCAGTACCACTAAACTTCGGGTGGTGTTCGACGCATCAGCAAAGACGGCAAAAGGCCCGTCCCTTAATGACATAATGCACACTGGCCCAAAAATTCAGACTGATATCTTCACAATACTGTTGCGTTTTAGAATGCCAAGATATGCGTTCACAACGGATATCCAGAAAATGTACCGTCAAATCGAGATTCATCCTGATGACCGAAGGTATCAAATGATTATTTGGAGAAAAGATCCATCAGAGGAATTAAAATATTACCAGTTAAATACAGTGACATACGGCACCAGAGCAGCGCCATACTTAGCAATTAAATGTTTAAAACAATTGCACTCGGAAAATCGGATATCATACCCCTTAGGAGCTAAAGCTTTGGACCAAAACTTCTACGTCGATGATGGTTTACTCGGAGGAGATAGTTTAATAGAAGCTATAGCAATGCAAAGGGAACTCACAATAATATTGAAATCAGCCGGTTTTGAACTACGGAAGTGGTGTGCAAATCACCCTCGGCTACTCCATGGTATACCGGCAGAACACAAAGAAATAAATCTCGATTTTGACGATGAGTCACGCGACCAAATCAAGACACTGGGTTTGACCTGGTTGCCAAAAGAAGATACCTTTTGTATTAAAACCCAAATAAGCTCCTCAGCCAATAAGATAACAAAAAGAAGTGTCGCTTCTGACATCGCTCGTATTTTTGATCCATTAGGTATCTTGGCACCGATAGTTACCATCGCAAAAACGTTCATGCAACAACTATGGGATCTAAAAATCTCTTGGGATGAAGCACTTCCTGTGCATTTACACACAAAATGGTCTATGTTCTTTCAACAATTGAAAGAACTAAACAACTGGCAGATTCCACGACATGTATATAACCATGAACCAACAACATCAACTCAAATCCATGTGTTCGTTGACGCTTCCGAAAAGGCATACGGTGCAGTGTTATACATTCGTTTTGTGACAAAAGATAATCGAATAATGGTAAGACTTTTATGCGCTAAGTCAAAGGTTGCGCCTATTAATCGTCAACACCAAACTATAGCCCGACTCGAATTATGTGGCGCGGAACTTGGAACAAAACTGACTTCAGAGTTCAACAAGACTTACACCTTGAAAGTGAATCGTTAACCTTTTGGTCTGACTCTGAGGTCGTATGCCTCACATTACGAAACATTCGTAGCCAACCGTATTGCAAAAATTCAAAACAGGTCATCATCCCAACAATGGCGTCACGTCCCATCAAAATCTAATCCCGCAGACATCTTATCACGAGGATGCGAACCCAAAGATTTTGCACGATGTGACATGTGGTTCTTTGGTCCATTTTTCTTACATGGGAATGAAGCGGTGTGGCCTAGTAATATTTGTAAAGAAAAATTAGTAACGACTGAATCGTACAAAAGGAAAGTGCCTGCAGCCTTATTTACTTATCGAACAGAAGGAGAACATATTATTAACTCTATAAATCACGGCAACTCTTTTAAAAGACTTCAGCGCATTGTCGGTTATATGTTACGTTTTGGAAAAAGGACAAGATCCAAGAAACATAAATCAGTAGTACTAACTGCTCGAGAATGGGATGATGCACTTAAATTGATAATCCGATCTATGCAATCCATGGAATTTGGACAAGAAATGAAAGAACTGTCAAAAACCAACATGGTAAATAAAACCAGTCCAATGTATTGTCTTAACCCATTCCTAGACAAAAATGGCATCATCCGTGTTGGAGGACGCTTAAATGCATCATCACTACCCTATGAGAACATTCATCAGATGTTCCTTCCATACAATAACCCGTTGACTAAGTTATTAATGAAAATGATCCACGAAGAACATATGCACTGTGGACCCACGGCGTTAGTGTCACACGTTAGACAACGGTTCTGGCCACTTAAAGCAACCACTATGGCAAGATCGATAGTGCATCACTGCGTTCGATGCTCTAAAGCTCATCTACACATGTTGCAGCAAATAATGGGAACACTCCCAGCTGCCAGAGTAACACCAGCACGACCCTTTATCAACACCGGGGTAGACTACTGCGGCCCATTCTGGATTCATTACAAAGTTCGTGGCAAGAGACCAACTAAAGCATATCTAGCAATATTCTGCTGTTTCTCAACAAAAGCGGTACATCTGGAGCTTGTTAGTGATTTAACAACAGAATCCTTTATAGGAGCCCTCAAAAGATTCATTAGCCGTAGGGGCAGATGTCAACACATTTACAGCGACAACGCTACAAACTTCGTTGGGGCAAGTAATAAGCTTAGTGAACTATCATCAGCAATTTATTCAACTAAGGACCAGGAGAATATTACGACTTTCTGCAGCGAAAAAGGTATACAATTTCACTTCATTCCTCCACGGGCTCCTCACTTTGGTGGACTTTGGGAAGCAGCTGTTAAATCTGCTAAACACTTGCTACTCAAGAACGTGTCCACGACATCGCTAACATATGAGGAATTAGAAACAGTGGTTGTAGAGATTGAGGCGATCTTAAATTCAAGACCTTTGAGTCCTATGTCTAATGATCCGAACGACCTTACAGCGCTCACACCAGGTCATTTTCTAATTGGTGAGCCGTTAACAACACCAATTGATGTCAATGCAGCTGAACAACGGTCTTCCTTAAACACGCATTGGAAAGCAGTACAACAACTAAAACATAGCTTTTAGGAAAGACGGTCTCGTGAGTACCTTAACGAGTTGCAGTACAGATACAAATGGAAAGAACAGTGTAACAATGTAAAACCAGGAACAATAGTTACCGTAAAAGAAGATAATACTCCAGTTCTTCAATGGCCTTTAGGACGAATAGTCAGCGTTCACCAAGGGGATGACAATGCAGTTCGAGTTGTTGATGTTAAAACTAAGGCAGGAATCTTCAAACGTCCCATTCACCGCTTAGCTCCACTCCCAGTAGAGGATGACAGTTCATCAAACGTGGTTACCGATACTGCACTCCCAATAGAGGATGACAGTTCATCAAACGTGCTTACCGATACAACACAAGATATACCATGTAAACGGCGGCGGTCATCTGCATTTAATTTAACAACAATGGCACTAATCATCCTTCTTGTCATGCCACTTGCATTAGCTAGAGGAATAACCAACACCAAATTTGGCTCTGACCTCGGTCTCCACTTCGAAGGAATTGGAACGATCAAAGCCTCTAAAACAGATTGGCGATTAATCGTGTATTATGATCTAGAACCATATTGGACTGAAATAGAATCATTTTCTCGTGGACTATCGAATCTGCGACAACTATGTCAAGAACTGAAACAAGGAAATTTGTGTAAGCATGTTATAGCATCTTTGGATAGTATGGAAATGGAATTCTGTTTAAAAAATAGTCTAATCCAAAACAAGAGACACAAGAGAGGTGCAGTTAACATTGTAGGCAATATAGCTAACTCACTTTTTGGAGTTCTGGATTCAAACTATGCCCAAGAAATGGTGAAGACGATTGAAAATATCAAAAGAAATGAAGGGCACTTGCATTACGAAACCAAACATCAATTATTGACGCCACCATCAATGTTATAAAACAGGATCAGATAAACGTGAAAGACAAATTCCAAGATTTAGCTAATCGCAATAACGAGATAAAATTAAGAGTACATGACTTAGAAGACGCTGACTATCAGTCCAAATTATCCCAATCCTTTAATTCATTGGCCATGGATCTTATAATCACAGCAACGAACTTACAAAGAACAAAAACTTCCATATTAAATGTACTCTCCGACACACATCATGGAACAATCAGTCCAAATCTACTGTCTCCTGATCAATTGCACAAAGAATTAGAAAAAATTAGAAATCATCTACCACCATTTCTAGCTATCCCTGTGGAAATTGGCAATGATATCCAACTGTACAAATTAATGACGGTCGAAGGAGGATTAACAAATACACATGTTGTTTTTAAAATCACGCTTCCTCTGTGTGATCACGAATCATTTATCTTATACAAAGTGATACCAATACCTACATTGTTAAATAACAGCCTCATTGCTATTAAACCATGCAATGAACTTATCGCTATGAACGCCCATAAAGACCAATATTTCCCGATGAATTCCCTCATGCTGAATAATTGCAAACTAACAAAGGCAGAAACATACATCTGCACCAACATACAATCCAGGCACACTAAAGGCTCCCAAATATGCGCATGTGAAATACAGTTAATCAATAATGACACCCAGATTGACTGTCATACTCAACGTCTCACCACAAACACATCATGGACTCAATTGACAAACAGCAATCAATGGATCTATAGCCTTAGTTCATCTCAGAAAATAAATGCCGTATGCGGACAAACCGGCCAACAATTAACACTAACTGGGTCTGGTCTCCTAACTTTGGAACCTCAATGCGTAATAAAAGATAAATTCCTGACAGTCCATGGACATCACACGTACCAAAGCACTCAATATGCTTCATATACTAGCCTTGGAAGACGAGAAGATATACTAAAACCTGCTCATTTTCATCCCTTGCATGAAACCCTTGCCAACTACACAACTCACCTAGAACGTCTCACAGAAATCCAAAATTCATTAGCGGCCCAAACATCTTTGGACTTACCAGCCCAACTTCAAACAATTAATTATCATTATTCAGCAATTGGCTACACGGCACTAATATTGTCCATCAGTCTTACGGTGTACCACATTTGGAATTTAAAAGCAAAAAGAAGAAAAACACTCACTCAGCCGACACCTCATCCACGTTCATCAAATTTCGTTGTCCAAACATTATGATTACATATTTTTATAACTTCTTCATAAGTACGATATATGATACTTGAATAATTTGTAAGCTCATCATAAATTCAGACATTACGGGGGGAAGAATGTTAAGTGCGCCTGCTGTATCTAGCTAAGTTATTCGTTTGTTTGCATTGAATATATTCGATCACTAAGTCAGCACAATTAATTTACTATATTTAACTCACAGTCTTTACTTTATGACGACTTCTTCGCAACGATTGCATTTATTGTACTTCCTTCTTCCCTCTTTAAGTTCAACAAACATATCGGGAGATTCCATTTAGCGACCCCAGAGTCACTTTTAATGCAAATAGGGCTTCCAAAAATTTTTAAATCTCTATAAAATAGCCAAACTTGGGAAATCGTATCATATGTTAATGGCTGTACTATTCTGGCGTCTGGTCCCTTGATCTATGACATATGAGGAAGGCTGAATGTCTACCTGGCTGAGATTGCCAATTTCTTCGCTGCGAGGAAAAATATGCACCATCAAATCATCGGCCAATCTGTTTACTGCATGGACAGTGAAGGAGCAACCCAGTGTGATAGTCGATGGCACAAGAATTTCGACCACCAATTACCCGAAGGTTCTTGGTGTCACATTTGATCGTCTCTACAGGTTTAACGCACATGCCACAGCCACCGGCAATAAAATATGAAGTAGGAACAAGGTCCTCAAGTCGCTAGCCGGCAGCACATGGGGAACTGACAAAAAAACTTTGTTGACCTTTACAAAGCGATAGTGGTCGCCGAATGTGAGCGAGACGAAGTGGAAGAACATACAGACCTGCCTAAATTCAATGTTTGTTGCTAACCCTGCTTGCAATAGTTATGTTGTGATTTGTGCTTCCTTTTCGATCTTAATTTAATTAAATTTTAGCAAAAGTGCACTTTCAGGGGGCATCGCCAAAAAAATGTTTGACACCCCATCTAAATGACCCCAGGAATACGAAAATATGTCGAAATTTGGGGCTCGGACCCATGGGACCCTCAGGACCCGGTCCCCGACATAGTAAACGTTAAACTCAAACGAAAGGTAATGCCATGTAGAGCCTAAATATGTGAAAAGTGGAAAATCAATATTATACTCAAAAGAAAAGGAAATGTCGAATATAGCCTAAATATGACAAAAATTATAAAAAGTTGATCCAGTAGTCTTTTTTTCTAATTTTAATGTTACTTTAATATAAATGGCACAAAATATGTAAATTAAGGTAATACATAGACTTAATGTATTTTTGTGTTATTATTTCAAAAAAGTCCGCGATTTTTACTAAAGAAAAATTTCATTTGTATTTGTAGGCCAAAATTTTATTTATTTGCTACTTTTAATGTTATTTTAATTTAAAATAACACAATATGTATATGTAAATTAGGGTATTAAATAGACTAACCGCCTTCCCCACGATGTCAAACGTTAACGTTCGCATGACTACTATGCGAAAAACAGCTGTTTTTGCATATTATTTTTTACTTAAGAATAATATTGAGTATAATATGCCTCGCATTATATAACAACTGTTTAGAGTTGTTATTGTTGTACCGTTTACTCTTTTTGTCAGTGCTTTCTACTCCGTTTCTGTTTTTGATCAAACCTAGTTGCCAGCAAACATTTTTTTTTTTGGTTTAAAACATTTTTATTTTCCTTAGTTCCAAATATTACAGTGGGTGAAATATTTCCTTTTTTGTATAATAGTGATATGTCGTTCTCTAGTGAAAATTGTGAAATTGTCTCCGATACGGAAAAATCTTTCGAATGCTGGCTGTGTACTAACCTTTGGCACGCCAAGTGTGCAGGTGAATCTGCGAGGATCGTAGATGCTTTGTATGGGGATGATAATGTTCTTCAATGGTGTTGTGTAAGATGTAGAAAGATTAATGTAGATTTCTACAACTTTGTTAAGGATTATTCCTTTGAGGTATCTCAGATGGGAAAGGAACTTTGGGCGTTGTTGATCAGAAAATTGTTGTTGTCCCTATGCAAGAGGAAAATTCATTCATTCATTTTCACTGAACCTAACCGCTCTGCTACTATACCACTGCGAGTAAGTAGGAAGCCGAAAATTCTGACTGTGGTACCAGCCAAGAAAGTGGTTTTTGTTTCCCGCTTTGCTCCGGATACGTCCTCCGATGATTTAAATGTTTATATTAGGTCCAAGATAGAAGGTGATTTTTATCTTAAACCATTTAAAATCCGTTCATCGCCGTCCGTATCTCAGTCGTCATTCAAGGTCATCGTACAACCGGAGATCTTTGATAAACTGATACAACGTGATTTTTGGTCGCCTAAGGCATTTGTGAAAGAGTTTGTTGATAGGGTTGATAATTTGGCGCGTTTACATTTGAGGAAATCTACACCCAATTCTTCAAAAAATTAATAATTTTGTTTGTCATAGCATACCAGAATGTTAGAGGGCTTAATACTAAATTAACCCGCTTATTTGCTGACAGCTTTTACATTTTTCCGTTTAGGCTTTACTGAGACTTGGCGAAAGTCTTCAATATTTAATTCTGTCAAATAAATACTTAATATACCGAAAAGATCGCATAGATAGAAATGGCGTTGGTGTTCTTATTGCCGTAATCAGTTCGTTTTCTTTCGAACTTGTCATTCTCGATAAGACTAAAGACGTTAACCCCAAAACAAAATAACCGAGCGTTAGAGCGAACAAAAGTTAAATTGTATGGAATTTGACAGCTATAACCGGTAGTTAGCTCTTAAACCTAGTTTATTTATTTATTGTTAATGGCCCTAAATGTATTGTTGTCTCCATTAATTTAGTTAAAGCTAAATTATTTGTATCTTGCTTGTAAAGGGTGTCCCAAGAAGAGCGCAATTTTTTAATTTTAAATTGTTTCTCTGGCTGTATGACATGTGGCGCCGTCTTGTTGGAAACACATGCCCTCCACATTCATTTCTTCAATTCTAGGCAAGAAAAAACTGGTTATCATTTCACGATACCGAACACCATTGACTGTTTGCGCTTGACCTGCCTCATTTTCATAAAAAAAGGTCCAATGATTCCTCCAGCCCAAAAACCACACCACACAGTGACACGTTGAGGATGCATTTGCTTCTCGTGAATCACTCGAGGATTTTCCGCACCCCAAATGCGACAATTCTGCCTATTGACGAAGCCATCAAGATGAAAATGGGCCTCGTCACTGAAGATGATTTTATCGGCAAAATCAGCATTTTCATGTTGTCTCTCCAATACCCAATTAACGAACTCCCTTCGCTGTCCTTCTCCATTTTTACTAACCTCGTACCTTCTACTAACAAACAATAACAATTATTCAAATGTCAAACAATGACACTTCGAATGTTGCGAGATTTAAAAATTGGGTTCTTCTTGGGACACCCTTTATATCCCTCCTGTTGTGGATGGCAACCCTGTCACACAAAACTTTCTTACATACATGTATAACGTATACTTACCAAAAACAATATAATTTAAGAAGACATTCCTTCCTGTAACGAGTAATTGTCAGTTACGAACGAATAGGAAATTGATTTCAACGAGTGAGGTTTTTCGCGGATTTTCAGACCGATTTTCCCGAGTTTCTTGTAATAGTCACAATAAAAAATTAATATTAATCGATAAGTGCAAAAAAAGTTCAAGCTATGTTTGCAGAAAACTGTTTTTTCGCGTGTGACAATTCATTTCTATTCGTTCTTAACTGACGGATTTTGACAATTCGGCCTGAAGGAATATCTTCGTAGTAAATTATTTTTGATACTTACATGTAGATTTTCGTACATATGTTTTGTTCTATCTTTTCGTTTTTTTCATTTCATTTCATTTGCACATATGATTAATGTTTACATATTCCGTCGATACATGTCTGGCCGTTACCCTTATATGTACCCTGTGGGAATTTTATCAACTGGTTTAAAAAAATGTCAGTCATAAAGCAATTATTCTACAACTATAAATTGGTTGAAAAATTATCTACAACTCAACCAAATTGAACACAAAAACATTTTTGTTCCATCAAAGTGCAAAAATAAAACAAATGTAATTTCGTCATCCTTCATTCCACCAAAACAAGAAACAGTTAGAATTGCATTCCATAAATAACAAAAACTTGTTTGAGCGACATAAAGAACGAAAAGAGTCATTCGCTATCAAAGTTCAACGGATAAATACATGCGGTTATCAGGGAAATTTACCTTATAATTGACTTTAACATCGATGGCACTCGTGGAAAGAAGCGGCTTAAGGACGTTTTCGAATGTATAATGGACGCTTTGCGATAGTTGTCAATAGATCCAGATAAGGAATTTCGAAAAGCCTTGCATGTTATTAAAAAATACGCTTTCACAATGAGTGCATTAAAAAAATCTGTATTAAAAATTTTAATGTTTGTGGGTTTACTTTATTAATACCCTTCATTTCCTTATTTTTTATGTTCCCTATGAAATAGTATTGGAATTAAAAAAAAATTAAAATGATCTCAGTAAAATTTGAAAAATATTTTAATGAAATTGGATGTAATCTAACTTCATTTCATCTAATAAAAAATTTTATTTTTCTGGTCCAACTACAAGTTTAGTCAAATTAAGTTAGTTTAATATATACCCATTTGTAATCATTTGAATAATTCTAAATACAAACTAACTTCATTCCGTCAGATAAATAATGGTATTTTTTTAATCTCAATATAAATCAGTCAAAAGTAATTAGTTTTTAACTAGTTGAAAAGTCATGCAGGGATGGATAATTGTCCACTGCCTAGCGCATGTCCATGTTAAAATAGTCAGTTGGACTTATGGAAAATAATCGTTAAATGACTAGTTGTGTTTGTTAAAAAACTTGTTTTAAGTTACTTTTAAACCGATTCATTTCCCTGCAGGGTATGTATGTACATGTCAACTGTGTTGATATGAATATAACAACTTATTATTGTCACTCTATTTTCTACCACCGAATCGCGAGCAAGCTAAATTGTTACTTACATTACTTATTAATAAATTAAAGTTTATAACGTATTAAGCATACGGAACACAACATCTCCAAACTCGGAATTATCTGTTTATAAAAATCACTTGTAGGCTATCAGCAGAGTAATTTCGATGTTGAGCGATGTAGACCGTATCATCATTTTAGGGGATTTAAATTTAACCTCTGTTTCTTGACTTTCTTTGCCGGATACTGAGGCTCCTACTCCTTTGAATTCTTCTTCAAAGACGTTTGAGTGGACTAACGATATTGTTAGGCGTTTTTCTGATCTTGGGCTATTGCAGATCAACAATATTTCCAATATGTATGATAAGTTACTTGTTTTGGTATATGTGAATAAAACAATTTTTTTTTGATATTTATAGAATTTCTCCTGTCTCTTTCCCGGAAGACAGCTACCAGCCCACGCTTGGTAATCCAATGTTGTGTGAAATGGACCTTCACATGATGAAGGTACACTTTTTTGTTTCAAAAGAACAAACTTTGAATTGCTTAATTCTCTATTATATATTGATTGGGTTATTTTTTGTAGATGTGATCATGTTGTATTGATCGATTTATATAATGTTTTAAACGAATGATTGCTACAATCCGTACCAAAGATTCACATAAGGAGGTCTAGTAATCCACTATGGCATTCTTCTAAAATGACTGCTGTCAATAATTTGAAGAGCAGGTTGGTTAAAAAAACCTGGATCAAATATCGATTATGCAAGTTACTCTGTATCCAGATCACAGTATAATATTGAATCTCGTAGATGCTATGAACTTACTTAGAGGAATTAGCTCAACATTTTAAAATGAATCCTAAATCTTTCTATGATTTTGTCAATATGAAACGAAAATCCAATCCTAGGCCTTCTTATTGAAAACTAGGTGGACCCGGTCCACTTCGTTGCCCCAGATTTCCGATCCAGACCATTTTTTGGGCAATTACGTAGACTGCCATCACATGCATATATGGGCAAATTTCAAAATTTGTTAATTTTGAAGTAAATTTTTTTTCAAGATTTTTTTGGCGAGCACATCAACATCTTTTACAACAGACGAAAATAAAAATATAAACATGCAAAAACCGTTGTTGTGAATAAATTTCATCAAAAAAATTATAAAATGCAATTTTCAGCGGAATTCGGAAAACTAAAATTACAATCATAGAACATTAGCATTTCTATCAGCCTATGACAAAATATTCGCTGTAGCTTCATTATTCGGATAAATATAGCGAATCCAAAAAATCCAAAAATCGACCAGGTAAAATTTTCATACGAACATTATTTTTATGGAAATATAATTTTTGAAATGTGAATAATTTGCACAATCATCAAAATAAAATGACGGCCCTCCGATTTCGGAATAGAGCGTTAAAAATCCTTTTATTTCATATACACTTCCGTCATATCTGTACACCGCACTGGGTGTGCCTTGACGATCATTGCTGAGACAAAAGTGTCACGTTCTTCGCGTACAAGACTTCAATCTTCAAATAAGTATCCATGATTGTTAAGTGCAGTACGCCCGACGAACATAAAAATGAATTTCAGACGTTTATACTATTAAAAATGCCAAGGACAAAATTTGCAATTATTGCAAAAATTGAAAAAAGTGAATAAAATTTCAGCGATTCATTATTTTGTTACGGCCCCCTGATTTTTGGATTCACCAGGTCAAAAGCCATCTGGGATAATTAATTCAGCTCAACCTATACATAACTGTCGATGTACTCCGCGAAATACACTATAAAAAAAAATTCACGCAAGTTTAACAAGGTTTGGGAAGCTATAGCGGTGGTTCCATTAAGAGCACATCAACGATACCTATATAGATTTATAGGTTTTTCAAGCCGCTATAACCGCTTCTTTAGTATTATTTTATTAAATCGCGGGCCGCGCTGACCGCGGTCAAAAAACCAAAAACACTTGAAATCGCATTTCAAAAAGTTATGAGCTATAATTTTTTGCGGAAAGATCTCACATGAACAGTGCTCACGAAAAATTCTTCCTCCATGTGCCCCTCGTGTTTTTTGTAACTGACCAGTAACTTTAAAATAAATAGTTTGGCCACAACTTATAAAAGAATGGATACAGATACGAACATTTCTAGGACTTTTTTCACAATTTTGAAATGTATGTGCTTATAACTTCTAAAGTTGTTTAGATAATAACAAACTTTTTTGGGAAAAAACTTTTATGTTTGTGGTTTATCTAATTCCATCAACTTATGCACCTAAATCTGTACACAAAGCGAGAAAAGGGTAAAACAACATACATTACCCCTGTGTTAAAAAATTTTGATATTTGCCCATATACACAAAATTACAGCACTCTCGCTAACAAATTGTTCAAGATGTCTCAATATCTTAATATTGATCGCCGCGATAACCACAAGTGATACACCTTTCTGCTGAGAATGATAGATTAGTGTTTTTGTTTTTGTTTTTGTTTTTTTGTTAAAGTTTTAGATAACAACTCCACTAACGTGTGTTTAAAATTTCGTTCTTCTACGAACAACATATTCAGAGATATTCGAATTTTATATAATGCCACGCCCACTTATTCTGTCCCGCCCACTTTTGGTGAAGTTACTAATATCGACTCCAATAACTTACAATCCAAATTTCGTTCACCTACGGTCAATAGTTTCTGAGATAACAAATGTTTAACTAATGCTACGCCCACTTTTGCCACACCCACTAATCCGATCCCTCCCTTTTTTATTGAAGTTTTAGAAAATAACTCCACTAACGTGTGTTCCAAATTTCGTTCTTCTAGGGTCAACACTTTTTGAGATATTCGGATTTTATGTAACGCCAAGCCAAATCTTTCCCCGGCTACTTTTTAAAAATTTTTTTTTCCTAAACCATCTCTGACAAATATCCTTTCAAACAAAAGAAAAAAAAGAAAATCGGTCCAGTGGTTTCAGAGCCTGTAGCATACATACAAACATGCAAACATTTTTCCATTTTTATATATATAGAAGATAGAAGATAAAAGATATACCGATTTTATATTTGACAACAAAATGAACCGTCGGGTTTAAGCGATTTATTAGAATAAAAAAATGTGTATTCAATATACAATGAAAATAAAGAACATACAATAATTCTCAAAGAGTACCGATACAAAAATAAAAGTGTTATTGAACAAGTGAACAATTAAAATTAACACCCCTCGGTAATAACATTTTTGTTAATTAGTTAAACCAAAACAGTTTCTAATATTACAATATTTAATTTTCGATAGTCGTTTAGAAAATACATATGCAATCATTTGCTCTGCCGAGAGGTATTCATAAACAATATTTCCAGCTTGTTTTATGTTTCTTGCATAATAGTATTTGACGTCAATGTGCTTACATCTTGATTTAACCTTTCTGATTCTAGAATTTTTAAACTTCTGCCAAAATCATCTATTATTTGGCATCTTGGCTAGCTTGGGTTAAAGCAACTAATTCTGATTCCGTACGAAAAGCGAATAAGCTTTAACAATCAGCAAAGTGTTGGAATCAGCGAACCAATGAAGTTTTCATGAAATTCGGATTCAGAAGAGATGCTGATAACTGTTTATATATTAAAGAATTTGTCGCATATACTGAAGATATTTTTGGCAAACGTATGAAGATTTTTCGAGCTGACAGAGGTGGTGAATTTTGCAGTATGGAAATTGAAATATTCTTTAAAAATAAAGGCATAATACATCAACTGACAGCGCCATATACACCGGAACAAAATGGTGTTGCCGAAAGGGCAGAGGCAATTAATACTGCAAATTATTTAGAAAATCGTTTGCCCTCAAGTGCAGTAAATGTGACTCCATTCGAAATATATTTTGAAACAAAGCCAAATATGAGTCATATAAGAACATTTGGATCTCCCTGCTTTGTTCATATAAATAAGCAAAAATGACGAAAGTTTGATCCTGTCTCAAAGAAATTTATTCTTGTAGGATACAGTGAGGAATCAAAAGCTTATCGACTGCTGAATCCTGAGGATAATATAATCACAATAAGCCGAGATGTTACTTTTGTTGGAAATAGTGTACAAGAAATGATCAAAACGTCGGATTTTTCTACTGTAGAAAAAGCAATTGGGGAATTAAAACAACCCGAAATAATGAAGATTAGCTTATCTCGTAATGATGAAACTGGCACAAGTACATATATCAATTCCAACGTTCATGATATATCAACTCCAGAGGAATACGTGGCCGCATTGCATACAGCTAACGAAAATACTTTATCAGCAGGAACAGATGAATTTCTTCGGCTTCATACTGCTGACAACTCATCTCCAGTTGATACAAGAATATCAATATCTAATAAAGGAATTCCTCTCAAACGCTATGCAAACATGGTAATTAACCATCAACTTACGAAGAAGCTCTTCATAACCCCAACAAAAATGACTAGATTTTGACTATGCAGAGTGAAATAAACTCTATGCATGTCAACAATACGTGGGATCTTGTGGAATTGCAAAAGGGTAGAAAATGTGTTGGATCCAAATGGGTCTACAAAGTTAAAACATCGGTTGAAGGGGATACTCGATATAAATATGCAATTGCTGTGATTTTGTGTTTTAGATGCTTTGCAGAGTACAACTGACTTCACTGTTAATTTTTTTAGTTAATTGGATGAATAATAATGGCCTGTCAATTAATGCCTCTAAGACCAAGGCAATGTTTTTCGGCAATATACCCACAGATGCTATTTCTGTTTCCATCTGTGGCACAGCTATAGATGTTGTTAGCAGTTTTAAGTGTCTGGGTGTAATCCTTGATAAAGATTTATCTTTTGAGTCGCATGTAAACTCATTAATTTCCAGAGTTAACTTTCTTATGCGAAAATTATACAACCTGGATTTGGTTATGCCGCGTAGTATGAAGATTCGTGTTGCCTATTTTTGTATGGTATTGAGGTATTTTCTGGTTGTGTTGGTTACATTATGCGAAGGGTGAGGTTATTGTTCCACAAATTTATGCGATATGCATATAATGTGAGATGGCATTATCACATATCGCAAAGTGTAACTGATTTAATTGGTTTTACCTTTGCTAATTTGTTGCACTTCTATAAAGTGCAAAGATTGCAAACCCCGCAATTTATGTTGGACCTTTTCAGTTTTGGTAGGTCAACAAGAAATACACAAAATTGTTATTCCAAGTTTAACTGTAATTTTAGAAAGGTCGTTTCTTGTGAGAGTAGCACGAATATAAAACAATCTGCTTGTGTCGCTTAAAACATTCAGTTATTCAGTTAGCTAATTCAAAGATAAGCTGTATCAATTCGTTCTGCTTCATGAATTTTGATTTTGTAATTTTTTTTCACTAATGTTGATTCTTGTTTTTTATTGTTCCAATGTTTTTTACCTAATTGGATGATATGACCTGTTAGAGTAGGTTTTGACTGAGTTGTAGGGCTGATATTTAGGTTAGGTTAGGTTGAAGAGAGGAGACGTTTATACCCTTTATACCCTCACTTTAGTGTGACGAGGGTATATATCATTTGCTACGGAAAAAAGTGTAACA
This sequence comes from Eudasyphora cyanicolor, assembly GCA_963930755.1. NCBI lineage: Eukaryota > Metazoa > Arthropoda > Insecta > Diptera > Muscidae > Eudasyphora > Eudasyphora cyanicolor. The sequence goes on along the minus strand of OZ005737.1, from coordinate 95,569,807 downwards.
CGTCGAAGGAGTGACCTAACCCCAAGTATGTTCGGAGGAAATCCGTTTTGGGTCATTTTAAGTCGAATGAGCAATGTCCGTCCGTCTGTCTGTCTGTCTGTCTGTGTGTCTGCTGGCTGGTGCGCACGATAACTCTCGAAAGGAGTAACCGATTGACCTCAAATTTGGTATGTGGTAATATTTTTTTCTATCTCCGGCTAAGTTCGAAGATGGGCCATATTGGTCCACTCCTTCTAGTACCTCCCCCACAAAGGGTTAAAATTTTGTGAAATATTGATTCTTTAATAACTGTTATACTACTTATTCGAATCTTTTGAAATTCCACACATAGTATTAGCTTATTAGTCGTTATCAACTCGAGAAAAATGGGCGAAGTCGCCACGTCCCTTTTGGTACCTCCCACACAAATGCACCATTTTGCACCAAAAGTTAACAGCTTATAACATTAATAACAGTGTATAAAAATACTTGAAATTGTGTACAGTATTATGCTTTTATATTGCCTACAATCCAGGGAAAAATGGGTGTTGTTGTCACGCCCCTTTTGGTACCTCCCACACAAAGGTACCTTTTTGCACCAAAAGTTAACAGCTTATAACATTAAAACCAGTGTATAAAATTTTGTACAGTGTAACGTTTTTATAGTGTCTATAGCCCTGTGAAAAATGGGCGTTATTGCCACGCCCCTCTTTGTACCTCCCACACAAAATGCCTAAATCATACCACAATTTAATGTCTCATAACGTTTATACCAGTGCACATAAATGCTTATAAGTCGGCACAGTGCAATGAATTTAAAGTATCTAATGTTCAGCAAAAAAAAAAGGTGTATTTGATAAACCCCTTCTGGTACCTCCCACACAAATTGACAGAATAATTCGAGTAATATTCAATATTACATTACTCACAAAGTGACGGTATACCTTAGTCGGTTTACCCGACTGAAACTTTCTTACTTGTTTTATACCTCACGAGTTACAGAAAATCGGTACTAGACACGAATTTTCTCAGTATCTTCCAGTCATATGCTCTGAGACGAGTCAAGTCTGGTAATATGTCGGACCCGAAATGTTGGGATCTTGCATGTGTGAAAGCCGGGCAGTGACACAGAAAATGTTCCATCGTTTCGATGTTTTCTCTGCATGCCCTGCATTCGTCTTTTCCTGCTAGTCCTATGCGATGAAGATGTGCTTGTAAGCTTGAGTGTCCCGTTAGAACACTCATCATCTTACTAATATCGATCTTGTTTAGTTTCAGAAGACTTCTTGTTTTCTTTTCATTTGGGTCACCCCACAGTATCTTTACAGTTGCTCCTACTGTTGCGCTATTCCACACAGTTTTAGGAGCCATCACTGCCCAGTGCTTCAACTCATTTTTCGTGGCTTCGAAAGGTTTCCAATTTTCCAAGTTTATTACTCGAAGTTCTCTGCCCTTTGAAGCCAAGTTGTTTGCCCGTTCATTTCCAATCACTCCGTTGTGTCCTGGTGCCCAGCAAAAACGCATGGACTGAGTAATCATTTATCGTTCTTTTACAGTCCAACACAGTTCTGGATTTGACCCTTTCCGATGTTATTGCTTTAATCGCCATTTGGCTATCTGTGAAGATGTTGGCATATTTAGGCTTTGTCGTGTTACTGAGCCAGTTCACACGCTCCGTGATTGCTCGAACTTCTGCTTGAAATACCGTGTTATGGTCAGGGAGGCGGAAGTGAAGTTCCCCTTCTGGTTCATCAATAAAAAGTCCCAGACCCGTCCTTCCTTCTCGCTTGGACCCATCCGTGTAGCAGCTGGTTCCCAATGGCACATGGGCCAAAGTTCCATTTTCCCAAGAGCGTCTGTCTGACACAAACGTATCACAGGTAGCAGGTAAGCTGCACTTCAGGAATGCGGTCCGAGATTTCTGGCGTTTGAATGTGACCAACTAGATATTCTAAAATCTTCTGATGGTACGACTTGTGGTCTCGATTTATCCATTCACCCATCACTTGTAGACCGTCTTGCTGTGAGGGCTGCCTCATACTTTATACGGATGTCTATTGGTTGGATGTGCAGTATAGTCTCCAACGCTTTTGTTGGTGCAGTTCTAAATGCCCCGCTTATGCCTAGACAGCACATACGTTGAATTTTTGGCAAAGGTATTACGTTGCACTTCTTGTCCATTGATGTCCACCACACTACACAGGCGTAGGTGATTATTGGTCTAATCACGCTCATGTAAAGCCAGTGAGTCATATTTGGACGTAGTCCCCATAGATTTGGATGAAAGCCCCTTAGAAGTATTACAACGTCGTCTGCATAACAGACTGGTTTAAGTCCTTCATTGGTGAGGGCTTTTAGAAGACTGTGTATTGTCGTAACCCATAGAAGAGGCGATAAAATGCCCCCCTGAGGTATACCACGATTTACCTTGTCTCTAGTTTTTACGTCATATGACCCACAAATAATCCACCTATTCCTTAGCATATTGTTGATCCAGTTTTCAGCGCCCGGTCAACCTGAAACTCGTCTAAGGACTGGATAAGTGTATCGGTCTGTACATTGTTAAATGCGCCCTCAATGTCTATGCAAACAGCAAGTGTATACATTTCTTTACTGAAAGACTCTTCTATGTGGTGCACTACCTCATGCAGAGCTGTTTCCACTGATCTTCCTTTGACATAGGCGTGTTGTTTGAATTTTAGCCTGTCATCCGCTATTTTACCTTTGACCATGTTATCAATTATTCACTCCATTGTTTTTAACAGGAAAGAAGTAAGGCTAATGGGTCGATAAGCCTTTGGGGTCGTATAACTCGCCTTGCCAGGCTTTGGTATGAAGACCACCCTTGATTCCTGCCAGTTTTTTGGGGTATACGAATGGGTTAGGCATGCAGTGAACACTCCAGCCAGATACCAGATCCACCTCATTCTACAGAAGTGCTGGAAATATTCCATCCGGTCCCGCGGCCTTAAAGGGAGAGAAACTTTTTATCGCTTCTTTAACCATACCATCTGTTATATCCGTAATAGGTACTTGATGCAATACATTTTCATTCTGTAACTGTTCCTCTGTCGGTTCAGCATGACCAGTCGGAAAATGAGTTTTCATCAAGAGCCTTACGGTATCCTCTATAGTTTCATCCACCAGTGTTTCGGTTTGGACATGAGTTTTTGAGAGGAACTTTTTCATTTTAGACATGCTGTTAACGCTGTCTACCTGTTCACAGAAAAGCCTCCAGGAGTTACGTTTCGCCGATCTAACGATTTTATTGTATTCTTTGAGTCTTCCGTGGTAGTCGTCCCAATATACTGATTGTTTTTTACGTCGAGCTCTGTTGTAAAGTCTGCGGACATCTTTGCCAATCGAGCGAATTTGTCCTGTCATCCAGGGTTTCTCGAAGGCAGATTTCCTTTCTCGAAGTGGGCAACTATCTTCGAATGATTTTACAAGAGCCTCGGTAATCTTCTTCACATTGATATCAATGTCTTCTGCACATAGATAATCGCGTGTAGGCTGCCCCAATCGATTTCTAAGTAGATTTCCGAATTTAGTCCAGTCGGTCTTAGCCTTATTACGGAAACTTATGGGGTTTGGCGGTGGCCGTGCAATTTTAAACCTTATATAACGGCGGTCTGGATAGGAGTGTTCATCCGAAACCCTCCACTCTTGAATCTCATCACTAAGATTTTCTGAACATATCGTTATATCTAATACTTCTTCCCTAATTTTGTTAACAAAGGTTGCAGTGTTTCCTATGTTAAGAGTTATGAGGTCATTTGTATTCAAAAATTCGATAAGGGCGTGTCCCCTTTTATTGGTGCTAGTACTACCCCAAGCGATATGATGGGAGTTGGCGTCACATCCAGCTACTAACTCATTACTTGTGTGTTTGAATTCCCTCACCAGACGTTGGAATTCCGACGTAGGTGGCAATGTCGGCGCATCAAATGGCAGATATATTGACGCCAGGTACATATTTCCATTACCTTGCCTCAGCACCGTTGCGTCCGATGTTGACAACTCTGGAGAGAAAATAAAACATACGTTTTTATGGCACAGAATACAAGTCCTTGGACGAGTACCTGTGTTAGCGTAGAAAAGGTTATAGTTCACATGGTTTAATCCAGTAACCTTGTTGCTAGTTGTCCATGGTTCCTGGATCAAAGCAGTATGAACCCTGCCTTTACTTATGATGTCCATCAGAGCGTTGGATGCTGTCTCGCTCCGGTGGAGGTTTATCTGGATGACCTCAATCATTGTCCTTCCAGTAAAAGTTTCTTTTGGGAGTCTATCCTTTCTGGTGGCAATCCCTCATTATTTGGTAGTGGGCCATTCTCCTCCTTTCGTTCACTACCTATTACACCATCTTTCAGTCGACAATTTTGGGAGGCGGTGTTATTTTTTGTCGCTCCCTCATTGGTTTGAATCGTTTTGTGGCTCTTTTTATTTTGATCACCACCTTTGCTGGGAACTTCCTGCAAAAGTGGCGGTACTATTGGTGAACTGGTGGTGTTATTGACTACTTCCACATCAATTTTTGGCAGTGTCTCACTTGTCTCCATCCGTTCAATACCAGTGTTTGCCTCTTCAGACAGTATATTTGGACTCGATTCATTTGTCCTGCCAATCGGGACCTTTCCAATTTTGAAAAAAAAACTGTCCAGATCAAGATGTACGCCATGCCCTTCGCCATGACAAGATTGTTCTTGGATTCTGGGTCTATGCCTAACACGAGGAGAGTACCCTCGGTATCATCCTTCCTATAGAAGACTTCCCACTTTCTCACTGTCTGTAGAGGTTTTTTGGTTAAAGCCTCATCCTTAACGGATGATTTGGTTGACTTGAACTGCGTTATTGGGTCAACTTTACCGCCCACAATCGAAGGACCCAGAATAGAGACCTCCTTTTGTGAGGTTACGTTAGGCTTATCCGAATTACTGGAAGACGGTGAGCCCTTTTTCTTCTTAGTCACTTTCACAGCGCTAAGTTCTTCGGGAGACCTGACTCTTTTAGCGGCCTGTATGTTTGTATTGGAGGTAGAATTGTCAGGTTCATCCCGTAATAGGTTCTGTCGGTTCAACTTATTCAGTTTCCTTCTTTGTGCCCCTGACAGTCTCTTTGAGTTAGCAACAATAGTGATATTGTTTTCATTTGATGATTCAGAGTCCCCACTGGCTTTTAAAGGCTGGGGTTGCTTAAAGCCCCGGCTGGGTTCTGCTTCATCTGTCTTATCATTTGTTTTGCCTGCGGCTGGATGTGCTCTTGTTTCATTTTCGACTACGGGATCCAAGGCACCAAAGCTCGTAGAAGTTGCTTGCTCACGATTGTTCGATAACGACGACACATGACTCGTGAGTGAATCAACGCTTGTCGCCGGCACTGGGTTTTCCCTCCCCTGCGCCGGAATCTCCTTCGTCGTTTTTTTGATATTTAGAACTCTTTTTTTATCTTCGATCGCCTCAATAATTGCTATATTTTTCTTTGTTTTCTTTTATTATTGCATTTAATTATTATGATTGTATTTTACGTTTATGTTTTTTTTTTCTAATAATTTGTTGTTTTTTTTGTATATATATTTTTATTTTCACAGTGAGTAGTTCAAAAATAATGAATAATAAGATATGTCATCGGAGCGAGTAAGTTGTCAGTTACGAAAGAGCGGCTCTATTGCTGCGCCTGTGCACAGGCGCAGTAGACATCGTCCTGATACATGAGCCCTACGTAGTGGGAGGAAGGGTGTGCGGTATTAGGACACCCAACTTTAAACTGCTTGTGGCCAACTGTGAAGGCACTCCAAGAACCTGCATTTTGGCCAGGAAAGATCTAAGTATCTTTCTCCTGACTAATTTAAGTGGTAAAGACCAAACAGCTGCTAGCCTGGAGATCGGTAATCGCATATATTGGGTGGTCTCCAGCTACTTGCCTTATGAATCTGTAGTACCTACTGCTCTATTCAGGGAAGTAGTAGAAGAAGCAACGTCTGACGAGCTCGAGCTGATTATTGGCGCAGACACGAACGCTCATCATACTATCTGGGGTAGTACGGATATAAACAATAGGGGTGATTCGCTTCTTGACTTTATTCTAACTACCAACCTTAGTATTTGTAACATAGGTAATAAACCGACCTTCACAACTAAAGACAGACAAGAAGTACTCGACGTAACGTTTGCTACTGACCGGCTGTCAGACAAAATTATTGGGTGGAATGTACTGGACGACCACTCATTCTCAGATCACCATTATATTGAGTTCAAACTCGCGGAAAAAGCGCCTAAACCCGCCGTCCACAGAAATGTAAGGAAGACAAAGTGGCATCTGTATGAGAAGAATTTCAAGAAAGTCCTCAACTCTAAACTTCTCTACGAACCGAATGACAAAGCCGGTCTGGATAATCTGGTCGATCATATCACCATATCATTCAATAGATCCCTTGAAGAAGCCTGTCCAAAAACAAGGTACAAGGGTAAAACTAAACCCCAATGGTGGACTTCTGAGCTAACGGCTATGAAAAAGACCTGCAACAAGCTATTCAATAAGGCTAAATCTACTGGAGTCGCTAATGATTGGGATGCCTATAAAGAGCAACTCAAGATCTATAAGAAGGAGCTTAGAAAGGCGCAAAGGCGCTCTTGGTATACCTTCTGTGGTGAAGTGGAAAAGGTCTCCGACGCCGCTAGGCTGAGGAAGATATTATCTGCTTCACCCTGTACAGTGGGATATTTACAGGATGAGGCAAATAACTGGACCAAAAACAGCGAGCAGTCGCTCAATGTACTGCTCGACACACATTTCCCGGGGAACTCTATAACAGAACCCGAGGATCAGCAGGACCAACAAGAGTGCGAGTGGACTGCGAGCGTCGCTAGCTTCTTGACTGAGAGATCCAGAATAAGCTGGGCTATTAACAGCTTTGAGCCCTTCAAGTCGCCTGGACCAGATGGCATCACTCCAGCAGAAATGCAGAAAATGTTAAAGTACATTATCCCCTGGCCGGAGAAAATTTATGTAGGCTGTATCAGGCTTTCATACATCCCGAATCGATGGAGGGATACCAAAGTGGTATTCATACCTAAAGCGGGGAAGATATCACACACTAGGCCAAAAGACTTCAGACCAATTAGCCTAACCTCCTTCCTATTGAAAGGTCTGGAAAGACTTTTAGATCATTTCATTAGGGAAAACCTGGATACAAAACTCCTGTCGGGGAACCAACATGCTTACAATAAGGGCAAGTCTACAGAAACAGCCCTGCACGAACTTGTGAGCACTATCGAATCGTCCCTGCATTTCAAGGAATTCACCATGGTGGCATTTCTTGACATAGAAGGGGCTTTTAACAACATTCACTCAGATGCGGTAATTGCGGCACTCTCACATCTAAAAGTTAACACTAGTTTGATTAGACTAATTCAAAGTCTGCTCACCAGAAGACGCATAACAGCATGTCTAGGGTCCACAACTCTAACAAGGTATGTAAACAGAGGGACCCCGCAAGGAGGAGTATTGTCTCCACAAATTTGGAACCTAGCGGTGAATGAAATCATGCTAGATCTAGAACGTTGTGGCTGCAAGGTCGTGGCATAGGCGGACGACGTGGCAATCGCAGTGAGTGGCAAATTCGTAAACGTCCTCAGAGACATCCTACAGGTGGCTCTGAACAAGTTGGCTAGATGGGCCAGAAGCAGCGGTTTGGGCGTTAACCCCAACAAGACAGAATTGGTTCTCTTTACTAGGATGAATAATGTCCCACATGTGGACCCTCTACCTCGGATAAATGGAACAGATCTAGTTTTTTCTGAAAGTGCAAAATTTTTAGGAATAATTCTAGATAGGAAAATGTTATTTAGACTTAACGTATTGGAACGTGTAAGGAAGGCCAACGTCGCCTTATATTCCTGCAAAAAGGCTGTAGGGTCGCGGTGGGGACTCTCTCCTAAAATCGTCCACTGAATATATATAGCAGTAGTTCGTCCAATACTGTTATACGGTATTGTGGTATGGTGGACGGCAACTGACAAACTAACCATCACCAACCTACTAACAAAGGTTCAGAGAACTGCCTGCCTGAGCATAAGCGGAGCATTAAGGACTACAGCGACCGAGTCTCTACAAGCCCTGCTCCATATACTGCCGATTAATATTGTGGCGAGAGAAGTTGCAACCAAAGCGGCAATAAGATTAAACTGCCTATCAATGTGGAGGTACAAGAACTATGGTCACATGAGGATATCAAAGTGTAGTGCTATGGTAACCGACCGAGTGGACTATATACCAACTGTGTACACCTTCGAGAGAAATTACATCACTATGATTCCCGCCAGAGATGAATGGGTCGGCAGAATACCAGGTAATAGAAACCATCTCCACTTTTACACGGATGGTTCGAAGCTTGATGAAAAGGTTGGCTTCGGAGTACACTGTGAAGAACTTAGTCTGGATATAGCTCACAGACTACCAGATACCTGCAGTGTCTATCAAGCCGAAATAATGGCAATATGGGAAGTCGCCAAGTGGCTGAGTCGCAACATAGTAACCAACACTGGCGTTGTCATTTACTCGGACAGCCAGGCTGCCATCAATTCTCTGGAGGCAACATCCCTAAATTCACAAACAGCCCTCGACTGCCGCAGATCTCTTAACGAGATGGCTGAGCAGTTTAATATAGACCTCATATGGGTGCCTGGGCATAGGGATATCCGGGGGAACTGCAAAGCCGATCAACTTGCTAGGAAAGGGACGACATTACAAATTCTCGAAGAATTTGCATATATTGGTGCGCCACTATCCACGTGCAAGCTTTGGCTTAGGCAAGAGGCAATCAGGCAGTCCAACGAGATATGGACAGAAATCGGCACCTGCAGGGTAGCTAGACAAATCTGGTCAAGGTATGACCTGAGAAGGTCAAAATATCTCCTCGCACTAGAGAGGAAACGATTGTCTACGTTAGTACAGGTTCTGACGGGACACTGCTTGATCGGCGAACACGCCAAAAGATTGGGTATTGACTCCAATGACTTCTGCCGAAGCTGTGGAGATGAGGAAGAAGTGGAGAGCATTGAGCACTTGCTTTGCGACTGTCCCGCTTTGAGTAAACGACGACTGGACATACTAGGGTCGGCCTTTTTAGGCAGCCTAACAGATCTTTCCAGTACTGATATTCGTACTATCGATAAATTTATATATCAAACAGGTTGGTTTCGATGAGGGGCATTTCAGCCCGTGGTAACACTAGGGACCTAAACTGGTCTATGTGAGCTTGTAAAAAAATACGGCTGCCACCCTAACCTAAACCTAAACCACCTAAAACCTACGAAAGAATATAAATTTCAACGAGTAGGACTTCAAAGAGTGAGTTTTTCCGCGGATTTCGGACCGATTTTCAGGAATTTTTTGTAATTGTCACAATTAAAAAATTAACATTAATTGATTAGTGCAAAGAAAGTTCAAACAATGTTCGCGGGAAAGTGTTTTTTCGCGTGTGACATTTCATTCCTATTCGTTCGTAACTGATAGATTTTGACGTTTCTGGCTGACGGCACATCTGTATAATTTAAGGTCTGTGGAGTAGTTTTTCCTGTTGTTGATTTCTGTATAACTGTTTATAAATACTGTAAATGAAACTCGTTTAGTTGGGAAGAGAATTCCCAGAAATACGGTGAATTTACCATATCTAATGTAAGATCAGTTTCGGGTCTCATCTCAAGAGACGATTGGTCGTCTTGTAGTATCATGTTTGTAAGCTGCATCAAAAGACTTACCCTGTTACTTAAATTTTATTTTTCTTGAGTACTTCCCAATAATTCTTTGCATATTTGAGCTTCTTAATGTGAATCTTTTGATTTTCTTCCAGTGAGAATACAATGACTGCCCGAGCTTTTCCGTCTCTTACCAGATTTTTATTATTTTTTTGTGACAAAACGGGTGAAATTTTTTGATTGAAACCAATGGTACATTAAAGTATAACATTCAATGTTTATTGTGTAAAATTTTCATAAAAAAATATGGCAACGACAGAATTTATGCCGAAGCGTCTCGAAAAAAAGTTGAATTGCGGTGCGCCTCATAAATCGATACCGGGTCATCAGAAATTAAAAAAATTAATTTATTTAGTTAGATAAATGTTAAAGTAACACTGTCGAGTTTTTTTTTCGAAATTTAAATTTTTCAATTTTTGGGAGCAATTTGAAGTGAAAAATGCAATTTTTGCGAGAAAAAATCGACTAATTGGTTATTGCTAAATAAAAAAAATTAACAATTTAAAAAAGAAATTAACAAATTAAAAAAGTGTAAAGAAATAGTGTTCAAAATTTCAAAAGGATCGTTTCAATGCTTTTTGAGTTATGAGGGGCACCGTCTTTAAAGATTTACTGAGTCACGGTAAGGCGCGGTTGCTTAGACTGCTGTATCTTTGTCAGTTTTGCTTCGATTCATCTCAAATTTTCGCACAATAATCTTGAAAGATTCTCTAATCAGAAAAAAAATAAAAAATTATCCATGTCAAAACTGATTATTCGTATTTCGTGGAACAAACGATTTTATATTTGACAACAAAATGAACCGTCAGGTTCAAACGATTTATTAGAATGAAAAAAAAATGTGTATTCAATATACAATGAAAATAAATAAAATAATTCTCAAAGAGTACTCAATACAAAAATAAAGTGTTATTGAGCAAGTGAACAATTAAAATTAACACTTCTTGGGTTAGAAACCGTTGGCAACCCTGTTCCAATAGTTTGCTTTTTGAGTTTGTGCTCCTGTGATAGTTTAATTAATTAATTTTAACCGATTTTAATAGTTTCTTGTTTTTTTTTAAATTGTGTTTAAGTACAGATAAGTGTATTTTTCAATAAGTGCACCTATTGTTTTTATTAATTATTTGCTCTCTGTGAAAATTCCTGTGTTTTAAGTTGGGATTTATTTGCTATTGCAATTAGATAACAACTGTTGTGTTCCATTTGTGTCATTTGTTGTTGTTATACTTACTCCCTCCTTTCGTGTGTGTGCTTTCACATTGTTTCATTTGTTCAAACAGAGTTGCCATCGAGCATTTTTTCTTTTGCCAAATATTCTCATCTTTAACTCCTTATAGTAGAGGGTGAAATATTAAATCTAATTTTCGTGTATTATTGTTTGTACTTCTTATTCCTGTTTGTTAGTTCGTTTTACAATTAATTTACAATTAAAAAATGTCGTGTGTAAATGTAAACTGTAAGATTGTTTCGGAAACCGAACGATCTATAGAGTGTTGGCTTTGTACTAACATTTGGCATTCTAATATAATAATTCTAGATAGGAAAATGTTATTTAGACTTAACGTATTGGAACGTGTAAGGAAGGCCAACGTCGCCTTATATTCCTGCAAAAAGGCTGTAGGGTCGCGGTGGGGACTCTCTCCTAAAATCGTCCACTGGATATATATAGCAGTAGTTCGTCCAATACTGTTATACGGTATTGTGGTATGGTGGACGGCAACTGACAAACTAACCATCACCAACCTACTAACAAAGGTTCAGAGAACTGCCTGCCTGAGCATAAGCGGAGCATTAAGGACTACAGCGACCGAGTCTCTACAAGCCCTGCTCCATATACTGCCGATTAATATTGTGGCGAGAGAAGTTGCAACCAAAGCGGCAATAAGATTAAACTGCCTATCAATGTGGAGGTACAAGAACTATGGTCACATGAGGATATCAAAGTGTAGTGCTATGGTAACCGACCGAGTGGACTATATACCAACTGTGTACACCTTCGAGAGAAATTACATCACTATGATTCCCGCCAGAGATGAATGGGTCGGCAGAATACCAGGTAATAGAAACCATCTCCACTTTTACACGGATGGTTCGAAGCTTGATGAAAAGGTTGGCTTCGGAGTACACTGTGAAGAACTTAGTCTGGATATAGCTCACAGACTACCAGATACCTGCAGTGTCTATCAAGCCGAAATAATGGCAATATGGGAAGTCGCCAAGTGGCTGAGTCGCAACATAGTAACCAACACTGGCGTTGTCATTTACTCGGACAGCCAGGCTGCCATCAATTCTCTGGAGGCAACATCCCTAAATTCACAAACAGCCCTCGACTGCCGCAGATCTCTTAACGAGATGGCTGAGCAGTTTAATATAGACCTCATATGGGTGCCTGGGCATAGGGATATCCCGGGGAACTGCAAAGCCGATCAACTTGCTAGGAAAGGGACGACATTACAAATTCTCGAAGAATTTGCATATATTGGTGCGCCACTATCCACGTGCAAGCTTTGGCTTAGGCAAGAGGCAATCAGGCAGTCCAACGAGATATTGACAGAAATCGGCACCTGCAGTGTAGCTAGACAAATCTGGTCAAGGTATGACCTGAGAAGGTCAAAATATCTCCTCGCACTAGAGAGGAAACGATTGTCTACGTTAGTACAGGTTCTGACGGGACACTGCTTGATCGGCGAACACGCCAAAAGATTGGGTATTGACTCCAATGACTTCTGCCGAAGCTGTGGAGATGAGGAAGAAGTGGAGAGCATTGAGCACTTGCTTTGCGACTGTCCCGCTTTGAGTAAACGACGACTGTACATACTAGGGTCGGCCTTTTTAGGCAGCCTAACAGATCTTTCCAGTACTGATATTCGTACTATCGATAAATTTATATATCAAACAGGTTGGTTTCGATGAGGGGCATTTCAGCCCGTGGTAACACTAGGGACCTAAACTGGTCTATGTGAGCTTGTAAAAAAATACGGCTGCCACCCTAACCTAAACCTAAACCACCTAAAACCTACGAAAGAATATAAATTTCAACGAGTAGGACTTCAAAGAGTGAGTTTTTCCGCGGATTTCGGACCGATTTTCACGAATTTTTTGTAATTGTCACAATTAAAAAATTAATATTAATTGATTAGTGCAAAGAAAGTTCAAACAATGTTCGCGGGAAAGTGTTTTTTCGCATCAAAAGACTTACCCTGTTACTTAAATTTTATTTTTCTTGAGTACTTCCCAATAATTCTTTGCATATTTGAGCTTCTTAATGTGAATCTTTTGATTTTCTTCCAGTGAAAATACAATGACTGCCCGAGCTTTTCCGTCTCTTACCAGATTTTTATTATTTTTTTGTGACAAAACGGGTGAAATTTTTTGATTGAAACCAATGGTACATTAAAGTATAACATTCAATGTTTATTGTGTAAAATTTTCATAAAAAAATATGGCAACGACAGAATTTATGCCGAAGCGTCTCGAAAAAAAGTTGAATTGCGGTGCGCCTCATAAATTGATACCGGGTCATCAGAAATTAAAAAAATTAATTTATTTAGTTAGATAAATGTTAAAGTAACACTGTCGAGTTTTTTTTTCGAAATTTAAATTTTTCAATTTTTGGGAGCAATTTGAAGTGAAAAATGCAATTTTTGCGAGAAAAAATCGACTAATTGGTTATTGCTAAATAAAAAAAATTAACAATTTAAAAAAGAAATTAACAAATTAAAAAAGTGTAAAGAAATAGTGTTCAAAATTTCAAAAGGATCGTTTCAATACTTTTTGAGTTATGAGGGGCACCGTCTTTAAAGATTTACGTCACGGTAAGGCGCGGTTGCTTAGACTGCTGTATCTTTGTCAGTTTTGCTTCGATTCATCTCAAATTTTCGCACAATAATCTTGAAAGATTCTCTAATCAGAAAAAAAATAAAAAATTATCCATGTCAAAACTGATTATTCGTATTTCGTGGAACAAACGATTTTATATTTGACAACAAAATGAACCGTCAGGTTCAAACGATTTATTAGAATGAAAAAAAATGTGTATTCAATATACAATGAAAATAAATAAAATAATTCTCAAAGAGTACTCAATACAAAAATAAAGTGTTATTGAGCAAGTGAACAATTAAAATTAACACTTCTTGGGTTAGAAACCGTTGGCAACCCTGTTCCAATAGTTTGCTTTTTGAGTTTGTGCTCCTGTGATAGTTTAATTAATTAATTTTAACCGATTTTAATAGTTTCTTGTTTTTTTTTTAAATTGTGTTTAAGTACAGATAAGTGTATTTTTCAATAAGTGCACCTATTGTTTTTATTAATTATTTGCTCTCTGTGAAAATTCCTGTGTTTTAAGTTGGGATTTATTTGCTATTGCAATTAGATAACAACTGTTGTGTTCCATTTGTGTCATTTGTTGTTGTTATACTTACTCCCTCCTTTCAAACAGAGTTGCCATCGAGCATTTTTTCTTTTGCCAAATATTCTCATCTTTAACTCCTTATAGTAGAGGGTGAAATATTAAATCTAATTTTCGTGTATTATTGTTTGTACTTCTTATTCCTGTTTGTTAGTTCGTTTTACAATTAATTTACAATTAAAAAATGTCGTGTGTAAATGTAAACTGTAAGATTGTTTCGGAAACCGAACGATCTATAGAGTGTTGGCTTTGTACTAACATTTGGCATTCTAAGTGTGCAGGTTTATCTGCAAAGGTTGTAGATGTTATGTACGGAGATAGTGATAGTGGTCTTAAATGGTGTTGTAAGAACTGTAGGAAAATTAATGTAGAGTTCTACAAATTTGTTAAAGATTATTCTTCGGAAATGGCCGAAATTGGTAAGGAAATGTGGTCTTTGTATTCGAGATTTAATAAATATGCATCTCTGTTTGATAAGTTCCCGGAATTGAATGCATTTGTGTGTTCGCCTGACGTTGTCGGACAGAAGCGCAAAAGGTCGACGAAAAAGACGCTTCCTAAGAAGCTCGATGTCGGTACACCGAGTGCTTCTGACCGTACGTCGTCGGATGAGCCTACAACATCATCAGCTTCTGTCAGTGCTCCTTGTTCAGTTTCTGTTGATCAGCAGAGGGTTGCTCTCGCTGTAACACCAAGGGTTGATAAGGTTGTCTCTATACAGGAGGGAAATTCAATGGGTAATCTTGAAATGAACCCTAAACCTCCTGCAAATGTAGCATCACGAGCCGGTGGGAAATCGAAAAATCTGACTGTGGTCCCAGCCAAGAAAGTCGTTTTTGTTTCGCGCTTTGCTCCCGACACATCCTCCGAAGATATAGACTTTTATATTAGATCTAAGATTGAAGGTGACTTTTATCTTAAGACATTTAAGATTCGTTCGTCTTCCTCTAATTCTAGGTCATCATTTAAGATCATCGTGCAACCGAAGATCTTTGATAAACTGATATCTTCTGATTTTTGGCCGCCTAAGGCATTTGTTAAAGAATTTGTTGATAGGGTCGACAATTTAGCGCAATTACCTTTGAGGCCTCCTAGCTCTAATTCATCAAAAAACTGAATAGCTCTTTGGTCATAGCTTATCAGAATGTAAGAGGGCTTAATACTAAATTAACCCGACTATTTACTGATAGCTTTGACTTTGATTTTTCAATTTTGTGTTTCACTGAGACCTGGTTAAAACCTTCAATATTTGATTCAGAGATACTGTCGAATGAATATGTTCTTTATAGAAAAGATCGCATTCAAAAAATTGGTGGTGGAGTTCTTATTGCTGTAAAAAGTTCGCTTTCTTCTGAGCGTGTCATTCTTGATGAGATTGAAGATATTGAACTTATTGTTGTCTCTATTAATTTAGGTAAAGCTAAATTATTGGTTTCATGTTCCTACATCCCACCAAACTCGGAATTATCTGTTACTGATGCATTTACTCCCTTGAATTCTTCTTCGATCACGTTCGAGTGGACTTATGATGTGGTAAGGTGGTTTTCCGATCTCGGACTATTGCAGATTAACGGGATTTCTAATTCGTCTGGAAAATTACTTGATTTAGTGTTTGTGAATAACGCTCAGATTTTTGATATTCATAGAATTTCTCCGGTTTCTACCCCGGAAGATGGTTACCATCCTACGCTGGGTATTTCCATGACGTATGACATTTCGGACCCTTCTTCTATATACCCCCCACGTGAAGAGGGTACAGTCTTTTGTTTCAAAAGAACAAATTTTGAGTTGCTAAATTCTCTGCTCTTGAATACTAACTGGGATTTAGTTTGTTGTTGTAATCACCTGACTGATATTGATGTATCTATTGATAGATTTTACAATGTCTTGAATGAATGTTTGGTACAATCTGTACCAAAAATTCGTATTAAGAATACCAATAGACCACCGTGGTATTCTTCTAATATGACTGCTCTCAGGAACGTAAAGAGCAGACTATTTAAGAAATTCAAAAGGTCTGGATCCGATGTTGATTATGTCAGGTACTCTGTTGCCAGATCACAGTATAACATTGAATCACGTAAGTGCTATGAGCTCTACTTGGAGAAATTAGCTCACAATTTTAAAATGAACCCTAGATCGTTCTATGATTTTGTCAATATGAAACGTAAGTCTAATCCAAGGCCTTCAAGGGTTAGAATTGATGGTGAGGAATTTTGTGGTGATCAATCAATCGCCGATTGTTTTGCAAAGTTCTTTGCATCAACCTATTCTCGTCAACAGTGTCATCTAGTTTCCTATCCTTACAATATTCCATCATTGAATCATTTGAACATTCCTTATTTTGATTTATCTTTTGTATCGTCAAGTTTAGGCAAGCTTAGGACTTCTAACAGTGCTGGCCCAGATGGTATACCGAGTGTAATCCTGAAGCTATGTGCTCAGAGTATTGCTGTCCCGCTCACATTGCTTTTCAATAATTCGTTGAAGTTTGGATATTTCCCATTTATTTGGAGAAAATCTTTTATAACTCCACTTCATAAATCTGGGAGCTTGATTGATGTTATGAATTATCGTGGAATTGCGAAATTAAGTATAATTCCAAAACTTTTTGAAAAAATGATCACTGAGATTTTATCTCATAGTGTTTCACCTATTCTTAGTCCATTCCAACATGGATTTCGTAAGGGACTCTCAACTATGACAAATTTAGTTCAATTTACCTCCCAGGTAATTGATGAGTTTGTTCTTGGTAATCAGACAGATGTGGTTTATACTGATTTTAGTAAAGCTTTTGATAGAGTTAATCATAAGCTCTTACTGTATAAGCTGAATCGCATTGGTTTTAGTAATAACTTGTTGAGTTGGATATCCTCTTATCTTAACAGTCGTGTTCAGATTGTTAAATTTGGTAGTTACTTCTCAGGTCCGATTTTGGTTTCATCTGGGGTACCCCAAGGTAGTCATATTGGCCCTTTGCTGTTTCTACTTTTTATAAATGACTTACCAGATTCAATTATTAGTTCTAGATTACTGATGTATGCAGATGATGTTAAGATATTTTATTCTCGTAACACATCTGATGATTCTTTGTTTCTTCAAAATGACTTAGACAACTTTGGTTATTGGTGTGAAATTAATTGCATGGACCTTAATTTGAAGAAGTGTAAACATATGTGTTTCTCTAGATCGAAATTGATTCCATCTAAATTCAGTCTTCTTGGTTCCAATTTAGAAACTGTTGAATCCTTTGTGGATCTTGGTATATTAATGGATCCTAAACTTAACTTCAATAATCACATAATTACAATGGTGAACAAAGCTTATGGTGTCCTTGGCTTCATTAAGCGATGGGCGAAAGAATTCTCGGATCCATATGTAACGAAACAGTTGTATACTACACTTGTTAGACCTATTCTAGAATATGGTTCTGTTGTGTGGGACCCCCAATATGGGATTTATGTTGATAAAATTGAGTCCGTTCAGAAACAATTTTTATTATTTGCTTTGAGGCACCTGCATTGGAATAGTGATTTTGTTCTTCCACCCTATACTAATAGGTTGACCTTGATAAGATTGCCTACTCTTAAGAGCAGACGTATTATGCTGAACACCACAATGATATTGAAGGTTATAAATTGTGATGTGCTTTCTGGATTCATGCTTTCTAAGATAAGATTTAACGTACCATTCAGATCTTCCAGATATTACCAATTATTGCATATTGATTTTCAACGTACAAATTACGCATCTGCAGAGCCTATCCGTAGAATGTGCATAAACTTTAACACTTTATATGATATTATTGACTTTAATGTAGGAATAGATATAGTGAAATCTAGAATCATATGTTATTTAAATCAGTAGTGAAATTCTGTTTTATGTGTGTTCTTTATTTAACTAAACAAAGTTAACACTTTTTATGCATGTATGTATGTACATACCGGCTGTTGATATATATTCTGTAGCTGGTATTCCACCCTCTACTGTTAACCCGCCATGGTTCGGATCATGGTGTGTACGCAATCCCTACGTTATGGGGATGTGGCCCCCGCGGTCGGAAGGGGCGGGTAAGAGTGGCTGCGTTGGGAACTTTATAAAAAAAAAAAAAAAAAAAAAAAAAAAAATGGATCAATGGGGCGTCCCCTACCCCTACAATATTCCTTCAGTGAATTAATTAAGCATACCTTATTTTGATGTATCAGTAGTATCGTAAAGCTTAAATCCTTTTATAGTGCTGGCCCTGATGGTATACCAAGTATAATCTTATAATTTTGTGCTCAAATCTTGCTGTCCCGCTTACATTATTATTTAACAACTCATTAAGGTTTGGCTATTTCCCACCTACTTGGAGAAATTCGTTCATAATTGCACTTCATAAATCAGGAAGCTTGATAGAGGTATTGAATTATCGATGTATTGTGAAATTAAGTATTATCCTAAAACCTTTTTTATTTTTCTTGAGTACTTCCCAATAATTCTTTGCATATTTGAGCTTCTTAATGTGAATCTTTTGATTTTCTTCCAGTGAGAATACAATGACTGCCCGAGCTTTTCCGTCTCTTACCAGATTTTTATTATTTTTTTGTGACAAAACGGTTGACATTTTTGATTGAAACCAATGGTACATTAAAGTATAACATTCAATGTTTATTGTGTAAAATTTTCATAAAAAAAATATGGCAACGACAGCATTTATGCCGAAGCGTCTCGAAAAAAAGTTGAATTGCGGTGCGCCTCATAAATCAGAAATTAAAAAATTAATTTATTTAGTTAGATAATCGTTAAAGTAACGCTTGTCGAGTTTTTTTTTCGAAATTTAAATTTTTCAATTTTTGGGAGCAATTTGAAGTGAAAAATGCAATTTTTGTGAGAAAACAATCGACTAATTGGTTATTGCTAAATAAAAAAATTAACAATTTAAAAAAGAAATTAACAAATTAAAAAAGTGTAAAGAAATAGTGTTCAACATTTCAAAAGGATCGTTTCAATACTTTTTGAGTTATGAGGGGCACCGCACAATGGGAAAAAGGGGTAAATACGCGCGCATAGCAGTATTTTCTATCACATGACTATACCGTTAGATATAGAGCCCTACGGTTCGGACTATCTTCAAGAGAATTCTTTGGAGAAGAAATTGGTGTACCCAGATTTAATTTTACTGTTACCATGTATCGCACAGTGGAGCTACAAAAACGGCTTTGTGGAAAATAGTGTAAAAATCAGAATATCGTACCAACTTCAGTGATCTTGATATTAAATTAAAGCTGACAAAATGTAGTTCAAAATCTATTTGAATTACTTGATTGTGTGTTGCTGCGTTTTAATTATATAGACCATTGAATTTGAAACATACTTTTGTCAACATTGCGTTAAAAGTCTACAAAACCGGGTAATGCTTTTGAAATTGAAAGCAAAACAACATAAATATGTAGGATAAAATCGTCGTCTGCAATATTTTTGAAAGCATACACGATGCGTCGTCGACTGTTAATAAAAGAAAAGTTAAATTAAAAACAAAAATTAATCAGTCCACCCCAATATACATATACTGCAGAAGCGTATAACTATATTTTTATAGTTTTTCTAGAAGAAGCAAACTATAAAAATTACACATACATATAATCCTAATAATATTAATAGGATCGCTATTCTTGTTCGTGGGACACTACAAACATGCAGCCGGACATGTACGGTCGTATTTATTATCCGATTTTGCCGAAATTTCGCAAAAGTTATTTTTTTGGACCAACAAAATCGGTCCATATATTTCGGGAAAATCGTTTCATAGATAGATGTAGCTCGCACACATATTTTCTATATTTAAAGTAAAAAAAAGCATATATTAGAAGTACAAAAATCTGCCATAATCGCAAAAATTCGCAGATAAACTAGGTACTGTTGGATACACCACTAAGTGATATATCTTCTCTATGTCATATGGTAGTGATCCCACGTGATCCAAAAAAGTTGTATTCCATTTACTGTGCATAATTTTTTTGAAAAACAAAAAAACTGTATTTTTACTTGGAAATGTCTCTCCATTTAAAGACGTTAAAAATACATCTTATACACAAGAATTAAGATTAATATAACCTTAATATAACCTTATAACGCATTTCACCAACAAACGAGAATTCTACAAGCATTTGGGATTTGGGTATAGACATTTTATCATCGCATTTTTATTTGCATTTATTAGTAAAAAAAACTATCTTTGATGGTCATAACTCGGAATCGCCTAGAAATATTTTCATAAAATTTTAAGGTATTTTCATTAAATGTTATCCACAATAAAACAACAATCCCAAAAAACTGATTTTTGAAAGTTGTTTTCAAAGTCCTATGCGCGCATATTTCATCATATTTTCCCATCGTGCACCGTCTTTAAAGATGTACTGAGTCACGTATGAGGCGCGGTTGCTTAGACTGCTGTATCTTTGTCAGTTTTGCTCCGATTCATCTCCAATTTTCGCACAATAATCTTGAAAGATTCTCTAATCAGAAAAAAAAAATAAAAAATTATCCATGTCAAATCTGATTATTCGTATTTCGTGGAACAAACGATTTTATATTTGACAACAAAATGAACCGTCAGGTTCAAACGATTTATTAGAATGAAAAAAAAATGTGTATTCAATATACAATGAAAATAAATAAAATAATTCTCAAAGAGTACTCAATACAAAAATAAAGTGTTATTGAGCAAGTGAACAATTAATATTAACACTTCTTGGGTTAGAATGGATCAATGGGGCGTCCCCTACCCCTACAATATTCCTTCAGTGAATCAATTAAGCATACCTTATTTTGATTTATCAGTAGTATCGTAAAGCTTAAATCCTTTTATGGTGCTGGCCCTGATGGTATACCAAGTATAATCTTATAATTTTGTGCTCAAATCTTGCTGTCCCGCTTACATTATTATTTAACAACTCATTAAGGTTTGGCTATTTCCCATCTACTTGGAGAAATTCGTTCATAATTCCACTTCATAAATCAGGAAGCTTGATAGAGGTATTGAATTATCGATGTATTGTAAAATTAAGTATTATCCTAAAACTTTTTGAGAAAATGATCACTGAGATTTTATCGCATAGTGTATCGTCTATTCTTAGTCCATTCCAGCATGGGTTTCGAAATGGATTTTCAACTATGACGAAGTTAGTTCAATTTACTTCGTGCTTGGTATACAGACGGATGTAGTTTATACCGATTTCAGTAAGGCAATTGATAGAGTTAATCATAATCTCTTGGTGCATTGTTTTTAGTAACAGCTTATTGTGTTGGATATCCTCTTATCTGGATAACCGTATTCAGATTGTGAAATTTGGTAGTTTCCGTTCTGGTCCGATTGTGGTTCCATCTGGGGTGCCCCAGGGTAGTCATATTGGCCCCGTCCTGTTTCTACTATGTATCAATGATTTACCAGAATCAATTATTAATTATAGACTATGATGATGTTAAGATATTTTTCTCTTACAATGCAACTGAAGATTCTATGATACTTCAAAACGATTTAGATATCTTTGGTCATTGGTGTGATATTAATTTCATGGACCTTATTTTGAGGAAATGTAAGCACATGTGTTTCTCAAGTCCAAAAACTACCCCATTTAAATTTGGTCTAAATTAGGGTGATCAAAAAACCGGTTATTTTGAAAATACGGTTTTCGGTTTCTTCGAAAATTAAGTTAACTCTAAACCCGGTTTTCGGTTTAACCGAAAATAAAAAACCGGTGAACCGGTTGTTTTCGTTTTTTCTTTTTTAATAAAAATGCATAAATAATGCTCAACATTTTGTTAGATGACGTAAAATAAGCGTGGTGCAAATTCAATATGTAACCATATTCCAATTAAATTAAGATTTATTTGAAAATTTTATTTTAAACACTTCATATTTTTATTTATAATAGGTAATTGTTCCAATTTCATTTATGATATAATATTATAATCTCTGCAATATTTGTAATATTTATGTTCAATTTTTAAAGAGATTTCTTTCAAAAAAATTGATTATGATTTTTATAAAACTTGACTAATAGTGAAGATCGGCAAAATCTTAGCTTTTAGCATCATATAAATGGCAAACCGATTATATACATATATTATCAGAAGTAGCGGATTCTGCCTTGAGCATACTATAGAGATGAAAAGTTGTCGAAATGTGAAACTGAACATATGTATTTTATTTATACCTACATTTCAATTTGAAAGGATTGTTAATTAATTTCTATACCGCAATAAGACCCTTGATAAAATATGCAGACGAAATCAATAGAGAAGTTAGCAATGTAAACAGTATAAATACATATAAAACTGATTTTTTTTTTCAAAATTTTAGGTAGGTTCCTGTTTCAAAAATAATATTTTCTTTATCATTTTATAATAGTTTCAAAAAACCGAAAGTCGAATAAACCGAGTTGAAAAAACCGACGGTTCGAATTATTCGAAAAAGCAGAAAACCCGGAAACCGGTTTTTAAAGAGAAACCGATTAACCGGTTAACCGGAGCGGTTTTTGATTACCCTAGTCTTAATGGTTCCAATTTAGATACTGTATATTCCTTTGTGGATCTTGGTATATTGATGGATCCTAAAATCAATTGCAATAATCACATAATTACAATGGTGAACAAAGCTTGTGGTGTTCTAGGTTTTATTAAGGGATGGGCGAAAGAATTTTCAGACCCATATATAACAAATCATATACTTCACTTGTTAGACCTATTCTAGAATATGGGTCAGTTGTATGGGACCCTCAATACGGGACATACACCGATAAGATAGAATCTGTTCAGAAGCAATTTTTATTATTTGCTTTGGGACACCTTCACTGGAATAGTGATTTTATTCTTCCACCATACACTCGTAGGTTAAGTTTGATAAAACTTCCTACTCTTAGAAGACACGTATTATACTGAACTCTACAATGATTCTAAAGGTTATAAAAGGTGATGTATCTTCCGATTACATTCTTTCAGCAGATCCCATCCGCAGAATGTGTGTGAATTTTAACACTTTATACGATATTATTAACTTCGATATAGGATTCGACACAGTGAAATCTCGAATTATCTCGTATTTAAATGTGTAGTAGAATGTATTTTTTCTCCGTGTCTTTATTAAGTTAAAAATTTTATATTTTGAGAATGATATTTTCCCCCCGCCATGGTTAGGATCATGGTGTGTACGCAATCCCTACGTTATGAGGATGTGGCCCCCTCGGTCGGAAGGGGCGGGTATGATGGGCAGCGTTTGGACCGTTCGCAATAATTAAATGCCGCCCTGAGGACTGCGACAGGGTGCCTCCTCATGCCTTCTGTGGACCACCTACATGAGGAGACGAAGATCAAACCCGTGCGACGACACAATTTGAATTTATTGCAATCTCAGTTAATTTAGTTAATGCTAAATTATTTGTCACTAGCTCCTATAAACGTATCATTCCAAACTCGGAATTATCTGTGATTTTAATTTACCCTACGTTTCTTGGCTTTCCTTTCCGGAGCCAAGGCATACTGAACCTTTTACACCCTTGAATTTTTCTTCAACCACATTTGAGTAGACTTACGATATAGTTAGGCGTTTTCTGATCCAAATTACGTCCGTTTACGAGGTGGTCACAACGCCCAAACAAAAAGTTGGTGTGACATAAATTGCATGGACCTTAATTTAAGGAAATGTAAAAATATGTGCTTCTATAGATCGAAAGTGATTCCATCAAGGTTTAGTCTTTGTGGTTCTAGAGTAGACACTGTTGAACCCTTTGTGGATCTTGGGATATTAAGGGATCTCAAAATTAATTTCAATAATCAAATATTTGAAATGGCGAACAAGGCTTATGGTTTTCTTGGCTTTATTAAACGATGGGCGAAATAATTTTCAGATCTTTATGTAACGAAACAATTGTATACTTCGCTTGTTACCAATTTTTATTATGCGCTTTAAGGCATCTTCATTAGAATAGTAATTTTATTCTTCCACCTTCCACTGGCAGGTTGAGCTTGATAAGAGTGCTTGATAAGTTCATCCGATTGGACGTTTTATTATTCAATTATATTTTTTGCTTATTTTCGATATGCACTAAAATTTTCTATTCTATTCTATTTTTAAATGCAAAGTTTGGTTCCAGTCAGGTGAAAAATTAAAAATATGCAAAATTCCGAGATCTAGTTATAATGGGAATGTGCGTCAGGTTTCATCCTTTCTAAGATCAGGTTTCATCCTTTCTAAGATTTAATGTACCATTCAGATCTTCCAGATATTACCATTTACTACTGCATATTGATTTTCAACGTGCACATCTGCAGAGCCCATCCGCAGAATGTGCATGGATGCAAATATATTAATATTGATATAAGTAAGTAAGAAGTAAGAATTCGAATTATCTCTTTTTTTAAATGTGTAGTGTAATGTATGTAATTGTATTCTGTTTAAGTTATTTATCCTATTAATGTCATAAAATCGTTTGTTTATCTGTTTCAACATCACGGCTGAGCCGAAACGTGGTGAACAGATATACATATATAGAACAGGAAATTAATATAGGCTACTTTAATTTTCGATTTTCCACAGAGGCTCCTTTTATAGCTAGAAAGCTGACATTTTTCACACGCATATACAGGAGTGTCGTATAAACCACGGACTATACACATATTCGTTATTTGGCCCGTTGTCGGTTCTCGTGCTACCAACAACTTTAATATATTAATATTGTCCTCTCAGAAGCCTCAAAGTTTGGACTATAGTACTATAAACGGCAATTATATGCGCGAGAAATAGTTTCGAATTCTCTGATATTCAAAATATATCGCTCACCACTTACTTGTGGTAACATATCTAACGTTGTCAATTCTCAGTCCGTGGACAGTGAAGCAGTGAACAAAGCAATTTCCCCTCTTTTGGTACTTAAAAAGGAATCAGTACTATATGTATATACTGATATCCAGGAAATTTAACGCCAAGCAGGTTTTGACCACTTGACCGCTGAGCTCCTCTAAGAGCTAGAAAGGGGAAGTTTTGCATATGTATAGACTCGAGCGTTGTATAACCCACGATTTTTTCACTCTCTCGCTATCAATATTTTTAATATTATTTTTGTCTTAAATGATACAAATATAAAATAATATGTAGTACTATACACGGGAAAACCCATTTTGAATTCTAAGATTGTGGTCAGTTTAGCTCCAGCAAGTGACTCAAGCAATTTTCATTCCTTAATTGAATTTCAATACTATGAGAGCCATTCTTTACAGAATTTTAAGAATTTATTTGCAGTGGCACAGGTTTAGGTTTAGGTTTAGGAAAAATGTTCATGATTTCTTGGTAGAATTATGAAATTGTCTGACAAAACAAATATAATTCTATATGTTTATATGTAAACAAATCTTAGACTTTTCAATATTTTGTACATATATATTTGAAAAATCAAATGGCATTGATATTTCAACTACGATTTCGTATTATTGATCTTATTGATCTTATTTATACATTTTTTTATTAATTATCAGGAAAGAACATTGTCTTCATACTTTAGCTTTAAGTGGATATTAATTTAGGATTCATAGTTCATGATTATAAATTTTTAAGCTCCAAATTATTTAACACACCATCTTGTTTAAATGTTGCACATTTTAATAGCCAGAGTTTTAACATAAATCCTGGGTCAACCAAATTTTCAGATATTAGAAATATTGTAGCATATTGTGTTAGCGAAACTTGGATTAAACCTTCTATGTATTCAAATTGTACCAAAATACCGGTCTTTCATTTTTGCAGGAATGATAGACCCAACTCTAGGGGTGGTGGCGTTGCAATGTCTGTATCTAACAACATTTGTATCTAACATACCAAAATGTTATGCAATGATATTAAGAACAATGTAGTTCCAACTTGTGATCCTGATGAAGTGAACATCACTTCTAATATTGACCTAGCCAATCAGCTCCCTTTCTCACATGATGTGAATGGACTTCTTGGTCAATATTCTGATGTATGCGATTTTTCGTTTCAATGTGATGGCTTTACACTATAGTTTTTTAGAATAATATATCCACTTATTATGGATTTGGTGAACGCAATAATTACTACTTCCAGTTTCCCTTCACAATGGTAAACTTCCAAGATAATTCCTAAAAGGAAGAAAACAAATTCGCTTTCTCTGGATGATTTAGGGCCTACATCGTATATATATTGTTATCTGTTTTGTCGAAGACTGTTGAGTACGTACTGAAAAAATAACTTTTGAATTATGTCGAGAGCAAATCGTTACTCAATGACAGTCAGTGTGTGTTTCGAAACAACAGAAGTACTTCAATGTTGCTTGTTGGTCTCACTGATTCAATTAGGAAAAATTTTAATTACCACCGTCTTAGCGTGATTTATTCCTTAGACTTGGAGAAGGCATTTGATAGAGTAGATCACGATATAATCGAAAGTCCGGTTACGTCGCCAGGTCAGTAATCTATAGTTCGAGCCATTTTGATTTCTTTGCGTTTTCAGTCTAATAGTTTTGAGGATTCAGAGAAATGAGGAATTGGCCCACTGTTTGATACACCTAGAATAGGAGCGCTGTTCCCTTTGTAATGGTCCTCCAGGTGAAACACATCGCAGTCCAGTTTGCATGACGTTGATTGCATGGATGTTCTATAGAGATCAACTGCGGTGTAATCCCTCCTCCTTCCTCATCCTGGTTTTGGACCGGCAACGGCGGTTTCTCTCCTTCTACCACGAAGTCTTCTGCCTACCGGTCTGGCTTCAAGCACTCCTGACAAGAAACAGTCAACAAAGTAGAGCGCAATATAGACCTTCGATCGGCCAGAACAACAGCGCAAAACCGAGCAGAATGGAGAAAACTTTGCAAAAAAACTCTACATTGAAAGGTAAACAGAGGTCTGGAATAAGTAAGTAAGATCACGGTATATTAGTTGAAACGTTGTTCAGGTCATATGGGCTACGAACGGACGCATGTGGATTTATGTATTTCTTCCTATCTTACAGGTAGAAAACAATATACATATGTGCTGATGGATTATCTTTCTGCATATTAACAGGAGTGGGGTTTCCCAAGGTTCGGTCCTTGGACCTCTTTTATTCATAATATTTGTGAATGTCTTTTGATAGTTTGAGTCCCTTGTGCACCCCGTATTCCTTTGCGGATAATGTACAATTTTTGTTTTCAGGGGAGCACCAATTTACAGAAGTACTTCAGGCAAATATTGATTATGTTGTTCAATTGCTAGGTCTATGGATAACTAACAATAATTTAAATATAAATGTCTCAAAAACAAAAGCTATGCCGTTTTTATTCATCAGTCCGATGTGACTGTGCTCTTTAATATCATCCCCATAGAATTTGTCTGAATCATAATGCTTGGGTCATTGATGATAAACTTAGTTTTTATCAACACATAGTCGGTGTTTTAACACGTACAAATTTAACTCTTCGACTCCTGAACACCTGAGATCTTAAGTTACCACTTCACATAAATGAAAAGTTGGTACATGCATTGATTATGCCTAATATCCTTTATTGCATGGAGGTATATGCAGGTACATTAAAGCGTAATACTGATAAATAGACCTCGGATTATATTGCAATTGCGTATTTTTTTTTTGCAGATTGATAGAAAAATTCTTATTGGACCAAAATTCGTTTCAAAGATAAATGAATCGAAAAAACAGGTGAATATTTTTCATTTGTGATATGTAGGTTAGGTTAGGTTGAAGAGAGGAGACGTTTAAACGTCTCATGTCCATGGACATACACTTAAGCCAGTGGTTCGGCCTGTTGTGCGCTCCTTATTTATGATCTTTTTATACCTCAAGAGTTACAGAAATCGGTAGTAGACAGTGACACACGAAATGTTCCATCGTTTCGATGTTTTCCCTACATGCCCTGCATTCGTCGTTTCCTGCTACTCCTATGCGATGAAGATGTGCTTGTAAGCTTGAGTGTTCCGTTAGAACACTAATCATTTTACTAATTTCGATCTTGTTTAGTTTCAGAAGACTTCTTGTTTACTTTTCATTTGGGTGACCCCATAATATCTTTGTAGTTGCTCCTACTGTTCTGAAGAAATAAAAAAGAAAACGGCTGCCACCTTAACCTAAACCTATACCACGATTTACCTTGTCTCTAATTTTTACGTCATATGACCCACAAATAATCCACCTATTCCTAAATTCCTATTCCTGAAACTCGTCTAAGGACTGGATAAGTGTATCGGTCTGTACATTGTTAAATGCTGTCATCCGCTATTTTTCTTTTGACCATGTTATCAATTATACGCTCCATTGTTTTTAACAGGAAAGAAGTTAGGCTAATGGGTCGATAAGCCTTTGGGGTCGTATAACTCGCCTTGCCAGGCTTTGGTATGAGACCACCCTTGATTCCTGCCAGTTTTTTGGGATATAAGAATGAGTTCGGCATGCAGTGAACAATCCAGCCAGATGAGTTGATACCAAATCCACCTCATTCTGCAGAAGTGCTGGAAATATTCCATCCAGACCCGCAGCCTTAACGGGAGAGAAACATTTGATCACTTCTTTAACCATACCATCTGTTATATCCGTAATAGGTACTTGTGGCAATACATTTTCATTCTGTAACTGTTCCTCTGTTGATCCAGCATTACCAGTCGGAAAATGAGTTTTCATCAAGAGCCTTACGGTGTCCTCTATAGTTTCCATCCTTTTACCCGAGTCATCCACCATTGTTTCGGTTTGGACATGAGTTTTTGAGATGAATTTTTTATTTTAGACATGCTATTTACGCTGTCTATCTGTTCACAGAAAAGCCTCCAGGAGTTACGTTTCGCCGATCTAATGATTTTATTGTATTCTTTGAGTCTTCTGTGGTAGTCGTCCCAATATACTGATTGTTTTTTGCGTCGAGATCTGTTGTAAAGTCTGCGGACATCTTTGCCAATCGAGCGAATTTGTCCTGTCATCCAGGGTTTCTCATAGGCAGATTTCCTTTCTCGAAGTGGGCAACTATCTTCGATTGATTTTACAAGAGCCTCGGTAATCTTCTTCACATTGATATCAATGTCTTCTGCACATAGATAATCGCGTGTAGGCTGCCCCAATCGATTTCTAAGTAGATTTCCGAAATTAGTCCAGTCGGTCTTAGCCTTATTACGGAAACTTATTGGGTTTGGCGGTGGCCGTGCAATTTTAAACCTTATATACCGGTGGTCTGAATAGGAGTGTTTATCCGAAACCCTCCACTCATGGGTCTCATCAATAAGATTTTCTGAACATATCGTTATATCTAATACTTCTTCCCTAATTTTGTTAACAAAGGTTGCAGTGTTTCCTATGTTAAGAGTTATGAGGTCATTTGTATTAAAAAAATCGATAAGGGCGTGTCCCCTTTTATTGTTATAATAAGATTTTCTGAACATATCGTTATATCTAATACTTCTTCCCTAATTTTGTTAACAAAGGTTGCAGTGTTTCCTATGTTAAGAGTTATGAGGTCATTTGTATTAACAAATTCGATAAGGGCGTGTCCCCTTTTATTGGTGTTAGTACTACCCCAAGCGATATGATGAGAGTTGGCGTCACATCCAGCTAATAACTCATTACTTGTGTGTTTGGATTCCCTCACCAGACGTTGTAATTCCGACGTAGGTGGCAATGTCGGCGCATCGAATGGCAGATATATTGACGCCAGGCACATATTTCCATTACCTTGCCTCAGCACCGTTGCGTCGATGTTGACAACTCTGGAGAGAAAATAAAACATAAGTTTTTATGGCACAAAATACAAGTCCTTGGACGAGTACCAGTGTTAGCGCAGAAAAGGTTATAGTTCACATGGTTTAATCCAGTAACCTTGTTGCTAGTTGTCCATGGTTCCTGGATCAAAGCAATATGAACCCTGCCATTATTTATGATATCCATCAGAGCGTTGGATGCTGTCTCGCTCCGGTGGAGGTTTATCTGGATGACCTCAATCATTGTCTTTCCAGTAAATGCTTCTTTTTTGAGTCTATCCTATCTGGTGGCACCCTCTCATTATTTGGTAGTGGGTCATTCTCCTCCTTTCGTTCACTACCTAATACACCATCTTCCAGTCGACAATTTTGGGAGGCGATGTTATTTTTTGTCACTCCCTCATTGTTTTGAATCCTATTGTGACTCTTTTTATTTTGATCACCACCTTTGCTGGGAACTTCCTGCAAAAGTGGCGGTACTATTGGTGAACTGGTGGTGTTATTGACTACTTCCACATCAGTTTTTGGCAGTGTCTCACTTGTCTCCATCCGTTCACTACCAGTGTTTGCCTCTTCAGATAGTATATTTGGACTCGATTTTGAAAAAGACTGTTCAGATCAAGAAGTACGCCATGCCCTTCGCCATGACAAGATTGTTCTTGGATTCTGGGTCATCCTTCCTATAGAAGACTTCCCACTTTCTCATGGAAAGTTTTGAATTCTGTTTGCCAATGATGTCGAGTATGTACTCTGATGAGAACTTACTGGGACGTCCCTTAACATATAGGGTCGTTTTTATGAGTTCAGGAATGTCGCTTTTCCTTACCAATTTTAGCTTTGCGCCGTCCCAAGATGAGGGGAAGCTATCCACAAGTTTTACGAGGACACCAGCGCAGCGTTGTGATATCAGCCTTAGCATCAAAACACCCCTCCCAAACTTGCAACTCATTACTTCGATTGGTGGTTCATCCTTAGATTCGAGGACGTACTCCGCTACCCTCGTATAGACCAAATCTTCGAAGTTACTCTTTTGGTCTTCTGGGATTCTGCCAGATGCACTACTGCTATCAATTATGGCATAGCATAGATCGTCTCGAAAATGTTGTTTAGCTAAATTAGAATAAGATGGTGGCTTCTTACACTTCTTTATGGCCAATTGATTTTTCCGTGTCTGTAGTCTTTTTGTGTAAAGCCTCATCCTTAACGGATGATTTGGTTGACTGCGTTACTCAACGCCCACGATCGAAGGACCCAGACTAGAGACTTTCTTTTGTGTGGTTACGTTAGGCTTCTCCGGATTACTGGAAGACGGCGAGCCCTTTTTCTTCTTAGTCACTTTCACAGCGCTATGTTCTTCGGGAGACCTGACTCTTTTAGCGGCCTCCAGGTTTGTGTTGGAGGTAGAATTGTCAGGTTCATCCCGTAATAGGTTCTGTCGGTTCAACTTATTCAGTTTCCTTCTTTGTGCCCCTGGCAGTCTCTTTGAGCTAGCAACAATAGTGATATTGTTTTCATTTGATGATTCAGTGTCAGAGTCCCCACTGGCTTTTAAAGGCTGGGGTTGCTTAGAGCCCCAGCTGGGTTCTGCTTCATCTGTCTTATCATTTGTTTTGCTTGCGGCTGGATGTGCTCTTGTTTCATTTTCGACTACGGGATCCAAGGCACCAAAGCTCGTAGAAGTTGCTTGCTCACGATTGTTCGATAACGACGACAAATGACTCGTGAGTGAATCAACGCTTGTCGCCGGCACTGGGTTTTCCCTCCCCTGCGCCGTAATCTCCTTCGTCTTTTTTGGTTTAATATTAGCCCGTAATAGGTACGTCGATATAGGCCTTCCAGACTGAGCTCAGAAATTTCTGTCCAGAGACCGATGCATCCAGTTCAACCTACGCTTTAAAAACAACAAACCACGTGGTTGCGTAGTAGGTAAGTGAATAGGTATTGCGTAATAGGTAAAAGCTATCCGCTCTGCGATAACACGTCCGTTCGCTACGACAGGCGGCGACTGATATGTAAAATATATAAAATATGCAAAAAATTTTGCCATATATGAATCAAAAGTGCGAAATTTTAGAAGGATATGTCAATACTATTTCATCCAAAATAAGTGCCTAAATAATTATATGGAAAGTATGGAGAAAAGGTAACCGACCCACTCTGAATATTTATGAATTTAGATTTGGACGAAATTTTGCACGTGTATACTACAAGACAATACGGAATTATGACCAAATTCAAAGCAGGTTAGATTTTATAGGGTGCGAAATTGGCCATCTAAACATTTTTTTACAAATTTAGCTATTTTGAAGTCGATATTCCACAAAATTGATACCATTTGTGTGAGGTACTAGAAGGGGCATGGCAATAACGCCCACTTTGTAGTGTACTGTAAGTACTATAAAAACATTACACTGCACAAAATTTCAAGTATTTTTATGCACTGGTATTAATAGGTCGGGCACGCGCTGCGAAGACCTCGTGCTGAACCTATGTTCCTTATAGGAACCAAAAAAAATTGAAAAATGGGTAGTTCTTTCTCAATTGTCACATGTCAAAAATTAGATCTTTCTCAAATTCTCAGAAAATGTCCTAGTATGTGGGAGTAATGACCCACACTATTAAAAAAATTAAATGAAAATTGGAGGCAGGTTGCGAGGTCAAAGTTCAGAAAAAGTAATTTTTTTCCTCTGTAATGGTTTTTATACCCTCACTTTAGTGTGACGAGGGTATATATCATTTGCTACGGAAAAAAGTGTAACACGTCGAAGGAGTGACCTAAGACCCCAAGTATGTTCGGAGGAAATCCGTTTTGGGTCATTTTAAGTCGAATGAGCAATGTCCGTCCGTCTGTCTGTCTGTCTGTCTGTCTGTCTGTCTGTCTGCTGGCTGGTGCGCACGATAACTCTCGAAAGGAGTAACCGATTGACCTCAAATTTGGTATGTGGTAATATTTTTTTCTATCTCCGGCTAAGTTCGAAGATGGGCCATATTGGTCCACTCCTTCTAGTACCTCCCCCACAAAGGGTTAAAATGTTGTGAAATATTGATTCTTTAATAACTGCTATACTACTTATTCGAATCTTTTGAAATTCCACACATAGTATTAGCTTATTAGTCGTTATCAACTCGAGAAAAATGGGCGAATTCGCCACGTCCCTTTTGGTACCTCCCACACAAATGCACCATTTTGCACCAAAAGTTAACAGCTTATAACATTAATAACAGTGTATAAAAATACTTGAAATTTTGTACAGTATTATGCTTTTATTTTGCCTACCGTCCAGGGAAAAATGGGTGTTGTTGTCACGCCCCTTTTGGTACCTCCCACACAAAGGTACCTTTTTGCACAAAAAGTTAACAGCTTATAACATTAAAACCAGTGTATAAAAATACTTGAAATTTTGTACAGTGTAATGTTTTTATAGTGTCTATAGCCCTGTGAAAAATGAGCGTTATTGCCACGCCCCTCTTTGTACCTCCCACACAAAATGCCCAAATCATACCACAGTTTAATGTCTCATAACGTTTATACCAGTGCACATAAATGCTTATAAGTCGGCACAGTGCAATGAATTTAAAGTATCTAATGTTCAGCAAAAAAAGGTGCATTTGATAAACCCCTTCTGGTACCTCCCACACAAATTGACAGAATAATTCGAGTAATATTCAATATTACATTACTCACAAAGTGAGGGTATACCTTAGTCGGTTTACCCGACTGAAACTTTCTTACTTGTTGAAGTTAATTTTAATTCTACAAAGCATACGAAATTAAAAATAGAAAATATAATTTGTTGAAGCTTTTTCCGCGTACTTTTCAAAAACTCGTATTTGTACATATGTGTTTTCAACTATATTTTGTTTGTTGATGTTTTTTCAAATATTTTTTGCCTCTTCCCATTTCTTGATGTTAAGCGATTTTCCGTTTCTGATGACCATATATAACTGCACATATACGCATGTATTTATTGTATTTATAAAATGTGCATAATGAAATCATCCGTAACCCTGTAATCTACTATTACTACTCAGTAATTATACCGAGAAATAATTAGTAAATATTTGTCCGTCCGTCCGCCTGTCTTTCTGTGTGTCTGTCTGCTGGCTGGTGCGCACGATAACTCTCGAAAGGAGTAACCGATTTACTTCAAATTTGGTATGATGTAATATTTTTCTTTATCTCCGGTTAAGTTCCATATAAGTCCATGGGCCAAATTGGTCCACTCCTTCTAGTACCTCCCCCAAAAAGGGCTAACTGTTAGTGAAATATTGATTCTTTAATACCGTCTATACTACTTACTCGAATCTTCTGAAATTTCACACACATAGTATTAGTTTTTTAGTCGCTAACACGTCAAGAGAAATGGGCGAAGTGGCCACTCCCTTTTTGGTAACTCCCACACAAATGGACCATTTTGCTCCAAAAGTTAACTGCTTATACCCAGCCAGAAAAATACCATCCTCAAAGCGTCGTGAAAGCACTGTGAACCATTATCACACGGTGGGATAAAGCGTTGTAAAAGCGTCAAAATGATAACACCGATATACGGTGTGACGGCGGTATTGTACAAGGCTGTTGAAACGCTGTAAAAACAAAATCCATGACGTTTTTCCGATGGTTTGAAGGTAATAATCACGAAAAAATCGTATTTAGAAATCGATGAAATATATTATTCTTAAAGTATTCATTTAAATGGCAAAGATTTTGAATTCATAATCAGCGTCTCAAAGCTGCTACAACAACAATTCATAATATTAAATTTATCCTGCAACGCACCAGCCTGATCTTTTTTTTTAACGAACGTTCCCAACGCAACCACTCTTACCCGCCCCTTCCGACCGAGGGGGCCACATCCCCATGACGTAGGGATTGCGTACACCCCATGATCCGGACCATGGCGGGTTAATAGTAGAGGGTGGAAATACCAGCTACAGAAAAATTTCAACAGCCGGCACATGCAAACAATAAAATTAGTCTACTTACACATTTAAAAAAGATATTCTAGATCTAACTGCATCAATTTCTACATCAATGTCAATAACTTCATATAAAGTGTTAAAATCCATGCACATTCTACGAATGGGCTCTGCCGAAGCATAATTTGTACGTTGAAAATCAATATGTAATAATTGGTAATATCTGGAAGGTCTACAAGGTACATTGAATCCAATCCTAGACAAAATGAAATTAGAAGGCACATCACCATTTATAACTTTCAGCACTATGGTTGTGTTCAGCATAATACGTCTACTCTTGACAGTAGGCAGTCTTATCAATCTCAACCTGCTAGTATAGGGTGGAAGACTAAAATCACTATTCCAATGAAGATGTCTTAAAGCGAATAATAAAAATTGTTTTTGAACCGATTCAATCTTATCAACGTAAGTCCCGTACTGGGGGTCCCACACTACGGACCCATATTCTAGAATAGGTCTAACTAGTGACGTATATAACTGCCTAGTTACATATGGATCTACGAATTATTTCGCCCATCGCTTTATGAAACCAAGCACGCCATAAGCTTTATTCACCATTGTAATTATGTGATTATTGAAATTGAGTTTAGGATCCATCAATATACCAAGATCCACAAAGGATTCAACAGTATCTAAATTGGAACCATCAAGACTAAAACTGGATGGAATCGCCCTCGACCTAGAGAAACACATATGTTTACATTTCTTAAGATTGAGGTCCATGCAATTTATATCACACCAATTTACAAAATTAATCAAATCATTTTGAAGAAGCATTGAATCTTTAGATGTTTTATAAGAATAAAATATCTTAACATCATCTGCTTACATCAGTAAATTTTAACTAGAAATTGAATCTGGTAAATCGTTGATGAATAGCAGAAATAGAATGGGGCCAATATGGCTACCTTGGGGAACCCCAGATGGAACCAAGATCGGATCAGAGCAGGATATACCAAATTTCACAATCTGTATACGACTATCAAGATAAGTCGATATCCAACGCAATAAGTTGTTACTAAAACCAATAAGATCAAGCTTATGTATCAAGAGTTTGTGATTGACTCTATCGAAAGCTTTACTAAAATCTGTATAAATCACGTCTGTCTGATTACCCAGAACAAACTCGTTTATAACCTGAGAAGAGAATTGCACCAAATTTGTCACAGTTGAAAGACCTTTACGAAATCCATGTTGGAATGGACTTAGAATAGACGATACTTTATGAGATAAAATCTCAGTAACCATTTTCTCAAAAAGTTTTGAGAAAATCAGTGAGGCTTCCAGATTTATGAAGAGGGGTTAAGTAAGATGTTCTCCAAATGGATGGGAAATAACCATATTTTAACGAAGTATTAAATAGTAATGTGAGCGGAAGGGCAAGACTTTGAGCACAATTTTTGAGGATTATACTAGGTACGCCATCAGGACCAACACTATTAGAAGAATTAAGCTTGACCAAACTCGAAAATACAAATGGAAAATCAAAATAAGGTATGATAAACTGATTCAATGAAGGAATATTGTAAGGGTAGGGGACGTCTAATTGTCTCTGTTGATGAGAATAGGTTGATGTAAAGAATTTGGCAAAAGCATTGGCGATCGATTGGTCACCACAGAATTCCTCACTATCCATTCTAACCATAGAAGGTCTTGGATTAGATCTACGTTTCATATTTACAAAATCATAGAAAGATTTAGGATTAGACTTAAAATTGAGGGCTAACTTCTCTAAATAGATTTCATAACATCTGCTAGATTCAATATTAAATTGAGATCTGGCAATATTATACTTTGCATAATCGGTCTCCGAACACGATTTTTTAAACTTTTTAAATAGTCTGCTCTTCAAGTTCTTAATAGCAGTCAAAGCAGAAGAATACCATGGTGGTCTATTAGAATTTTTAACACGAATCTTCGGAACAGATTGTTGAAAACAATTATTCAATACGTTATAAAACTGCTCAATAGCTGAGTCAATGTGAGTTGAATCATCACAACGGCAGATACAATCCCAATCAACGTCGAGGAGCATAGCTTTAAGCAAATCAAAATTTGTTCTTTTAAAACAAAAAACTGCACCCTCATTACTTGGGGTGTGTACACAGGCAGTGTCCACCATATCATACGTCATGGAAATACCCAGCGTAGGGTGGTAATTATCCTCCGGTATAGAAATTGGAGAAATTCTGTAAACATCGAATAATTGGGAATTATCAACAAATACTAAATCAAGTAATTTATCAATTGAGTTAGGAATCCCATTAGGATTCCAATCTGGAATAGATCGAGATCAGAAAAACGCCCGACAACATCGCAGGTCCACTCAAAAGAGCTTGATGAAGAATTTAGGGGAATAAATGCCTCAGTATCGGGCAATGAAAGCCAGGAAACGGAGGGTAAGTTAAAATCACCTAGAATTATAATTCGATCAACATCGAAACCACTCTGCCGATATCATAAACAGATAATTCCGAGTTTGGAGGGATGTAAGAGCAACTGACGAATAATTTGGTTTTTCCCAAATTAACAGAGACAACAATGAATTCGATGTCGTTAGTTATGTCAACAAAGACACGTTCTGATGACAACGAACTAACTACAGCGATAAGGACACCACCCCCAATTTTATAAGGACGATCTTTTCTGTATACTACGTATTTATTAGATAAAATTTCCGAATCGAATATATTAGGTTTTAACCAAGTCTCGGTGAAAGACAAAACAGTGAAATCGAAGTCAAAGCTATCAGCAAATAAGCGGGTTAATTTGTTATTAAGCCCTCTTACATTCTGATAAGCTATGACCAGAGTTTATTAGTTTTAGATAGAATGCCTCGCAGGTAACCGTGCCAGATTATCTACCCTATCCACAAATTCGTTTACAAATGCCTTTGGAGGCCAAAAATTGGGATCTATCAACTTATCAAAGATTTCAGGTTGAACAATAACCTTAAATGACGATCTGGTAGCGGTTGAAGGCAATCTCATCTTGACTGTCTTCAAATAAAAATCACCATCAATCTTGGATCTAATATAGTCGTCTAAATCCTCAGAGGACGTATCCAAGGCAAAACGTGAAATGAAAACTACTTTCTTGACTGGCACCACAGTCAGAGTTTTCGCTTTCCTATTTGCGTCGTATTCCTAGTAGGAGGTGGCGGAACAACAACTTGCGGAAACACAAGGGGGGAACCACAGGGAGAATTGGAATTACCTCCTGCGAAGTTGCAGCAGGAGCAGTTAATGGAGCTGCCCTCTCAACAGGATTAGATGTAACTGTTGGAGTTGAGGGCGTGTCCGGCTTTTTTTGGATCAAAAACATTAGGCTGATCAATGTTTATCTTCTTCGTCAGCCTTTTTCTTTTTTGTCCAGAAGAAGCCGGCTTACTAGCATAATCTTCGAGGTTAGGGTAATTTTTTATCAAAGCAGTGAAGTTCTTTTTTATCAAAGCAGTGAAGATATTGTGAAGGTAGCACTGGGTTTTTCGCATGTCAGAGATGCACAGTAAAAGCTAATTCTGTAGTATTTAAAAAAAGACAATTCCCACATTAACAAAAATAATAGTTCCTTATAGGAACTTTTAAATTTTACTCGTAATTTTAAATCGTAATTTTTGACGAAATCCATATGTGTTTTCATTTATTTCGAAATGAAGCCTAACTTTTTGCAGGAAAAGTTTTTCCGCATGAATTTCATAGAAAATCGTTTAATTTATTAGACTTAAAAAACTGGAAAGCTGCACAATTAATATGTTTTATTGTATGCTGGTGACGTTACTTTAAAATTGTTATTTACACCCTGTTTTGTAAAACGTTTTCGTTCGTTTACGAAGAAACGTCAAATTTCGATTAACTATAACACAGGCATGAAATGTTTTCGGTACGAACTATTTCCCAGCTTTCCTATAGTACATGACGAATTAAAGATCCTGTTGCTTATATATTTCGCGTATCAATTGACAGATTTTAGATGATTCGCCGTAGACGAACAAAAACGTTTTACAAAAACTGGGGGTAAGTGTAATTTGTTGCTTTTATACACAGTACATTAAAAACCCAGCTGTTTCGACTTAGCATGTTTTGGAATGGAGGTGTCGATTTAATGACTAACTTAGATAATACTTTCCAAAAAGAATTCATTTTTCATAGCATTATAAATTCATCATGAAACAGCGTTTTAAAGACATTTTAAGCAAGCGTTGTGAAAGCGTCCCAAAACAGTGCTTTCACAACACTTTTTTCGTGGTACCGTCATTAATTTCTGGCTGGGTAGCTTTAATATCAGTTCATACAAATACTAGAAATTTTGTACAGCGTAATGCTTTTATAGTACCTAGAGCTTCGAGAAAAGTGGGCGTTATTGGCACACCCCTTTTAGTACCTCCCACACAAATTGACCCTTTTGCAGCTTATAACTTTAATAGCAGTGAATACAAATACTTTGTACGGTGTAATGCTTTTATAGTATCTAGAGTTTAAGGAAAAGTGGTTGTTATTGGCACGCCCATTTACCTTTCACACAAATGGACCATTTTGTACCAAATGTAAACAGCTTCTAACTTTAATACCAGTACATACATTAAAGTTATTAAATGCAATTTTAATTGAGAATAATTTAATTAAAACAAAAGAAATTTTTATTTTTTTTGGGACTCAAGGTGAGGGTTTCCATAATTCGGTTTACCCGACTGAACTTTCTTACTTGTTTTACTATCGACTACTCTTGATTTACTTCCTTTGTTTCCCTTTTTTCATGTTGGCGTGCTTAAAAATTGTAATTCATGGCTTCTATTTTCTTTTAAATTTAGTTTAATTTAAAAAGATTTATTTTCTATGTTTAATGCTTATTTTTTAATCTTGTTAAATTGTAGTAGCAATTATAAAGTAGCAATCTGCGATTGCTATCATTATAACAGTCTAGAATTAGATATGATTTTTTATACCCTTCACCATAGGATGGGGAGTATATTCATTTTGTCACTCCGTTTGTAACACCTCTAAATATTGATCTGAGACCCCATAAAGTATATATATTCTTAATCGTCGTAAAATTCTAAGACGATTTAGCCATGCCCGTCCGTCCGTCTCTGGTAATCACGCTACAGTCCGCAATAATTGAGCTAGGTTGATCAAATTAGGTACAAATACTTCCTATAGTTGCAGGTTGTTTGGGACTGCAAATGGGCCATATCGGTCCATATTTAGATATAGCTCCCATATATATCATTTAACTTGTTGTGATTCCTACTGTTCTCATCTACTATATTTTTGTGTTTCGGTGTTATTTTCTTTAGGTTTGAGTTATTTTGTGAGGTCACATGCTATCCATGTTGGAGGGTATATAAGATTCGGCATGGCCGAACTTAACGCTTTCACTTGTTCTAAACTGTAGTAGAAACTTTAAGTAGCAAGCCTACCATCAACTTATTAGCGTAAACCAGTTATTTTTGAAGAAGTTTGTATTTTACCTTTAATGGGCCTACTGGCTTTAAATTAGATTAATAAAATGAAATTAATCTAAAATTTCTTGTGGTTCTTGTTGAATTGTTGATGTTGTGCTAGAATCACAACCTTGTATTATTGAATCATGGATACGACGCACAATGGGAACAAATGGGTAAATACGCGCGCATAGCAGTGTTTTTTATCTCACGACTATACCGTTAGAGATAGAGTCCTACGGTTTGGACCATCTTGAAGAGAATTCTTTGGAGAATAATTTGGTGTAGCCATATTTTTCTTACTGTTACAATTTATCGCACAATGGGGCTTCAAAAGCGACTTTGTGGAAATTAGTGTAAAACCCCGAATATCGTGCCAACTTCAGTGATCTTGATTTTAAATTAAAGCTGACAAAATTTAGTTTAAAATCTGTTTCAGGTGCTTGATTGTGTGTTGCTGCGTTTTAAATATGCAGACCATTGAAGTTCAAAAATATGTTTGTCAACATTGCGATAAAAGTCTACTGATATAATGCACTTTACACAATGGGTCGTAGACTGATAATAAAAGAAAAGTTAAATTAAAAACAAAAAATAATCGGTCCACCCTAATACACACAAACTGCGGAAGCGTATATATTTTATTGTAACTATATTTTTATAGGTTTTGTAGAAAAAGTGAAGTATAAATATTACTATAATCCTTATAATATTAATAAGATCTCTATTTTTAATCGTACTTGATAAAACTTGCAGCCGCGTGTTAATCCATTTATCCTCGTCCGTACAATACCGTTCGTAATTATTATCCGATTTTGCCGAAACATCGCAAATGTTATTTTTTTAACCAAGAAGATCGGTCCATTTGTTTCGTGAAAATCGGTTCATAGATTGATATAGCTCCCACACATATTTTCTATATTTAAAGAAAAAAAATCACATATTTAAAGTACAAAAATCTGCCATAATCGCAAAAAGTCGCAGATAAACTAGGTACCGTTGGATTCATTCCTAAGTCGCCTCTCTTCTCTAAGATATATGGTAGTGATCCCACGTGATCCAAAAAAGTTGTATTCCATTTACTGTGGATAATTTTTTTAAAAAACAAAAAAAAAACTGTTTTTTACTTTGAAATATCTCCTCATTGGAAGGCGTTAAAAATACGTCTTATACACAAAAATTAAGATGAATAGTACCTTATTATATGTTGCAAGTCCTATTCTATCCTATCACCAATAAGCGCGAATTCTGCAAGCATTTTAGTATATGCATTTTATCACTGCAATGTTATTTGCATTTATTAGTAAAAAAGACAAATTGAAAGAGCATGCTTGAAACCGTTATTATCAACTCCTAACTCAAAAAACACAAAAATGGCGTTTGGAGCAAAATAGCATTAAGCCGACGATATGTAGTTTATTTTTGGCTAAATGTTTATAGGCAGTTACAAATAGGTAAAAAAAAGATCTCGCTATCATTTTTTTTAAAACAACTTCATGAGCATTTAATTTTTGAAAAAATTAAAAAAAATTATTTATTGTGTTTTATGAAATTTGTAATTGCTCTCGAACGGCTGAACAGATATTTGTAAAATGTTCTTTGCTTTAAGGAGGACACAATGCGCCATTTTCTGTAAAAAATTTTTTTGGACCTTTTTTTTTAAAAAAAATGTTTTTTTTTTTTAAAAAAAAAACCTTTGTTGGAAAAATTGCACCTCCCTTGGGAGACCCAATGTTTGTAAAAGTTATGGACGAAATACCAAAACTAGTCTGACAATTCTCGTCTGTTTTTGCAAAACACTGCACAGTGGTACGAAGTCAAATAGGGGAAATAATTCGACCGTTTCTTAACCAAGCAACCGATTTCGACCAAAAATGGCATGGTAGATGAAGAGGTGTTAGAGAAGTTAAGTTTTATATTTGGGCCCTCAATGTCAGACAGGGGCGGAGCTAGAGGGCCTCAAAGTTGGCCACATCGTGTGAAGAAAATGTTCAAGCGCGTGTAACTCGTGTTTCTCTTCCGATTTATAAAATGGATCCATCTTGCCCGTGCTCCACCAAAATACTAGTTTGGTGGAGTGTAGGGTGAATGGGTAAACAAAGTGTTTTTATTCTGAAATTCAACCTTAGAAAACGTCAAAGTTATGTGGAAAATCCCGCAATTTTAGTTTGTTGATGCTGGGCCGAACCGCCCTAGTGATTGTGTGTTTGTGGCAGTGGGTTTTTCATGTGTGTTCGAGGGAGAGAGACAGAAAATGAGGTTAAAAGAAACTAGTCGGATTTGACCTGCGTGTATATTTTACAATTTTGTACCCTATGTTACTTTTTTGTTTATGAATGAAACTGAGTACTTCAAAGACAAACGTTTTGTTATTTTTAAATGCCTTTATTAGCGTTTCAAAA
Organism: Eudasyphora cyanicolor; assembly: GCA_963930755.1. Classification (NCBI taxonomy): domain Eukaryota; kingdom Metazoa; phylum Arthropoda; class Insecta; order Diptera; family Muscidae; genus Eudasyphora; species Eudasyphora cyanicolor. The sequence continues at coordinate 95,527,114 of OZ005737.1, read as the reverse complement.
TAAGTCCCAATCCAATTTGACCTTGGAGTCAAAAATGACCATTGGACGAAATATAGCTGTTTCCAAAACTCGAATACCGATACGATCCCCGTTACGATCGGACTTCAAATAGCAACACAGGATAAAGAAAACTAAAAGGGCGGTATGTAGGGTGCACCAAAAAAATTAAACATTTTTTTCGGAAATTTCATTTCATTTATTTCTTCAAACATGTAATTAAAGGCCTTTTGGTCCATTTATAAACAAATTACATAATAAAAAGCAGATGCTTTCTACTCGAAAATAATTTACTACTCCGAAATATTCAAATACAATTTACTTATTTACTCAAAGCAATCGTTAAATAATAGAATAATATAAAATTATAAAAATGAATATGATATTTAAATTATTTAAGGCTCTCAATTTATTATTTGATAAAGAAATGCGGAACAAAAAATAAAAATAGAAATAACTACTCCTCATGGGATTGCATGTAGCCAAGAAGTTTGGGTCTGGATGACAAAGGTGTTAAATTAAACATTTTAAGACTGTTAGGAAGTACATTAAATAAACGAGCTACACGAACCAGGAAAGATTTGTCCATAAGGGATTTGCAGCTGGCTCTTGAAAAGTGTGACCCCATAGTCTAATTAACATTCTCACAAAAAAAAAGTTTTCCGTAGCCCCGGTTCAGAGAGTAGTAAAGTACCACAGTGTGGTACAGTATGTATGGTATGATATATTTAATTACCATAATTTCTTTTAAAATTATTTAATTATAACCTACACCACACTGTGGTACAATTTATTATGATTTTATGCATTTGTTTCTAACACCAGAAATGAGAAGAGATATATAGAACCATCGTCTATTATACCGATCGACTTATAATCACTTTCTGAGCCGATTTAGCTAGGTCAGTTTGTGCATGCATTCTTGTTCTGTCTAATACAACGTGAGTTACGCCTTTTGTTCTTTATCAGAAACGAGCACTTGATGTTACGTCTTTTTTTCTTCAATAAAATCGTGATTTTTTTACGAAAAACGAATTTTTATTTTTTGAGGGTTACGCTCTTGGGCATTTCTGGTGACGCTATATTAACATTTTTGGAAAGTATAAAATGTTATTAATAAATTCAGTTTTTATCGCAATCCAATGTACTACAATTCCAAAATTTAACATATTTCGAAGAAAATCAGCATACTTTGAAATGACTTTATGTTATTTTAATCGGCTATGAAAAAGTCGACTTGTAGGTCCGATTTATCGACCTAGTCGACTGAAACGAAATTTAATTGATGAAAAAGTCGACTAGCTTCCAGAACCATTCACTAATTCTGATATAGCCGCCATATAAATATATATTTCTTCCCTTTAGCACTATAGAAGCAGTATTTTACATATATATCATAACCCTCATACATATCGCGACCTAAGAGTGTAAGTCCAATATTTAAAATTTTACAGGAGAGGCAAAATACTTAATGTATATGAATGTTTTTATAAAGGGTAAATGGACTTAGCGCTTTTACGATTCAGCTTTTAAAGATGACAAAGCATGATTTTTTTGACTTTTTGTTTTCAAATCGATGTATATCCAACTTATCTTACGTTTTTTTTTTTTAAAGGGTAAATGGATTTAGCGCTTTTACGATTCAGCTTTTAAAGATGACAAAGCATGATTTTTTTGACTTTTTGTTTTCAAATCGATGTATATCCAACTTATCTTACGTTCTGCTTCAAAATATACATTTTGGCAAAAAGTGGACTTAGCGCCTATTCACTCTTAGGTCGCGATATGTTCCTTCCGATCTGGACTTTTATCACTTCACAAGATTCATTTTACATCCAATCGTTTTAAAATTATGCATTCTTGGGTTAATAATATATATTCCGAAATTACATTTTGGTTAGTTATTTAGAAGAACTTAATTAAATGCCGAAAAAATTGTCATACTTATGATTTGGAAGTACTTATAATGTTATTCTTTTGGAAGTACTTCTTTTATTTTTTGTTGGGGCATAACACTATTCAACATTAGTCGAATCAAATGCAAATAAGCATGGATTGGTGCCGAATAAACTTCTAAACAGTACAAGAAATTTGGCATAACATCTGCTGTAATTAATCTATGTTTTGCAAGCCACGGGAGAGATAGATCTGAAGATTATAAGCATCTGAGAGTATAATTAACTCTCGATACCACACTATTTATATGTCGATCATATCGCAATCTGTCATCCAGTATGACACCCAAACATTGCATGTCCTTCACAAATTCAACGACAGTCCCGTTATAAGAAATTTAGACAATGAGTATTTAGACAATGCGTCGAGAAAAATAAAGCTTTTGTCTTAGAAGCATTAATCTTAAGAGTATTTTCTGCCATCCAACTACTCAAAATGACAATCGTGAGATTAATTTTCGCTTGCAGGACATTCATAGATATAATATAACCTTTAAACAGTAGCTGAATGTCATCCGCAAACACATAAGGAGTACATCAAGGTTCCAAATGTGCTAATAAGTCATTAATAAAAAGAATGAATAATATAGGTCCCAAAACTGAGCCTTGGGGGACACCACTTTTGACCTTAAGTACTGAACTGAATTGGTTATTAGCACAAACTGGTTGCCTCCTACCAGTTAAATATTCATGTAGCAAAGCACAAACCGAATTACCGAAACCAAAAAAACCGAAGTTTACCAATTAAAATAAAATGGTCGGGTCGATCAAACGCTTTCTCTGAGCCTAGCGCTAATAGTACAGACACTTTGTTGCTATCCAGACTACTCCTTATGTTATCCGTCAAGCCCAAAATTAGACTGGATGTGTTTAGCTCTGAATCCACATTGGGAATCGTGAAGTAATCGTCTACACTCTGAATATACGATGATTTGCCTTTTCACTAAGTGTTCGACTAGCTAGGGGTCGAAAACCTTTTACCCCACCTACTCCGTCCTTTTTGGCCATCGGAACAACTTTCGAGGTTTTCCAGTCTGATGAAAAAGTTGAAGTCATGAAAATGGTGTTAACCAAATTCGTGCAGTGTGGCGATATGAATGGAAAGACTGCTTTGAAGAATTTCAAAGTGTACCCGTCTAGGCCCGCAGCACTTGATTTCCTTTGAATTGCCTTTGAATAATCTACTCAAAATGACAATCGTGAGATTAATTTTCGCTTGCAGGACATTCATAGATATAATATAACCTTTAAACAATAGCTGAATGTCATCCGCAAACACATAAGAAGTACATCAAGGTTCAAAATGTGCTAATAAGTCATTAATAAAAAGAATGAATAATATAGATCCCAAAACTGAGCCTTGGGAGACACCACTTTTGACCTTAAGTACTGAACTGAATTGGTTATTAGCACAAACTGGTTGCCTCCTACCAGTTAAATATTCATGTAGCAAAGCACAAACCGAATTACCGAAACCAAAAAAAAACGAAGTTTACCAATTAAAATAAAATGGTCGGGTCGATCAAACGCTTTCTCTGAGCCTAGCGCTAATAGTACAGACAATTTGTTGCTATCCAGACTACTCCTTATGTTATCCGTCAAGCCCAAAAGTAGACTGGATGTGTTTAGCTCTGAATCCACATTGGGAATCGTGAAGTAATCGTCTACACTCTGAATATACGATGATTTGCCTTTTCACTAAGTGTTCGACTAGCTAGGGGTCGAAAACCTTTTAACCCACCTACTCCGTCCTTTTTGGCCATCGGAACAACTTTCGGGGTTTTCCAGTCTGATGAAAAAGTTGAAGTCATGAAAATAGTGTTAACCAAATTCGTGCAGTGTGGCGATATGAATGGAAAGACTGCTTTGAAGAATTTCAAAGTGTACCCGTCTAGGCCCGCAGCACTTGATTTCCTTTGAATTGCCTTTGAATAATCTTATTAATTATATTTACTTGGCTCCCCCATTTATATGATTACTTTAGTGATTATGTCACATAACAATAACGAAGGTCCTATATCAAGCGACAATAACGTGTTAAGAAATTCTATCTCAGTTTCTCCTCATCACTTAAATATTGGGCACATTAATGCCCAAAGTTTATGCCCAGCCAATTCTAGTACGAAACTAGAGGAATTCAAAAACCCTTCTACGGATGCTGGACTTGATATTATTGGCGCCTCCGAAACGTGTTTTTTGAGCCGAATATGTTCTCTACGTCATTGTCATTGCCAAGATACAGTTTAGTTAGAAATGATCGACCTGATGATACAAATCTCAGTGGACAACCTAGAAGAGCCGGTGGAGTCTGTCTCAATACATTTAACAATTTGAGCTATAAAATTAACTTCAGAGAAGTTCGCTATGGCATTTGCGAGTCTCTATTTGTAGAGGTATTTGGTAAAGATCCTTGGTAATTGTTGGTGAGGTTTATTTGCCTAATGGGTCTGTTGATGTTTTTGAATACCGCCATGCAGCTTTGTTTGATTGATTTTCCAATATTATTGTTATGGGAGATTTCAATTACAATCTTTTCGATCTATCCAAATCCATTATCTTCGTTCTCTAGCCCTAAGATGTGACCTTCAATGTATTCATAACTGCAGCTCTAAGCATCTACATGTACCTACTAATAATAGCACTTGGCTATTGGATTATTTTCTTCTAAGCGAACTCCCCTCTTTTTCGTCCCATCATAGTTTTATTTTTGTGTTGAATTTTCTTTACAAGAAGTTCACAATTGGAGGGAGTATACAGATTATAGGCGTGCAAATGTTAATGATATATATATTCTTTTTAATCAATTTGACGTGTCTTCTATGTATTATTCAAATTATGTTGATCTGCAAATGTGTTTTCTGAATAAACTAGTCGATGCTCTTCATGATCTTGTGCCCACTTCAAGAACAAGAATCAATTCAGATGACGAATATGGTGAACTGCACCCTAATCCCGTTGAGAGAGCAACTCCATTTACTGCTCCTGCAGGGACTGCGCAGGAAGTAACTCCAATTCTCCCTGTGATTCCTCCCCTTGTGGTTCCGCAAGTTGTTGTTCCGCCACCTTCTACAAGGAATACGACGCAAAGAGCAAACAGGAAAGCAAAAATACTGACTGTGGTACCAGTCAAGAAAGTAGTTTTTGTTTCACGTTTTGCCTTAGATCGTCCTCTGAAGATTTAGATGACTATATTCGATCCAAGATTGAGGGTGATTTCTATCTGAAGACAGTCAAGATGAGATTGCTTTCAGCGGCTACCAGATAATCGTTTAAGGTTATTGTTCAAACTTTAATCTTTGATAAGTTGATAGATCCCAATTTTTGACCTCCAAAGGCATTTGTAAAAGAATTTGTGGATAAGGTAGATAATCTGGCTCGTTTACCTGCGAGGCATTCTAACTTGCCAAAAAACATAGCTTATCGGAATGTAAGAGGGCTTAATACCAAATTAACCTGCTTATTTGCTGATAGCTTTGACTTCGATTTCTCTGTTTTGTCTTTCACCGAGACCTGGTTAAAACCTAATATATTTGATTCCGAAATTTTGTCTAAAGAATACGTAATATACAGAAAAGATCGTCTTAATAAAATTGGTGGTGGTGTCCTTATCGCTCTAGTTAGTTCGTTGTGGTTCCGCAAGTTGTTGTTCCGCCACCTTGCAGTTGTGTTCTGACGGAGCAAAGCAGCGTTATAAACGCTTCAGAACGCGCTCTCTTGCTGAGAATAACGGAATGTGGTACTCTCAGCAAGAGAGCGCGTTTTGAAGCGTTTCTAACGCTGCTTTGCTCCGTCAGAACACAACTGCAAGAAAGAAAGAGAAAAAACAAACACTTTCAATCTGATCTCTCACTTCAACACATGAGTAAATTCTCTGTCTCTCTGCAGTCGGCATGACATGATGCGTCGTTGTTCTAGCAGTGACTTCGAGCAGTTTTCGCATTGCTCTGCTTCGGTGTGCGGTCTGGCGTCAACCTTATGAAGCTGTAGTAAAGACTGCTCTATTCAGGGAAGTAGTAGAAGAAGCAACTTCTGACGAGGTCGAGCTGATAGGGGTGATTCCCTTCTTGCTTTATTCTAACTAAAAACCTAAGTATTTGTAACATAGGCAATAGACCGACCTTTACAATTAAAGACAGACAAGAAGTACTCGACGTAACGTTTGCTACTAACCGGCATTGGCTAGATGGGCCAGAAGCAGCGGTTTGGGCGTAAACCCAAACAAGACAGAATTGGTTCTCTTTACTAGGATGAATAATGTCCCACATGTGGACCCTCCACCTCGGAATGGAACAGATCTAGTTTTTTCTGAAAGTGCAAAATTTTTAGGAATAATTATAGATAGAAAACTGTTATTTAGACTTAACGTATTGGAACGTGTAAAGAAGGCCAACGTCGCCTTATATTCCCGCAAAAAGGCTGTAGGGTCGCGGTGGGGCCTCTCTCCTAAAATCGTCCACTGGATATATATAGCAGTAGTTCATCCAATACTGTTATACGGCATTGTGGTACGGTGGACGGTGGACGGCAACTGACAAACTAACCATTACCAACCTACTAACAAAGGTTCAGAGAACTGCCTGCCTGAGCATAGGCGGAGCCTTAAGGACTACAGCGACCAAGTCTCTACGAGTCCTGCTCCATATACTGCCGATTGATATTGTGGCGAGAGAAGTTTGCCGGCAAACCAAACCGGCAATAAGATTAAACTGCCTATCAATGTGGAGGTACAAGAACTACGGTTACATGAGGATATCAAAGTGTAGTGATATGGTAACCGACCGAGTGGACTATATACCAACTGTGTACACCTTCGAGAGAAATTACATCACTATTATTCCCGCCAGAGATGAATGGGTTGGCAGAATACCAGGTAATAGAAACCATCTCATATAGCTCACAGACTACCAGATACCTGCGGTGTCTATCAAGCCGAAATGATGGCGATATGGGAAGTCGCCAAGTGGCTGAGTCGCAACATAGTAACCAACACTGGCGTTGTCATTTACTCGGACAGCCAGGCTGCCATCAATTCTCTGAAGGCAACATCCCTAAATTCACAAACAGCCCTCGACTGTTGTTACGCCTTTTTCGTTTCTGATGACGATTTGTTGATAATTCCCAATTATTCGATGTTTACAGAATTTCTCCAATATCTATACCGGAGGATAATTGCCACCCTACGCTGGGTATTTCCATGACGTTTGACATGGTGGACGTGATGAGGGTGCAGTATTTTGTTTCAAAAGAACTAATTTGAACTTTCTTAATGCTCTGCTCCTCGACGTTGATTGGGATTGTATATACTGTTGGAATAATTTGACTAACATTGTTAATGTTAATGATATATATATTCTTTTTAATCAATTTGACGTGTCTTCTATGTATTATTCAAATTATGTTGATCTGCAAATGTGTTTTCTGAATAAACTAGTCGATGCTCTTCATGATCTTGTGCCCACTTCAAGAACAAGAATCAATTCAGATGACGAATATGGTGAACTGCACCCTAATCCCGTTGAGAGAGCAACTCCATTTACTGCTCCTGCAGGGACTGCGCAGGAAGTAACTCCAATTCTCCCTGTGATTCCTCCCCTTGTGGTTCCGCAAGTTGTTGTTCCGCCACCTTCTACAAGGAATACGACGCAAAGAGCAAACAGGAAAGCAAAAATACTGACTGTGGTACCAGTCAAGAAAGTAGTTTTTGTTTCACGTTTTGCCTTAGATCGTCCTCTGAAGATTTAGATGACTATATTCGATCCAAGATTGAGGGTGATTTCTATCTGAAGACAGTCCTGATGAGATTGCTTTCAACGGCTACCAGATAATCGTTTAAGGTTATTGTTCAAACTTTAATCTTTGATAAGTTGATAGATCCCAATTTTTGACCTCCAAAGGCATTTGTAAAAGAATTTGTGGATAAGGTAGATAATCTGGCTCGTTTACCTGCGAGGCATTCTAACTTGCCAAAAAACATAGCTTATCGGAATGTAAGAGGGCTTAATACCAAATTAACCTGCTTATTTGCTGATAGCTTTGACTTCGATTTCTCTGTTTTGTCTTTCACCGAGACCTGGTTAAAACCTAATATATTTGATTCCGAAATTTTGTCTAAAGAATACGTAATATACAGAAAAGATCGTCTTAATAAAATTGGTGGTGGTGTCCTTATCGCTCTAGTTAGTTCGTTGTGGTTCCGCAAGTTGTTGTTCCGCCACCTTGCAGTTGTGTTCTGACGGAGCAAAGCAGCGTTATAAACGCTTCAGAACGCGCTCTCTTGCTGAGAATAACGGAATGTGGTACTCTCAGCAAGAGAGCGCGTTTTGAATCGTTTCTAACGCTGCTTTGCTCCGTCAGAACACAACTGCAAGAAAGAAAGAGAAAAAACAAACACTTTCAATCTGATCTCTCACTTCAACACATGAGTAAATTCTCTGTCTCTCTGCAGTCGGCATGACATGATGCGTCGTTGTTCTAGCAGTGACTTCGAGCAGTTTTCGCATTGCTCTGCTTCGGTGTGCGGTCTGGCGTCAGCCTTATGAAGCTGTAGTACAGACTGCTCTATTCAGGGAAGTAGTAGAAGAAGCAACTTCTGACGAGGTCGAGCTGATAGGGGTGATTCCCTTCTTGCTTTATTCTAACTAAAAACCTAAGTATTTGTAATATAGGTAATAGACCGACCTTTACAATTAAAGACAGACAAGAAGTACTCGACGTAACGTTTGCTATTAACCGGCATTGGCTAGATGGGCCAGAAGCAGCGGTTTGGGCGTAAACCCAAACAAGACAGAATTGGTTCTCTTTACTAGGATGAATAATGTCCCACATGTGGACCCTCCACCTCGGAATGGAACAGATCTACTTTTTTCTGAAAGTGCAAAATTTTTAGGAATAATTATAGATAGAAAACTGTTATTTAGACTTAACGTATTGGAACGTGTAAAGAAGGCCAACGTCGCCTTATATTCCCGCAAAAAAGCTGTAGGGTCGCGGTGGGACCTCTCTCCTAAAATCGTCCACTGGATATATATAGCAGTAGTTCATCCAATACTGTTATACGGCATTGTGGTACGGTGGACGGCAACTGACAAACTAACCATTACCAACCTACTAACAAAGGTTCAGAGAACTGCCTGCCTGAGCATAGGCGGAGCCTTAAGGACTACAGCGACCAAGTCTCTACGAGTCCTGCTCCATATACTGCCGATTGATATTGTGGCGAGAGAAGTTTGCCGGCAAACCAAACCGGCAATAAGATTAAACTGCCTATCAATGTGGAGGTACAAGAACTACGGTTACATGAGGATATCAAAGTGTAGTGCTATGGTAACCGACCGAGTGGACTATATACCAACTGTGTACACCTTCGAGAGAAATTACATCACTATTATTCCCGCCAGAGATGAATGGGTTGGCAGAATACCAGGTAATAGAAACCATCTCATATAGCTCACAGACTACCAGATACCTGCGGTGTCTATCAAGCCGAAATGATGGCGATATGGGAAGTCGCCAAGTGGCTGAGTCGCAACATAGTAACCAACACTGGCGTTGTCATTTACTCGGACAGCCAGGCTGCCATCAATTCTCTGAAGGCAACATCCCTAAATTCACAAACAGCCCTCGACTGTTGTTACGCCTTTTTCGTTTCTGATGACGATTTGTTGATAATTCCCAATTATTCGATGTTTACAGAATTTCTCCAATATCTATACCGGAGGATAATTGCCACCCTACGCTGGGTATTTCCATGACGTTTGACATGGTGGACGTGATGAGGGTGCAGTATTTTGTTTCAAAAGAACTAATTTGAACTTTCTTAATGCTCTGCTCCTCGACGTTGATTGGGATTGTATATACTGTTGGAATAATTTGACTAACATTGACACAGCTATTGAGCAATTTTATAACGTATTGAATAATTGTTTGCAACAATCTGTTCCGAAGATTCGTGTTAAAAATTCTAATAGGCCACCATGGTATTATCCTGCTTTGACTGCTATTAAAAACTTGAAGAGCAGACTATTTAAAAAATTTTAAAAATCGGGTTCGGAGACCGATTATGCAAAGTATGTTATTGCCAGATCTCAATTTAATATTGAATCTGGTAGATGTTATGGAATCTATTTAGAGAAGTTAGCCCTCAATTTTAAGTCGAATCCTAAATCTTTCTATGATTTTGTAGATATGAAACGTAGATCTAACCCAAGACCTTCTATGGTTAGAATAGATAGTGGGGAATTCTGTGATGGCCAATAAATCGCTAATGCTTTTGCAAAATTTTTTACATCAAGCTATTCCCATGAACAGAGACAAGTGGACGTCTCCTAACCTTACAATATTCCTTCATTGAATCAGCTGAGCATACCTTATTTTGATTTCCCATTTGTATTTTCGAGTTTGGTCAAGCTTAAATCTTGTTGGTCCGGATGGAGTACCTAGTATAGTCCTCAAATATTGTGCTCAAAGTCTTGCTGTTCCGCTTATATTGCTATTTAATATTTCGTTAAAATATGGCTATTTCCCATCCATTTGGATAACATCTTACTTAATAAACCTCTGCAATGAATGTCTTGAATGGCCTTTCAAGACAATCAGTTGTTTATCAAATACTTACTGCCACATACTCTATTTTGACAAAACAAATGAATGAGTGAAGAGAACAGTAACCGCCAAACAGGTTTCAAAACAAATAATTAACAAGACAATGGAGAAGTACACTCATTCAAGTACTGTACACAAAAACTGAAATACTCGATTTCAGTGTACACTGCACTACTGTACTCATTGTCATTGCAAAGAGAGACGCAACAACAAAGAGCGACGGACCACGTTAGAAATTTATTGATTTTGAGGGGTAAATAGTAAATACACTAGTGTACATACTGAAGAAATAGAAAACAGCACTGTACTCGCTTCATTATACTCATCGTTTGACGAATTGAAACGAGTATAAAGAATACAACAACCGAACGAGCAGAGTACACGACTAGATTGTAAACATCAAACAGTGTGAAGTGTTTGTTGTTTTTTTTCGATCATCAGGTTTGATAATTCTTATAACTATTTTTACTAAAAGAAATAACATTACATTTATTTAAATAGATTAAATAGCTCATTTTTGAATGTATTGGCATTGCTTATGCATTGTATGTTGTGCGGGAGGTTGTTCCAGAGACGTATACAGGGTATAAAGAAGTTTCTTTCAGATACTACAGAATCATATCTCGGTAGAATTAGTTTCATTCCTCTATTTGAACGAGCAAATGTTATGCGAATAAACAGGTATTCAGGCTCCTTTGTATATATGATCTTGTGTAGAAGAATCAAACATTTGACACTTAACAGATTATTAAAGGATATATTAAAAATTTTATTCGAGAATTCTGATATATTTTCAGACCGTTTTTTGTTAAAAATGTATCTGGCTATATCATTATAGGCTACATTTAATTTTCCTTATCTTCAGCAGAACAGTTTGCAAAGACTTCGCATCCGTACAGAAGAGTAGGTATCAAATAAGATTTTGCTAACAGCATTTTTATCTGGAACGGTGTAGAATGTCGGACTGCCCATAGATTTCTTAACATAATATGAACCTTACCGACAGAGCAGTTTATATGGTTTGTCCAAGTAAGTGCAGAATTAAACATTAGATCTAAATTACATGCAGTAACCACACTGTCTATAATAGCGTTTCCAATTTTCACAGTATGGGGCTCAATGATGGCTGTTGCTCTTTTTTGTATTGTTATTAATTTTGTTTTAGAGGGATTAAGACATAATCCATTTATTTGGGCCCAGTTATATATCAGATTCAGGTCTCTGTTAATATTCCATACGCAGTATTCAAAGTCATTTCGTTTGATACACGTGTAAAGCTGCACATCATCTGCATACATTTGAACTTGGCAAGTTACAGGTACATGAGGCAGATCATTTATATATATGGAAAACAGTAAGGGTCCAAGGATTGATCCTTGTGGAACGCCCTTTGATACTTCTAATATATCGGATCTTTTTTATTAGCTACAACTAACTGTACGCGTACAGAGAGATATGATGAAATTAAATTGCAGGCAGTATTTGAAAAGTGGAATAATTTTTGCAGTTTTAGTTCCAAAATTCGGCGATTTACAGTATCGAATGCTTTGCTGTGATCCAGAAGAATTAGGAAGGAGACACTTTTGTCCTCCAGATGCTGACGAATACTTTCAACGACATCGATCAGAACTGTTGTGCAGCTTCGTTTCCTCCGAAAACCAGATTGTCTGTCCGATAATAGCTTATGCAGGTACAGATAGTCGCTAATTTGGTCGACCATTATGCGTTCCAGTGCTTTCGATATGTACGACAGAATGGCAATGGGACGATACTCTTTGTTTTGTTTGGGCACAGGGATAACTTTTGCTAGTTTCCATTCTCTAGGAAAAACTGACTTTGTCAGTATGTTATTGAACAAGTACGTCAGATATGGCAACAATTTCTGTATTATCATTTTGAGAAATCTAGGACATATTTCATCAGTTCCAGCAGCATTTGATTTTATGGTAAGAAAGCTATGAAGAACTTCTGCTTCATTTACTCCGCGGAATGAAAACCCATTTTCTACAGGGACAGTACACAGATTTTCATAGACATGTACAGAGGGTTGTATGGTAGTAAATTGGACGAAGATCTCATTTAATTTGTCTATATCAGATTTGGTGAGTTTAGATTTTTTGTTTTTATCACCAATACCTATTTTGCGAATCTCTTTCCACCTCATTCTACTGTCAACAGCATTCTTAAACTTTTCACGATAGTGGGAAAATTTTGCAGCATTAATTGCATTTGTAACAGTTCTTCTAGCAGATCTAAAACACTCATGAAGCTCTGGAGTTTTGAATCGCTTCCAACGCTTGTACGCAAGATTTCGTTCATCAATTAGACATTTAATATGAGTCTTAAACCAAGGGGGCTGTTTGCTTCTAATGACGATTGTTTTTTCTGGGACACAGTTGTTGAATAAGTAGTTTATTCGATTTTGGATAAATTGTAGTTGATCATCTACTGATTCTAACCAATATAATTGCTCCCATGATGTTTCTTCAAGTAATTGATTTAACAACATAAAATTTGTATTCTTGAAATCACGATATATTATACTCTGTTCACCTGAATCTATGCTGGAATCGTATGTTATGTAAATGAGATCATGATTAGAGAACCCTGAGGCAGAAAGCTGATCATACAGTAAGATTTTTGATTTGCGACTCACAAAGAAAATGTCAAGCAAGCTTGAAGAGGTATTGGTAAAGTGTGTAGGAACAGTGATGTTCGATGGGAATAGACCAATGGTTTCCATTTCGATTGAAAGACTACAATCCTTTAAAAGGTTGCAATTAAAATCACCAGCTATGATAATATCTGTGAATTCGAAGGAGAGTATTCTGATGTTATTTATAAGGGAATCAAAGTTAGTGTTGTTGTTTGGTCTATAGACACACCCAAGTAAGATTGGATTTCTATTTGTTTTTATTTCAACGATAATGTATTCGATAGGATTCCCTATGTCAGACTTGGCTTTTATTGTAAAAGGTATGCCTGTTTTTAGATAAATAACAACGCCCCCGCCGTGAGAGTGCCGATCAGCTCGAAGAATATTATATCCCGGAATAGAGTAAATATTGTCACTAATGTTAGGTATGAACCATGACTCAGATACACAAACTATGTCAACTCCAGCATTTATAAAGGTGTAACGAAGTTCATCCATTTTATTGTTTAAGCTTTGGGCGTTAATGTGTGCAATTTTTAAGCCCATCGCTTGGTTAACGAGGATTTTCAACATGGTATGCAGATTGTCTCTGGAACTGCGATCATTTTCATTTATCATGATTAGTTAATGTACGCATAAGCAAATTTGAGTTAAGCAGCTTTGTGATATGAGCTTTACAAGACTTGCAGGGTGTAAATGAATTTGAGATAACATAAAGAGAAAACAATTTTGTGTATGTTAAGAATACAAATAGCAGGCTAGGTAGTGTTACAGATAGGAAATTGGTATACGAGTAAATATATGTTGTCCTCACATGAACTGAGTATTTACTCGCCAGGATCCCGAAAATGCTGAGTGAGCTGGCTGATGTCTTAATTTGATTTGGAGAATCAGATTTGGTACACTTTACGTAAACTAGACCACGGCTAGTGAAAACAGATTCCAAATGTTGTTGCTTCTTTAACTTCAACGCATTTTTCAGGATTTAACCCCCCTGTTCTGTATTCCGAATGTGGCTTGAATCGGAATTTTACGCTCGGAATCGAGTTTCTAAATGTGTTACTTCGGACCCAAATATGTTTCCAATGTATCAAATGTGTTCGAATGGGAAAATAAAGGCAATCTGCGTTTACGCAGAATACTCAAAAGTCCTCAAACAGAAATTATGGACATTTTTATGAATTAGAAATTCGGATTCAATCCGCTCTCGGAATACAGAACATGGGCGTTATAGTTATGATTTGTGAGGTTTTCATTTATGTAAAATGGTTTATCGGAGTCAAACCCAGCATGTTTCAGTGTTAGGTCAGATTTATTTGATTTACGGAACATTGCAACATTTTTTAGGACACAATTTTTGTCGTACGGTGAAGTCAGATTTGCCAATATAGTTGGATCATTGGTACCTCCATTTAACCGATTGCTATTAATCCGGTAGATGGATTTAACTGTAGGAGTAGTGATGTTAAGAGTATCGCAAATATTGTCAAATACATATTTGGAATAAATCTTCTCCATTTATTAAAGGCACTCCACTTATACGAAGATCACATGCAACCTGTAAATTATCATATTTACGTTGATTTGCCTTAATATCTAATATATCAGATTTCATTTGTTGAACTTGATCAATATCGTCCTTAAAAGCTTCAATTTTGTCAGCGAGTGTTTCAACTTTGTCAACTCTTTCTGTGAGACACTCTATTTTGTCATGGAGTTTGTGCATGTCTCTTTTAATGTCTCGTATACTGTTGTCTATTACAGTTAAGAGACGCGATTCACTCTCTGTTATAAGAGATTTAATTTGCCCCAACTGTTTTTCAAACCGCTTGTCCATGAGCTGCATTATGCGGATTGGAGAGTCGTAGCCTAAGAGTCGCGGAGTTTTGTTTACATTCCCTTCGCTCGTGGTTATTCCATATCTCATACGTTTTGGCGCCAAGAGCAACTTCTCTCCTGGAGATTTATTAGTATTGGTTGCAGTAGTTGTGATGGGAGCTTCAGCCATAATGAGAGAGAAATAGAGTTGCTTGTTCTTCTTTTTTTGTTTGGTATTATTTATTTTCTTCACTGTTTCACAGCCGCAAATTGTATTTTAATTTTGATTTTTGTCTATCTTCTTTGATATATTAAAATGATAATATAGTATGCAGAGTGGAATGAGTTAGTGAGATTTTTTAGTGATTTAGGGATTTAAAACAATTTAAAATATTTTTTTAAGACCGGCTTAAATTACACGTCTGTTCGTATCAACGTTTCGTTAATATTCCAAAACTTTTTGAGAAAATGGTTACTGATATTCTATCTCATAAAGTATCGTCTATTCTAAGTCCATTCCAACATGGATTTCGTAAAGGTCCTTCAACTGTGACTAATGTAGTGCAATTTTCTTCTCAGGTTATAAACGAGTTTGTTCAGACGTGATTTATACAGATTTTAGTAAAGCTTTCGATAGAGTCAATCACAAACTCGTAATGGTGGCCTTCGGTAGCTTAGTGGTTAGTGCGTTAGATTTGGATCCCGAAGGTGCTGGGTTCAACTCCCAGCCATGGCACCGGAAAAATTTAACATCAACATATCATGTTTTCATCATAATTCGAGTTTCTGCAGCTAAAAATAACTCACCGGTCGCACTACCACTACAACAACATCTGATCACACAAGTCAACAGGGAAGCTAAAAATAGACATAACATCATGACGACTATTAACAGAAATGCAGCGCTTCTAGTGGAGAATAGAAACGGCAACACTCAAATAACATCCATTCCCTGATATTAACAGACGTATGTTAATTTACAACCGGACAACATTGAGTGGATGAAAACAACATAAGGTTCCCGCGATAATCGGATATATGCCGGAACGAAGTCTGTATTAAAAAAAAAAAAAAAAAAAGGATTATCAACTCAGCGTCTCCAAGCTGCTACAACAACAACAACAACAACAACAAACTCGTAATGCATAAGCTGGATCTTATTGGTTTTAGTAACAACTTATTGCGTTGGATATCGTCTTATCATGATAGTCGTATTCAGATTGTGAAATTTGGTACATCCTGTTCTGATCCGATTTTGGTTCCATCTGGGGTTCCCCAAGGTATCCATATTGGTCCATTCTGTTTCTGCTATTCATCAACGATTTACCGGATTCAATTTCTAGTTCTAATTTACTGATATATGCAGTTGATGTTAAGATATTTTATTCTTATAAAACATCTGAAGATGCAACGCTCCTTCAAAATGAGTTGGTTAGTTTTGGAAAATGTAAACATATGTGTTTCTCTAGGTCGAGGGCGATTCCAACTAGGTTTAGTCTTCATGGTTCTAATTTAGATACTGTTGATTCCGTTATGGATCTTGGTATATTGATGGATCCTAAACTCAATTTCAATAATCACATAATTACAATAGTGAATAAAGCTCATGGCGTGCTCGTTTTAATTAAGCGATGGGCGAAAGAATTCGTAGATCCATATGTAACTAGGCAGTTATATACGTCACTAGTTAGACCTATTCTAGAATATGGGTCCGTAGTGTGGGACCCCCAGTACGGGACTTACGTTGATAAGATTGAATCGGTTCAAAAACAATTTTTATTATTCGCTTTAAGACATCTTCATTGGAATAGTGATTTTAGTTTTCCACCCAATACTAGCAGGTTGAGTTTGATAAGACTGCCTACTCTCAAGAGTAGACGTATTATGCTGAACACCACCATGGT
Organism: Eudasyphora cyanicolor; assembly: GCA_963930755.1. NCBI lineage: Eukaryota > Metazoa > Arthropoda > Insecta > Diptera > Muscidae > Eudasyphora > Eudasyphora cyanicolor. The sequence goes on along the minus strand of OZ005737.1, from coordinate 95,510,183 downwards.
GCTGAAAGTTATAAATGGTGATGTGCCCTCTAATTTTATTCTGTCTAGGATTGGATTCAATGTACCATATAGACCTTCCAGATATTACCAATTATTACATATTGATTTTCCACGTACTTCGCCAGAGCCCATTCATAGAATGTGCATGGATTTTAACACTTTATATGATGTTATTGACATTGATGTAGAAATTGATGCAGTTAGATCTATAATAATCTCTTTTTTTAATGTGTAAGTAGACTAATTTTATTTGTTTAGAGGTTCACTACATGTCTATATTTAGAAAACATTTGAATTTTTGCATGTGCCGGCTGTTGACATTTTTCTGTAGCTGGTATTTCTACCCTCTACTATAAACCCGCCGTGGTCCGGATCATGGTGTGTACGCAATCCCTACGTCATGGGGATTTGGCCCCCTCGGTCGGAAGGGGCGGGTAAGAGTGGATGCGTTGGGACCGTTCGAAGAAAAAAAAAATCCAGTAATATAAATCAGTAGGAGATCAAGCTTATGGTTCATATTTGAGAAATCCAAATACTGAAAATTGGAAACATTGTTGTAGAATTGGAAACTCTGTAAAAATCCAGATAGATGAAATTTATGAATTATAGCTACGACATTTCTTAATAATATGACCCCTAATGTTAATAACACTTTTGATTTTAATGGTTTTGTAGAGAATAATATATTTTTATTTCATACGGTTAAAAGAAATGAAATAATTATTGCTGTAACCTCAATAATATCTAATTATGCTGTCTATGATAGGATACCGAAAAACACTATTTTTACTGTCTCCAAATTTCCTTATACCCCGAAATTGGGGCGTATTGTTCCTATCTCTAAAAATGACGGTCATTTCATGATAAGACCTATCAGTATACAACCAGCTGTGAATGATAATTGAAAATTTAATGAAAATACAGATCTTGGAGCATTGTGATAGATTCTCATTTCTAAATCCTAATCAGTTTGCATTATTGGGAATCAATTGATTGAGACTGTTGAATCCTTCAAATGTCTTGGCGTGATTCTTGAATCCAACCTAATCTTTGATGACCATATAAATTCTATTACTAGCAAAGTTTGCTTTATTTTAAGGAGGTTGTATGCACTTAAACCGTATACTCCAAAGCACGTAAGATATCGATTATCTCACGCTCTACTTATGCCTCAATTGAATTACGGGCTTGAAGTTTTTTCTGGAACTTGGTCCTACAATTTGGATAGAATTGAGGGTATTGTTAGAAAGATTTTACTACTCTTATGACTTAAGAATAAATAATCACGATCGTGTTACTGAACTTGTACCAGAATTCTTGGGTTGTACTTTTCATGACTATGTTAACCTTCGCATAGTTCTCCAATTTTATAGAGTAATGAAACTCAGCTCAAGTCGTAATGTACAGATAAACATTCCCATTATACACTCTTCCGTATACGATTAATCATTTTTAATAAGAGTTAGTTAGTTCAGTGGCATTTTACCATAATTTATATTTGTTAAATACAATTTTTGGTTATATTGATATAGGATCATACCAGCCATAACAAATAACAATTTTTTCTATTATGAAGAATTTTTAATTTAATAATGTAAATCATAAAATTATTAATAATGTATATTACTGTACATATATATAAATCCTACAACACATGTATAATTGGCCATTTAGGCTTTCTTTGTATTGATGTTGAAATAAAAATTGAAATTGAAATAATCTTTAAATCTTTTTATCTTTTGTCTTTGGTTGGCCATCGACCCTATCTAGTGTAGACCACAAAACATTAGCTCATTGGTCGGGTTTATGTAAATAACACTATGCAACAAATGAAAACTTTTTGAAAGAGACACGGACTTGGACGTAATGTTTCGATTCTACTACCAAAGGGTAGTATAACCTTATACTCGATTTCGCAAAATTGGTGACCAATTGTTTTTATGGGCCTCCAAAATTTCTTAAAATCAGTAAGCCCCTCGAAAAAGTTGTCATCAGCTTTTGTCCAACAACTAATTCAGACTTGGCGATAACGCTTAACTATATATGGAAATAATGTAGCTAAGAATATGCTGAACACACAAAATGTACAAAAATGTTGACCATAAAATTTTACTAATATGTGTCAGAACACACTGGCTGTACCATTTTTACAAACGAACCTAAAAATGCGTTTTCAGTGTAAAATGTAGAAAAAATTCAACATTTGTTTGCACAAACGAAATCACCATAAAATAAAAATTTTTTGTCCGTCACTGTATATGTACAGTGTGGGAAATTTAAAATTTTATATTTGAATCGGCTATAAAAAAGTACAGAAATTGTTTCAAATTTCTGGCTTTATTTGAATGGTTGAACCTTGACATTTAGGGCCTGTTTCCGTAACTTATTTTCGTTCGTCTACGGCGAACGATCGAAATTCTCTCAGCTATTACTTGAATTCCATAAAAAGCAGGTTAGAAATATTTTAGGAACAAGCATTTTACATGATTTCCTACAGACACAACGAATTATAAACTTCTGCGATTTATAGATTTCTCGGAATAATTGAGTGATTTTTGATCGTTCGCAGTAGACGATCGAAAAAAAGTTACAGAAACAGGCCCTTAAAATGGCATTCATATGACTACCACGACTGGTTCGGCAATTAAGAATATTAGGGATGGACTCAGGTACGGGTGGGCCATTTAAAATTTGAATCGGCTGTAAAACAGTACTGGTAATTATTTTTAAATTTCTGTTTTTACCAGCTGACCCCAGCAGACGTTATCATGTCCTTTCTTTTCGGCATGTATTGGTTTGTTTTTCATTCAAAAATGCATATAATCCGAGTTTCAGAAAAAAATCAGTCAAAAAATTATTTTGGACATAAGTCCACTACAGCGCCATCTACTTGTAACAATCTATTATCAAGACAAACCACACATACATTTTAAATTTTATTTAAATCGCTCTGGAAATAAATTATTATGAAACACAGATGACCCCGAACTGAACCTAATGTGGAATTTTAAGACCTTCGCTCTTATACCCAGCCAGAAAAATACCATCCTCAAGCGTAGTAAGTGCCATAATGGCCTTGTTAGTAAATGCCATAATGGCCTTGTTAGTAAGTGCCATAATGGCCTTGTTAGTAAGTGCCATAATGGCCTTGTTAGTAAGTGCCATAATGGCCTTGTTAGTAAGTGCCATAATGGCCTTGTTAGTAAGTGCCATAATGGCCTTGTTAGTAAGTGCCATAATGGCCTTGTTAGTAAGTGCCATAATGGCCTTGTTAGTAAGTGCCATAATGGCCTTGTTAGTAAGTGCCATAATGGCCTTGTTAGTAAGTGCCATAATGGCCTTGTTAGTGAGTGCCATAATGGCCAATTTTTGTCTCTGGATGCTTTGCGTAACATTTATCCTTAATGGCTCCCCACTGAAAATAATCCAAAGGGCTCAAATCACAAGTCAAAGTAATCGGTAGTTCAAATTTAAAATTTTTAATGGCCCACACTTTATAAAAAATATGTGTTTTGCTTTTACTGCGATTTTCTGCTGTGGAATAAAATGGATCGAAAAATTTGCAGCAAATATTGCGTAAAAATTGGAATTAAGTATTCAAAAGCACTTGAAATGTTGAGAGTGGCATATTGGGAATGTACTCTGAGTCAGAAAAATGTTTACAAGTGGTACAAGCTTTCAAATCGATGAAAATGTTGAGAAAGTGAAGAAAATTGTTATGAAGAATCGTCGAATCACTATTAGAGAAGTTGCAGAGGATGTCGGCATATCGGTTGGCTCATGCCATACAATTTTTTCGGAAATTTGGGGCATGAAGCGTGTTGCGGCGAAGTTTGTTTTAAAATTGTAAATTATGAAAAAAAAGCAATCGCAAGTTCGTAATTTTTTGACCGAAAAGAATGCCGTAGTCGTGCCTCATCCACCAGATTTGTCCCTCTGCTACTTTTTCCTGTTCCCAAAATTGAAGAGACCCATGAAAGGACGGCGTTTTGCGACGATTGAGGAGATTAAAACCGAATCAATACGTCTAACTGTTATGTCTCTAACAAACAAACTCAACTTAGAACATATCGCTCATTTAGAAAAAGAAAAGAAAATGCATTTTGAGTTAAGACGTTTCACTTAAGTGTGATTTAAATGATCTATACAAAAACAACTAAAGGGTGTCCCAAGAAGAACGCAATTTTTAAATCTCGCAACATTCGAAGTGTCATTGTTTGACATTTGAATAATTGTTATTGTTTGTTAGTAGAAGGTATGAGGTTAGTAAAAATGGAGAAGGACAGCGAAGGGAGTTCGTTAATTGGGTATTGGAGAGACAACATGAAAATGCTGATTTTGCCGATAAAATCATCTTCAGTGACGAGGCCCATTTTCATCTTGATGGCTTCGTCAATAGGCAGAATTGTCGCATTTGGGGTGCGGAAAATCCTCGAGTGATTCACGAGAAGCAAATGCATCCTCAACGTGTCACTGTGTGGTGTGGTTTTTGGGCTGGAGGAATCATTGGACCTTTGAGGCAGGTCAAGCGCAAACAGTCAATGGTGTTCGGTATCGTGAAATGATAACCAGTTTTTTCTTGCTTAGAATTGATGAAATGAATGTTTAGGGCATGTGGTTCCAACAAGACGGCGCCACATGTCATACAGCCAGAGAAACAATTCAATTGCTGCATCAGTAATTAAAAAATTGCGCTCTTCTTGGGACACCCTTTATTTGGCAGAATGGGATGGCATATCTTCTGAAGTGCGCCAAATATTATTGCTTTTCTCAGGAATCAGCCCAATCATGGATCAGCTTGTAGATATTGAAATTTAGGACAATTTAGTATGATCACCTCAAAAAAAATTATTTGGAGTTCTAATGTTCTTTTTCTAAATGAAGACTTTTTCGCACGGAATAACCACAGCTAAACCTCGCTGAATGATCAGAGTAGCATACCTGAAACAGCTATACGGGGAGCTTAGCTGTCAAGTAATTGTATTTGCTTCACCGTTTTTATAAAACTTTGCATTCTATAATATACAATAGAGGCAAACCAGGAGAATATCCTAGTGACAAATCAATAACGATTTAAAGACCGAAATAAAAACAAACGAAAATACAATTAAAAAGCTCTAATCAAATTCACGTAGCACGAGAAATTTCAAAATTCACGTTTTCTATTGGACAGACCTCGTATAGTTATACACCCAATATAAATATACACCTTCATAAACACATCAGGATTTCATCATGGAAAGACTTACGCCTGAACAACGTTTACAAATTATTCAGTTTTATTATCAAAATAATCGTTCGCCAATTGCGCTGTCCATTTTTTTTAAATCCAAAAAAAACTTTCCTGTCGACCCACGACCTTGACACCCATGAGCAATATTTTAGCTCTCGTTAAGAGCTATCTTTTTGCCATTGACCGATTCCCGATCCGACGTACCGGAATCATCGGTCATTATTTCTTCAAAAATGATGCCGGTGAGAACGTTGTTGTTGTTGTTGTAGCAGCTTGGAGACACTGAGTTGATAATCCTTAAGTCTATTTCTATTACAGACTTCGTTCCGGCATATATCCGATTATCGTGGGAACCTTATGTTGTTTTCATCCACTCAATGTTGTCCGGTTGTAAATTAACATTCGTCTGTTAATATCAGAGAAAGGATGTTATTTGAGTGTTGCTGTTTCTATTCTCCACTAGAAGCGCTGCATATCTGTTAATAGTCGTCATGGTGTTATGTCTATTTTTAGCTTACCTGTTGACTTGTGTGATCAGATGTTGTAGTGGTAGTGCGCCCGGTGAGTTATTTTTAGCTGCAGAAACTCGAATTATTATGAAAACATGAAATGTTGATGTTAAATTTTTCCGGTGCCATGGCTGGGAGTTGAACCCAGCACCTTCGGGATCCAAGTCTAACGCACTAACCACTAAGCTACCGAAGGCCACGCCGGTGAGAACGTAACCGTCAATGGCGACCGTTGTCGTGCCGCGATAACCGACTATTTGATGCCTAAAATTGAATCCCGTGATCTCGGCGACATTTAGTTTCAACAAGACGGCGCCACTTCACACACATCGCATCAATCAATGGATGGATTTATTGAGAGAACACATCGGTGAGCAGATAATAATCGTGATATCACTCCGTTAGACTTTTTCCTGTGGGGATAAGTCTAAAGTTTATGCGGACAAACCCGCTTCGATTCAGGCCTTGGAGCAAAACATCACGCGTGTCATTCGCCAGTTACCAGTCGAAATACCCGAAAATTGGACTCAACGGATAGACCGTCTGAGACGTAGCCGCGGTCAACATTACATAATCTTCAAAAAATAAATGCCAAAGAATGTTCTTTCAAATGATAATAAACATCCCCGTTCAATTTGAATTTTTTATGGTTTTTCTTTAAAAAAGTAGGGAACCTCGAAATGGACCACCCTATAGTTTGCTAAAATAACAGACAAGATTGCAACAAATTTGTTTGCCATTGTTACTAACAATTTTCTTTGAGTGTAAAGTTTTTTTGTGTCTGGACATAAAACCCATAGCAAAAGTTTAGGTTAAGTGAGACTTGGTTTCGAACATATCACCATTTTCGATGTTGGGATTGTAATAATTCTCGTAATGAACAAAATCTCCAATGGAGCTATGATCATTTTCTATAATCGAAATAATCTTTCGTTGAGGATCCGCAGCTCATTTTCTCCAAATTAATCCAATTCGCTATGATTTGAAACCATAATTGAAATCCTTCCCTGTCAGGCAGCTTTTTGCTGGTAATTATTAAAAATTATAATTACCTCGTTCATGCGATTTAACGCCATTGGAATTCTTTTTATGGGGCCACATCAAGTCATTGGCCTATGCCAACAACTTTAGACTAGCTCAGAAACTACATCCAACGCGAACTTGCCAACGTTCCGGTCGAAATGTGTGCAAGAGTGGTGGAAAATTGGGTCCAAATAATTGATCGCTGTAGACGGGCTCGTGGTGCTCATATAACACAAATCCAATTTCATTCTTAAAATGTAACATTTGCACTACACCTGGAATAAATTTGAACTCTATATTTTAAATATTCTGTGTTTTATTAGTATACTAGCTGGACCCGGTCCACTTCGTTGCCCCAGACTTCAGATTTCCGATACCGTAAATTTTTGAACAGTAGGACAGTAGGAATCTCTTTAATCTATTCGTAGGTCAGTAGGAATCACTTAAAAAATTGGCTTATATGGGCGGACCCACGCCCCCTCAATCAAGAACTTATAAAGCCTATGTCACCCTCCAGGCTTATCTGAACATTCCCTGAAAATTTCATCAAACCCGATCCAACCGTTTTGGAGTCCATACGTAGCACACACACACATCCATTTATATATATATAGCTGGATCCGGTCCACTTCTTGCCCCAGATTTAGATTTCCGATCCCTTCCATTTTTTTAACCAATCACGTAGACTAACAACAGATACATATAAACAGAATTACAGTACTATCACTACTAAATTGCCACGACCTTTCGTCTAATCCCGCTCATTTTTAGACCAATCAAGTTGTCTTCCACCAGACACATATACACAAAATTACTGCACTCTCGCAAACAGATTGTGCAAGATACCTCAATTTCAAAGGCTTGCTTATATGGGCGAGACCACGCCCATTGATCCGATTCATCCCATTTTTTGACCAATCACGAAGACTGGCAGTAGATACATATACACAAAATTACAGCACTCTCTCTAACAAATTGTGCAAGATATCTCAATTTCAAAATTTAGCTTATATGGGCGGGGCCACGCCCATTAGTCCGATCCCGCCCATTTTTGGACCAATCACGTAGACTACCACCAAACACATATGCACAAAATTACAACACTCTCTAACAAATTGTGCAAGATATCTCAATTTAAAAATCTGACTTATATGGGCGGGGCCACGCCCTTTTGTCCGATCCCGGCTATTTTTGGAACAATCACGTAGACTACCACCAGATATATATGATATATATTTTCAAGATATCTCAATTTTAAAATTTGACTTATATGGGCGGGGCCACGCCCATTGGTCCGATCCCGCCCATTTTTTAACCAATCACGTAGATTACCACCAGATACATATACACAGAATTACAGCACTCTCGCTAAAAATCTGTGCAAGACATCAGTTTCAAAATTTGGCTTATATGGGCGGGGCCACGCCCATTCTTCCGATTCCGCCCATTTTTGGACCATTAACGTAGACTACCACCAGATACATATGCACAAAATTACAGCACTCTCGCTAACAAATTGTGCAAGATAAGTCAATTTCAAAATTTGACTTATATGGGCGGTGCCACGCCCATTGGCCCGATTCCGCCCATTTTTGGACCAGTCACGTAGACTGCCACCAGATACATATACACGGAATTCCAGCACTCTCGCTAGCAAATTGTGCAAGACATATCATTTTTTAAATTTGGCTTATATGGGCGTTGCCACGCCCTTTGGTCCGATCCCGCCCGTTTTTGGACCAACCACGTAGACAGCCACCAGATACATATGTACAAAATTACAGCACTCTTGCTAACAAATTATGCAAGATATCCAATTTTAAAATTTGTCTTATGTGGGCGGGGCCACGCCCACTTGATATATCGGGCGATAAAATGATATCGGGCGATCGGATGATAATATTCAAGTACCCTATTTTCACCACGCCCCACACATGTACATTCTGTGAAAATTTCAAGAAAATCGGTCTAGCCGTTTAGACGTCTATACGGAACCAACAAACAAACACACATTCTTCTTTATAAATAGATAAAACTGTTATCTCCTTAATGGGAAACCATTTATTATCACCATAACAACAACAATGTATACCAAATGATCCCCCGTCATAGGCCTTTCATCCCACCTAAAAGTATTCTCTCATATAGGATTGCGAAATCCCGATTTTAATAAGTCTCAGATTTTACAGTATTTTTATGATACGAACCTCTTTAGTTTTCCCATGATCCTTAACCGACTTTAACTTAGACTTTGCTATATTGAGATTTACTTTCAACTGTCCATTATCATTCTTGTAGGTTTTGCATGATATAACGAGTGGTTCCTTAGGCAATGGAGGTGGAGGCGGGGGACCACATGGATCTTCCCACTTCTCGTTATCCGATGACTTCGAATCATCCATTGCAACAAGTACGTCAATTCCATAATCCAATTTTTCATATAAATTATCAGTATTAACGGGGTGTTTTGAGCTCATTTTATGTTGAACAGGAGTTGGTGGCGGTGGAGGTGGTGGCGTAAAAGTAACTTCTTTCCCCTCAGAATGTTTGGAAACTAATTTGGAAGCCTCCCCTATGATGTTTTGCTGATCCGACGGCGGATCTCCAAATTTAATGGCGCCAGCGCCATTTTCTTGGTTTCGATTTTGATCGATCGGAGTTGTAGTGATGCTTTCCATTTCGCAAGGTGATGACATGGCTTTATTTCTATATGTCCACCTGCCCAGAGTTAACAAGTACAATACTAACAATAATTAAAGGGTTTTATTAAAAATTACTCACAAGTTTACTACGACGTATGTATCCAATAAATTTTAATGGTTTTTCACTGTATTTAGTACACAAAAATTATCTTGACTTTACACAATGTTAATTAAAACGTACTTAATTGATTGTAACAAATCCTTAGCTCATAAATAAATAGAAAACGAATTAAAAGGCGTTTTAAAGAGATATTTATAAAAAATTCTGTATTTAACAAAATCTTCAAAGTGAGGATCGCAAATAAGTGTGTTTAAACTTTATTGAAACTTCGCTTCGTGTATCAAGTAGGAGCCATAAAAATGTTCCGTTATTTAACGCTATTTGTTATTGTTTATCTCGCTGGAATTGCTCTATAGGAATTTGAATTTGCAATCCTTTTCCAGGCTTCCAGGCTAATTACTCGTACATGGTTGTATTATTGCGTACTACAAGGATGGTTCACATTAATAGATTTTTATCCAACCCATCTTAGTTCATATTCAACACGCTGAAGGTTCAGCCGATTATCGGCGTCGGAAAGTCGGAATATAAGCGTGGTACTATGTTCACTTTTCGCGTTGAAATCGCATGGTTGTATTATTGCGTACTACAAGGATGGTTCACATTAATAGATTTTTATCCAACCCATCTTAGTTCATATTCAACACACTGAAGGTTCAGCCGATTATCGGCGTCGGAAAGTCGGAATATAAGCGTGGTACTATGTTCACTTTTCGCGTTGAAATCGCATATAAAAACAAAGTCTCGAAAAAAAAGTGCGTTGAAATCGCATATAAAAACAAAGTCTCGAAAAAAAGGTGCGAAATTTTTTCGTTTGTGGTACTATGTTTATTTCAACGTGAAAAATTAACATTTTGTGCCGCTACAAATTTAACGCCGTTAAAAATGAGCGCCGCATCAAATTGAATGCCGCAACCTCAAAGCTCGCACTACCATTTGCTTATATCTATTTTTGTCCACAAGAAATTTAACTGTTGTAAATATTAGAAATACAATGTGATGTGAAAGGGAAAATAATTCTATTTATGGAATAAACCAGAAGAGCGAAATTCCAATTGGTCCGCAATACAAAAGCAAACAAAATGTTCAAAACATTGGGAGGACATGTAACTAAATGTAATAATGTGGAATTTGTCTTGTAATTAGATATGTACATTTATGTTTGTATGTTTAGAACAATTGTGTGCAAAAGCCTGGAGAAACATTATGGACAGCTAACGCTACCAAAGCAGTAGTAGGACAATGGAATTGGACAGTGCCTGTGATCTCGATTTGGAAATGGTCGTAAAGAACATATATAGTTAGTTCTTGCCACCCATAGAAGTTGGAAAATGATATTCCGTTTATGGATGGAAGTATAATTTATATATGTCAACAACTATAATGTAAATCCTTAAATATAATAATAAAACATCTTTTTCGGTTCATCAAAACATCATTTTATTTATTAATATTCGTACAACAGGAGGACATTATTTTGTTATTTATAACATGGTACTACCCTGGCTTTTGATGCCTCGCAAACATCGCCACCGCAATAACACAAAATTAATAATTTATGTATAACATTAGCACAATGATCTCCAACAATATTTCCTTTCTGACATTTAAATTACCCATTTTCTAATTCGGCATTATTCCAATTAATTGTTTATTGATTAGAATTTATATTTTTGTTGGTTTTCAAGAATATTAGCAAAAAGAAAAAATTCACATACATATACACACATACATACATATAAAAGTGACACTTTGACACACTTCCAAACTGCAATGGTAATTTAGTAAAAAAGCGTTCCATTTTTTCAACTTGAAATAATATATTGCGAAATTTTTTCGTGCCGAAAAAACATAGTACCCATCTTTACTCTGGCTGAATGTTCAGCAGATTATCGGCGTTTTGTAGGAGAGCGAGGCCGTCGACAAGATGGGAGAAATAAAACTCTCCCTGAACGTTTTGAGTTCTTCGAACAAATTCAAAAGAGAGTTTGATGATAAGCTGCTGAAAAAACTTGGCAATGCATAATACAGCGTATAACGCGATTTCATACATTTATTTGTGCTGTGAATCGATGAAATAATAAAAAAGTGGCACGAAATAGAAAAAAGTGTCCCTGAACGTTTTAAGTTTTTCGTGCAAGTTCAAAAAAGAATTTGATGATAAGCTGCTGAGAAAACTTGCCTAGTTTATATTTGGACTTACAAGTATCAATCCTGTAAAAAATGGCTATATTAATACTTTAGTGGCACAACGGTAACGCTGCTTCCTTGTGTTCTTCTGCTCGCTGAACATAAATTAAATACGGTAAATAGATGTATAAGCAAGACAGATGCGGTGGCGGCACTGCGATCCTTGTCAAAGAAAAAGTTCACTCCCAGAGGGTTACTCTAAACCTCGGGAGCTTCGAGAATACTTGCGAGCGTGCGAAAAATTGATGGGTCCTGGCTGACAACTGTCGCCTTATACCACAAGCCTAATGATACTCTATACGCGAATCAACTCGATCCGATACTCGACGCGTTCGGTCAAGACGATATAATAATCGGCGGCGACCTTAACGCGAAAGTTGAGTGGTGACGTCACCAACCTTCAAGGCAAGTCTCTCTATGACTACCTCTTGGAGTGTCCGGAACTTAGGATAGCAAACACCGAGGTGCCTACAATGTACGTAATGTAAAAGAGAAAAAGCAAGCGTCGTATATAGGGTCAGACGCGCCAAAATCTCCTTCATATAACAATATGGCGGAGTTGCAAAAATTGTTTTTTGGCACCATCTATACACGCTTCTTTTATCAATTCTGGGGTACTCACGTTGATCCTTTAATAAGTGTCTTATATGGGTACCTTCGGTATCGATGTTGCTGCCGTGGGTCGCTGGTTCTTCCTTTTAGGAAGAGGGTCTAGGGTCTTTTGACTTTGGCGGGGTCCTTTTTCGTGTCGTGCTGGGTCTTGCTGTTCTTGTGTCGAGTCTTTTTGTTTCACCTATTTTTCACTTCAATGTCACTTTTTACTGTTTTGTTTGAATTTTGTTGTTGTTGCAAATTATATTTTTTGTTTTTTTCCCGTACCGCACCGAAATTTTGTTAAAATTATTTAAAATTTACCGCCAAAATAAAAAGTAAGTTTAAACACAACTTCGGTATCGATGTTGCTGGCGTGGGTCGCTGGCTCTTCCTTTTAGGAAGAGGGTCTAGGGTCTTTTGACTTTGGCGGGGTCCTTTTTCGGTGTCGTGCTGGGTCTTGCTGTTCTTGTGTCGAGTCTTTTTGTTTCACCTTTTTTTCACTTCAATGTCACTTTTTACTGTTTTGTTTGAATTTTGTTGTTGTTGCAAATTATATTTTTTGGTTTTTTCCCGTACCGCACCGAAATTTTGTTAAAATTATTTAAAATTTACCGCCAAAATAAAAAGTAAGTTTAAACACAACTTTGAAATTGAAACAACACCTCCACTTTTTGTTTTTTAGTTATTTAAAAAAACACACCTTTGATCCGGTTCGCAGGGCCAAAATGTTTACTTACGCACTTTGGGTTTTGCCTTTCAGAGTAGAAAACGTAATTTTTTATGTTCAAATTTTTATGTTTTGTTTTTAGCAAAAATAAGGGTATGATAAAGGTAAGTATGTACACGTCAATTCAATGGTAAGTAGCAATTTGTAGGTAAGTAAGTGGTAAGTGGTGTTTCAATTTGTATGTCTTAAACTTAAGTTTTATTTTATTTTACAATTCAATGAATTTTTTTGTTTTCTCAGTATCTTTTGGTTTTGTTTGTTAATTTATGTACAGAGTTTATTTAGATAAAATTAAATGTTTGTTATTTTGTACAATTATATTTAATTCAATGTTCTATGTTCAATTTTAACTTAATGTTTTATAGTTTTATGGGTCTTCACTTTAATGTTTGAGTCGGGTATGCGTTTCTGTAATTGCAGATAAATATACAAATAAAGACTTTACACTTTATACTTTAAACTTATTCACTTTTTATTCACGGGAGAGAGGCGCACGGTTTTAATAGTTGTGACTGATATTTGCTGTCTGCCGGTCAGAGCCAGGCTTGCCAGTTTTTTTTAGTGCCGAATCCCCAAATTTTTATTTTTTATCCCCTAAATCCCCAAAAAAAGATTTCTCATCCCCAAAAAAATCCCCAGATACTATTTTAACTCATGTGAATGAAGTATTTTAAAATTCAATGTATTTTGTACTAAAATTCATTTTGTTTGTAGAAAACGTACGTTTTAAATATTCATTATATCAAATATATCTGATTCAAAGTCTTCCATCTCATCTACATCATCTAATATTTTGTACATCTTTCTGGTATTAGGTTAAGCCATGGACATGGGATGTTCTGGTATTAAAAGTTTTATATTTTCTACCAATGGACTAAATAATTGGCAAAAAGGTTCATACTAGCGATGCCAGTTCTTAAAAATTGAGTTGGACCATCATAATCCTGATACAAGTAAACTTTAGTAGAAAATGAGCTTAAATTGTTCGTAATGTCGTCTCCGAAGAATTCTTTCCATTTTATAAAGCACATTTTGTTTCCATTGAGATTTATAAATATCTATAGAAATACATTGCAATTACTACAGGTAGTCTATTTAAGTCGTACTCTAATACACTGCGAGAGCGTTAGTCAAAGATTCTTTTTGTACGAACTTTTGACACAATTTTTAACAGAAAATACTAATTTTAACATAAATGAAGACATGTAATAATAAGAATTTGCAATCCCCACCAATTCCCCGGATCCCCAAACCAAAAAATATATCCCCATTTACAAAGAAAAATCCCCAAATTGGGGATAAATCCCCTAAACTGGCAGCGCTGGTCAGAGCTCCAAACTTAGTCGAAGCCCTTGACTTTGATGGCGACAAAACAACATAAGCAAAAAAATGAACGAAGAAACGAACGCATTCGCACTGCTATGTGTAGATAAATGCATTGGAATGCGCGTGAGTACATACTCGCACCCACATTCATGTATACAAAGCTGCGCCGCAGTCACCGTTTTACACTGATGTTCAAAAGTTTGGGTCACCTTTGAACATTCTCCCCCCCCGTGATTCAGTGATTACAATTAATACCTGTTTTAAGTTCTGGGTCTAATCTCTCCGACGAGTAGCGCCGACGACAGGTCCTACCAAGACGTAACCCAAGATAGTTTTGAATGCCCTCACATCTCCTTGGCCCGTGGCACGTACCTCGTCTTTTCGCAGGCAAGCGTAGGCGTCCCCGCCAATCTCCAGATCTATGGGGTCTGGTCAAACCGATTCCCCTGCCGGTACCTGGTTGGCAAACCCAATCTGGCTACAGTGGAGGCCGCCATTGTGGAGATCGGTGTGCTTTGGTTCAGCAAGGCTCGAGCCATTTTGAACTCTTCCCCTACAGTCACCAGTTTGACAGTCGCCGTCGGGACAAATACGTTGGTGCGTCGAACCGCCGGCTCCATCGAAGTATCCTTGGAGCCGGTCTTCTAGTTGTGGTGTGGTGTCGTACATCGCATTCACGGCAAGCGGTCAAAGCTGGACAGTCCGGCGCAAGATGACTTCTTCCCAGGCAGTTCCTGCAGTACCCCCTTCTCTCGACGTCCTCGTACCTTTGGTAAGGCGTGAAATGCCGGAAGGTTGGGCATGTCCTGATCGCATGATCAGACTGGCACAGCCCGCAGGAGTACTGTCATGTGGACGGTCGAGGGCGCTGATCCCGATTTCGGTTGAAGCTGTTGGGCCTTCGGTCGGCCGACTGATCATTCTCATTTTGGCGGTGATGGTTGTGTTGACGGTCGGGGGAAGGGTCACGACTTGGTGCTGGAGTGGGTAGTCGTGCAGCCATATCTGGAATAAAAGAGATGTGAGTACCAACTTCTTTTACAAATAAATAGAGTGTTAGTCAATCAGTTTGACAATTTTCGTTATCGGTCTACTAACTACTCCGTGTGCTGTCCGAATATCTACTACCCTAATGTTTTGATCAGTTCCAAGGTAAGTTCTTTCTATACGGCATAATTTCCATTCAGTCGGGGCCAATCTCTCATCTTTAATTACAATTAAATCGTTTTCCTTTACATTGTCTATTTGATACTTTCACTTATATCGACGATGTAGCTCATACAAATACTCAGTTTTCCATCTTTGGAAAAAATATTGAGAAATAATTTTCAATCGTTTCCATCTATTGGCAAAGGTGATGTTTTCGTCTGAAACATCGAGTTCACTTGGGGTCAAAATCGAAGTACCAATCAGAAAATGAGCTGGGGTGAGAGGATTTAAGTCGGTAGGGTCGTCGCTGGCTGGACTTAGGGGTCGAGAATTAAGGCAGGCTTCAATTCTCGCTAAAATGGTTGTAAATTCTTCAAAGGTAAAATTCATTTGGGGTATAAACTTTCGTAGATGGGTTTTGAATGACTTAACTCCCGCCTCCCATAATCCTCCCATATGCGGGGCACCTGGTGGAATAAAACTCCACTCTAAATTTTGGTGAATATTGTTCTGGGTGGCATCTTTTTGAAGATTCTTCATAAACTCTAGCCTATCCTTCTTTATTAATTCTGCTGCTCCTACAAAGTTAGTCCCATTATCTGAGTAGATCTTGGCTGGGATTCCTCGTCGCCCGAGAGGTCACTTGTGGGTTCTAGGTGTATTGCTTTTGTAGAAAAGCAAACGAAGACGCACACATAACCCTTTGTTATTAAACAAGCTCTTCCTGTAAAATTCTTTATGTTCCTGTAAAATTCAATATCTACTCCAGTGTTGGTAAAAGGTCGATTCAGCATAGTTCGCTGGGCGGAAGTGAGGCCATAATTTGCGCTTGAGTCTGGTGTTTATACAAAACACAAGTTCGACAATTATGAATTACCTTCTTGATTAAGGACTTCAATTTAAATATCCAGAATTCAGACCTGATTACGCGAGTCATGAGTTGATTTCCGCCATGCATCGTAATTTTGTGAATAAATTCTACTAACAAAAGGGCTAATCTCGATTCGTATGGGATAAGAATTGGATGGTGCTCGTTATATGTAAGTGCTGGGGACTGAACAATGCGGCCATTTTACTCTGATGATTCCTTTTGAATCAATAAATGGATTAAGGGATAAAAGACTGCTACTAGGTGAGAGTCTTTTCCTTTGGGTTAAAGCTAAATATTCCTCTGCGAAATAATGTTTTTGTGTTAAACGATCTTTGTTATCTTGGATTTCACCATGGGTGATTTCTGCTGAAAAATTCTAAGTCGGGTCCGATTGACGAAGTATTTCTCCAAAAACGAATCGCAAATGCTAAGACTTTATATGCTCTAGAGAGAGATGAGAATCTATTTAAGGGATCTTCAAATATCGTGGTCGAGAAAACTTTAACTGCTTTTGCTTCTAACTCTGAGTCGCTCATAATTTCGTGTCTAGGCCATCGGTCTTTTGGAAACTTCAGCCATTGAGGTCCGGTCCACCACAAATGATGTGACTGCAAATCATTAGGCGAACATCCTCGACTGGCTACATCAGCAGGGTTGCTTTCTGAATCTATATGCTTCCAATTTTCATTTCCCACATTATCTAAAATGTCTGAAATTCTGTTACCTACAAAGGCACTCCATGAACAAGATGGTTTTTTGAGCCGAGCTAGCACGATCGTTGAGTCGGTCCAAAAGTGAGTTGAAATATTTTCAATTTGTAAGTTGGGAACCACCGCTGTGGTTAATTTTGCTAAGAGAACGGCTCCGCATAGTTCTAATCTAGGCAGAGATATTTTTTTGATTGGTGCTACTCGAGTTTTCGCTGATTGTTTGATCTAACCGACTGTTTGATCTAAATTTCTAGGCCCACAATTCCTTTCTTCCGTGGGTGGTGATGTGAACGTAAAGTTATCAGCCGAAATGTTCCATCGGATACCTAGAGTCTTCGTTGAAGTTCCTTCCGAAATGTCCAACCGGTTGACCGGCAAGAGTGAGTCAGGTGGCAGATCGCTAAGTAGATCGTTTAAGTAGGTCGTTTGAACTCCATTTCCTCAATTCAAAACCTGCTGCGTCCATGGCTGCTACTAATTCTTTCATAGACTTAATGGATTCTTCTACAGTGTGACCTCCAGCTAAAACGTCGTCGACATATAACATTTCTTTTATAATTTCCGAACCTAATGGGTATGTTTCTGTAACATCTTCTGCCAATTGAATTAGGGTCCTAAGAGCGATAAATGGTGCGCAATTAATTCCGAAAGTGACTGTTGAAAGTTCAAAGTCCTCAACTGGGTCATTTGCTGATTTTCTAAAAAGAATTCTTTGAAATGGGGCCTGACTTGGGTAGATTTGTATTTGACGATACATTTTGGTAACGTCCGCGTTGAATACATATCTAAAAAACCTCCATTTTAAAATCTGCAATACTAAATCCTGTTGAAGAATTGGCCCTGGGTGTAAAATGTCATTAAGACTTTTCCTATTTGATGTGGGACTTGACGCATTGAAAACTAGAAGTTTAGTAGTAACCCTATCTGGTTTTATAACGGCATGATGTGGCAAATAGTAGTGAGGGGTCTTCTCGATTTCCTGGGGTCCCAGTTTTCGCATGTGTCCAGCTCCAAATATTCCATTATCGCTGCGTCGTACTGAGATTTAATTTCGGGCGTTTTTTGCAACGTTCTTTCCATCCGATAGAACTGCGCCATTGCGATATTTCGAGATGCTCCTAGTTCAGCACAAGATTTGAACGGCATCGTGACAATATATCGCCCATCTACATTTCTTCGCGTTGTACTTTTCGATTTCGATTTAAACTGTGTTGTAAAGTGAAATCTTTCTATCATTTGTGTATGATCTTCCAAGGGGTCCGCCCACTATCCAGCCAAAAACTGTGCTTTGCGCTAGTAAATATCCTATATATTTCATGGGAGCTCCTACTGTGTAGATTAAGGGTCCTATATCTAAACCTATCAGAAGATCTATGGGTCGGCTTTCGTAGAAACGAGGATCTGCTAACACGAGTTGAGTCGTTTCTCTATGTTGATGTTTATCTAGGGTGCGCGACGGCAAATTAGAAGGAAAGGTCTTCAAAACGGGTGCACAAACTTCTAATTCAAAACTAGGGTTTGTACGAGAACAAAGGTTAAAAAGACAAGCTTTTGTCGAAGTTTCTGAAACGGTTTCACTTAAACCGGTAACATGAACAAGATTCTTCCTAGTTGGAAGCTTCAATTTGTTTGTAATCTTCTCCGAAATAAATGTTGATTGAGAGCCAGGGTCGATAATCGCTCGTGCGTCATATCGCTGTCCTCTAGATTCAGTTTGAACAATCGCTGTGAAAAGTAGTGTTTCTTTCGATTGATGTTGGCTAAGTTGTGAATTTTCCTTGAGAGTTAAGCTTAGTATAGACGATTGCCAGATCTGCTAAAGTCCTGCAAATATACGGGCAATGACAGATTGTTAGGCAAAGGTGAATTGACAGTTCAGACGATTGCAAGAAAACATTACAATTTCATATATTTACAATATATTTTGTAAATATTTATATGCAGGATTGCCAATAAAAATACATTATAGACAGTGTTGCAAATAAAATGTTGTTTCTGGCAATGGCGCCGTTGTCACATGCATAAACTTCGCACATATAACAATCTGCAAATTATCTCGCAATGACTTTTCTGCTAACGTTGCAAAACAAAAATTGTGTGTTCAGACGGTTGTAAATTCACAGGGTTGCATTTTTCCGCCATTTTTCTGGCAACGTTGTCCGATCTGCAAATCGTGTGTACTTACCTTTAGAGTCGTTATACTAGGAGTTTGAAAACTAGGTGTGGACTGTAGGAGTGGATTGTACTAGGGTGGTTAGAGCTGCCGCACTGGTACTAGGTTTAGGTTAGGGTGGCAGCCGTTTTTTTTTTATACAAGCTCACATAGACCAGTTTAGGTCCCTAGTGTTACCACGGGCTGAAATGCCCCTCATCGAAACCAACCTGTTTGATATACAAATTTGTCGATAGTACGAATATCGGTACTGGAAAGATCTGTTAGGCTGCCTAGAAAAGCCGACCCCTGTATGTCCAGTCGTCGTTTCCTTCCTCATCTCTACAGCTTCTGCAGAAGTCATTAGAGTCAATACCCAATCTATTGGCGTGTTCGCCGATCAAGCAATGTCCCGTCAGAACTGATACTAACGTAGATAATCTTTGCCTCTCTAGTGCGAGGAGATATTTTTATCTTCTCAGGTCAAACCTTGGCCAGATTTGTCTAGCTACCCTGCAGGTGCCGATTTCTGTCCATCTTTCGTTGGACTGCCTGATTGCATCTTGCCTAAGCCAAAGCTTGCACGTGGATAGTGGCGCACCAATATATGCAAATTCTTCGAGTTTAGAGCTTATGTCGAGAGACATGAGTTCACCGTGATCACAGATCATGCCTCTTTAAAGTGGCTCATGTCGCAAACAGACTTAAGTACACGGCTGACTCGATGGGCTTTAAACTTCAGGGGTATCGATTTAAGATAGAAAAGGTTCTAAAAATATAGTTCCGGATACACTTTCCCGTGCCAACACTGATGATTTGTCCGAGGTACATGGTCTGTCTGAAATAGGGAATGACAGTGGGGTTTTTGTGGACTTAGGCTCTACACATTTTCATTCTGATGAGTATAAAGAATTAATTAGAAAAATTGAAGAAAGTAATAATGCCTCCCCTGACTTAAAAGTTGTTGATGGATACCTGTACCGTAGGACTGAACATTCGGTTGGGGAACAAACGACTGATGACTTGGAAACTGTGGATACCTAGGGAGCTTGTACCGGATGTATTGAAACGTCATCATGACGACCCGTTATCCGCGCATGCTGGTATCTATAAAACTTTAGAACGGATACATCGTTACTATTTCTGGCCAAACCTGGTAAATGATGTCAAAAACTATATCAATGCTTGTGAAATATGCATATCCACAAAACATCCAAATCACGTTATGCGACCACCAATGGGGAAAACAAGTTAGACCCACAGGTTTTTTCGAAAACTGTATGTGGGTTTTTTAGGTCCTTATCCGAGGTCAAGATCAGGACATATTGGTATATTTGTTGTCCTCGATTATTTTTCAAAATTCCCTTTCATTCAACCAGTAAAAAAATTTACAGCAGATGTGGTGATAAAATTTTTGGAGGAATCACTTTTTCATACTTTTGGTGTACCGGAAATCATAGTGTCCGATAATGGTACTCAGGTTAAGGCCAATAAATTTAATTCACTTCTCCAAAGTTATGGAATTGCTCACGTTTATACGGCTGTTCATTCGCCCCAGGCAAAAACATTTAGGAGACATATTGCTTTGTATGTCTTTGTGGTTTTTGGAAAAGACCAAGGGTTTATAAGCCACCAAGTTAGCGTTCAATCGGCCTTTTTGGATCAGCCACAGGAACAAGTCTGTTTTTTGTTTAAATATTTGTGTTTGCACCGTTAAAAGATCTAGTTAAAGTAAAGTTAAAATTGTTTCAACAGTTCCTCATTTTTTTTATAAATTGTCATTGCCGAAAGCAAGTATTCTTTTGTGTTGGAGTTTGGAGCACAGTAGTGATTTCTCCCTTAAAGATTTGTGGTTTCAAACTATTCGTTTTGTTTCCCTGGATTTGGATGCCAATTGTGGTCAATATATTCAAACTCTCATCAAATTTCCTTGTGATTTTTTTTAGTGACGGGAAAAGGTAATAAATTGTGGCGAAGGTGTGAGGAAAGACGAGGGAGACATCTCTAAACCTCAACTACGTGAAAATCTTTATTTAAATAAGTAAATAACCCCTGGAAAATGGTTGGTAGATTAGGTTAGGTTAGGTTGAAGAGAGG
Source organism: Eudasyphora cyanicolor (assembly GCA_963930755.1). Lineage (NCBI taxonomy): Eukaryota > Metazoa > Arthropoda > Insecta > Diptera > Muscidae > Eudasyphora > Eudasyphora cyanicolor. The sequence continues at coordinate 95,488,839 of OZ005737.1, read as the reverse complement.
AGACGTTTAAACGTCTCATGTCCATGGACATACACTTTAGCCAGTGGTTCGGCCTGTTGTGCGCTCCTTATTTATGATCTTTTTATACCTCACGAGTTACAGAAAATCGGTACTAGACACGAATTTTCTCAGTATCTTCCAGTCATATTCTCTGAGATGATTCAAGTCTGGTAATATGTCGGACCCGAAATGTTGGGATCTTGCATGTGTGAAAGCCGGGCAGTGACACAGAAAATGTTCCATCGTTTCGATGTTTTCTCTGCATTGCCTGCATTCGTCGTTTCCTGCTAGTCCTATGCGATGAAGATGTGCTTGTAAGCTTGAGTGTCCCGTTAGAACACTCATCATCTTACTAATATCGATCTTGTTTAGTTTCAGAAGACTTCTTGTTTTCTTTTCATTTGGGTCACCCCACAGTATCTTTGCAGTTGCTCCTACTGTTGTGCTATTCCACACAGTTTTATGAGCCATCACTGCCCAGTGCTTCAACTCATTTTTCGTGGCTTCGAAAGGTTTCCAATTTTCCAAGTTTATTACTCGAAGTTCTCTGCCCTTTGAAGCCAAGTTGTTTGCCCGTTCATTTCCAATCACTCCGTTGTGTCCTGGTACCCAGCAAATACGCAATTGACCATGGGCTGAGTAATCATTTATCGTCCAGTCCAACACAGTTCTGGATTTGACCCTTTCCGATGTTATTGCTTTAATCGCCATTTGGCTATCTGTGAAGATGTTGGCATATTTAGGCTTTGTCGTGTTACTGAGCCAGTTCACACACTCCGTGATTGCTCGAACTTCTGCTTGAAATACCGTGTTATGGTCAGGGAGGCGGAAGTGAAGTTCGACTTCGGGTTCATCAATAAAAAGTCCCAGACCCGTCCTTCCTCCTCGCTTGGACCCATCCGTGTAGCAGCTGGTTCCCACTGGCACATGGGCCAAAGTTCCATTTTCCCAGGAGCGTCTGTCTGGCACAAACGTATCACAGGTAGCAGTAAGCCGCACTTCAGGAATGCGGTCCGAGATTTCTGGCATTTGAATGTGACCAACTAGATATTCTAAAATCTTCTGATGGTACGACTTGTGGTCTCGATTTATCCATTCACCCATCACTTGTAGACGTCTTGCTGTGAGGGCTGCCTCATACTTTATACGGATGTCTATTGGTTGGATGTGCAGTATAGTCTCCAACGCTTTTGTTGGTGCAGTTCTAAATGCCCCGCTTATGCCTAGACAGCACATACGTTGAATTTTTTGCAAAGGTATTACGTTGCACTTCTTGTCCATTGATGTCCACCACACTACAGAGGCGTAGGTGATTATTGGTCTAATCACGCTCATGTAAAGCCAGTGAGTCATATTTAGACGTAGTCACCATTTTAAACCTATAGCTCTTCTGCACAACGACCAACATCTGTGTGCCTTTGTAACTCTTTCTTCAAGATGAAGAAAGAGTTGGGAGTAATCTTGGATCAGAAATCCAAGATTACTCCCAAGTATTTTACCTTTTTAGTTATAGCAATTGTCTTATTCAGGAATCGAGGCGGGGTAAAACGTGGGATCTTCGTTTTCCTTGTAAATAGACATATTTCTGTTTTGTCTGGGTTAACATTTAATCCCCTTGGTTGTGCCCAGTTATATGCTTTGTTAAGTGCCTCTTCAGCTCTTCTGCATAATAGATTTGGATGAAAGCCCCTTAGAAGTATTACAACGTCGTCTGCATAACAGACTGGTTTAAGTCCTTCATTAATGAGGGCTTTTAGGAGACAGTGTATCGTCGTAACCCATAGAAGAGGCGATAAAATGCCCCCCTGAGGTATACCACGATTTACCTTGTCTCTAATTTTTACGTCATATGACCCACAAATAATCCACCTATTCCTTAGCATATGTTGATCCAGTTTTTCAGCGCCCGGTCAACCTGAAACTCGTCTAAGGACTGGATAAGTGTATCGGTCTGTACATTGTTAAATGCGCCCTCAATGTCTATGCAAACAGCAAGTGTATACATTTCTTTACTGAAGGACTCTTCTATGTGGTGCACTACCTCATGCAGAGCTGTTTCCACTGATCTTCCTTTGACATAGGCGTGTTGTTTGAATTTTAGCCTGTCATCCGCTATTTTACCTTTGACCATGTCATCAATTATTCGCTCCATTGTTTTTAACAGGAAAGAAGTAAGGCTAATGGGTCGATAAGCCTTTGGGGTCGTGTAACTCGCCTTGCAAGGCTTTGGTATGAAGACCACCCTTGATTCCTGCCAGTTTTTTGGGGTATACGAATGGGTTAGGCATGCAGTGAACACTCCAGCCAGATGAGTTGATACCAGATCCACCTCATTCTGCAGAAGTGCTGGAAATATTCCATCCGGTCCCGCAGCCTTAAAGGGAGAGAAACTTTTTATCGCTTCTTTAACCATACCGTAATAGGTACTTGATGCAATACATTTTCATTCTGTAACTGTTCCTCTGTCGGTTCAGCATTACCAGTCGGAAAATGAGTTTTCATCAAGAGCCTTACGGTATCCTCTATAGTTTCCATCCTTTTACCCGTTTCATCCACCAGTGTCTCGGTTTGGACATGAGTTTTTGAGAGGAACTTTTTCATTTTAGACATGCTGTTAACGCTGTCTACCTGTTCACAGAAAAGCCTCCAGGAGTTACGTTTCGCCGATCTAACGATTTTATTGTATTCTTTGAGTCCTCTGTGGTAGTCGTCCCAATATACTGATTGTTTTTTACGTCGAGCTCTATTGTAAAGTCTGCGGACATCTTTGCCAATCGAGCGAATTTGTCCTGTCATCCAGGGTTTCTCAAAGGCAGATTTCCTTTCTCGAAGTGGGCAACTATCTTCGAATGATTTTACAAGAGCCTCGGTAATCTTCTTAACATTGATATCAATGTCTTCTGCACATAGATAATCGCGTGTAGGCCGCCCCAATCGATTTCTAAGTAGATTTCCGAATTTAGTCCAGTCGGTCTTAGCCTTATTACGGAAATTATGGGGTTTGGCGGTGGCCGTGCTATTTTAAACCTTATATAACGGTGGTCTGAATAGGAGTGTTCATCCGAAACCCTCCACTCATGAATCTCATCAATAAGATTTTCTGAACATATCGTTATATCTAATACTTCTTCCCTAATTTTGTTAACAATGGTTGCAGTGTTTCCTATGTTAAGAGTTATGAGGTCATTTGTATTCAAAAATTCGATAAGGGCGTGTCCCCTTTTATTGGTGTTAGTACTACCCCAAGCGATATGATGGGAGTTGGCGTCACATCCAGCTAATAACTCATTACATGTGTGTTTGGATTCCCTCACCAGACGTTGCAATTCCGACGTAGGTGGCAATGTCGGCGCATCGAATGGCAGATATATTGACGCCAGGTACATATTTCCATTACCTTGCCTCAGCACCGTTGCGTCCGATGTTGACAACTCTGGAGAGAAAATAAAACATAAGTTTTTATGGCACAGAATACAAGTCCTTGGACGAGTATCTGTGTTAGCGTAGAAAAGGTTATAGTTCACATGGTTTAATCCAGTAACCTTGTTGCTAGTTGTCCATGGTTCCTGGATCAAAGAAATATGAACCCTGCCTTTATTTATGATGTCCATCAGAGCGTTGGATGCTGTCCCACAAGTTTTACGAGGACACCAGCGCAGCGTTGTGATGCCAGCCTTAGCATCAAAACACCCCTCTCAAACTTGCAACTCATTACTTCGATTGGTGGTTCATCCTTAGATTCGAGGACGTATTCCGCTACCCTCGTATAGACCAAATCTTCGAAGTTACTCTTTTGGTCTTCGGGGATTCTGCCAGATTCACTACTGCTATCAACTATGGCGTAGCATAGATCGTCTCGAAAGTATTGTTTAGTTATATTAGAATAAGACGGTGGCTTCTTACCCTTCTTTATGGCCAATTGATTTTCCGTGTCTGTAGAGTCTTTTTGGTTAAAGCCTCATCCTTAACGGATGATTTGGTTGACTTGAACTGCGTTATTGGGTCAACTTTACCGCCCACAATCGAAGGACCCAGACTAGAGACCTCCTTTTGGTTGGTAAAAACAAACAAAAAATCTAGTGCGTGTTAAATTCTCCTATATAAAGTAATTTTCTATTCGGTATATATACCGAGAAAATGTTAATTTATCAAAGGAAAAAAATTGCGATCGATTAGAACTAAAAAGAGAATCTGTATAATTTTGTTCTTAGATTCTATTCTTAACATAAAGTTTATTTTTTTCTGTTTCAAAACTCGCGAAATTTGTATTGAAGAAAATTGTATTATTGCTATTTCCTATTACGTAACTAGTGCTGAAGTGAAGTGAAAACATAGGAAGAAAACTTAAAGTTCCCATTTATTCCTAAATCTAAAAACAAATTGAATTAAATCTAATTGTTATTAGTACTTATTAATGGCGAAATAAGGTTCATGGAAAGATGGTATTAATATGAAAAAAACCACATAAATTCTAATATATAGTTCGAGCAAAAACAATATAATTTAAGAAGACATTCCTTCCTGTAGCGAGTAATTGTCAGTTACGAACGAATAGGAATTTGATTCCAACAAGTGAGGTTTTTCGCGGATTTTCAGACCGTTTTTCCCGAATTGTTTTGTAATTGTCACAACTAAAAAATTAATATTAATCGATAAGTGCAAAAACAGTTCAATCAATGTTCGCGGAATACAGTTTTTTTGCGTGTTACAATTCATTCCTATTCGTTCGTAACTGATAGATTTTGACGTTTCGGCCTGAAGGAATGTCTTCTTATATTCTATTTGTCGTTGAATTCGAGTACATACAAGTTTAAAGAAAAGCCGAATAATTGAATGTTAAAACAAAACGAAAAAGTAGACCTCTAAATAATTAACATCAAAATGAGAGACGATATGAACGATATCAGAATGTTTAAACTCGTATAAACCAGCGGATAACACCGGAGTACCTACACCTGGAAGGCCTTTCATCGTGAAACTCGAAATATCTAAGTAACTGCTCTTTTTAATTGGGAGACAAGCCTTTTCATGAGATTAACGTGTCCCGTTATTTCTCTGAGCGGCACCAATGTCAATATTTATTTGTTTTCGTTCTCTCAATGGTATAAGTACATTCCTGAAATTAATTTAAATTACTAAATTGAATAATTTCACGGAAACAATCCAAATAAATTGATAGAGAGAAGATAAATTGTATCAAACCAGTGAATGCACACATAACCGAAAGCCAAGCTTTGATTTAGCTCCGCCAACAATCATTAAGCTCAGACTGGTTTACAGTTTGAAAGTCGCCGCAAAGGGCATTTACATACAGTCTTATGATTGACATGAGACTGTATCTTTCGTCTCTGAGACAGACAAAACGTACTTTGAATATCAAGTTGTTACAGCACAACAGTTTAGTGATATAATTTGCTAGAAATGGTATAGAATATGTATCCAAAACCAATTCTCACTTCATTTCATAGCTACATATTGTCATTAAAGGTATAGTTTATGCTTTTTTTAAAAAGTATGTTCTTTTTTTTTTATTTTTTTCTAATCAAGATTATTCGATATTGTTAAGAAAAATAGGTTAAATAACTAGAAAATATACGTTCCAAATTCCTCATTTAAATTATATTAGATAAAAAAAACAATAAGGCGTTTCGATTAATATTGTTATCCGAAATAAATCGAACTTGAAATTGTAATCGAGAATAATGAAATTCCTTTGTTTAATTGGAACCAATAAATTTACTTTTGTCACAATTATGTAACAAACCTCGACTTAGCGGGAACGGTACGATGGTCTTGGCTGCGGCTTAGCTCGCCGGATGGGGAGGTTCTTTTTCCGCTGAGGCATCACATTTTATATTTAGTTCGTACCTTAAAATAAACTGTATTTTTAAATTTCAAAAATGGACAGGAAACAAGAATTCAATACAGGAAACGGATGAGCTTTTTAAATAAGGCCTTTATTTTGTTGTTAAGGGGGTTAATCTAAAATTCAATATGGGTAGATTTCGAGATGTAGTGAGACAGGTGACTTTGTCTCTATATTCCATGGCATTTTCTTCGCCTAAAATCAATTATTTGAAAATGCCCCAGAAAAGTACTTTGTTTTTCAACAATGACCACTACATTTCTGCCAATATAAAGTTAATAACACATTTTTTTTAGTTTCTTTCACACAAAAAATTCACATAACAATTAATTTTATTTTTTTTTGTAATTAAACAAAATATATGAAATCTATTTCAATATATAAAAAATTCTTAATTAACATAATTTTCGAACGAATAATAAACAATAATAAACATAAATATGAATTTTTATATATATGTATATATAATAAGGCCTTTTATATATAACCCTTTTTTTTTGTGATTTAATATATCCTAATAATTATTTATTTATTTATTTTTTTTTTTAACTAAAAAATTTAACTAAATTTTAGTAATAAATTTAATCTTATCTTTTTAATTATCAATCTTAATAATTTTTAATTAGAAATTCCAATTATAAGTTTTAATTATTGACTTTTTTATATAAATTTTAACAATTCTAGTCTCTAATTTGAATCAATTTTATTATTAATTTTACCAATTTTAATAAATCTTATTATTAGTTTTAATAAATTTTAATAAATTCCATTATTAATTTTAATTATTGATTTTTATAAATTTTAATTATCTTCATTGTTAATTTTAAAATTGTCCTAGTTTTCAGTAATTTTTTTTTTTTTTTTTTTTACTATATTTAATAATTAATTTAATCAAATTTTTCAGTTTTTTGATATCTAATTTTTGTTAATTAAATAAATTTAACAATTTTTAATTTATCAAATTCAAACTTTCTTTAAACTTAAATTTGATCTTAATATTGAAATGTTTTTCTATCAAGGAAATATATATATTTTTTATAATTTTTTTGTAATAATAAGCATGTAATTGTAGCTCTATTATTCCTTTTTTTTTTTAAAGGAGTATATTTAAATAGTTTTAATTAAAAAATTTCTGTGGTACCTTCGATACATAAAACAGTCAGCAAATTCAAACGATTCTTTTGCTGACGTTGAACGGCGAGGTTTTATTGTTCGAAGGTACCATGTGCTTTTTTTAGATTTTACAACACACACAAAGGACAAAACAAGGACAACACCAGAATAATAGCATTTCACTCAATCTTTCAAATGAACTCACGGAAACCTTATAAATTAGCTGGGTTGATTTTTAACGCCATCACTGTGTTGTGGATCTCTCCACTAGCGGATTCTACTACCACAGACAATTGGTGTGGGTTTTGTCTCTGCTGCCTCACTGTATATCAGTTATACGATGTTGTTAACAAACTGAAGATGGCTCTGGGTAGCTTTCGGCTGATCCTATCAATGTCATAGAGAACATTTCTTTTTAACAAATCATAAATCGAACAAATTTTCCTTTTATACACATATATATATATATATATATATATATAGGAAAGGAAAATATATACACAGGTGTTATGTGGTCATGTAATACCAATTGTGTCGTGGATATTGACGATATCTCATTCTAGCAAAAACATTTTTTTTAATTCACGTAATTCCATAATTTTCTTGGTCAACAGATAAATTAAGCATCAATCATTTATTTTATAATTAAATTATTAATATGATGGAAATCTCGTGTTTTTCTTTTTGAGAATTTATTTCCTCCAATTGAACGATATATCATCAAAATCCAATTTAGAATATAGTTTTTAAACATCTAAATAATCATTTTTCTGAATGAAAAGTGTATAGAAAATGTTATTAGAGCATCAGATGGATATTTTAATCAATGTTTTATATAAGTTTTTCGGATTCCATACATTTTTCATTCATGATTTTTAAACTTTCTTTAAAGCCACTGACTTTCTTACCGTTTTTCTGTGTTTATGAGTCACTATTATTTTTATATTCCCGAACAAAAAAAATCTGTTAATTAAAGGAAATAAATCACTATTTTATCGATAAATATTTAAAAAAAATTAATTTCACTCTTTTTGTTAACCTTTACTAAACTGGTATGTATTCTGCACGTGAGTTGGATTACGAAAGATCGTCTTGCATACATTCAACCCAACAGGTTAACTTTCCGCCAATACTCCATACCTCAGTCCAAAGGTCGGTTGGCATGAATGTCCTACTTCAAGGGCAACTTTACCAACCCTGTCTCTAACGTTTTATCCCTGTATTCCTATACCGTCCGAGCTTGACAAGCATTGTATAAAAATCCCTTTTTGTATACCTTATGGGGTGTTTACATGTAATAACTAAGTAGTACAGGAAAGGCCAAAAAAGAATCTAGTACATAAAATATTTGACCTTTCGTCAATTCGTATGAGGCAATTTAGTGCTCTTTTTTCTTTTAATTTCTCGAATTCTCCTTTAAACTTGTCTATTGCATTCACACAAGTCAATTCTATTTCGCCAATTCCTGTATAAAAATAATCTGCATCGAAGTGTGTTGTGAATCTCTCCACTAGCTTATGAACACCGAATTGCCACGCGTAAACTTGGCTTGTGTGAATCTGTGCTTATAGAATTACTTAAATGTAATTTTTCATTTTAATGAGAAATATTTGTCCGACTCATGCGTTATCATAAGTACGCTACACGTCGTACGTCCTACTTCACCGTATGATTTAAACGGAGCCGAGTAACAAATACTTGTAACCAATACCCGGTAGTTGCTAAGACAACGTCACGACTGTTTTGATTAATTTTCCCATTTTATTCTTCGCTGGCAAATGGAGCTTTACAAATAAGAATATCAAATAATCCAGTAAAAAAAAACATCACAGCCAACATAAGCCTCAAAGTTTAAAGACAATATCGGGTTATTGCAGCTGCTGTACGGCTCTGAGGCCACGTTATAAACGTTTGGTGGATAAAATCTTTTCGGTTAACTCTGAGGATTGCTTGGACAAGTCGAATAGGAAGATACTTATCTTTTATTCGCCCAGTTCACCAGATAAACTGAATAGTATTGGTGAATACCTGTATCAGAAAGCCTCAAAGGATATCAATCGCAAACGTTACTACTTCTTCATTTAGAAATTCTCTTCAATGTCTCATGGAAACAATGATAACATCGAGCTACGTGACGGTATCCGTTTGGTCGGTATTAAATGTGTACAAGATGTAATACAGAAACTGTCTCCGACAATTTGGGAAAAACAACATATGGAGAGAATTGTACTCTCTTTACTTTTTAACATTCAATCTGGTGATTTGACGTTGGTGGAAGATGGTAATCGTTACTCCACCCGATCTGGCCGAAGATGTTCTACGTGAATTGGTTTTGCGCTTCATTTGGTCATATCAGGAGTATCTTGAAGACGTTATTGACTCATTTGGACAGTCATGAACTCTGGGTGCCAAATATCTTTGCTATACACACATTAAATGTATAGTTATTGGTGACGACTGCCGGCATTATCACATATCTTGACGACAATTGCCTTAATGGCCAATACGTTGTTCACTGATGAAATGGTTTCTAACGCCACTCGTCACAAAGCCAGCTCTTTTCGCGCAGCCTGTGTAGCCGAAAAGAGTTGGGAATAGAGTAGTTATGTTCCCGTCCACCGTCACAACAGAAACATAATCAGGTAAATTGTTCAGTGTCGGTTAAGAGACCTGCATTTATGTTACATTTCTTCATAGGTTAAATAAATGCATCTTCTAAAGGACTGAGGCAATAAATGGTGCCAAAAGAATGAGAGAGGTTTTACATATCTATTTTGTATAGATGTCAAGAGCCTATCTGTTCCGTTATATATCTATATCAATAAAACAAAACGACTGATCACTAAACTAGGTAAGGTAACATTTTGAGTTCCTTTATTAGAATGTTTGTTACTGGTTTATGGTTTCATTCATTACATGAATAAGCATGTAGTTGTCTTAATGTAGTAGTCTTAATAAATTTATAGTAGCATCTATAAAGTTTATAGTAGCATCTATGAAGTAGCAATCTGCGATTGCTATTATTACTTAAATAGTTATTAAGTCCTTTGTCTAGAATTAGATATTATTTTTTTTTTTACACTGTAGTAGAAACTGTAAACATCAAACATTAAGTCAAATTATAGCATAAACCAATTATTTTTGAAGAATTTTGTAATTTACCTTTAATTGGCCTTCTGGCTTTAAATTACATGAATAAATGAATAAAAATGAATATCGTTAGAAGAGGAATTAAATATTGTAGCCAGAGGAGTGAATTAAGTTAAGCTAAAGAAAACGTGGTCATATGGGTGATAAAAAGAACGCTCCGGTTAATTGGTTTTTCTTTAAAAATCGCCTGTCGGTTTTCGGCTTTCCGGTATTTTCGAATAACTCGAACCGTCTTTTTAATGTCGGTTCGTTATAAAACGAGCAGAAAAATACTATTTCTGAAACCGAAACCCACCTAAAATCTTGAAAACACCAATGTAAAAACCGCTGACATCATCGGTATCATGATTCAATTATACAAGGTTGTATGTGAATTTGTGATAATGAATTTAAGAATTTTGTAAAACATAATTCATTCTATTAGAAAGACTTCTTTAAATAAAAATAAGTGTGTCTAGTTTCGTATAGTTCCAATATATGTAGTATGCACCAATCATATTCAATTATACATATAGTAATACATATGTGTATGACATATTGGTGAAGTGTTTAAAATACAATTCTCTAATAAATTTTACATTATTGAAATATGCTTGCGTACTGAAATTACACGACGTTTACTTTATGTCATATGACAAAATTTCGAGACATAAATTGGGGTTTCCTCTTTTTTTTACTAAGCCACTATTTTGATTCTGCGTTCGACAGAAAAAGTCTGGTTTCTATTCATATGTTTCATATTCTATTGCCTCAGGTGTTGAGCATGATAAATTCCGATACTGTCTCCCTTTAGATTTTCGATTTCATATTGGCTATTGCCAATTGTTCTTCTCACCCTACATTTTAGCCACGGTCTACACAATTTAGAATTGATGCCTTTTGAGAAATTACTTTGTACGAAATTTTTCCTAAAAACTTCCTGTCCGGGTTTAAAGGTAGTCACACGACTCCTCTTGTTGTACGATCTCTCATTTCGTTTGTAGGCATCATGCATCTTTTCATTTATCTTCTTCTGTATTATTTGCATGTGATCAGATTTAGGCAGTACACTAATTTCGCCATCTTCTAAAGCATTAAGTTTCCTCAGTATCTTATATGCATCAGCGTGAGTAATCATTTGATAACCCGTGAATGCAAAATATGGTGAAGTGCCTGTCGATGAATGTATCGTTGACCTCAACGAGCATTCTATTTTAGACAGTTTTTCATCCCATCTAGCTTGGTCTGCATGCAAGTAGCTTCTTATGCTACTCAAGATTGTCTGATTCACCCGCTCGCTTGCATTTGCTTGTGGTGAATGTATTGCGGTACGAATATGTCTTATGCCAAACAACTTCAACAGGTCTTGGAACGATTCAGACACAAACTGTTTCCCATTATCTGAATGTATGAATTCAGGCACACCAAACTTATGGAAAATTTCTTCGACGAGAAATTTCGTCACGAGTTTAGTTGTGGCCTTTGTCATAGCCTTAAGGATAACAAATTTAGTTTTGTGGTCTAATACTATAAAGATGAATGATTTGCCGGATTTTGTCCTAGGGTATGGTCCTAGAAAGTCGATGTAAATTTTCTGGAATGGTCTTTGTGTAATCACCTCATTTCCCATTGGAGGTCTTAAAGTCTGTTTCGGATGTTTTATTTCCTTACATGTATCACATTTATTAATAAATTCCTTGATGTGTGTTGCCATTGACGGCCAGTAGAAAAACTGTCTAATATTATGGATAGTTTTGGCTATTCCACCATGACTTGTGTTGTCTTCGTGAGATTTTCTTATGATTTCGTTGGATAATTCATTAGGAAGCCAAATTTTCCAACAATCGTTTTCATATTCAATATCTTCGCGATTGAAGCAGATTCTTTTGTAGACTATGCCTTCAATCACTTTTAAGTCAGGTAGCCTTTCTTTATTTTGTTCAATGGTGTCGATCAAGGCTAAGTATTTCTGATCTTTGAACTCTTTAGATTCGAAATTTATCAACGGTGAAGAACCAAGAGTTATCTCCTCCATGTCTAATCTTGATAGCATGTCAGGTACGACATTTTTGAGTCCTTTTCTATGTTCTATAGAAAACTTAAAACCTTGCAGTTTAAGACTCCATCTAGCCAGCCGTCCATTGAGGTCTTTTTGCCTCATCAGCCACTGCAGGCTAGAATGGTCTGTTATCACCGCGAATTCTAGGAGCTCTATGTATTGCCGAAATCTTTCAATGGCCAGAATGACTGCTAAACATTCCTTCTCAGTGGTGGAGTAGTTCTTCTGTGCGGTATTAAGTTTCTTCGAGAAGTATTCGATGGGATGTTCGCCGTCATCATCGTCCTTCTGGAAGAGAACTGCACCTACTCCGACGTTTGAAGCGTCACACTGAATAAAGAATGGTCGTTCGAAATCTGGGCTCGAAAGAACAGGGCTCGATACTAGACAAGATTTAAGTTTTTCGAATGCCTCTAAGGCTTCATGGGACATTTGGAACTTTGAGGACTTTTTTAATGTGTCAGTAATTGGCGCTGTTAGGGTGGAGAAGTCATGGATGAATCTTCTGTACCATCCAACGGTCCCTAAGAATCTACGCACGTCTTTTGGATTCTTTGGCGGTTTTATATTTACGATGGCTTCGACCTTTGCTGGATCAGGCTTAAGCTTTCCAGCACCAACTATATAGCCAAGGTATTTCAACTCCTTGTAGCAGAACTTAGACTTGTTCATATTGATTGTTAACCCTGCTGAGGTTAATCGGTTTCCTACAACATTTAGCATTTCCATGTGTACATTGAAGCTCGACGACACAACCAAAAGATCATCAAGGTACACAAACACCCGGTCCTTCAACTCTGAAGGAATCACTTTGTCCATGAGTCGACACATTCGTTGAGCAGCATTGCACAATCCAAAGGGCATTACCTTAAATTGGTAATGTGGCCTACCTTGGACTGTGAAAGCTGTTAACGGTCGACTTGATTCCTCCAGAGGAATCTGCCAAAATGCGTCCTTGAGATCTATGGCGGAAATGAAATGTGTATCTCCTAACCTAGCTAAAAGACCGTCTATGTTGGGCAAGGGGTAAGCGTCTTTCCTCGTGACCTTATTCAGCTCTCTTGCATCCAAACATAAGCGATTTTTATTGGGCTTTACAACAAGGGTGACTCTATTATTCCACTCGGCGCTCTCAGCTATCTCGATGACATCTAGATCGATCATCCGATCGAGTTCAGTGTACATTAACTTCTGTACAGCAGGACTCACAGGAAAATACCTCATCTTTTTAGGAGGAGCATTGCCGATATCGATTGAATGTTTCTCGAGATGAGTTTTCCCGAGTCCGTAATTGGAGTAGCACCGAAATGAAAGTTTAATATTTTCTAAAATTATTGCTTGTTCCCTAGTCAGCGTATGAACTTTAGAGTCCTCTTCTATCATTTCAAGTTCGTTAATGGAGTTTCTATCAAAACAGATGTTAATGCCAAATTGTGTCCAAAAGTCGTATCCTAGTATGAGAGATTGTTTAAGGCTTGGTACTATGTAGAACAGCATATTACGCTTGTTATCGCCACATTGAACGGACAGATTTACCTTCCCAATTATTTGTTGATGGTTACCATCAGCAGTTTTAATGCTGGACTTGAAGTTTAGAATCGAAGTATTCATCCTCCCAATATTTTCTAGGCAATTCTTACCTAAGCAACTAATGGAAGCTCCGCTATCCATTAAACCTTGTAACTCTAATCCATTTAGTTTAACGTTCATGTAGGGTCTGATGTCATTACCTATGTTTAAACAAGCCGAAGCTATTTCCTTTCTCTCTTTTTTTCGTCTTGCATGTCCTTCCCTAACCTTTTTAACTTTTTTACTCACATTTGGAACAAAGTCTTTAAAAATGTCCTCTCTTATTTTGTTATATCGTTCCAATCTTTCCTCATAAGGTATTAAAGTTTTAAGAACCCTCTCGGATTTATATTTCTCTGAAGTAGTTTTCAAAACTGTAGGATTATTAAGGTTTTTTATCAAAAATTTGTCAGAAGAGTCTTTGCAGTTACTGATTTCCTGTTTATTTTCTATTTTAATGGTTTGTAGTGATTGACGGTCTTGGTCTGATGTGTTCACTGAGCCAGATCTGGTGGCGAACATGTGGGCCCAGATTTCACCATGTTCCGTATAGGGTTTCCCGAACATCTGGGACATTTGGGTGATGTGACCCCATCGAACCCACATTTGAAACAAAAAATGTTTCGTTGTTCTTCAGGGCAATCTATGAATGAATGACCAGACTTCTTGCAGTTCCAGCAGACTAGTTGTCTAGCTGGTCCTGTATTTTGATGAAAGGCCTCTATTTCAGGTTCTATTGGCAAAGTTTCGTCATAGTTCAGCTCATTTATCCTTCGAATGTTGTGTTGTTGGTACCGGTATGACACACGTTTCGCAATATTACTTTCGGCCCTTTTACATTCTTCTAAAAGTTCCTCTATGGTCTCTATATTTTTCGGAAATATGAGCTGAACTAACCCCTCTTTTAAGTTGTCTTTTATGACGCGTATGATCTCATATTCGGGTATTTGAATACGCATTTGATTTTTAAGTTTCACAATTTCAGAAATGAAAAAGTCGGCAGTTTCGGAAGGAAGCTGCCGTCTTTCCATGATGCGTCTTTGGATTTCAAAGTCGCTTTCGAAATTGCGAAACTTCTTTGTCAAATGGTATTTCAAATGGTCCCATTGGCACACAGGATTCTGCTGTCTGAACTCCCAGATCCAATCATGGGCGCGACCGGCCAAAAGATGGTGAAATCCCTTTACAAACATATCCCAGGGACAGTTGTAGTCAGATCTTAATGCCTCAGCTCTGAATATAAATTCCTCCACACTAATTGACTTCGACGAACCATCGAATTTTATTCCCCATTTTTGTAGTTGTGAAGGGGTCATTGGTTTATAACCAAATGTAGGATTCTGGTTGTAATGTGATGGTTGTTGAAAATCATTATGTAGATGAGAATATTGGTGATATTGTGGATGACTATTGTTTTGTTGGAATTGAAAATGTTGTTGAAAGTTGGACTGATGTTGTGGCGGAAGTGGTTGTCTGTGATTTCTATTATAGTGTTGTGGTAATGGTTGAGATTGATTGTTATTATCTGGTCTACTGTTCGTATCATTATTTGGATTATTCTGCGGAGAGTTTCTAAGCGAGTCTAACGAGTTTTTAATAGCTTGCGGTATCATAACAGCTAAGTTCTGCTCTATGGTCCGCATTATGTTAGCTTGAGCAGCACCCACTGATGCGCTAACATAGTCCCTTAAGCTAAGTCCATCTGAGTTAATTGCCATGTCAGGATTTACGTCCTCCTGTAGTGTAGGCAATCTTGGTGGCTGCCTAGGCATCCTGGCAAATTCCCTTCTAATCTCCTGAGCAGTAAGGCTGCTGTAATCAGGGTTCGGAATTGAACCAATTGATTCAGGAGATGAGGTTGTATGAGGTCCTAGATTTCCCTGTAGGTTAATGGACATTAATGGCGGAATACCTGCCGGTTCAATGACCGTTCTGTTGGCAATTAACGCAGGAGAATGTGAGTGCAGGGTGTTATTTTGGTTCACAGGAAGTGTGCTAATTGGTATGGCTTGGTTTTGGCTACCTGTTCCATTATTTCCTAGATTGTTCCTAGCAGCAATTCTAGATGATGATCTTGCAGGAGCTTGTGACATTGTGCTATAAGGTGTGAGGCAACAAATTGAAATTCTAAATTGGAATTCTAACGCAAATATCTAGTTGGTTTCTGGCAACGAATAAGCTAAAAAAGAATAATTAAATTGATTTTTGTATAAATTAAAAAAATTGTTTTTTTTTTTTTCTTTTAATATTTCTTTGTATATCGATATGGAGTATAGTGAAGGAAGTCGAGAATGAATTCAAAATATATATTTTGGAATATAAAGATTCGAAATAGAATATGTTTTGAGAATACTATATTAAATATGTCTGATTATTCAGTGTAACAAAAAAAACATGCAACATATATATATATATAGAATAAGTATTAGTATTTAATGAATCTACGAAATGTTATAACATGTATTTTCTAATATTTATTGTTTTATTTTCAGATGCGATACAAAAATTTGGCAGAAATTATATAAATGGTCAAAGCTGAAAGTATCTCGAAATCGACAATCTTGTATTTTTTTAAAATTTCTTTTGTATATTATATTTTTTCTAATTTTTTTATTAGAAAATTAATAATTTAGAAATTAAGATTGTTGTATTTTCATATTTGTTATTATTATACCAAATAAATAAAGGAAAACTTCTATTGAATTTTAAAGATTAAGAATATTTTAATTTTGATCTTTTTTTGAGATTATAATTGAATAAGGCAATATTGAAAGGCTCACTTAAATAAACAAAAAGAAAATAAAATTGTAGATAACCAACCAAAATCGTCGTATTTTGCTATCAAAATAGAAACAAATAAATATATTTAGCTTATAACCTTGTAATCTATGATTTCTATTTGATCACAAAATTGACTTTCTTGGGTTGGGTACTCAATACTTGAATACTTCAGGATATCTTTGCAACACAGCATGGTACAAGGGTACCTTCTGGGACACCGACATAATGAAATAATTCTCCTAAAGAGTTTTGGGTATTGACTTTAGATTTTTAATTGCCCCACGTTGGGCGCCAAAAATGTAACAAACCTCGACTTAGCGGGAACGGTACGATGGTCTTGGCTGCGGCTTAGCTCGCCGGATGGGGAGGTTCTTTTTCCGCTGAGGCATCACATTTTATATTTAGTTCGTACCTTAAAATAAACTGTATTTTTAAATTTCAAAAATGGACAGGAAACAAGAATTCAATACAGGAAACGGATGAGCTTTTTAAATAAGGCCTTTATTTTGTTGTTAAGGGGGTTAATCTAAAATTCAATATGGGTAGATTTCGAGATGTAGTGAGACAGGTGACTTTGTCTCTATAGGCGGCCCACCCCATATGACTATTGCAGTCATCCATGGCATTTTCTTCGCCTAAAATCAATTATTTGAAAATGCCCCAGAAAAGTACTTTGTTTTTCAACAATGACCACTACATTTCTGCCAATATAAAGTTAATAACACATTTTTTTTAGTTTCTTTCACACAAAAAATTCACATAACAATTAATTTTATTTTTTTTTGTAATTAAACAAAATATATGAAATCTATTTCAATATATAAAAAATTCTTAATTAACATAATTTTCGAACGAATAATAAACAATAATAAACATAAATATGAATTTTTATATATATGTATATATAATAAGGCCTTTTATATATAACCCTTTTTTTTTGTGATTTAATATATCCTAATAATTATTTATTTATTTATTTTTTTTTTTAACTAAAAAATTTAACTAAATTTTAGTAATAAATTTAATCTTATCTTTTTAATTATCAATCTTAATAATTTTTAATTAGAAATTCCAATTATAAGTTTTAATTATTGACTTTTTTATATAAATTTTAACAATTCTAGTCTCTAATTTGAATCAATTTTATTATTAATTTTACCAATTTTAATAAATCTTATTATTAGTTTTAATAAATTTTAATAAATTCCATTATTAATTTTAATTATTGATTTTTATAAATTTTAATTATCTTCATTGTTAATTTTAAAATTGTCCTAGTTTTCAGTAATTTTTTTTTTTTTTTTTACTATATTTAATAATTAATTTAATCAAATTTTTCAGTTTTTTGATATCTAATTTTTGTTAATTAAATAAATTTAACAATTTTTAATTTATCAAATTCAAACTTTCTTTAAACTTAAATTTGATCTTAATATTGAAATGTTTTTCTATCAAGGAAATATATATATTTTTTATAATTTTTTGTAATAATAAGCATGTAATTGTAGCTCTATTATTCCTTTTTTTTTTAAAGGAGTATATTTAAATAGTTTTAATTAAAAAATTTCTGTGGTACCTTCGATACATAAAACAGTCAGCAAATTCAAACGATTCTTTTGCTGACGTTGAACGGCGAGGTTTTATTGTTCGAAGGTACCATGTGCTTTTTTTAGATTTTACAACACACACAAAGGACAAAACAAGGACAACACCAGAATAATAGCATTTCACTCAATCTTTCAAATGAACTCACGGAAACCTTATAAATTAGCTGGGTTGATTTTTAACGCCATCACTGTGTTGTGGATCTCTCCACTAGCGGATTCTACTACCACAGACAATTGGTGTGGGTTTTGTCTCTGCTGCCTCACTGTATATCAGTTATACGATGTTGTTAACAAACTGAAGATGGCTCTGGGTAGCTTTCGGCTGATCCTATCAATGTCATAGAGAACATTTCTTTTTAACAAATCATAAATCGAACAAATTTTCCTTTTATACACATATATATATATATATATATATATATATATAGGAAAGGAAAATATATACACAGGTGTTATGTGGTCATGTAATACCAATTGTGTCGTGGATATTGACGATATCTCATTCTAGCAAAAACATTTTTTTTAATTCACGTAATTCCATAATTTTCTTGGTCAACAGATAAATTAAGCATCAATCATTTATTTTATAATTAAATTATTAATATGATGGAAATCTCGTGTTTTTCTTTTTGAGAATTTATTTCCTCCAATTGAACGATATATCATCAAAATCCAATTTAGAATATAGTTTTTAAACATCTAAATAATCATTTTTCTGAATGAAAAGTGTATAGAAAATGTTATTAGAGCATCAGATGGATATTTTAATCAATGTTTTATATAAGTTTTTCGGATTCCATACATTTTTCATTCATGATTTTTAAACTTTCTTTAAAGCCACTGACTTTCTTACCGTTTTTCTGTGTTTATGAGTCACTATTATTTTTATATTCCCGAACAAAAAAAATCTGTTAATTAAAGGAAATAAATCACTATTTTATCGATAAATATTTAAAAAAAATTAATTTCACTCTTTTTGTTAACCTTTACTAAACTGGTATGTATTCTGCACGTGAGTTGGATTACGAAAGATCGTCTTGCATACATTCAACCCAACAGGTTAACTTTCCGCCAATACTCCATACCTCAGTCCAAAGGTCGGTTGGCATGAATGTCCTACTTCAAGGGCAACTTTACCAACCCTGTCTCTAACGTTTTATCCCTGTATTCCTATACCGTCCGAGCTTGACAAGCATTGTATAAAAATCCCTTTTTGTATACCTTATGGGGTGTTTACATGTAATAACTAAGTAGTACAGGAAAGGCCAAAAAAGAATCTAGTACATAAAATATTTGACCTTTCGTCAATTCGTATGAGGCAATTTAGTGCTCTTTTTTCTTTTAATTTCTCGAATTCTCCTTTAAACTTGTCTATTGCATTCACACAAGTCAATTCTATTTCGCCAATTCCTGTATAAAAATAATCTGCATCGAAGTGTGTTGTGAATCTCTCCACTAGCTTATGAACACCGAATTGCCACGCGTAAACTTGGCTTGTGTGAATCTGTGCTTATAGAATTACTTAAATGTAATTTTTCATTTTAATGAGAAATATTTGTCCGACTCATGCGTTATCATAAGTACGCTACACGTCGTACGTCCTACTTCACCGTATGATTTAAACGGAGCCGAGTAACAAATACTTGTAACCAATACCCGGTAGTTGCTAAGACAACGTCACGACTGTTTTGATTAATTTTCCCATTTTATTCTTCGCTGGCAAATGGAGCTTTACAAATAAGAATATCAAATAATCCAGTAAAAAAAAACATCACAGCCAACATAAGCCTCAAAGTTTAAAGACAATATCGGGTTATTGCAGCTGCTGTACGGCTCTGAGGCCACGTTATAAACGTTTGGTGGATAAAATCTTTTCGGTTAACTCTGAGGATTGCTTGGACAAGTCGAATAGGAAGATACTTATCTTTTATTCGCCCAGTTCACCAGATAAACTGAATAGTATTGGTGAATACCTGTATCAGAAAGCCTCAAAGGATATCAATCGCAAACGTTACTACTTCTTCATTTAGAAATTCTCTTCAATGTCTCATGGAAACAATGATAACATCGAGCTACGTGACGGTATCCGTTTGGTCGGTATTAAATGTGTACAAGATGTAATACAGAAACTGTCTCCGACAATTTGGGAAAAACAACATATGGAGAGAATTGTACTCTCTTTACTTTTTAACATTCAATCTGGCGATTTGACGTTGGTGGAAGATGGTAATCGTTACTCCACCCGATCTGGCCGAAGATGTTCTACGTGAATTGGTTTTGCGCTTCATTTGGTCATATCAGGAGTATCTTGAAGACGTTATTGACTCATTTGGACAGTCATGAACTCTGGGTGCCAAATATCTTTGCTATACACACATTAAATGTATAGTTATTGGTGACGACTGCCGGCATTATCACATATCTTGACGACAATTGCCTTAATGGCCAATACGTTGTTCACTGATGAAATGGTTTCTAACGCCACTCGTCACAATTATGTGCTGAATTTAAACGACTAGTTTGATTTCTTAAAGCCGGAATAGTAGAAAGGGATATTTAATGTGGGTCTACAATGACCATTTTTGTTTTGGATTTTTAGTAGACAGGAAGGGCGGGCAAAATGTCTGTGATATTACATCTTTTTTCACAAACCATCGAATCCTAATAGAATTTTGATTTTTTTCCCTTTATTTTATCTAATATCCTCATAATAAAGCGCGTTATGTTTTATGGTAGCAAAAATAGAATGATGGCAAGATCCCACCCCATCGACGAGCAAGTAAGCTGGAAAAAAATTGCGTGCTTTAGCCATTCCTATCATTCAACTCAACCGTCGATCAGCCGGAATTGACGGAATTCCGGATATTGTCTTGAAAAAGACCAATATAATGTTTTGGACATTTTTGTCCATAATCTTCAATCATTGCTTAAACTTGGGATATTTCCTCAGGGCTTGGAAGGAATCACTCACGATTCCTATCCCAAAACCTGGTTCCGATCCCTAGCAAAGCAGCAACTATCGACCAATATCCCTACTTTCAGCCTTTGGCAAACTTCTTGTTGCGCATAATGAGGGCACGATAGAAGATGTCGGAATACTTGCGGACAACCAATTCGGTTTTCGCAAGGGTCATTCCACTTCCCAGTGCTATCTGACCACGTAGCCAGGACCTTGAATAAGCGGCATGTGACCATTGTGTTGCCACCAAAGCCGCAGGTCAGCGGCAACACCTGTCGAACTTTCTAAAAGATCGCTCATACAGAGTTAAGGTCGGCAACGACCACTCTGAGAGAAGGAATGTAGTGGCTGGAGTTCCGCAGGGCTCTCTCCTCGGTCCAGTACTCTACAATATTCTTCTGTGTGACATTCCGCAACCAACTTCTGGCGACTTGCTGTTGATCTACGCAGATGATATACTCATTGCCTCTTCCGGGCCAGTAGCTTCAACTGTAAACTCTAGGACAAATTCTTATCTTTTAGAGTTATCGAACTATTTCGACAGATGGAAACTCAGATTGAATATTTTAAAATGTGATAGCATCATATTTAAAGGCAAGCGCAGGCTCCTTTATTCTAATGCGAAAAATATATTCCTGTAATTAGCACAGGAAATGAAATAATCCGGACATCAGCCAGTATAAAATACCTTGGCGTTGTCTTTTCGATGGACTTAAAATTTATGAGACATTTTGGCAAAAGTCAATCTATTACTTTCCCTTTACGACTCCTTGCTGAGGCGACGAGGAGGACTCAGCAATGACGTTAAACTTTTGATCTATAAACAGATCATCAGACCCATCATGGCCTATGCTTTTCCGTCCTGGTTTGGAATCTCTTCCAGCCAAATGGGAAGGCTTAGGCGATGGGAACGACGAATTCTCGTGACATCCCTCGGTCTTCGAACACCATCGCGGACGACGGTACGGTACGGAATCCTTCGAATCGGTCTCTATACGTCGCATCCTCTCTTGATAACGAATTGATGAGAACATGCCTAAATCTAGACACCACTCTAGCCAGGATAACCGAGTTAAACTACCAGCCTCCTGCTGGTCGACCCAACTGCTACTCTATCATCGTCGGATAGGTAGCTACGATTCGGACGACACCGTATATAGCACGCGCCATAATCGGGACTGTTTTTGCACTCCCCCCCATTTGTATATATTAATTTTTTTTGGGAAAATATTAAATATAACGACAATGCATTGTAGCTAGTAAAATGTAGAAATACATAATTTTAAGAAACTAAATAAATATAACTTGTAAGATACCGAATGTATGTAAGTTATCTCGTAATAATGAAAAATGTTAGCTATAAGCGTATTTACCCATTGTAATAAGGATTTCTCGAATTAATAAACATGAAATGAAAAGAAACAAGTAAAAGCGTTAAGTTCGGCCATGCCGAATCTTATATACCCTCCACCATGGATAGCATGTGACCTCACAAAATAACTCAAACCTAAAGAAAATAACACCGAAAAACACAAAAAATATAGTAGATGAGAACAGTATAAACACGTTAGATGCTAAATATGGACCGATATCGCCCATTTTCAATCCCAAGTTACCTTCAGCTATAAGAAGTATATATACCAAATTTCAGCCATCCTAGCTCTATTATTACGGACGTGCTTACAACAGACGGGCGGACATGGCTAAATCGTCTTAAGGCCGGGTTAGGCATACGTAACCGTAATTTATCTTTACCGTTGCCCGTTTGAGCGATTAGCCAACGTCGAGAAAACGAGTCATATGTTCTGACAACAACAACACATAAGTATACAAAAAAGCCGCGATTTCTTTTTGTTTAGGTTTATTAAAAATTAAGTTACAAAGAATGTTTATAAATTTGTGTTTTTAAATCTGTGCAGAATTTACAATAAAAGTAATCAAGAAATTATCGTCGGATAAGAAGATGGGGTGGACGTCCTATAAACAATGACTGGGCGAAAGCCGGACATTAGAATGCCTATGGCAGTTTTTAATTTGTTATTAATATTAATAAAATATGAGTTAACTACGCCAAAGAAACGGATTATACCGGCAGAGAGACTAGCAATAACACCACTGTATGTCAAATATTTCTTTATCCTATGATTCCAAGTTATTAACATTCTATTTTTTAAAATTGTAGATATTTGGGTCACGGTTGTTCCATACAATCGATTGCATGGAGACACATGCTGGGGAAAACAACAATTCGAAATATTATTTTAGAATGCAGTGAAGTTTTGTGGCGCTTGCTTTCGCTGATTTATTTAAGTGAACAAACTACACAGCAGTACAAACACATTGCCAATGATTTTCAACGAATGTGGGAATCTGCGATGTTAACTATACATTCATATCAGTTTATGTTGGAAGTTATGGCAGCCAACACGATGGGGGTATGTCCATTAAACTTCAATTTATTTATAATCTATTTTAATACAAACAATTTCCATTTCTTAATTTAAATTAAATACAGCTATATACCAGCACTCTCCGTTTGGCCAATCAGTTATTTTAGGTACAGTACCTGTACCTCCTAGTAAACCATTATCGTCAGCATCCTCTGAAGCCTTTCCTCATTTTTTATCGGCGATGCGTCGTTTCCCTGACGAATATCCTTGGTCTAAGTCAACAACGTTCTGGTCGAAATGTGCCCAAGAGTGGTGGAAAATTGGGTCCAAAGAATAGATCGCTGTTGACGGCTCGTGGTGGTCGTATGACCGAAATTGAATTTCATTCTTAAAATGTAACATTTGCACTACACCTGGAATAAATTTGAACTCTATATCTTAAATATTCTGTGTTTTATTAATATATAAAATTGTTATGTCTTTAATGGAAAACCCTTTACTTATGTCTATTTCCATCGAAGAGGAACTCAGCCAAATCCAATCCAATCTATCTATAAATAAGTCCACGTTTGTAGAGACGCTTATATTGCTGTCAAATTAACCCACAATGATGAAGATTGGCGCAATGATTGTCTCGTACTGTCGTCAAAAGAATCCTGAAGCAGATTATAAATTTAGGGCCTTATTCATAAAAAGTTATAGAGGGTTTGAGGAACGCTTTAGAAGTGTTAAGGCGTTCTTCAAACCTTCATTAAATTTTTATGAATAAGGGCCTTAATTTTTAATGGAGTCAGCCGCGATCTTCATAAAACTCACCTGTAATGCCCAGCTCCTGCCAATTTGCTTCCAAGCTTCTCGCTTTTTTTCAGATATCCTATATGCTGGATTATATTTATTGTATAAATACTCGTGCGACTGCCCCAATGAAATCAAATATTCGTCTTCCATGTTTATTTGCACTTTTAAACAACAAATAATTAATAAATTATTTTCTTTACTTGTCTCGGTGAAAATACAATTGTAATTGTAAACAACATGTAGTATCAGCTGTTGTCAAATTGTACGTAAACGGAACGTCACTCAGATCGAGTCACTTTATTTTTTTTGTCGACTGATAGGAACAATGACAAAAAAAACGTTATTAAAGGCAAAAATAAGTAGATATTAATATAATTATTGTAAAAACAATTAAATAATAATAAAATTGTATACATATGTATACATATTTAAGCATAAATAAGTCAACATTGGCAGCTCGCTAAGATGGAAAAAATCATCAGTGCACAATGAGAGAGACGTGTGAGAGAGAAAGAAATGAGAGTCTGGCTTCAGCTCAGCTGACTTTTTTGGCCACCGCTAGTGTAAAGAGTACAGAGGTGTATTCGCTCAGGTCGACAATACAAAATGTGTGCTTTTTTAAACCGGAAGTTGTGAAATTATTGATCTGGCAATTAAATTATTTTCCAATTGGTAAATTACTAATGTCATTGACGTAAGGCCAGTCGAACGAACCAACGAACCTTAGGGAAACCAAATTCCTGACGAGTGAGTGACTGGTTTTCGTTCGCAGTGACTTTCGTTAGAAATACAGACACAGGCCGTATATTTAGAGGTGTTACAAACGGAGTGACAAAATGAATATACCCCCCATCCTATGGTGGAGGGTATAAAAATGACGCTGCTTCCTTGTTAACTCATTTAATAAGTAATCAATTGAGAGTTAAATTAGATAATGTTTTTTTAATACTAATTATATTTATTATACCCTACACCACACTGTGGTACAGGGTATTATAAGTTTGTTTCACGGCAGATGTTTGTAACACCTGAAAATAACACAGCTAGACCCACCTTAAAGTATACCGATCGACTCAGAATCACTAGCTGAGTCGATTTAACGATGTCTGTCCGTCCGTCCGTCCGTCTGTCCATGTAAAGTTGTTCGTCGACTACAGGTAGCAATTTCACTCCGATCGTTCTGAAATTTTGCAGTTTAGAGTATTTCGCGGCTGTTAAGATCGCTATTGAATTTGGTTGAAATCGGTTCAGATTTAGATATAGCTCCCATATATATCTTTCGTCCGATTTGGCCCTTTAGTCCTATAGAAGCTGTATTTTACATCCAATCGTTTTGAAATTTAGAATGGTACAGTTTCTTGATCCACGAACCAACATTGCCGAATTTGAAGAAAATCGGTTCAGATTTAGATATAGCTCCCATATATATGTTTCATCCGATTTGGCCCTTTAGTCCTATAGAAGCTGTATTTTACATCCGATCGTTTTGAAATTTAGAATGGTAGAGTTTCTTGATCCATGAACCAACATTGCCGAATTTGAAGAAAATCGGTTAAGATTTAGCTATAGCTCCCATATATATGTTTCGTCCGATTTGGGTCTTTAGTCCTATAGAAGCTGTATTTTACATCCGATCGTTTTGAAATTTAGAATGGTAGAGTTTCTTGATCCATGAACCAACATTGCCGAATTTGAAGAAAATCGGTTAAGATTTAGCTATAGCTCCCATATATATGTTTCGTCCGATTTGGGTCTTTAGTCCTATAGAAGCTGTATTTTACATCCGATCGTTTTGAAATTTAGAATGGTAGAGTTTCTTGATCCATGAACCAACATTGCCGAATTTGAAGAAAATCGGTTAAGATTTAGCTATAGCTCCCATATATATGTTTCATCCGATTTTGCTCTTTAGTCCTGTAGAAGCTGTATTTTACATCCAATCATTTTGAAATTTAGAATGGTAGAGTGTCATGATCCATGAACCAACACTACCGAATTTTAAGTAAATCGGTTAAGATTTAGCTATAGCTCCCATATATATGTTTCCCGATTTGGCCATTTAGTCCTATAAAAGCTGTATTTTACATCCAATCGTTTTGAAATTTAGAATGGTAGAGTTTCTTGATTCATGAACCAACATTGCCGAATTTTAAGAAAATCGGTTAAGATTTAGCTATAGCTCCCATATATATGTTTCGTCCGATTTTGCTCTTTAGTCCTGAAGAAGCTGTATTTTACATCCAATCATTTTGAAATTTAGAATGGTAGAGTTTCTTGATCCATGAACCAACGCTACCGAATTTGAAGAAAATCGGTTAAGATTTAGCTATAGCTACCATATATATGTTTCGTCCGATTTGGCCCTTTAGTTCTATAGAAGCTGTATTTTACATCCAATCGTTTTGAAATTTAGAATGGTAGAGTTTATTGATCCATGAACCAACACTACCGAATTTGAAGAAAATCGGTTAAGATTTAGCTATAGCTCCCATATACATGTTTCGTCCGATTTGGCCCTTTAGTCCTGTAGAAGCTGTATTTGAAATCCAATCATTTTGAAATTTAGAATGGTAGAGTTTCTTGATCCATGAACCAACGCTGCCGAATTTGAAGAAAATCGGTTAATATTTAGCTATAGCTCCCATATATATGTTTCGTCCGATTTGGCCCTTTAGTCCTATAAAAGCAGTATTTTACATCCAATCGTTTTGAAATTTAGAATGGTAGAGTTTCTTGATCCATGAACCAACACTACCGAATTTGAAGAAAATCGGTTAAGATTTAGCTATAGCTCCCATATATATGTTTCGTCCGATTTGGCCCTTTAGTTCTATAGAAGCTATATTTTACATCCAATCGTTTTGAAATGTAGAATGGTAGAGTTTCTTGATTCATGAACCAACATTGCGGAATTTGAAGAAAATCGGTAAAGATTTAGCTATAGCTCCCATATATATGTTTCATCCGATTTGGCTCTTCAGATCCAATCGTTTTTATACCCTACACCACACTGTGGTACAGGGTATTATTTAAGTATAAAATGTCCCAAAAGTAAATTTATGTAAACAATTTATACATGAATTACAAAATTTATATATCGAGTTATTCAATATTACGAGAGTGGTGTAGGGTATTATATAGTCGGCACCGCCCGACTTTAGCCTTTCCTTACTGGTTTTTTATTAATATTATATTGTTAAACACATTTAATTTTCTATTTAATGGAGTAGTCATCAGCCGGAGTAGTCTTCTAAGCCGCTAGTAAGGTGGCGCAAAAGTAACCTTTCGATGTTTTTTGGCTGTAATTTAAAAAAAAATGAAAAACTTTGATTCTTCTTGTGGATTATTTTTATTTGGTCTTTTAATTTGTTTTACATCAAGTCGAGAATATGATGTCATGTAAATGGCCGCCGCCACAGTTGATTGTCATTTGAGCCCTTTTTATGGCATTTTCCATCACTTTGGCCAAAACTTCCGGCGATAGGTCCTCACATTCTTGACGGATATTGTCTTTAAGAGCTGCAAGAGTCTGTGGCTTGTTGACATAAACCCGCGACTTCAAAAAGCCCCACAAAAAGAAGTCTGGAGCGGTCAAATCAGGCGATCTTGCTGGCCAGTGCAAATCGCCACAACGGGAGATTAGGAGCCCGGGAAATGCATCCTTCAGCATATCGGTTGTGTCACGTGCAGTGTGTGCCGTTGCACCGTCCTGTTGGAACCACATGTTTTCCAATCCCAATTCATCAAGTTGCGGCAAAAAGAACTCGTTGATCATTGCTCTGTAGCGCTCACCATTCACAGTAACCGTTTGGCCCGCGACGTCTTCGAAGAAAAAAGGTCCGATGACTCCTCCAGCGAAAACCGCACACCATACAGTGACTTTGAGCGGGTGTAATGTCTCTTCGTGGGTTACACGCGTGCAGCATCTCGTGTTGTGCCAGTGTTTCACCAGTAGGCGATCCCACGGCAGCCGGTTCTTTCTACCTGATTGACCCGAAGCAGCAATTCTTCGGCCAGGGGCTGCCACCTCAGTACTATGTGTTTTATGTTCGTCCATTTTTTCGCCTTGGGAGAGGCTCATCCCGGAGTGTCTGCTCCGAATTCTTCTGGTCCGTGCCGGGACCGAACAAAATCCCGGACCACAACAATATTTCTGCTCCGTCTGCGGGAACCTTATACGTGGCAACTCAACATCAGTAAGGTGTACCCGATGTATGGAGTGGTTGCATCTCAGGGGTTGCTCTGGCCTTAGGAACGCCGGGGAGTATCGCCGCATAGGGAGCTATGTTGGAGCCTGCTGTGCCTCCATACCTCTCAGTGTGCCTCAAGAATCGCAGTCGTCAGTGTCGTCGGCCTCGTCGTCCCCGTCGTCTACGTCATCGACACCTTCGGTTTATGGGACACCGCCGCAATCTCCCCTACAGCAACATGCACAGCTATCAACACCACAACTAACACCACACATTGCTGTACCAACCCCCGAACATGCATCCTTCTTGCAATTTAATTGCAATGGTCTCCGCGGCAAAATCAACGAGATTGTAGATTTTATGAATCGGAATAACATCAAGGTCGCTGCGATCCAGGAAACAAAGCTGAGCGACACATGCAGCTTGCACAGTTGTCAGGGTTACAATGTGCTACGTAAGGATCGCACTAGAAGTGGAGGTGGGGGACTGGCTTTCCTATTACACCATTCTGTGCAATATAGACCTATCTCGCCTGAGCTTGACTCTAGAGACCCATACATTGAATGTATGGGGGTAGCAGTTAAGTCCTGGACTGCCGAGATAGAGCTGTACAACGTATATATACCGCCGTTTGGTAGCTGTTCTCCGCGTTATTTGCCGGACATCAGTCCGTTACTGCAGGGCAATAATCGCGTGGTCCTAGGAGACTTTAATGCGCATCATGAGCTTTGGCATTCTCTCCTAGCTAATGACCATAGAGGCATAGCTTTGGCTGAGCAGATAGATGGCTCTACGTTCTGCACAGTGAATGAGGACGCCCCCACACGGATTATGGGTGATTGCAGCAGCTCGCCAGATATCACCATCGTGTCGCCTGGTCTGATAAATGACGTCACCTGGCAGCCCGTCATTTCATTGGGATCAGACCACCTCCCCATAATCCTCTCCATAGACAGACCAGCCGATTTTATTATCTCTGAACGCCGTACTTTCCTGAATCAAAGGAAAGCTGACTGGAACGGGTTCAGAGAATTCACCGCTCGCTTTATCTGTGCTGTTCGAATACCCGAGATACGACCTAATTTCCCAGCAGATGCAGCGGGACTAGCAGACGTGCGTGGTGAAATTCGTCGTTCTAATCCTGCTGATCCTAGAATCAGGGAAGTGAATCTAGAAATTAGTAGGAAAGTCGACGAATATAAGCGGAATAAATGGCTAGATCAACTGAAGCAATGCAACTTAAGTTCCGGTATTGGTAAATTGTGGGCAACGGTTAAGTCACTCTCGCATCCAGGCAGGAAAGACGACCGGACGGCAGTCACATTTGGTGCCACCACTGTGACTGACCCGAAGAGGTGCGCGCGTTATTTTAACCGACAATTTATAGAGCACCCCGTGAGTGACAGAGCGAAAAGGAGAGTAATGCGTCATATCCATGTTCTCCGAGCTGAAGAAGTACCACCACAGTTACAGTTGGAGAAGTTGCAGTCATCCGTAGCGCTAAGTCATCCAAAGCGCTTGGCCCCGACGGAATTTCGATGCTGATGTTGAAGCAATTGGACATACCGGGAGTGGAGTACCTGACTAGGGTCCTCAATCTATCGTTGACCACTCTGATAATACCCGAAGCCTGGAAAATGGGTAGAGTGGTCCCGCTACTGAAACCCGGCAAAGATGCGAGCAAGGGAGAATCGTACAGGCCTATCTCCCTTCTCTCGCCAGTAGCAAAGACGCTTGAGGCGTTAATCCTCCCGAGCCTTATTGAACATTTTCCAATTGCTAATCATCAACACGGATTCCGAAAGCAGCATAGTACGACTACTGCTTTACACGCCATATCCACGCATGTGAGCCGCGGTCTTAACCAGAACAAGCCCGGTGACAGGATCGTCCTCGTGGCGCTAGACCTATCGAAGGCCTTCGATACTGTCAGCCACGCCACGCTCTTTGAGGACATAGCCAACACGTCCCTACCGAATAGTTTGAAACGTTGGACCGTCAATTACATGTGTGGACGCCAGTCGTATGTGGAATTCAGAAACAAGAAGTCCAAATCCCGTAGAGTGAAACAGGGAGTTCCCCAAGGTGGGGTGATATCTCCGGCCCTATAATCGATGACATATGTGGAAGGCTGAACATCTACCTCGCTGAGATTGCCAATTTCTTCGCTGCGAGGAACTTAAAAATATCCGCCACCAAATCATCGGCCACCCTTTTTACTGCATGGACAGCGCAAGTGAAGGAGCAACTCAATGTGATAGTCGATGGCACAAGAATTCCGACCACCAACTACCCTAAGGTTCTTGGTGTCACATTTGATAGCCTCTTCAGGTCTAACGCGCATGCCACAGTTATCTGCAACAAGATGAGAAGTAGGAACAAGGTCCTCAAGTCGCTAGCCGGCAGCACTTGGGGCACAGATAAAGAAACCTTGTTGACCTCTTACAAAGCGATAGGTCGGTCTGTGGTAAACTATGCAGCACCAGTGTGGTCACCGAATGTGAGCGAGACGCAGTGGAAGAATATACAGACCTGCCAAAATGCCGCCCTGAGAACTGCGACAGGGTGCCTCCTCATGTCTTCTGTGGACCACTTACATGAGGAGACGAAGATCATAACCGTGCGACGACACAATTTTTTGCTGTCGAAGCAGTATCTGCTTGGTTGCTACCGTCCCAGCCATCCCAATCACCATCTAGTGGATAGGCGCCCACCTCCCAGGCAGATCAGGAAAGACCTTCATGATCTAGAGCGCGAGGTCCAACGCTACAAGAGAGAACCTCTAGACCAAAGAGCATTCAAGGCAGGTCTGCCTGACATACACTCCGACGCAGTCGCTGAAGCCGTGAATAACTACAGAGTCAATGTCGTACTAGGAGACCACCCTCCATCAGTGGCCTCAGAGGAAGAGGAATTACCACGACAGACAAGAGTACTTTTGGCCCAATTAAGATCTGGCTGGTGTAGCCGCCTGAATTCATACTGGGCAAGGATTGATGGCACCACGTCGAACATATGTCCCGCCAGTAACCAGGGACCACACGACACACTACACCTCTTTAACTGCCCTGCCAAACCTACTCAACTTGTTCCCAGGTCTCTTTGGACCCAACCAGTGGAAGCAGCCATCTTCCTCGGCCTGGAAACCAATACAGCAGAAACTACTATACAAGGCGAATGAAAACAACTAATGGATAACTAACACATATACTGCTACAACAACAACAACCAGTAGGCGTTGGACGGCCAGGAAATCTGCGACGAAATTCACGTTGTGCCAAAGTCACCGACCGATTATTGGTCAAATAAATAGTCAGCAATATTCCGCGTTCTGGAGCAGTGTAGCGTAACATTGTTTGTTAACGTGTATTTCGCATGTGTTTACTACACAAATGTCAAAAGAGAACTGACATTAGGGGCCAATCGCAAAATTTATAGAATTTCTGATAGGAGGATTACTTTTGCGCCACCTTGTATTTATTATGCACTTTGTAATTTATTTTAAATTGGCCTCTGAGGCTTTAAATTCAAGTTATGATGAAATTAAATACAGATCAAACCCTCATAGGGATAGGTCTCGATATATTTTCTGAAAACTTAAATGCAAATTAACCTTTGTTTTGTAAATAATAGTACCATATACAAACTTGTTAAATTGGAAACAAAGAACATTTTACCAAATATATAATATTTGTTTGGGACTACAGAAGGGATTTGTTTGTCAGCGTGTGAATAAATGTAAAAAATATCACCTTCTTTGTATACGTATTTAAAATGCAGCTTTAATACAGGTTGGCTGATATGTAATGCAACAAAGTAAAGCGCTATATTTTTTTAAATTTTATTGTTCAAAAGCAAAAATGTCGGAAATAACATAAAATTTTAGAAACAGTTTAGATTTGTTCGAATTGACCTTTGGCACGAATTATGGCCTTCAAACGGCCGACAAAGCCATCACACGCTGCACGAAAGTGGCTCTGCGGTATTTTGGCCCATTCCCGGCGAAGCGCCGTCTTGAGATTATCGATTCTTTGGTATTTTTTAGTGCGAACCTTACTCTCTAAAATGCCCCTGGCGCAAAAGTCCAACGGATTGAGATCCGGAGATCTTGGTGGCCATTGTGCGGTAGAAATGAAGCGAGGAACCTCCTTTTTAAGCCATTCCTGGTTGACGCGTGCTGAGTCCTGTTGGAATGTCCATGGTCTGCGGCCGAAATGTTTGTCTGCCCAGGGCTTCAATACTGTCTTTAGGACATTTTCCCGATAATATTCGGCATTTATTTTGACCCCATGGTCGATGAATACGAGCGGGGTGCGACCATCGGCCGTTACGGCGGCCCACACCATTACCATCGGCGGCGCTTGAGTTCTGGTGGCCAATCGAAGGTTTTCTTTGGCAAGTAAACCCGATCATTTTGTTTGTTCACACACTGTTCAATTTGGAATGGCTTCTCATCGGAGAAAACCAAATTCGGTAACTGGCCACTTTCGTGCAAGCGAAGCAACTCCTTGGCTCTTTCCAGTCTAACTTTTTTTGTGCATCGGTGAGCTTTTGCACTTTTTGGAACTTCAATGGCTTTAGTCCAAGCTCATTTTTAATATGTGTTGTATCCGTTCTCGCGATATGTTCAGCTCACGAGCAATTTTTCTACCACTGCGGCGTGGATTTCGATCAAATCTGGCCTTCACTTTTCGGATCATTTCTTGTGTTGTTACCGTTTTTTTTCGTCCACTTTTTGGACGCGATGCAACACTGCCAGTATCACGGTAACGAGCAATGGTACGAGAAACAAAAGATTTATTCACATTTAAATGCTGGAGGGCAATAACGATAGCCACTTGTGTTTTTCCCACCCAAATAAAGCAATCACACACGCTTGAATTCCATCACGAATAACTTTTTTTCTGTATGCCATAGAGCTTGTAAACAATAAAATGAACTGTCACTGAAATAAATCTGTCAGCTATCAGACTAGCGGTTTAGAAATGATAGCAACCTGAAGTTGGTTGCAATACATATCAGCCACCCTGTATACCTATTTGGGAACTATGAATAACTAATAACTAAACCTTAATTAAGGAAAGCCCACTCTACCAAATTTCATAAATGGTTTTCTGGAATAACAGCACATTCCAAAAAATCAAAATGTTCAGGAGAGCCAAAATACGTTATCTCACAAAGTACATTTGATGCTAAAAAATCACTAAAAAAATTGACATAACTAGGATTGTCATATATTGATCGACAGATGATGAAAACGACATTGGCGGCTATTCCAGAAAACCACAGCATTATCATGTGTAAAATAGAGTTTTTCTAGCAGTTTTTGTGTTGAAGTGAATCATTTTCATAGTGAAAAAATAAGAATTTTCAGTATGCGGGAAGAAATGGCCTAGTATTTTGTGGAGTAGCGAAAACAAATATATGTATGTGGCGGTGTCTAATTTCTGTTACTGCTTGGTGCAGAGTGTTGTCCAACCGCATCTTTTCGTGGTTTTCTTTCTACAGATCAATGGAAACAATGCAAAATGTATGTCTTTTCGTATAATCACACGGTAACATACAATATCTAGCCTACAAAATAAAGAAGAGTACAAAGTAGTGTTGCGGTATAAAAAACTATATAATTTAGATATTGTAACTATGTACATATGTATTATATACGTGTACATTTCGATAGACTTAGTTTACCCTTTGCCTTATTTTTTGTAACATTTTTAATTTTTTACAAAGTTTATACAATAACAACATAACATTTTATCTTAAAACGTACATAATCATTTAAACCCAATCCTTGGGATTTTTCAAAACTTCCATAAGCTTTGTTTCATTTGAGTTAGCAGGGGGAGTATGCATATATTCCCAGCGGGCTGTTAATGGCAGTGACATCAAAATACTTTCATACCGTGCACCTGGTGTGTATAGGCCGAACTTAGTTCCACGATCGTAAATCAAGTTGAATTCAACATAGCGACCACGTCTGAGCAATTGCCACTGTCGTTCTCTGTCGCCATATGCATCATTCTTGTGGCGCCTGACTATTGGGAGATAAGATGGTATCACGGCATGAGCGCAGTCCGAAACAAATTTATAGGCTTCTTCTTGGCTAGGCGTATCTATGTCATCAAAGAAAATGCCTCCAATTCCCCTACATTCACCGCGATGAGTAATTCGAAAGTAGTCATCACACCATTTTTTAAACTTTGGATAATACTCTTTGTCACTCTGGTCGCATGCATCTTTTAGAGTTTTATGGAATGATACGGCATCCTTTTCATCCAAATAGTAAGGAGTCAGATCAGTGCCGCCACCAAACCACCATTGCTTGGAGCCATCGGTATCAATCACTTCGAAGTAGCGGTAATTGAAATGTATTGTTGGTACCATAGGATTACGTGGATGGATGACAGCGCTCACGCCAGCGGCAAAGAACGGCAATTTACTGCCTTCACTAAGTTTTTTGCCCCGGGAACGCATTTGTTGTACTGCTTGCGGCGGCAGATGACCCTTTACTACAGAAATATTTACACCAGCTTTTTCAAAAACTTCACCATCTTGTAATACGCATGTAATACCCCCACCGCCTTCATTGCGTAACCATCTGTCTACTTTGAATTTCTGGCCAGCATATTCTTCGGACTCCAAGACTTTGCAGAAATCCGCCTGAATCTTCATTATTAGCAACTCCATTTTTGTTTTCATATCATCTTCCGTTTCAAGCAATTGGTCAGCGTCTGTTACCGGCTCAGCCATATATATTGATGTATTCAACTTCCGTCTTCTGCCGGAATCCATCTGTGCCACTGTTATTGTACCAAATGTAGATATACCTGTTCCCAAAAGAAAACCTCCCATCCCCTTAGTCCTTCTAGAGAATTGGTAAATACTCAGTGAACCCATCTTTCTTATCGCATTTCTGAAACCGCTCACAAAAGCCATTTCGCCACAGGTATTTTTCTATTTACAATCACCTTTTCCAAAATAACTCAACGTCACTGCACCTCATTAGGGAGTATGAGATAGGCACCGGCATACAAAACTTTAAATTTCTTGGATGACAGCAGATCAATCAGTATTTTCAATTTACATTCGGTTGAAGCCGAAAGTACATAAACAACGTTCGAAGCGGCAAAGCATGACATGCATGTCGTGAATCACACGAGGATATTTTTTAAGCAGATTCTCCTCCAATTCCCTTTTAAAATTGCGTTTGCAATATGTGAATGACCTCTACTAAATTCGAACAAAATCCGTTCAGATTATGATATAGCCCCCATATATATGTTTCACCCGATTTGACATGTAAGCGCTGTAGTAACCGAGATTTATATCCGAACAGTACGAAATTCGGCAGAGAGTTTTCTTATTACATCTATGAACACTACCAAATTCTTATAGCAATGCCCATTTTCGCATTTTTAGGGAGGTGAAGGGTATTATATAGTCGGCCCCGCCCGAATTTCTGTCTTAAGCACGGTACTATGTTCCCGTTTCACGGTGAAATCCCATACAAAAACCAAAGTTGTGAAAAAATGAGTGAAATTTTTTCATTTGTGGTACTGTGTTTATTTCAACGTGAGAAATTGACATTTTGCGCCGCTACAAATTAATTGAACGCCGCAACAAATTGAAGCCGCCAGCATTGTACTCCTATTTATTTATATTTGTCCGCGAGAAATTCAACTGTTGTAAATATTATCAATAAAATTTCTTAATAAAGAATAATAAATTAAATTATGTGAAACAATGAAGACTAATGGAAAGCTTTGGAACGGATAATAATTATGTGTATATGGAATAAACGAGAAGAGCGACATTCCGATTGGATAGCAATTTAAAAAATATGCAAAACACTGGACGGACATGTAACTATATGTAATAATGTGAAATTTGTCTTGTAATTACATATGTACATTTTCGTTTGTATGTTTAGAACAATCGCGACGAAAAGCCTGGAAAAATATTGTGGACGGCTATCGCTACCGAACCAGTAAGACAATGGAATTGGGTAGTGCCTGTGATCGTGTTTTTAATTGGTATTTAAGAACATAGTGAGTTCTTGCCAACCATAGAAGTTGGAAGAAGAAATTCCGTTTATGGATGGAAGTATAATTTGTATAAGTCAACAAATATAATGCAAATCCTTAAAAATAATAATAAAACATTTTTTTCGGTTCATCAAAACATCATTTAATTTATTTATATTCGTACAACGGTAGGAAATTATTTTGTTATTAGTAACATTGTATTACCCTGGCTTCTGATGCCTCACAAGCATCGCCATCGTATGTGTAACATTAGCACAATTATCTTCAAAAATATTTCCTTTCTGCAATTTAAATTAAATATTTTCTAAGTCGGCATTATTTCATTTAATTGTTTATTGATTATAATTTAAACTCGTGTTTGTTTTCAAGAAAAGCAAAAAGGAAAAAAATGCACATGCTTACACACACACACATTCATATAAAATTGACATTTCGACACACACACTTCAAAAATGTAATGCAACCTTAGGAAAAAAGCGTTCCATTTTTCAACTTGAAATAACATTTTGTGGAATTTTTTCAAGCTGAAAAAACATAGTACCAACCTTTAGCTTAATCCAGATTCACACAAGGACATTTTTTCCAAGCAAGTGTCAAAATTTGTAGGAGAGGCAGGCGGAAAGAGCTCTGCGGCAGATAGTACAACAAATGATAGTACCACAAATAAAAAAATTTCACTAATTTTTTCACAACTTTGATTTTTGTATGGGATTTCAACGTGAAACCGGAACATAGTACCGTGCTAAAGGTGGGTACTATGT
The DNA here is from genome assembly GCA_963930755.1 of Eudasyphora cyanicolor. Taxonomy (NCBI): domain Eukaryota; kingdom Metazoa; phylum Arthropoda; class Insecta; order Diptera; family Muscidae; genus Eudasyphora; species Eudasyphora cyanicolor. The sequence continues at coordinate 95,451,569 of OZ005737.1, read as the reverse complement.
TTTTTCAGCTTGAAAAACTTCCACAAAATTTTATTTCAAGTTGAAAAATGGAACGCTTTTTTTAAAGTAACTTTGCATTTCTGAAGTGTGTGTGTTGAAATGTCACTTTTATACGAATGTGTGTGTGTATAAGCATGTGCATTTTTCCTTTTTGCTTTTCTTGAAAAAAAAAACAAGAGATTAAATTCTAATCAATAAACAATTAAATGAAATAATGCCGACTTATAAAATAGTTAATTTAAATTGCAGAAAGGAAATATTGTTGAAGATCATTGTGCTGTTATACATAAATTATTTATTTTGTGTTGATACGAAGGCGATGCTTGTGAGGCATCAGAAGCCAGGTTACAAATAACAAAATCATTTCCTACTGTTGTACGAATATAAATAAATAAAATGAAGTTTTGATGAACCGAAAAGATGTTTTATTATTATTTTTAAGGATTTACATTATATTTGTTGACATATATAAATTAAACTTCCATCCATAAGCGTGGTACTATGTTCATTTTTCGCGTTGAAATCCCATATAAAAACAAAGTCGCGAAAAAAACTGCGAAATTTTTTCGTTTGTGGTACTCTGTTTATTTCAACGCGAAAAAGTAACATTTTGCGCCACCACAAATTTAACGCCGTTACAAATTGACGCCGCAACAAATTTAATGCCGCCACCGTCACACTCCCATTTGTTTATATTTTTTTGTCCGCAAGAAACTCAAATGTTCGAAATATTAGAAATAAAATTTCCTAATAAAGAATAATAAATTAAATTATCTTCCGAAATAAAGAAAAATAATGCAAAGATGTGATAGGAAAAATAATTATGTTTATGGAATAAACCAGCAGAGCGAAATTCCAATTGGATTGCAGTACAAAATCAAACAAATCATTGTAATAATGTTATACATAAATTATTTATTTTGTGTTCTTGCGGTGGCGATGTTTGTGAGACATGAAAAGTCAGGGTAGTACAATGTTATAAATAACGAAATAATTTAATACTGTTGTACGAATATAAATAAATTAAATGATGTTTTGATTAATCGAAAAATATGTTATATTATGATATTTAAGCATTTACATTATATTTGTTGACATATATAAATTATACTTCCATCCATAAACGGAATATCTTCTTCCAACTTCTACGGCTGGGAAGAATTAACTATAGGCGTGTTTTCGTTACATCATAAGTGCTTAATTTGTATGGGGAGCTAAGCACTATTAGTTCCCGATGAAGTTTGGTGCTTGTGTTCCTGTCTTAAACGAGTATGATGTTGCCAGATTGGGCACCCTATATTTAGCAATATGGCATCCCATTTTTGGAGAGATTTTATCAATTATTGTGAATTAACGGGAAGAAGAAGAACAAAAATGGGAAATTATTTTAATATTTGCAAAAAGAGTGTAAACAATTGAACATAGAATAGTAAATATATGTTTTATAAATACTTTTCACGAATTTTTTGTATGTTTCGCACTGTTCTTTCTTCGCAACTCATGACACCATTGCTACCAGATAGTGAAAATCCGCCACTTATTGCTTATGTGTCAGTTAGTGGAAGTCAGTTGTTTTCGTTGCAAAGTGCTAAACTAAAATTGCTAGCTTGTAACGAAAACATGCCTTATGTATGTTCTTTACAACCAATTCCAAATCGAGATCACAGGCACTGTCCAATTCCATTGTCCTACTGCTTTAGTAGGGTTAGCCGTCCATAATGTTTCTCCTGGCTTTTGCACACAATTGTTCTAAACATACAAATATAAATGTACGTATCTAATTACAAGTCAAATTCCACATTATTACATTTAGTTACATGTCCTTTCAGTATTTTGCACATTTTCTTTGCTTTTGTGCTGCAATCCAATTGGAATTTCACTCTTCTGGTTTATTCCATAAACATAATTAATTTGCCTTTCACATCTTTGCATTCTTTTTTCTTTAAGCACGGTACTATGTTCCTGAACTGAGTGAAATTTTTTCATTTGTGGTACTGTGTTTATTTCAACGTGAGAAATTGACATTTTGCGCCGATACAAATTAATTGAACGCCGCAACAAATTGAAGCCGCCAGCATTGTACTCCTATTTATTTACATTCATATTTGTCCGCGAGAAATCCAACTGTTGTAAATATTAGCAATAAAATTTCCTAATAAAGAATACTAAATTAAATTATCTGAAATAAAGAAAACTAATGCAAAGGACGGAAAATAATTATGTACATGGAATAAACAAGAAGAGTGACATTCCGATTGGATAGCAAAGCAAATGTGCAAAACACTGAAATGACATGTAACTATATGTAATAATGTGGAATTTGTCTTGTAATTACGTATGTACATTTACGTTTGTATGTTTAGAACAATCGTGACGAAAAGCGTGGAAAAACTTTGTGGACGGCAAACGCTACCGAAGCAGTAGGACAATGGAATTGGGCAGTGCCTGTGATCTCATATTTTAATGGTTATAAAGAACATAGTGAGTTCTTGCCAGCCACAGGAGTTGGAAGAAGAAAATCCGTTTATGGATAGAAGTATAATTTATATATGTCCACAAATATAATGTTAATCTTTAAAAATAATAATAAAACATATTTTTCGGTTCATCAAAACATCATTTTATTTATTTATATTCACAGTAGGAAATTATTTTGTTATTTGTAACATTGTATTACCCTGGCTTCTGATGCCTCACAAGCATCGCCATCGTATCAACACAAAATAAATAATTTATTTAATTATAACATTAGCACAATGATCTTCAACCATATTTCCATTCTGCAATTTAAATTAACTATTTTCTAAGTCGGAATTATTCCATTTAATTGATCATTGATTCTCAATTTTGTGATTCTAATTTAAACTCGTGTTTGTTTTCAAGAAAAGCAAAAAGGAAAAAATGCACATGCTTATACACAGACACATACATGTAAAAGTGACATCTCGACACACACACTTCAAAAATACAATGCGACCTTATTAAATAAGCGTTCCATTTTTCAACTTGAAATAACATTTTGTGGAATTTTTTTCAAGCTGAAAAAACATAGTACCCACCTTTATTTCGGAAGATAATTTTATTTATTATTCTTTATTAGGAAACTTTATTTCTAATATTTACAACAGTTGAGTTTCTTGCGGACAAAAATAAATATAAACAAATGGGAGTGCGACGGTGGCGGCGTTCAATTTGTAACGGCGTTAAATTTGTGTTAAATGTTAATTTTTCGCGTTGAAAAAAACATAGTACCACAAACGAAAAAATTTCCCACTTTTTTTCGCGACTTTGTTTTTATATGGGATTTCAACGCGAAAAATGAACATAGTACCACGCTTCACGCTGAAATCCCATACAAAAAACAAAGTTGTGAAAATATGAGTGAATTTTTTTCATTTGTGGTACTATGTTTTTTCAACGTGAGAAATTGACATTTTGCACCGATACAAATTAATTGAACGCCGCAACAAATTGAAGCCGCCAGCATTGTACTCCTATTTATTTATATTCACATTTGTCCGCCAGAAATTCAACTGTTGTAAATATTAGCAATAAAATTTCGTAATAAAGACTACTAAATTAAATTATCTGTAATAAAGAAAATGAATGCAATGCTTTGGAACGGAAAATAATTAGAAATAAACGAGAAGAACGACATTCCGATTAGATAGCAAAGCAAAAAATGTGCAAAACACTGGAAGGACATGTAACTATATGTAATAATGTGGAATTTGTCGTGTAAATTGTTGAGGGTGTGTACGTAACGGCAGCGTGGAATTTAAAACGACGGCAGATTTTAGAAGGATATATCGTATTGGTATTGGTCTTTAATTTCCTCACCTCGATTGGTATAAGACTTAAGGCTTAGGTTACAGTTTGCCCCGGATATTTTGTGGCAGAGGGACATTTTTCATTGTTGATGTAGGAGCAGTATTGCCTGTTTTACGGGCCTACCTAAACTGTTATACAAAACGAGTGAATGTATGGAGACTTAAGTTTGGCGTAGAATGACAGAAACAAACATAAATATCACATACCTACGGTTGATGTGTTTGACGTACAGATGGTATTCACGAGGAGTGTGGAGTGGGCGGTGTTGTTTGATAGTCCGGGGTAGATTACATGTTCGTGCGGCTTGCCTTGCTTATGCGCGTCGTTAAGGGCGCATGGTACGTCCATGGAACAACGTTGGGTATCTTATTAGTTTTATGTTATTCCTTCGGGTCGCTTCTGTATGTTTTTTTTTGGTTTGTCGGTGAAGGTGTGTTTACCAGATGTTCGATCATTGTGAATGATACTCTGGAATACCAACAGGGTTGTATTTAGGTATGGAAAGGACAGCATTGCCAATCTCAGAAAGAATTTGTTTCTTTAACTTGAATGGGAAGAGAGGATTGCTTCTCTTGAGGCGAGGAAACGAACAACTTTAACCCTAGAACACTAAACCCGGTCTGTGAGGCGACTCTTTTTTTTTGTTGACACGATATCTTACGATCGGTTGCAAAAATCAACACGTGGTTTCGTGTCAACTCAGTCGACTGCTGTATGAGTATGTGAGTGGACGCTCATAGCTCTGTGTCTTTTAGTTACTGATATATACATATGCTTGTCGCCTGTGAGGCGAGGTTTAGTATTAAAGGTAAATATTTTTGCGAATTCTTGTTTAAATTCTTGGTCCAATTGTAAGTATATAATTAAGATTTAGTCCGTTTTTATTTAATTTTTTGAGATGTGTGTTCCCGATTCCCAAATATTATTGCGCTAAATGCAATAAAGCATATTGCCTAGAGCATAGATCACCGAATTGTTATGAATGTGATATAAAAAAAAATACCTGATTTAATTTTTATGTACAAGGTAAAATATACATTATATAATTTTTTTGTTTTTTTTTAATGGAAGTAAGTACAAATACGTATAAGAATTTGATAAATTTAAGTTTATGAACTGAAATATTTATTGTTATTTATTTTTTTTAAATAATCTCTTTTTAAAAACAAACAAAAAAAAGTTGTGCATTTTAATGTAATTTTCTTTATGAAATGTATAAAAAAATAAATGAGTTCCCTTTTGATTTCTAAATAAATAAGTGTATTCTCCATAAAAAAAGTCTTAAAAAAAAAAAAAATTAAAACTAGGAAAATTTTGTTCTTTTTGAAAAGGTAGCCTCACAGGCGAGGTTTAGTATTAAAGTGTAAAAAAAGAGGTTTAGTGTTCTAGGGTTAAAAGAAAATTTTACTGAATTTCAAGGCCAAAGCATGACGGTCAGTAACCCAAGTAATGTATATGGATTTTTTGTTGTAAAGATGTTGGGTATGATGTACAGTAGATAGGGTCATAAAAAAAAGTTGCGTTTGTCACCCCCTAGATTTGAAGATTATTCGAAGACAATTTCAGAAAATTTTTTTTTAATTTTTTTGGTGCACCCTACATACCGCCATTTTAGTTTTCTTTATCCTGTGTTGCTATTTGAAGTCCGATCGTAACGGGATGTATACCGTTGTTCACGTTTTGGAAAGGGCTATATTTCGTCCAATGGCCATTTTTGACTCCGAGGTCAAATTCGATAATTGACCTCCGTTATCTCTTTTTCTACCCCCCTTATTTGGACTTATTTTGAAACGATAATAAAGGCATTTAAAAATTATTAAACTTTCGTCTTTAAAGTACTCAGTTTTATTCATAAACAAAAAAGTTACATAGGGTTCAAAATTGTAAAATATATGCTGAGGTCAAATTCGACTAGTTTCTTTTGGTCTCGTTTCTGTCTCACTCTCTCTCTCAGACACATGAATAACCCAATGCCACAAACACACAACGACTATGGCGGTTCTTTACAGCATCAACAAATTAAATTTGCGGGATTCTCTAACAAATTTTGAATCTTTTTTAAGGAAGAATATAAGAATACATTCACTTTGTTTTCCCATTCACCCTACACTCCACCAAAATAGTATTTTTTCCACTAATTCCTGATTTAATCTAGTATGATATTTTTGTATGATACGTCGATGATCATCTCTTGACAACGACAACACTTCTTCCTTACTTCAGTTTTGAATCCGAAGTAAATTTTTACTAGTGACTTCAGTTATTTGATTTTCAACCCCCGTAAATAACACTTATTTTGAAACGCATGGGAAGGCATTTGTATGTAAGTTAAATATGGTGTTCAAACAAATTAATCATGTCTATAACATTTTATTAATAATTCTCTATAACTTATTTGCTTATGAATACATTTAAAATTTGAATCAGCGAATTTCTGTTTTTTTATGGAAATGTTGAACTTTTTCATTTAATAATGCAACACAAAATCATTCATATGACTACCAAGACTGGCTCGGCAGTACCTCATCCGCTCATCCCAATTTTTCAGGACATATTCTATTGCTTCGAGTCGAATCTCTTCAATGGCAACTTATGGTGATTTCGTTTCTGAAAAATAATATCACTACATCATGTTTGCTACATTTTAAAAATTCCCCCTGCACATACTGCTAATTTCGCATTTTGCATGCGAACAATCGAACAAAAATCGTGCGGTGAGTAAAACCCATTCCTACATTATAGCGCAACCATTTGATAGTGCATTAAGCATGTACGCTTTCAATTAGGCTTGGTTCTGAAGTTTGGTTTTTGACGGTGCAACACTCCACATCGTGGACTGGGCTGAGTGTGGAAAATAGATATTTTCGCATTTGCGGAGTGTAATAATTTTACAAACCCGTTCGTACGGCTGCACCATTTTTACAAACTAACCTAAAAATGCGGTTTTAGTGTAAAATGTAGAAAAATTTTAAAATTTTTTTACACAAACGAAATCATCATTAGTTTTCATGTTTCAACGCTTCAATTGGATGCTTTGCATAGCATTTATCCTTAATGGGTTCCCACCGAAAATAATCCAATGGACTCAAATCACAATGCAAGGTAATCGGTAATTCAAATTTTAAATGGCCCACCCTTTATAGTGAAAGTAGAAAATCTGGTAAAAAATCCAAAGTGACGTATGGAAGAAAAGTAGACCTTATAGAGATGATCCACGAGGTATCATACGTAAAGATAGGATAATAAATATGGAGTCAGTGGCAAAAATACTATTTTAGTGGAGTGTAGGGTGAATGTGAAAACAAAGTGATTTTATTCTTCCTTAAAAAGCTTCAACATTTGCTAGAGAATCCCGCAAATTTAATTTGTTGATGCTGGACCGAACTGCCATAGTGATTGTGCGTTTGTGGCATTGGGTTATTCATGTGTGTGTGAGAGAGAGACAGAAAACGAGGTCAAAAGAAACTAGTCGAATTTGACTCCAGCATATATTTTACAATTTTAAACCCTATGTAACATTTTTGTTTATGAATAAAACTGAGTACTTTAAAGACAAAAGTTTAATTATTTTTAATTGCCTTTATTATCGTTTCAAAATAAGTCCAAAACAAGGGGGTAGAAAACGAGATAATAGAGGTCAATTATCGAATTTGACCTCGCAGTCAAAAATGGCCAGTGTACGAAATATAGCCCTTTCCAAAACGTGAACAACGGTATACATCCCGTTACGATCGGACAAATAGCAACACAGGATAAAGAAAACTAAAAGGGCGGTATGTAGGGTGCACCAAAAAAATTAAAAAAAAATTTTCTGAAATTGTCTTTGAATAATCTTCAAATCTAGGGGGTGACAAACGCAACTTATTTTTCTTGGTTGGGCATCGACCCTATCTAATGTACAGTTAATGGTAGTTTGTGTAAAATTACTTTTAGAGGCTTGATCAGTGGTTGTTTAAAGAAGTGGCGATCATTCTCTCAGTCCGATAGTCAAAAGAAGCTTGACATTATTTGAAATTAAATTAAGTGTTCAAGTAGTTTTAAAGTAGACTGAACAACACCAAAATAAGTGAGTTTGGTTAAGAAATCCTTCTGTTAAATTCAAAAATATTATAAGTTTTGTGTAAAAGTAGACTATTGCGGGGAATGCGAATTTGGAAGCTGGCTAGGAGAAAAACGCAACACATAAGTTATCCCTTTTATAATTATTACGTAAGTAGTTACTAAAAAAAAAAAAAGAAAGTTGAATTTAAGAGTAAAATTTATTATTTCTCAGTGTGGCCAGGAGGAAAACGCGGAGCGTAATGCAATAGAGTTGGCCACAGGATAACGAAATTATAAAAGGTAACGTTAAAAGATTTGTATGTGTTGTGAGATTCCGGATAGGCAGTAATTCAAAGGTGGCAATAGTTGAGCAATAGAAAAGCCGTTCCCAGTGGTAACACCAAATTGGAAAGGTTAAAATAAAATAAAAAGTCCAAAATTGGAAAGACAATTGTGATTGGTGATCTGATGGGAATCCAATTGGATTGTCCTCATGGAGACTTCAACCGTGGAGACTAAATTATTTGGTCCCCAGTTAGTAAGTTCAGTATCGGATTCCAGAACCTAAAACATAATTAAATGCTGTTATACGGGAACATTGTAAAGTTTTTTGTTTGCATGGGACAGTAATATTACTGAAATAATTCAAATAGCCAAAGGCCAGAAATTTTTATTATTTTTTTTAAGAATTTTACTTATTAGAGTAAATTAATAGAATAAGTGGCAGGTAGTGATATTTTATGTTAGTTTTTTTTTATAATGTTATATGTTCTAATTTAGGTAATTTATGTATTTATTCTTGTTAATTTTAAAAGGATATGTAAGAAGGATTGAACTAGGCCTTAATAAAATTTAGTAGAAGTATAACAAGAAAAGGCGTAACGCGCACAAACAAACGCCGCAAGTGAGAAAGGTCCTTTAAAGAGCTCTTTCAGGGAATCGAAATAAATATTAATAGCATGAAAAGGTGCAAAAGGCACCATTATAAAGAATGTTAGGCAACTAGTTCCGTCCTTTGTCAATTTGTTTCGGTGATTCTTAACATTTGTTAGTTCGGATAGAATAGGAAGGTAATTTCCGTATAAAAAGGAAAGGTCGAGAATTATTCAATAAATGTTTTAAGATTCGTTTTGTTTCTTATAAGGGACAATTCTAATACAGGAGTCTAAATAGACTTAGTGATTTTTATTGAACTGAAGAAAAGGCTAGTTATAATTTAGTTGTTGGTGTAAAACCGTTCGATTACAGCGTTGGCTGATAAAAAAACTGAACAAAATTGTCTTCCACAGGAGGAAGAAAAGGACATATAGGTTAAGTCACTATTGTTATTAAATTTTTTAAGCTTAGTTATCGTTAATTTTTTTTGTTATTACCAAATCTTTAGGCCAATCCACTAAATAAGTTGTTGTATATTTTAGTTGTAGTTTGATTAAGGAATAAATATGTTGTGAATCATAAAATTAAATTAAAATGTGTTGGTAAATATTTGTTATAAGGATTTTAGGTACAGGTGACCAAGGTACGTGATATGAAATAAAGATAGTAAGGTGAGTTGCTGATGGAATTAAAGGGAGTCATCATGAAATGGAGGGTGACGTAGGTTGGGAATTGGGCTGCGTAAGTGGGTGTAACACCGAACCCATTGTGAGTATCACTATCCAAACGTGTTTGAAGGTAAAAAGTTTAGATAGGTAATGAGGTTAGTAGAGTAATTTCCGTTTTATTCAAACATTAACGTTTTGTTAATGGTTATTGTTAATACCCAGATTGGTGTGAGCGGGTTGAGTATCCACGCCGATAAGCTTGAGCTAGTTGAGGCTGCCACACATGACGGATTCAAAAAAAATGGGGTAACATAACAAAATACATATGTACATTTACGTTTGTAGGTTTAGAATAATCGTGCCGAAAATCCTGGAAGTTTTAGGACAATGGAATTGGACAGTGCCTGTGATTTCGTTTTTAAATGGTTGTAAAGAACATAGTGAGTTCTTGCCAGCCATAGGAGTTGGAAGAAGAAAATCCGTTTATCGATGGAAGTATAATTTATATATGTCCACAAATATAATGTAAATCCTTAATAATAATAATAATAAAACATATTTTTCGGTTCATCAAAACACCATCTTATTTATTTATATTCTTACAACAGTAGGAAATTATTATGTTATTTGTAACATTGTATTACCCTGGCTTCTGATGCCTCACAAGCATCGCCATCGTATCAACACAAAATAAATAATTTATGTATAACATAAAGGTGGGTACTATGTTTTTTCAGCTTGAAAAAATTCCACAAAATGTTATTTCAAGTTGAAAAGTGACATTTCGACACACACACTTCAAAAATGCAATGCAACTTTAGTAAAAAAAGCGTTCCATTTTTCAACTTGAAATAATATTTTGTGGAATTTTTTTAAAGCACGGTACTATGTTCCGGTTTCACGCTGAAATCCCATACAAAAATCAAAGTTGTGAAAATATGAGTGAACATTTTTCATTTGTGGTACTGTGTTTTTTCAACGTGAGAAATTGACATTTTGCGCCGATACAAATGTATTAAACGCCGCAACAAATTGAAGCCGCCAGCATTGTACTCCTATTTATTTATATTCATATTTGTCTGCGAGAAATTCAACTGTTGTAAATATTAGCAATAAAATTTCCTAATAAAGAATACTAAATTAAATTATCCGAAATATAGAAAAGCTTTGGAACGAAAAATAATCATGTATATGGAATAAACGAGAAGAGCGACATTCCGATTGGATAGCAAAGCAAAAAATGTGCAAAACACTGGAAGGACATGTAACTATGTGTAATAATGTGGAATTTGTCTTGTAATTACATATGTACATTTACGTTTGTATGTTTACAACAATAGTAACGAAAAGCCTGGAAAATATTGTGGACCGCTAACAAAGCAGTAGGACAATGGAATTGGGCAGTGCCTGTGATATCGTTTTTAAATGGAACATAGTGAGTTCTTGCCATCCATAGGAGTTGGAAGAAGAAATTCTGTTTATGGATGAAAGTATAATTTATATATGTCAACAAATATAATGTAAATCCTTAAAAATAATAATAAAATATATTTTTCGGTTCATTAAAACATCATTTTATTTATTTATATTCGTACAACAGTAGGAAATTATTTTGTTATTTGTAACATTGTATTAACCTGGCTTATGATGCCTCACAAGCATCGCCGTCGTATCAACACAAAATAAATAATTCATGTATAGCATTAGCACAATGATCTTTAACAATATTGCCTTTCTGCAATTTAAATTAACTTTTTTCTAAGTCGACATTATTCCATTTAATTGTTTATTGATTGGAATTTAAACTCGTGTTTGTTTTCAAGAAAACCGTGGTACTATGTTCATTTTTCGCGTTGAAATCCCATATAAAAACAAAGTCGCGAAAAAAACTGCGAAATTTTTTCGTTTGTGGTACTCTGTTTATTTCAACGCGAAAAAGGACATTTTGCGCCACCACAAATTTAACGCCGTTACAAATTGACGCCGCAACAAATTTAATGCCGCCACCGTAACACTCCCATTTGTTTATATTTTTTTTTGTCCGCAAGAAACTCAAATGTTGTAAATATTAGAAATAAATTTTCCTAATAAAGAATAATAAATTAAATTATCTTCCGAAATAAAGAAAAAGAATGCAAAGATGTGATGTGAAAAATAATTATGTTTATTTAATAAACCAGAAGAGCGAAATTCCAATTGGATTGCAGTACAAAAGCAAACAAAATGTGCAAAACACTGGAAGGACATGTAACTAAATGTAATAATGTGGAATTTGTCTGGTAATTAGATATGCACATTTATGTTTGTATGTTTAGAACAATTGTGTGCAAAAGCCAGGAGAAACATTATGGACGGCTAACGCTACTAAAGCAGTAGGACAACGGAATTGGACAGTGCCTGTGATCTCGATTTGGAATTGGTTGTAAAGAACATACATAGTTAATTCTTGCCAGCCATAGAAGTTGGAAGAAGATATTCCGTTTATGGATGGAAGTATAATTTATATATGTTAACAAATATAATGTAAATGCTTAAATATAATAATAAAACATATTTTTCGTTTAATCAAAACATCATTTTATTTATTTATATTCGTACAACAGTAGGAAATTATTTCGTTATTTATAACATTGTACTACCCTGACTTTTCATGTCTCACAAACATCGCCACCGCAAGAACACAAAATTAATAAATTATGTATAACATTAGCACAATGATCTCCAACACTATTTCCTTTCTGACATTTAAATTAACTATTTTCTAAGTCGGCATTATTCCAATTGTTTATTGATTCGAATTTTGTTTTCAAGAATGTTAGCAAAAAGAAAAAATGCATATACACACATACGAACGTTCCCAACGCAGCCACGTTGCCCGCCCCTTTATATAAAAGTGACACTTTGACACACACGCTTCCAAATTGCCATGCGACTTTGTAAAAAAGCGTTCCATTTTTCAACTCGAAATAACATTTTGCGAAATTTTTTCGTGCCGAAAAAACATAGTACCCACCTAAAAGCAAAAAGGAAAAAAATGCACATGCTTATACACACACACATTCATATAAAAGTGACATTTCGACACACACATTTCAAAAATGCAATGCAACTTTAGTAAAAAAGCGTTCCATTTTTCAACTTGAAATATCATTTTGTGGAATTTTTTCAAGCTGAAAAAACATAGTACCCACCTTAAAGCACGGTACTATGTTCCCGTTTCACGGTGAAATCCCATACAAAAACCAAAGTTGTGAAAAAATGAGTGAAATTTTTTCATTTGTGGTACTGTGTTTATTTCAACGTGAGAAATTGACATTTTGCGCCGATACAAATTAATTGAACGCCGCCACAAATTGAAGCCGTCAGCATTGTACTCCTATTTATTTATATTTATATTTGTCCGCGAGAAATTCAACTGTTGTAAATATTATCAATAAAATTTCCTAATAAAGAATACTAAATTAAATTGTCTGAAACAATGAAGACTAATGAAAAGCTTTGGAACGGATAATAATTATGTGGAATAAACGAGAAGAGCGACATTCCGATTGGATAGCAAAGCAAAAAATGTGCAAAACACTGGACGGACATGTAACTATATGTAATAATGTGAAATTTGTCTTGTAATTACATATGTACATTTACGTTTGTATGTTTAGAACAATCGTGACGAAAAGCCTGGAAAAATATTGTGGACGGCTATCGCTACCGAACCAGTAAGACAATGGAATTGGGTAGTGCCTGTGATCATGTTTTAAATGGTTATAAAGAACATAGTGAGTTCTTGCCAACCATAGAAGTTGGAAGAAGAAATTCCGTTTATGGATGGAAGTATAATTTGTATAAGTCAACAAATATAATAAAAATAAAAATAATAATAAAACATCTTTTTCGGTTCATCAAAACATCATTTAATTTATTTATATTCGTACAACAGTAGGAAATTATTTTGTTATTAGTAACATTGTATTACCCTGGTGCCTCACAAGCATCGCCATCGTATGTATAACATTAGCACAATTATCTTCAAAAATATTTCCTTTCTGCAATTTAAATTAAATATTTTCTAAGTCGGCATTATTTCATTTAATTGTTTATTGATTATAAATTAAACTCGTGTTTGTTTTCAAGAAAAGCAAAAAGGAAAAAAATGCACATGCTTACACACACACACACATTCATATAAAAGTGACATTTCGACACACACACTTCAAAAATGTAATGCGACTTTAGTAAAAAAGCGTTCCATTTTTCAACTTGAAATAACATTTTGTGGAATTTTTTCAAGCTGAAAAAACATAGTACCCACCTTAAGGTGAAAAAACATAGTACCCACCTTTAGAGAATTTTATTGCTAATATTTACAACAGTTGAATTTCTCGCGGACAAATGTGAATATAAATAAATAGGAGTACAATGCTGGCTTCTTCAATTTGTTGCGGCGTTCAATTAATTTGTATCGGCGCAAAATGTCAATTTCTCACGTTGAAAAAACATAGTACCACAAATGAAAAAAATTTACTCATATTTTCACAACTTTGTTTTTTGTATGGGATTTCAGCGTGAAACCGGAACATAGTACCGTGCTTAATAAAGAATACTAAATTAAATTATCTCAAATAAAGAAAACTAATGCAAAGGACGGAAATAATTATGTACATGGAATAAACGAGAAGAGTGACATTCCGATTGGATAGCACAGCAAAAAATGTGCAAAACACTGGAAGTACATGTAACTATATGTAAGAAGGTGGAATTTGTCTTGTAATTACATATGTACATTTACGTTTGTATGTTTAGAACAATCGTGACGAAAAGCCTTGAAAAACTTTGTGGACGGCTAACGCTACCGAAGCAGTAGGACAATGGAATTGGGCAGTGCCTATGATCTCGTTTTTAAATTGTGAGTTCTTGCCAGCCATAGGAGTTGGCAAAAGAAATTCCGTTTATAGGTGGGTACTACGTTTTTTCGGCACGAAAAAATTTCGCAAAATGTTATTTCGAGTTGAAAAATTGAACGCTTTTTTACAAAGTCGCATTGCAATTTGGAAGTGTGTGTGTCAAAGTGTCACTTTTATATGTATCTATGTGTGTATATTCATGCGCATTTTTTCTTTTTGCTAACATTCTTGAAAACAAACAAAAGATAAAATTCGAATCAATAAACAATTGGAATAATGCCGACTTAGAAAATAGTTAATTTAAATGTCAGAATGGAAATATTGTTGTTATTTATTTTGCGTTGTTGCGATGGCGATGTTTGTGAGACATGAAAAGTCAGGGTAGTACAATTTTATAAGTAACGAAATAATTTCCTACTGTTGTACAAATATAAATAAATAAAATGATGTTTTGATTAATAGAAAAAATTGTTTTATTATTATATTTAAGCATTTACATTATATTTGTTGACATATATAAATTATACTTCCATCCATAAACGGAATATCTTCCTCCAAATTTTATGGCTGGCAAGAACTCTGTATGTTCTTTACAACTATTTCCAAATCGAGAACACAGGCACAGTTGAGTCTCTTGCGGACAAAAATAAATATAAACAAATGGGAGTGTGACGGTGGCGGCTTTAAATTTGTTGCGGCGTTCATTTTGTAACGGCGTTAAATTTGTGGTGGCGCAAAGTGTTACTTTTTCGCGTTGAAATAAACATAGTACCACAAACGAAAAAATTTCGCACTTTTTTTCACGACTTTGTTTTTATATGGGATTTCAACGCGAAAAGTGAACATAGTACCACGCTTAAAGGCCGGGTTAGGCATACGTAACCGTAATTTTACTTTACCGTAGCCGTAACGTTGCCCGTTTAAGCGATTAGCCAACGTTGAGAAAACGAGTCATATGTTCTGACAACAACAACACATAAGTAAACAAAAAAGCCGCGATTTCTTTTTGTTTAGATTTATTAAAAATTAAGTTAAAAATAATGTTTATAAATTTGTGTTTTTTAAATCTGTGCAGGATTTACAATAAAAGTAATCAAGAAAATATCGTCGGATAAGAAGATGGGGTGGACGTCCTATAAACAATGACTGGGCGAAAGCCGGACACTAGAATGGCTCGTGGTGGTCATATGACCGAAATTGAATTTCATTCTTAAAATGTAACATTTGCACTACACGTGGAATTTGAACGCTATATCTTTAATATTCTGTGTAAAATTCTTGTCATTAATGGAAAACCCTTTACTTATGTCTATTTCCATTGAAGAGGGACTCAGCCAAATCCAATCCAATCTCTATCTATAAATAAGTCCACGTTTGTAGAGACGCTTATATTGCTGTCAAATTAACCCACAATGAAGAAGATTGGCGAAATGATTGTCTCGTACTGTCGTCAAAAGAATCCTGAAGCAGATTATAAATTTAATTTTAAATGGAGTCAGCCGCGATCTTCATAAAACTTACCTGTAAAGGGATTGTGGATTTGTGGATTTGTTGTCAAGCATCATGTTCTCTCAGATGTTGTGTTCGACGACTGTTTGCCCTTACATTACTCATGCAATCTCTACAACATCATTTCATCTACGACAGCAACGTGGTCGGTTGTGCGTGTGCAGCGAAGAAAAAGATCAAAATGCCGTCGGCAAAATGAAAATATGTGACCATACAAATTTCAGTATTTTCCTTCAACCTTTTTTAATGAATAATTAGGGAATTTTTGAAAGAATTTGTTTATAACCACATTCCATATGAGTGTGCAGCTGATTGAATCAGCTGATTCGTTACGCTACGGGGGCGTTACGGTTAAGTTTGCCTAACTGGGCCTTTAAAAAGAAATAGCGTTTGCGTTCTATGAACGAACCGTACGTATAGTGTACTGTTTTTTTCCCTACACTGATCATAAATCTGAAAGTCAAAATAATTATGACTAACAATGAAACTAAAATCCTCAATTATCAAGATTGTATAAACCTATTTAAAGCTAACTCTTAACGTGCTTAGCAACTATTATTTTTCTGATATTTACCATCTGTCTCCTAATTGTCATGATCTCATTTACACACATTTTTATCTTTTAATTATCATTCAATTAGGAACCACGATTAATGAATGATTAATGAATAATTATCTTTATATATAAAATCCTTTGTACGTTTGTTAGTAACGCATGATCTCCGAAACCATAAAAGCGAATGGGCTGAAAATTTAACAATATATTCGGTTTGGGGTCATTTGTGTTTTAGAATTATTTTCACCGCGATAAATTGCAGAGTGGTCAAGTTATTTGCAAAATTCGCATTTCCAGAGCGATTTGACTGAAATTTAATGTGTATGTGTGGTTTGTCTTGATAATAGTTTGTATGTATGTATGTCTCCGGTAGATGGCGCTGTAGTGGACATATGGTCAATATATTTTTTCATGATTTTTCCCTGAAACTCGGGATGTATGATTGTTTTAATGAAATATCAATGAATCACAAAGCAATACATCCCAAACAGGACTGGCAGGACAGCGTCTGCTGGGGTCGGCTAGTTTTATATAAAAATGTTAAAATTGAATTGTTTTATAAATTATATTTTTACACTTAAAAATTGGCTCCCCCTTAAATATGAATATTGCTTAAAATATCGTGACCCATAATTACAATCTTGGTCCTGTAGCTAGCAATAACAGTTTACTGAAGCACAATTTCTTATCTTTTTCTGAAAATTTAAATATTGGACACATTAATGCCCAAAGTTTAAGTCCATCAAATTCCAGTGCAAAACTTGAGGAATTCAAAAATAATTTCTCTGAATCAGCCCTTGACATAATTGGAGTATCTGAAACATGGTTCAAATCAGACATTTTTTCTAGTTCTTTGAATCTACCGAATTATAATTTGATTAGGAATGATCGTCCTAATGATATAAATCGTCACGGAAATATTCATCCTAGGAGAGCAGGTGGTGTCTCCAACATATTACGATACAGAGTGCTATACAGAGGAGTGCAGTATGGAGTTTGTGAATAATTATTTGTTGAGATTAGCAGTTGTTCTTCAGTGATTGTTGGTGTTGTCTACGTACCTACAGGTTGTATTGATGCATTTGAGGATCTTCATAATGATCTATTTGACCGTTACGCTAATATAGTTGTTATGGGAGACTTCAATTATAATTTTTTTGATCCTATCAAATCTTAAATTTTCCGATCTGATGCTTCCAGGTGTGGTCTCGAACTTGTTCACAACTGTCTGCCAACACATCTCCACTTGCCCAACAACAGTACTTCTTTATTGGATTATTTCTTATTGAGTCAATCGTCTCTTCTTGCTCATAAAGGTCAATTACAAATTCCTTTTTTCTCCTCTCACCATAGTTTTATCTTTATTTCTTTTACTTTTGCCTCTCAACTACATGAACATTGAACAGAATACAATGATTACTATAGTTTACGGGTTGATGATCTCATAGAAAATGTTAATCAAATTAATTTATCGCCTTTGTTTTATACGAATAATGTTGACCTTCAGTTATCAACAATTAATAATGCCGTTGGTACACTGCATTCGCTTGTACCAATCTGTAGAACAAGGTTTAATTTTAAAAATAATAAATGGATGAACTCGAGGCAGATTGTTATGGCCAGAAGAGACAGAAACATTGCTTATGGGGCATTCCTTAGGAGTCGTACTGGGGAATCATGGAGGGAATACTGTCGATTGAGGAACAAAGCTAAATCAGTTATTAGAAAAGCTCGTTTGAAATATGGAACTAACTTGTTTGCACATGCCAATAATTCACAGATGTGGAAGAAAAAATCGCAGATTAGGGTGTATTGGTCGTGAAAACCTTGATTTTGATGGAGTCGACGTTGAGTCTATTGCAACCACTTTTCTGGAAAATCTAAATTCCGCTGGTAACCAATCTTTTAATTTTAATGATGTTTTTGATAATCCAGATTCCTTTTCTTTTCATTCTATAGCATGATCTAATTCTAGCAGCTAGCTCCATAAAAACAAATGATACAGGTCACGATAACGTACCGATAGTTTGTAAAAATAATTTATCCTCTTATTTCGCCATTGCTTCTTCATAACTAATAGTTTTTACTGTTTCTAAATTTCCAAATGATTGGAAATTAGGTAGGGTTATACCTATCCCAAAAATGGTAACTATGGAAATGATAATTTTAGACCTATCACTATACTTCCGGTTATGTCTAAAATTATGGAACATTTAATGAAGATTCAGTTATTGGAGCACTGTGAGCATTTATCTCTTTTGCCCCCAAATCAATTTGCTTTTCGTAGAAACTATAATACTACATCAGCCTTGCTTTCTCTTACTGATAGCATAAGAAAACAATTGGATACAAATGAAAACTGTAGTTTAGTTTCGTTGGACCTTTCAAAGGCTTTTGACCGTAT
Source organism: Eudasyphora cyanicolor (assembly GCA_963930755.1). Classification (NCBI taxonomy): domain Eukaryota; kingdom Metazoa; phylum Arthropoda; class Insecta; order Diptera; family Muscidae; genus Eudasyphora; species Eudasyphora cyanicolor. The sequence goes on along the minus strand of OZ005737.1, from coordinate 95,432,783 downwards.
AAATCACCCTGTTCTTATAGAAAAGTTACGTGATAAATTAAATTTCTCAAAAATGGCTTGCAGTTTAGTATACACATATCTAAATGATCGATCACAATACGTTTTTCTAAATGGGGTTAGCTCTAGCGTTGGTACTGTCACTTCAGGGGTCTTGTATTGGGCCCTATACTTTTTTGTTTTATCTTAATGGTATTATATCGCAAATGCAAAATAGTTTTTGTGAACCCTACGTCTTTGCAGACGATATTTTACTTTTATTTAGATCTAATACTGAAGAGAATATTATTAATATTCATCTTGGTTTCATAACAAACATGATGTTTGCAAACAGTCTATCCATTAGCCCAAACAAGACAAAAGCCATAAATTTCCATTTTCGAAATCGCTACATTTCATACCCTCGACTTTTTATAAATGATCAGCCAATTGAATACGCAGATTGTTTGAAATGCCTTGGTGTGACTATAGATTCTAATCTTAATTTTGGCAATCACATAAACATTCTTACAAACAAGGTCTGTCTTATTTTAAGAAGATTATACTTTTTAAAATCGTATACAACGCGGCAAGTAAGATATCGTTTAGGCCATTCTTTGTTGATGTCTTCGTTGAATTATGGAATGGAAGTTTATTCTGGGACTTGGTCCTATAATTGTGATAAAATTGAGAGGATTTTTAAGAAGACTGTACGTTATGTCTATGATTTGAGAATAAATGACCATTACCGTGTTACGGAATTAGCTCACTCGTTTCTTGGATGTTCTTTTCGTGATTATCTTAATCTACGTATAGTACTTCATTTTTATAAAATTATGAAATCGTCACAGCCACAAATTTTATTGATTCAGTTTTCTTTTATTAATTCTAAGCGGAATGTACAAATTGATATTCCTCTGGTGCACTCATCGATTTATGAGCAATAATTTTTAGTAAGTGGATATCGATTGTTTTCCTAATTTGCTAAACTATTCTTTTACAATTACACTGTGCTAGTCCAAAAATGTAACAGAAAGGAGACCCTATGGATAGACCTATTTCGGCCATGCTGAATCCAGTGGCATTAGCCGTTTTTCTATGTTAGCTCTTGTTTTCGCGATATTCGACCACAAAGTTTGTTGGGAAATCAGAGAGCTGACTTATCTCTTTGGTTATTTTGAAGTGGAAGACTTCGGAATATACGCTTCAATCCAAAGATCGAAATAAAGGGAACATTTGGATAATTATTTTTCTCAAAACAGTGGTCCACGCTTCTCACCCCCTTACCCCTGAAAAAGTGCAATGAGATCTTATAATATGTTAAAAAACATATGTATGTATATATCGTCGACATTTTTAGTAGGCATCGTTGAGAAAAATATTCCTCGCGAAGAAATACTATAAGTCCTTTCTCAACTTTTTTATGAGAATTAAGCAAATTTGGAGTTATTACATAATTTGTGTATTTTTCTGCTCATAGTAGAAAATATTTGAAATAAATTTTTTTGACTTAAATTTTTTGTAAATTATTTTTTCGTTAGTATTAATGGAAATTTCAAAGGTAACCAACAAAACCTGCTAAATTGTGAAACCTGTTAATATTCCATAAATATGTTGAAAGGAGACTCATAGTAATTTTTCGCGAGGAACATTTTTCTCAAAGATACAAACTAAAAATGTCGATGATTTGTACGACACATGGTAAGATTTGATTGCACTTTTTCGGGGGTAAAGTGGTGAGAAGCGTGGTTGACTATTTTGAGAGAAGGGTTTCCTTTATTTCGTTCTTTGGACTGAAGCGCGTTTTCGGAAGTCATACACTTCAAAATCACATCCGAGATAACTAACCTCTCTGATTTTTTGCAAACGTTGTGGTCGAATATCGCGAAAACAAGAGCTAACCTAGAAAAACCTTTAGCTCCATTGGATTCAGCAAGGTCGAAATAGGTATATCCATAGGGTCTCCTTTCTGTTACATTTTTAAAGTGTCCATTTCGAGCACAGTGTTATTTTTCTTACAAGAAAAAGGTACCTAAATGTTATTTTACCTTAACTTATCGTAATGCTCTAAATTCCTATTTTTATAGTCTGATTGCTATGGGACCCAAATTCTTAATACATACTGTTTTGAAATGTTCATATGGCTGGGGAGCCATCTAAATTGTATTATTATGTAATTTTTGTTAAAATATTTTTAATTTTGTTATTTTACACATAGTATTTTTTTTCTTACAATACATGCATTATTGGCCAATTGGCTTACTTTGTATTGATGTTAATAAATAAAATGAAAATTATATATACAGACTTCCCCAGACTGTGGCATGTTCTTCTCACCAATCTTTGAACCATCTGGATAGAAGTGGATATTATCTATTTCCGGTATTCTGCCAACCCATTCCTTTCTGGTAGCTATCTTAGTGGTATATTCCCCTCAAAGGTGTACACCGTTGGTATATATATTCTACGCGGTATGTTACCAATCCTCTACGATGTGATATTCTCATGTGGCCGGAGTATGGAGTAGGACTCGTAGAGACTGTCGCAGCAGTCCTTAAAGCTCCGCAAGCAGTTCTGTGAACGTTTATCAGTCACCGTACAATTGTATTGGCCGAAGTACAGACACATACGTATTTTATCATTCGGGGAAGCATAGCTAAATGCAAACTGAATCGTATACCGGTTGCGGAATGACCAATAGATATGTTGGATAGCTGTGAATGATATAATCAATCGCGGACAGCTCACCGATTTCAGGAGGAGAGCCTCGTAGGACTCTAGAGTTCACAATAGAGATTCTAAAATCTTCTGATGGTACGACTTGTGGTCTCGATTTATCCATTCACCCATCACTTGTAGACGTCTTGCTGTGAGGGCTGCCTCATACTTCATACGGATGTCTATTGGTTGGATGTGCAGTAGTCTCCAACGCTTTTGTTGGTGCAATTCTACATGCCCCGCTAATGCCTAGACAGCACATACGTTGAATTTTTTGCAAAGGTATTACGTTGCACTTCTTGTCCATTGATGTCCACCATACTACACAAGCGTAGGTGATTATTGGTCTAATCACGCTCACGTAAAGCTAGTGAGTTATATTTGGACGTAGTCCCCATTTTGAACCTATAGCTCTTCTGCATAACGACCAACATCTGTGGGCCTTTGTAACTCTTTCTTCAAGATGAACTTTCCAGTTTCCGATCCAAGACTACTCCCAAGTATTTTACCTTTTTAGTTATAGAAATTGTCTTATTCAGGAATCGAGGGCGGGTAAAACGTGGGATCTTCGTTTTCCTTGTAAATAGACATATTTCAGTTTTGTCTGGGTTAACATTTAATCCCCTTGGTTGTGTCCAGTTATATAATATGTTAAGTGCCTCTTCAGCTCTTCTGCATAATAGATTTGAATGAAAGCCCCTTAGAAGTATTACAACGTCGTCTGCATAACAGACTGGTTTAAGCCCTTCATTGTTGAGGGCTTTTAGGAGACTGTGTATCGTCGTAACCCATAGAAGAGGCGATAAAATGTCCCCTGAGGTATACCACGATTTACCTCGTTTCTAATTTTTACGTCATATGATTCACAAATAATCCACCTATTCCTTAGCATATTGTTGAACCAGTTTTTCAGCGCCCGGTCAACCTAAAACTCGTCTAAGGACTGGATAAGTGTATCGGTCTGTACATTGTTAAATGCGCCCTCAATGTCTATGCAAACAGGAAGTGTATACATTTCTTTACTGAAGGACTCTTCCATGTGGATCACTACCTCATGCAGAGCTGTTTTCACTGATCTTCCTTTGACATAGGCGTGTTGTTTGAATTTTAGCCTGTCATCCGCTATTTTACTTTTGACCATGTTATCAATTATTCGCTCCATTGTTTTTAACAGGAAAGAAGTTAGGCTAATGGGTCGATAAGCCTTTGGGGTCGGAAATATTCCATCCGGTCCCGCAGCCTTAAAGGGAGAGAAACTTTTTATCGCTTCTTTAACCATACCGTCTGTTATATGTACTTGATGCAATACATTTTCATTCTGTAACCGTTTCTCTCTTGGTCCATCAATACCAGTCGGAAAATGAGTTTTCATCAAGAGCCTTACGGTATCCTCTATAGTGTCCATCTTTTTACCCGTGTCATCTACCAGTGTTTCGGTTTGGACATGAGTTTTTGAGAGGAACTTTTTCATTTTAGACATGCTGTCAACGCTGTCTACCTGTTCACAGAAAAGCCTCCAGGCTAATGATTTTATTGTATTTTTTGAGTCTTCTGTGGTAGTCGTCCCAATATAATGATTGTTTTTTACGTCGAGCTCTGTTGTAAAGTCTGCGGACATCTTTGCCAATCGAGCGAATTTGTCCTGTCATCCAGGTTTTCTCATAGGCAGATTTCCTTCCTCGAAGTGGGCAACTATCTTCGAATGATTTTACAAGAGCCTCGGTGATCTTCTTCACATTGATATGAATGTCTTCTGCACATAGATAATCACGTAAAATTTTAGTATAAAAATGTTTACGTGCTAAAGTTTTGTCGTGGATTTTGAAGAGTACTAAGAACTCTACCTAATTTTTTTTATTTCAAGTGAAGAATAATGTAATTGTTTAATAAAAGAGAGTATTTGTACAAAACTAATAATAATTAACACTTTAATTGCACTTGTTTGGAACGGATTGAAGTTGGTGGTCTGTATTCAAATGTACCCCGATATCATTATACATTTGGCTGCAATACATTATATGAACTATGTAAATTGGACCACTTTATTGTCATCAAATATGAAAACATTGTTTCTTGATGTTGACCAAAAACAAAACATATCGGTATCTGAAATCTGGCAAAATAATCTCAGAAAAGTTTGTTCAAATTTGTGAATGATTATCATTTCCACGTAAATTGATCACAGTATTTTTGGCTCATATTTGGACTCCATGAAAAATATCAGGAGAAAAACATCCAAGTAGGAAAGTTCACGAATAATGATAATTTCAAAATTTTTACGGTAAGAGATTCAATTAAAATCTTTCATCCGACATCGTACAGATCTGCAGGTTCTTTAAAAAGTTATTTACACTTTGTAAATTTACAGACCTACTCTATAATTTTCACAAAATTTATAAGGTTAGTTTAGGTTAAATAGATGAGACGTTTAAACGTCCCATTCCCATGGACATACACTCAAGCCAGTGGTTCGGCCTGTTGTGCGCTCCTTATTTATGATTTGTATACCCCACGGGTTACAGAAAATCGGTTTACACTTTGTAAATTTACAGACCTACTCTATAATTTTCACAAAATTTAAAAGTTAGGTTAGTTTAGGTTAAGTAGATTAGACGTTTAAACGTCCCATGCCGAATATTCCTTAATAATTTCCTTTTTTTGTTTACAAATTTTTAGTATTCTCTGTGAAGAAGAATGTGATGTTTTAATAATTTCTTTGAAATTAAATATCTCCAGAACTATTGGACGGATTTTAAAAAATAATATAAAATAACATCAATAACAGATCAACCCCGCGTAGGGAAACATCATAATAATAGAAATAGTTGACGGAAATTTATTATCACATTTTTAATACTTTTACGAAAAGAAATTAACAAATCATTCTCGCGTTCTGCTCAGTTTTGTGGAGCATCTTTTTCTATAATCGTAAATTTTACTAAAAAATAATAATGTCAATAGAAATGAAAATATCGGTAATTTTCGTAATCTGGGGACAATAAATAACGCAGGAATTATGTAGATTTCTTGCAATTTGTCATTTTGTTTGAAGTTACATAACCCAATTAACAATTAAGAGACATGTTTCTATTGTGCAATGTGGATTTATCAAAAATGCATTTCTTCGATACGCCCTAATGTTCACTAATGGCATTGACAAATTGTAATAAAGATTTAACTATAACAAGCCGTCATTCCTTTTAACACAATCCATACTCTGATGTATTTAAATTTGCGTATTAGATACATATCGCTTATTTAGTGCCAGAACGTGACAACTCAAAATTAGCCAAATTTTCCAGATGAGTTATTTATGAACGACTCTTGTACAAACTAACTCAAGAAATGTTAGTCTGCAGAATCCAATCGCAATTGAAAATGTTTTGAATTGCACAAAATTTGCGATATGTTCACACATACACACTAGGATGTACCGATGTATTATCTAATGGCGATTCTGGAAAAGTGTTGCCCCGTCAACGAGAGATACTAGAAAATATTTGCACCTTTTAAGTCGAAATTATGTAGTCTCTCGAATTTAACTTAATTCCAATTTCCAAACTTCAAAAATGTGGTAGAGAAATGCAGTTATCGGGAAAAGGCTAAAGAAAATGCTGCACTTTTTCCCGAAACGAAATCGCCATTAGAGTACCCCCGGAAAAGGTAAAGTTTAGTAGTACTCCCTTTATCAGATCGTCAATTCGCATCATCTGAGATCTATTAGAATTTGGAAATCAAATAAACGCGTCTTTCGGTATAGCCTTATATGCATACAAATGTGCACTTTTGATGATTGAACGATATGGTTTTGATTCATTGTTGTTTGGCATTGATTGGTCGTTGTGGACCTGTAAAGGATCAGCATCTGAATGATGGACATAATAATATTTGTAATCGTATAATTGTTAACTCATAATGTGTGATAATGTGATATAATTTAAATGAAATAAAATACCAATATGTATATGTAAACAAACAAACAAATGTCCATTGACATACACTCAAGCCAGTGGTTCGGCCTGTTGTGCGCTCCTTATTTATGATTTGTATACCCCACGGGTTACAGAAAATCGGTACTAGACACGAATTTTCTCAGCATCAAGTCTGGCAATATGTCGGAACCGAAATATCGGGATCTTGCATGTGTGAAAGCTGGGCAGTGACACAGAAAATGTTCTATCGTTTCTATGTTTTCCCTGCATGCCCTGCACTCGTCGTTTTCTGCTAGTCCTATGCGATGAAGATGAACCTGTAAGCTTGAGTGTTCCGGTCGATCTTGTTTAGTTTCAGAAATCTAATTGTTTTCTTCTAATTTGGGTCACCCCACGGTATCTTTGCAGTTGCTCTATTCCACACAGTTTTGTGTGCTATCACTGCCCAGTGCTTCAACTCATCCTTCGTGGCTTCGAAAGGTTTCCAATTTTCCAAGTTTATTACTCGTAGTTCTCTGCCCTTTGAAGCCAAGCTGTTTGCTCGTTCATTTCCAATCACTCCGTTGTGTACCGGTACCCAGAAAATACGCAGTTGACCATGGACTGAATAATTGTTTTCGTTCTTTTACAGTCTAACACTGTTCTGGATTTGACCTTTTCCGATGTTATTGCTTTGATCGCCATTTGGCTATCTGTGAAGATGTTGGCATATTTAGATTTTTGTACTGAGCCAGTTAACACACTCCGTGATTGCGCGAACTTGAAATACTGTGTTATGGTCTGGGAGGCGGAAGTAAAGTTCGACTGCTGGTTCCCACTGACACATGAGCTAGTGTTCCATTTTCCCAGAAGCGTCTGTCTGGCACGAACTAATCACAGGCAGCTGTAAACCGCACTTGTGGTCTCGATTTATCCATTCACCCATCACATGTAGACGTCTTGCTGTGAGGGCTGCCTCATACTTTATACGGATATCTATTGGTTGGATGTGCAGTATAGTCTCCAACGCTCTTGTTGGTGCGGTTCTAATTACCCCGCCTATGCATAGACAGCACATACGTAAATAGACATATCTTGTAAATAGACATATCTCTGTCTTGTCTGGGTTAACATTTAATCCCCTTGGTTGTGCCCAGTTATATGCTATGTTAAGTGCCTCCTTGGTTTGGATGTGTGCCCTTAGAAGTATTATAACGTCGTCTGCATAACAGACTAGTTTAAGTCCTTCATTGGTGAGGGCTTTAAGGAGACTGTGTATCGTCGTAACCCACAGGAGAGGCGATAAAATGCCCCCTTAGGTATACCACGATTTACCTTGTCTCTGATTTTTACGTAATATGACCCACAAATAATCCACCTATTCCTTAGCATATTGTTGATCCAGTTTATCAGCGCCCGGTCAACCTGAAACTAGTCTAAGGACCGGATAAGTGTATCGGTCTGAACGTTGTTAAAAGCGCCTTCAACGTCTATACAAACGGCAAGTGTGTACATTTCTTCACTGAAGGACTGTTCTATGTGGTGTACTACTTCATGTAGAGTAGTTTCCACTGATCTTCCTTTAACATATGCGTGTTGCTTAAATTTTAGCTTGTCATCGGCTATCTTTCTATCGACTTTTGACCATGTCGTCAATTATTCGCTCCATTGTTTTTAACAGGAAAGAAGTTAGGCTAATAGGTCGATAAGCCTTTGGGATCGTATAACTCGTCTTGCCAGGCTTGGGTATGAAGACGACCCTTGATTCCTGCCAATTTTTTGGGGTATATGCATGAGTTAGGTACAGTGGGATATTTACAGGATGAGGCAAATAACTGGACCAAAAACAGCGAGCAGTCGCTCAATGTACTGCTCGACACACATTTCCCGGGCAACTCTGTAACAGAACCCGAGGATCAGCAGGACCAACAAGAGTGCGAGTGGACTGCGAGCGTCGCTAGCTTCTTGACTGAGAGATCCAGAATAAGCTGGGCTATTAACAGCTTTGAGCCCTTCAAGTCACCTGGACCAGATGGCATCACTCCAGCAGAAATGCAGAAAATGTTAAAGTACATTATCCCCTGGCTGGAGAAAATTTATGTAGGCTGTATCAGGCTTTCATACGTCCCTAATCGGTGGAGGGATACCAAAGTGGTATTCATACCTAAAGCGGGAAAGATATCACACACTAGGCCAAAAGACTTCAGACCAATTAGCCTATCATCCTTCCTATTGAAAGGTCTGGAAAGACTTTTAGATCATTTCATTAGGGAAAACCTGGATACAAAACTCCTGTCGGGGAACCAACATGCCTACAATAAGGGCAAGTCTACAGAATCAGCCCTGCACGAACTTGTGAGCACTATCGAATCGTCCCTGCATTTCAAGGAATTCACCATGGTGGCATTTCTTGACATAGAAGGGGCTTTTAACAACATTCACTCAGATGCGGTAATTGCGGCACTGTCACATCTAAAAGTTAACAATAGTTTGATTAGACTAATTCAAAGTCTGCTCACCAGAAGACGCATAACAGCATGTCTAGGGTCCACAACTCTAACAAGGTATGTAAACAGAGGGACCCCGCAAGGAGGAGTATTGTCTCCACTAATTTGGAACCTAGCGGTGAATGAAATCCTGCTAGAGCTAGAACGTTGTGGCTGCAAGGTCGTGGCATATGCGGACGACGTGGCAATCGCAGTGAGTGGCAAATTCGTAAACGTCCTCAGAGACATCCTACAGGTGGCTCTGAACAAGTTGGTTAGATGGGCCAGAAGCAGCGGTTTGGGTGTTAACCCCAACAAGACAGAATTGGTTCTCTTTACTAGGATGAATAATGTCCCACATGTGGACCCTCCACCTCGGATAAATGGAACAGATCTAGTCTTTTTTGAAAGTGCAAAATTTTTAGGAATAATTCTAGATAGGAAAATGTTATTTAGACTTAACGTATTGGAACGTGTAAGGAAGGCCAACGTCGCCTTATATTCCTGCAAAAAGGCTGTAGGGTCGCGGTGGGGACTCTCTCCTAAAATCGTCCACTGGATATATATAGCAGTAGTTCGTCCAATACTGTTATACGGTATTGTGGTATGGTGGACGGCAACTGACAAACTAACCATTACCAACCTACTAACAAAGGTTCAGAGAACTGCCTGCCTGAGCATAAGCGGAGCCTTAAGGACTACAGCGACCGAGTCTCTACAAGCCCTACTCCATATACTGCCGATTAATATTGTGGCGAGAGAAGTTGCAACCAAAGCGGCAATAAGATTAAACTGCCTATCACTGTGGAGGTACAAGAACTATGGTCACATGAGGATATCAAAGTGTAGTGCTATGGTAACCGACCGAGTGGACTATATACCAACTGTGTACACCTTCGAGAGAAATTACATCACTATGATTCCCGCCAGAGACGAATGGGTCGGCAGAATACCAGGTAATAGAAACCATCTCCACTTTTACACGGATGGTTCGAAGCTTGATGAAAAGGTTGGCTTCGGAGTGCACTGTGAAGAACTTAGTCTGGATATAGCTCACAGACTACCAGATACCTGCAGTGTCTATCAAGCCGAAATAATGGCAATATGGGAAGTCGCCAAGTGGCTGAGTCGCAACATAGTAACCAACACTGGCGTTGTCATTTACTCGGACAGCCAGGCTGCCATCAATTCTCTGGAGGCAACATCCCTAAATTCACAAACAGCCCTCGACTGCCGCAGATCTCTTAACGAGATGGCTGAGCAGTTTAATATACACCTCATATGGGTGCCTGGGCATAGGGATATCCCGGGGAACTGCAAAGCCGATGAACTTGCTAGGAAAGGGACGACATTACAAATTCTCGAAGAATTTGCATATATTGGTGCGCCACTATCCACGTGCAAGCTTTGGCTTAGGCAAGGGGCAATCAGGCAGTCCAACGAAAGATGGACAGAAATCGGCACCTGCAGGGTAGCTAGACAAATCTGGCCAAGGTATGACCTGAAAAGGTCAAAATATCTTCTCGCACTAGAGAGGAAAAGATTGTCTACGTTAGTAAAGGTTCTGACGGGACACTGCTTGATCGGCGAACACGCCAAAAGATTGGGTATTGACTCCAATGACTTCTGCCGAAGCTGTGGAGATGAGGAAGAAGTGGAGAGCATTGAGCACTTGCTTTGCGACTGTCCCGCTTTGAGTAAACGACGACTGGACATACTGGGGTCGGCCTTTTTAGGCAGCCTAACAGATCTTTCTAGTACTGATATTCGTACTATCGATAAATTTATATATCAAACAGGTTGGTTTCGATGAGGGGCATTTCAGCCCGTGGTAACACTAGGGACCTAAACTGGTCTATGTGAGCTTGTAAAAAAATACGGCTGCCACCCTAACCTAAACCTAAACCTAGGCATGCAGTGAAAACTCCAACCAGATGAGTTGATACCAGATCCACCTCATTCTGAAGAAGCGCTGGAAATATTCCGTCCGGTCCCGCAGCATAGAAAGGAGACAAGCTTTTTATTGCTTCTTTTACCATAGCATCCGTAATAGGTACTTGATGCATCACATTTTCGTTCTGTAACTGTTCATCTGTTGGCCCAGCATTACCACTCGGAAAATGAGATTTCATCAAAAGCCTTACGGTATCATCTATAATTTCTAGAGCCCGACCGAAGCCGAAAATTCGGTCGGGAAATTATGGAAATCTTCATAAGAGCAGCAATGTGTACAGAAGTGAACAATACTACAAAAATAATTGGAGAAAGGACATCAAAGGAAGGAAGGACAAAGAAAACATGACTCAGTTCCTCACCTAAAAGCTCTCGAACTAGTGGAGCATTCATGTACAAGTAGTATGAATAAATAATAATGAGAATTTAAGTCCAAGAATCATTAATATTTAACATTAATACGGTAACTCGGGAGGTTTCAAAAAATTTGAAGTGTTGGCAGAAAAGTTCTTCTACCCATGTGTGCTAGAGAGCAGTTGTTTAATGCTGCTGGGCAGCTGTATTCAAATAAAAGAAATGGTATACCAGGCATCAATGCAGAAGACACATTTTTTGTCATTATAACATTAAGGTTTTTAATGTTATGTGCTAAGTAAATAAATACGTAAGCAGGCATGATTAAAAAAAAATTTTTTGTGCAAAGTTAACAATTCTTTAACAAATAACAAAACATTCGGCTTCGGCCGAAGGTTGTACATGTAGCCGAAGTTCGGCTTCGGCCTTAAAATCCGACTTCGGTCGTGCACTAATAGTTTCCATATTTTTATAATTAAAAAAGAGACAGGGCAGCGTCCTCGAATTAACAGGACCAGTTTCATAGCTGTGCTGGATACAAAATGAAGCTGAATATATTAATCCATTTTAAAGATAATGAAACATACAAAATTCCAATTGTATGAACCAGAAAATTTATACAAAATTAATAACTTGTTAAAGATTTCTGGGAACAACTGTGTCGGAAACGTGATATTAATATCACTTTCAAAATATAAATAAATGTATGTATGTGTGTGCGACTTGTAAATGTTTAAGTTACTCATTTTTGAATTATAATTTCATACATTATCCAATACATTACCAGCGCACAAAAATGCATTTATATATACATACATATGTATTTATATACTTATGTCAGCTGACCTTTCATAAGAAATAAGAATGCGCTGTATAAATTATGTATTCATATACAGGTATTTATTCAGTTGTTCTTCATTTTATAAATGTTATTACATTAAGACTAACCTTACCGGAAGGAAAAACCAACCCAATAGAATATATGGGGCCTATAAACAGAGGAGAAATCTTACCATTCCTCACCAAAATAATCAAATATGGGTGTTCGTTTACGTCGCACAATTTCAGCTGTTATTTATGTTTCGTTTTTTAATTTTATATAAATCAAATTAAACTTTGGTCATCTTGACATAACCACATAACCCTTGATGATGACTATCGCTTTTGTTTAATATGTAAAAATCATACGATGGACATTTATGCTTACCCATTTCTAAATTTGTCATATTAGGATTTGTAATAATGACAATTTCGGCCAAATCGACATTGGTGCTTTTTGGGATAAGTACAGCAAATGTGAGAATCGATTTAAAATGTTGGGGAAGACCGTTTTTAAGTGCACTTACATAACATTTTGGTAGGGCCTGAACGCTCTGGCAATATGTTGGCAAGTGATAGAATGATGGTCTAGAATGGGAAATTGTGTTAGTCAATACTGTAACACCAAACTAATTACCTTCGACAGTTATTTTTTGCTTGACGCTCGCTTTGAATTTCTACAGCTTGAAATTACTCTAGAATTTTCGAAATTACTACAGACTGTATTCAGCAAGAATGAAATACATAATCAGTTATGTGCTATTATCTTAAATCTTTGTATTAATTTCAAATTCAAAAATACGAGATGTATTTGTCATAACTTACTGTTCCTATTGCTGTATAAACGCATATGTATATATATTTCATTCTTGTTGAAAATTACTTAATTTTGTATTATAACGCTTGTTACCGCTAATACATTTTCGAAAAATTATGTGCACATCTCAAGCACCCAAACATTTTAAAGAGATTACATTAAAATTGTTCGATAATTCAAAATGATTTCAAAACTGTAAAAAGAGAAAGAAAATTAGACAATTTAATTGTAGCTCAAAGAACAACTAAATTTGAATAAAAATCCCACGAACCACCATGGGAGTAAACGTAATAAAGATTCGCTCCAAAACTCTAGAACAATCCTCGGACTGACGCCTCATCCAACCATTGTACAATGAACGTCGTTCGGATTCAGATCCCTCCCCTTACCAGAGAGGGGAATTAAAAGTACACATTATTGTATTGACACACGCCGTTTTGTTTAGTATATTTTTACTTACTGTTTTAGTTTGTTTCTGTTCACACACAATCAATTGTGGGATTATTACTTAATATATAGTGTTGTGTTGGTTGTTAGATCATACAATATGCATACATACTTTGTATCAGTTTCAAGAGTAAAAAGTGTTTTTGTTTATGGATAATAAGCTCTTAAAATATAGAAAATGTTGATTATTAACAACAAATATCGTAAGTAGTTTTGAAAAAAAAAATGATTTTAAATAATATTTAAAAGCTTATTCGGAAAAACACTGGCAAATAAAACTTTTCTACGTACATCCAAACAAAAGTTATCATGAACATAAAAAATTTAAAAGTAGAGTGGAAAAGTTGTATCTGCCTTTTTGGAAAAAACTAAAGCTACGTTTTAAAGATAAATTATGAAGAAAACACGTGTATGAGCAGGTCGAAATCTTATGATATCATCATCAATTAAACTGTTATTAGCTTTCATTCTGCTGTCTTGATTAATGTGTGTTTTAAAATGTTCTTAATTGGGAATATATGAATTCATTGTTCTAACATTTGCTTAGTTGCGAATGACCTTACAATGGGTTACCCTCGCTTTATCGCCACCAGTGTTGTTGGGCGTCTCCGGAATTTTGACCATTTTCGGGGCCGCCTCCGCGGCCTGGTATAGGTGGTGGTGGCACACTAAACATTTCATGCTGAGGTCGGAATTTCTCTTCATCTTCATCAGATTCGCGTTTAATTGGCGCGGATGGATACATGGGATACGTTGGATATCCGTCATCAATTGGCTCCTCTTTGATTTTAATTACGTCCATGTCACGGAAGTCAGGCTTACGCTCTTTAGAGTCGCGACGATCACGATCTTTATCACGACGCTCTCGCTTTCTTTCTCGTCGTTCACGTGATGGTTCACGTTCTCTAGACTTCGAACGTTTCTTCTTCCTATCACGTTCTCGATCTTTTTCGCGTCTGTCACGTCTCTCGTAGTCATCATAGTCACGGTCACGGCTGCCACGACGCTTCTTCCGTTCCCTCGACCGACTGCGAGAACGACGCGGTCGCTCACGTTCTCTGATGCGATCACGGGATCTTGACCTCCGACGCATACCATCAGCAAAACGACCTCTGTCCACCGTGCGTGCATTTTCACGATCTTCACGTTCACGTTCGAGACGATAGCGTTCACGCTCGCGTTCATTGTCCTCGCGGCCAGAATGTTTAATATTCACATCGTTGCCACCACGTCGTGTGCCACCTAGACCCCCACCCAAGCGACGAGGCAACCACCCCTTGACTGTACGAGCTCTTTCTACATCAACCAGCACACGTTTACTATCAATTTTTTTACCATCAGCATGTTTATAAGCAGCGTGCATGTCACGTTCATGTTCGTACTCGATGAAAGCGTAACCCTTAGGCTTACCAGACTCTGGATCTTGAATCAAAACAATTTTCTTAATGGGGCCGTAGATCTCAAATTCTCTTCTTAGTTTCGACTCGGAAGTGTCGTAGTTGATCCGAGCAACAAACAGTGTTTTAAAGGGATCCTCTGTAGCATTTTTGATTTCTTGAGGATCCCATAATGCTATTTCTCGCTCCAACTTATACGCTACCTGTTCGGCCTTTTCTCGCCGACGTCTTTCCAGTCTTTCTTGGCGTGTTTCCATCTTTTTCGGCGGTGGCGTATCTTTGGGATCTTCAAAATCAGTTAAAAAATTACCTATTCCCAAGTAACCTCTAGACTTCTTCTCATGTGGTAGTTTGTCCACCGGCGGCATAAAGGGTATTGGATCCCGTGCGGCAAAGAGTGCCAGCAAGTTTGGCGGTAGATACTGCGTCATTGTGATTTGAGTATCTCTGCGTTTGTTTGTGTGTTGAAAACTCTGTCTTTTCTCTTCCTTGGCGTCTTTTTGTACGTTATTTATACAAACCTGAGTAGTTTTGTCCAATTATAATTTTAGGTTAGTTGTACTCGACAGTAAAAATATTAAGGTTTGCACTGCAACTTACCTATTCATTCCTCTTTATAATCTATACAAGTACTCCATTAAAGTATGGATTGGAAGCAACGATACGACAATCCGTTTTTCTAAAATTTATTTTCAGAAGATGCAAATAATATTATCTTAATGTAAAAAAGCACTCCCCCATCCAAGAAGCCTTTTGATTTTCATTGTTGGTATCCCTGCTTGTCAAAATTCGTGCGACCTAAATAAAAACGGCAGAAGAATAACAAAGCCGATACCCGAGATTGGAAACGCGGCGGCGGTGCAAGATTTGTGGTTATCGGTGGCGGCGGTGATCGGCTAAGCTAACATAACACAGCAAAAACGACGGCGCTGGCATGTTGATTTGTTTTCTTCGATCTTGGATCAAGTTGTTTATCTATTTATATTTTAAGCTTTTTGGTCTGTTTTTTATTTTAAATGCCAGTACGCCAAATAACTTTTTTTTGAAAACATCGAGTGTAGCTTCGGCTGTGTGGCACGTAGCGCCGTCCTGTTGAAACCAAATGTTGCCAATATCCTCCTCTTCAATTTTTGTGAACAAAAATTCGTTCAACATGGCCCGATAACAATCTCTATTGACTGTAACGGCCACTTGCTCATTTTCGAAGAAAAATGGCCCATTTATGCCTCTGGACCAAAATCCGTTCCAAACAGTGACTCGTTTTGGGTGTATCGGCTTTTCAAGGTATGCGTGCGGGTTTTCTGTGCCCCAAATGCGTCAATTTTGCTTGTTTACATACCCGCCAAGATCAAAATGAGCTTCATCTGAAAAGATGATTTTTTTTTGGCAAAATCGGCATCTTCTGTAAGTCGATCGCTCCCAGCGTTGTTCAAACGTATACACAACCATATTCGTTCAGCGGAAGGATAAAACTAATTATCTGTCAGACATGACGTAAATATTAGCATTCACGAAATAAGCACTAGTTGAAAAAAAAACGTTAGATGGCGGACCCGTTATAAATTTATTTAGCTACACCAATGGCCAGATTTTCTTGGACAATAAACCTTGGTAGGAAAAATCAAAATCAGAAGACTCCAAACCACTATTCTTGGTGAAGAATTTAGTAATGTCTTTGTAAAGAAATTTAATTGTAAATTGTAGCATTTCAGAGAATCTAAAAGGTTCTTTAAGTGTCAAAGTGAGTGATTTCGATTTCGACAGTGTTGTCAGATCTTACAGTGTTATCACCTCTGTTAAAGTGCTGTCAATGTACTGACAATGAGAGATTGTTAGCAAAAAGTGAAAATATATTTATTATATAGTAGAATATATTTTGTAAATATTTATATGCAGGATCGCCAATAAAAATATTTTATAGACAGTGCTGCCAACAAAATGTTTCTCTGACAATGTTGTCATTGTCAAATGCATAAACTTCGCACATCTCGCAATGACTTTTCTGACAATGACGTCAGGATGACTTTTTTAACAACGTTGCAGGACAAAACAGCTATGTACACCCGATTGTCAGATCGGACAACGTTTTCAACCCTGTTAAAGTGCTGCCAATGTACGGACAATGACAGATTGCTAGGCAAAGGTGAATTGACAGTTCAGTTAATTGCAATAAAACCTTACAATTTCATATATTTACAATATATTTTGTAAATATTTATATGCAGGATTGCCAATAAAAATATTTTATAGACAGTGTTGCAGATAAAATGTTTCTCTGACAATGGCGCATTGTGCGTAAACTTCGCACATCTTACAATTTAAGCACGGTACTATGTTCCGGTTTCACGCTGAAATCCATGATACAATTAGAAGGTAGTCGCAGTTGCCCAACAACAACACAATATCAACTCTGTTCATACCTCGGGTGTTTTTGGTTGTCAAAACGTAGATGACAAATTGAATAGAAGTGTCAAAACTACATCATTCATTTTTGACACAATAATAAAAAATAAAATTGGAAGAATTGGAGAATGCTGTAAATAATTATTGAAATCTTTTTTGTGAAAATTGTGCTAAGAGCGTAACATATGCACGTGCAACATACAGTCGTGTGCAATGAAATAGAGACATCCCTGTACAAAAAATTTTTAAATTAAGAAAAACAGCCAAAAACTTTTTCATTTAAAACTTAAAATAACACAAAGAACTACAAATATAAAAAAATTCCCTGGTTTTGGCTGTGAACAAAAAGACTTGATTGGAATGTTCTTAGGCAATTCAATTATTGTCCACAGCGAATCCTGATGTTACTTGGCAAATTTCAACCTTCTTTTTCTTGTCGTTTAGAAATATACGGTACTTTTCGGGCACCTTTCGCTTTTAAATCGTTTTTAATTAACATTTTTATTATTGCAGAGGTATCAAAGGATGTTGAGAGGAAATGGTGGGAAATGTTGTAACGTATAACAAAATATCTAATAAACAAGAAAAATCAATTTTAAAAAATAAATATTTCCAAACCAAAAAGATTGAAGAAATGTAAGAAAGGGTCCTTTCGTTACATCTTATGTCCTAACAAAAAGTTCGAAATGGACTTTTCCACCTCTTCATTAATAAAAATGTTAATTAAAAACGATTTATATACAAAAGGTACACGAAAAGTACCGTATCTTTCTAAACGACACGAAAAAAGAAGGTTGAAATACGCCAAGGAACAGTGCAATTCATTGTGTTATTTATTTTAAGTTTTTAATTATCACACTAATACTTGAATTTGATAGTTTGTTATTGAAAATTAAAAAAATCAAAGTAAAAAAAAGATTTTTTTTACGAGTTTTCTTACTTTGAAAATGTTTGATGGGGGTTTCTATTTCATGCACACCAGTTTGGTCGACTCTAGTATAGGGGAAAACCTCTTACGTCGGCCAGTAATGAAGAAGACCACAGTAGTCGACTCTAGTATAGAGGAAACGACAGTGGTCGACTCTAGTATAGAGGAAGACCTCAGTGGTGTACTCTATTATAGAGGAAGACCACACTGGTCGACTCTAGTATAAAGAAAGACCACAGTGGTCGACTATAGTATAGAGGAAGACCACAGTGGTCGACTATACGAGGGCTGCTGTATATATTTCTGGCCTAATAATGAAAATGCGAATATTTATCATCAAAAATGGTTTTATTGTTTTTCAAAGTATTCTCCAGCATGATTTGTACCCTTCAGCATGCGCTCAAACCAATTGTCGAAGCACTTTTTCCCAAAGACAAATAGAATATAAGAATACATTCCTTCCTGTAGCGAGTAATTGTCAGTTACGAACGAATAGGAATTTGATTCCAACGAGTAAGGTTTTTCGCGGATTTTCAGACCGTTTTTCCCGATTTTTTTGTAATTGTCACAATTAAAAAATTAATATTAATCGATAAGTGCAAAAAAAGTTCAATCAATGTTCGCGGAATACTGTTTTTTCGCGTGTGACAGTTCATTCCTATTCGTTCGTAACTGATAGATTTTGACGTTTCGGCGTGATGGAATGTCTTCTTATATTCTATTTGTCTTTGCTTTTTCCACTCCGATTGAGACACCTCCAAAACATGGTTTTTGAACGCTTCAACAGCTGCTTCAGGCGTCGAAAAACGTAGACCAAGCAGTTTTTTCTTGATGTGATTGAATAAGAAGTCATTGGGTGTCAAATCAGGGCTGTACGGCGGATGACCCATCAATTCGACATTTTGGCCGGTCAAAAAGGCGCTGGTTTGAGCCGATGTGTGAGAGCTCGCATTGTCATGGTGCACAATTAATCGTCTTCTCTTGATCGTTTTTCGAATTTCTCCGAAATCTTCAGGCAAACTAATTGTGGTGTACCACTCAGAATTGACCGTCCTACGTTGCTCAAGCGGAACAGTCGCCACATGACCAGTTTTGCCGAAGAAACAGGCGACCATTTGCTTCGAAGTGCTTCTTCCACGAACAACTTTCGTTGGATTTGGCTCGTCTTCGAAGACCCACACGGTCGATTGCTGTTTTGTTTCGGGCTCATACGCAAACATCCAAGATTCGTCACTTGTGACGATCTTATAAACGTCTTCTGAAGCACCGCGATCGTATTTTTAAAAATTTCTTTGCACCAATTGACACGAGCCTTTTTTTCAGCGATTGTCAAATTGTGCGGGATCCAACGAGAACAAACCTTTTTTACGGCCAGGTGTTCATGCAATATCATTTTGCGCCGCTACAAATTAATTGAACGCCGCAACAAATTGAATGCCGCCAGCATTGTACTCCTATTTATTTATATTCATGTTTGTACGCGAGAAATTCAATTGTTGTCAATCTTAGCGATAAAATTTGCTAATAAAGAATACAAAATTAAATTATCTGAAAGAAAACTAATGCAAAGCTTTGGACCAGAAAATAATTATGTATATTGAATAAACGAGAAAAGCGACATTCCGATTGGATAGCAAAGCAAAAAAGTGCAAAACACTGGAAGGACATGTAACTATAGGCATGTTTTCGTTACAAGCTAACACTTTTAGTTTAGCACTTTGCAACGAAAACAACTGACTTCCACTAACTGGCACATAAGCAATAAGTGGCGGATTTTCACTATCTGGTAGCAATGGTGTCATGAGTTGCGAAGAAAGAACAGTGCGAAACAGACAAAAAAATTCGTGAAAAGTATTTATAAAACATATATTTACTATTCTATGTTCATTTGTTTACACTCTTTTGCAAATATTAAAACAATTTCCCATTTTTGTTCTTCTTCTTCCCGTTAATTCACAATAATTGATAAAATCTCTCCAAAAATGGGATGCCATATTGCTAAATATAGGGTGCCCAATCTGGCAACATCATACTCGATTAAGACATGAACACAAGCACCAAACTTCATCGGGAACTAATAGTGCTTAGCTCCCCATACAAATTAAGCACTTATGGTGTAACGAAAACACGCCTTATATGTAATAATAGGCATGTTTTCGTTACAAGCTAGCACTTTGCAACGAAAACAACTGACTTCCACTAACTGGCACAGAAGCAATAAGCGGCGGTTTTTCACTATCTGGTAGCAATGGTGTCATGAGTTGCGAAGAAAGAACAGTGCGAAACAGACAAAAAATTCGTGAAAAGTATTTATAAAACATATATTTACTATTCTATGTTCATTTGTTTACACTCTTTTGCAAATATTAAAACAATTTCCCATTTTTGTTCTTCTTCTTCCCGTTAATTCACAATAATTGATAAAATCTCTCCAAAAATGGGATGCCATATTGCTAAATATAGGGTGCCCAATCTGGCAACATCATACTCGATTAAGACATGAACACAAGCACCAAACTTCATCGGGAACTAATAGTGCTTAAAAGTGCTTAGCTCCCCATACAAATTAAGCACTTATGGTGTAACGAAAACACGCCTAATGTGGAATTTGTCTTATAATTACGTATGTACATTTACGTTTGTATGTTTAGAACAATCGTGACGAAAAACCTGGAAAAACTTTGTGGACGGCAAACGCTACCGAAGCAGTAGGACAATGGTATTGGACAGTGCCTGTGATCTCGTTTTTAAATGGTTATAAAGAACATAGTGAGTTCTTGCCAGCCATAGGAGTTGGAAGAAGAAAATCCGTTTATGGATGGAAGTATAATTTATATATGTCCACAAATATAATGTAAATCCTTAAAAATAATAATAAAACATATTTTTCGGTTCATCAAAACATAATTTTATTTATTTATATTCGTACAACAGTAGGAAATTATTTTGTTATTTGTAACATTGTATTACCCTGGCTTCTGATACCTCACAAGCATCGCCATAGTATCAACACAAAATAAATAATTTATTTAGTTATAACATTAGCACAATGATCTTCAACCATATTTCCATTCTGCAATTTAAATTAACTATTTTCTAAGTCGGCATTATTCCATTTAATTGCTTATTGATTCTAATTTAAACTTTTAATTGTTTTCAAGAAAAGCAAAAAGGAAAAATGCACATGCTTATACACACACATACATATAAAAGTGACATTTCGACACACACACTTCAAAAATGCAATGCGACCTTAGTAAAAAATCGTTCCATTTTTCAACTTGAAATAACATTTTGTGGAATTTTTTCAAGCTGAAAAAACATAGTACCCACCTTTATTGACGATGACTTTTCTGTCAACGTTGCAGGAAAAAAATTAAGTTCACACGGTTGTAACTTCAGAGGGTTGAATTTTCCTGGCAATATTGTAAGATCTGACACAGGATTGCATTTATTTACATTTTGCTGGCAAAATTTTAATATCCGTGCGTACATAGCCCTAAAGCACGGTACTATGTTCCGGTTTCACACTGAAATCCCATACAAAAATCAAAGTTGTGAAAATTTGAGTGAAATTTTTTTTTGTGGTACTATTTTTTTTTCAACGTGAGAAATTGACATTTTGCGCCGATACAAATTAATTGAAAGCCGCAACAAATTGAAGCCAGCATTGTATTTATATTCATATTTGTCCGCGAGAAATTCAACTGTTGTAAATATTAGCAATAAAATTTCCTAATAAAGAATACTAAATTAAATTATCTGAAATAAAGAAAACTAATGCAAAGGACGGAAAATAATTATGTACATGGAATAAACGAGAAGAGTGACATTCCGATTGGATAGCACAGCAAAAAATGTGCAAAACACAGGAAGGACATGTAACTATATGTAATAATGTGGAATTTGTCTTGTAATTACATATGTACATTTACGTTTGTATGTTTAGAACAATCGTGACGAAAAGCCTAACGCTACCGAAGCAGTAGGACAATGGAATTGGGAAGTGCCTGTGATCTCGTTTTTAAATGGTTATAAAGAAAATAGTGAGTTCTTGCCAGCCATAGGAGTTGGTAGAAGAAATTCCGTTTATGGATGGAAGTTTAATTTATATATGTCAACAAAGATAATGTAAATCCCTAAAAATAATAATAAAACGTCTTTTCGGTCATGAAAACATCATTTTATTTATTTATATTCGTACAACAGTAGGAAATTATTTTGTTATTTGTAACCTGGCTTCTGATGCCTCACAAGCATCGCCATCGTATCAACACAAAATAAATAATTTATGTATAACAGCACAATGATCTTCAACAATATTTCTTTTTTCCGACTTAAATTAAATATTTTATAAGTCGGCATTATTCCATTTAATTTTTTATTGATTAGTATTTAAACTCGTGTTTGTTTTCAAGAAAAGCAAAAAGGAAAAAATGCACATGCTTATACACACGCACATTCATATAAAAGTGACATTTCGACACACACACTTCAAAAGGTAAAAAAGCGTTCCATTTTTCAACTTGAAATAATATTTTGTGGAATTTTTTTCAAGCTGAAAAACATAGTACCCAATTCCATTGTCCTACTGCTTTAGTAGCGTTAGCCGTCCATAATGTTTCTCCTGGCTTTTCTAAACATACAAACATAAATGTACATATCTAATTACAAGACAAATTCCACATTATTACATTTAGTTACATGTCCTTCCAGTGTTTTGCACATTTTGTTTGCTTTTGTATTGCAATCCAATTGGAATTTCGCTCTTCTGGTTTATTCCATAAACATAATTATTTTTCCTATCACATCTTTGCATTCTTTTTCTTTATTTCGGATGGATTATCTAACATAAAAAAACCAAAATTATTTCGTTAGGTAATCGTTTTCCCCCAGGAAAAGCTTCGAGGGTTTTTCGAAATTATGTACAGAAATAGTGTCAAATCGATTGGTGTAATTGTTTTGAAGTTATGATGGACACCGACTTTGAAAACGCGGGTTGTGGGAAAACGCTTTAAAGTTTTCTGACGTACTGAGTCGCGGTTGCTTAGACTGCTGTATCATCGTTAGTTTTGCTCCGATTCGTCTGAAATTCGCACAGAATTGTTTTAAGAGGTTCTCCATTCAAATTTCCACAAAAAAAGTTTACAAACGTTACCCCCCTTAAGGTAATTATGAGGACTACAAAGCGAAAATCTGTCGCAAGCGACTAAAAGAACATTTCAGAGCATAGTTTTTTGCTTGTTTATTTCGAACCACAATTTTAAAAACTCAAACCACAAGAATTAATGCATTTTAAGCAAGTCATGGCACTAAATATTCCAAACACAATTTTTTTATTAAATGTCGTTTTCGATAAATTTGCTCTCATGGTTCGATAACTTTCACGTAGAAAATGTGGTTTAGTAACAGTCGATAAAAAATTATAAACATTTTTTTTTTTTTTTTTTTATAAAAAAAAGGCAAAAGAACAAAAAAATACTTTATTCCATTTCATTTTTTAAAGCCAGCATCCTGACGACGAAAGCAATAGAAATTATTATCCTTTTGGTACTTGTTAAAAAAAATCATGTTTTTATACTCTCACTATTGTGAACGAAGGTATACGAGTATATCATTTTCTATGGGCCAACAGAGTAACACATCAACGTAGTGACTTAAGTCATTAAGCCATTTTAAGTCATTTGAGCAATGTCCGTCCGTCCATCTGTCTGTCTGTATGGATGGTGCGCACGATAAATCTTGGATTAAAATTTGGTACAAGTTAATTTTTTGGTCTATATCAGGCTAAGATCTAGGATGGACCATGTTGGTCCACTCCTTCTAGTAGCACCCCCAAAAAGGGCCAAAATTTGGTGACATGTTGATTCTTTAATAATTTCCCCTTCATGTACAATGTGGGTCTTAACTTATACCGGGTTTTCCAATAGAGACAAAACAATTCGTATTTTTATGTCAATGCACCCTCAAACATGTGTAATGATCTTTCAGTGTCAAAAAATTAGTCGAAATCAACATTTTCATCATGGTAAAGTTCACTTACATGCAACGTTTGGAAATCATTAAAAATTACTACCGAAATTCTAAGTCGGTGGTCGCAACTTTAAGAGCGCTTACTCCAATTTTCGGCCGTAGTAATAATCTCCAGCGATGAAGCTCATTTCTGGCTGAGTGGTTTTGTCAATAAACAAAATATGATTGTGCCGTATTTTTTTGTCGATGAAAACAATCGTCATGTTACCGTCAATTGACATCGCGGTTTGTGTGGTTTTCATGCCGGAGGTGTGATTGTGCCGTATTTTTCGTCGATGAAAACAATCGTCATGTTACCGTCAATTGGAGCGCTATCGTCCCATGTTAGAAAATAATTTTTGGCCAGAATTGGATGAGCTTGACATCGCCGATATGTGGTTTCAACAAAGCGGTGCCAATAGCCACAAATCACGCGTTACAATCGATTTACTGAAAGGCCAATTCGGTGGTGGTGGTTGTGGGTGGTCATATGATCAAAATTAAATTTCATTCTTAAAATGCTTTGCACTAGACCTGGAATAAATTTGAACTCCGTATCTTAAATATTCTGTGTTTTATTAATATATAAAATTATTATGTCCTTAATGGAAAACCCGATACATTTATCCATAGACATTCCTTACCATACTCGGTTTTAAAATGTGGTATAAACTATTTTTTTTACGATTTTATCCTATCTCTCGTGGGCCAGCAAAAAACGATTTTTTCAAACATTCATGTTTTGATGGCTGTTACTAAACCAAAGACTCTACGTAAATATGAAATGTGTATCATTTGTAGTCCCCATAATTACATAAATTTAAATCCGGTAAATTTGATGCGTATGCGTATCTATCGGGATTATATAGGGTGATCCAAGTAAAGATACTTTTTTCAATAGCCTTTTTTTGACAGATGACGTGTGAGTCGTGTCATGCTGTCATGTTATTTTTGTTAAGTGCATATTGTTTGGCATTTCATCATTGAAAGACTTACGCCTGAACAACGTCTCAGATGGTCCATCCGTTAAGTCCAATTTGATGACTCGATTATGTTGACCATAAGTTGAGCGAAGTGCACGAAACACATTCCTCACAGAATGTGAATTTTCATAATAAAGTTGAACGATTTGTAAACGTTGTTCTGGCGCAAGTCCCCGTAGATTACGCATAAGCAAGAATAAAGTTAAAGCGCCCTCTAGGGAAGGCCCTGGAGGTCCTTCAAAAATAGACCTTATGTCCACATATCATGCGAGCCTTCAATTTGAAGGAAATGTTCCTTACATTACGAGTATGCAGAATAAAGTTCAAGAACACTGTAAAAAAAGTAGATTAGGTTAAGAATGGCAGCCTGTAAAACAGACTAACTTAGACTATCCAGTCCATTGTGTTAACACAGGGACGTAAGGGAAAACATAAGTTATCCCTAGCCCCTCTTGATTGTTTTAATTTGATTGTTTTAAAAATCTAAAAAGTTGGCGGATAAGAGCCCAAGGTTGTACGTCGCCTTCTGGATAGAGCGGGGCACAGACAAAGAAGGTGTTCTATTGATTCCTCCTCCCCTTTAATGTCTCTGCGTGCCGTCCAATAAGATAGTGACCTGTCATGACAGACACGATAAGCGAGACGTCCGTTCTCGACATCGACAGCAGTGCTTTGGTGCGTTTTAAGTCTAAACTGGGCCACATCAGCCTGGAATGTATGCAGTTCCTGACTAGTGACCACCTTGCATTTATTGCCGTAAGTGCACTATCTCTCAAGAGGAGCTTGCAGGTTGCTAGCGGTATGCTCACATGTTCCAGGTCCCCTGGAGCTTGCAAGGTAGTTCCTAGTCTTGCAAGTCCATCTGCCTTGCAGTTCCCTGGTATATCCTTGTGGCCCGGCACCCATATCAGGTGAATATTGAACTGTTCATCCATATCTTTAAGAGATCTGCGATAGTCGAGGGCAGTTTTTTAATTCAGGAATATAGTTTCCAGTGACTTGATAGCAGCCTGACTATCAGAGAAAATATTTATACCGACATTGGTCAGCACATTAATTTTCAACCATTCCGCTACCTCTTTAATATCTAGATTTCTTCCTGGTAAACACTACAGTGAACTGACAGTCTTTTTGCAAGTGATAGCTGAAGTTCCTGAGAAAAGACACAAAAGCCACGATACGACCATTCCATTCTAATCTATAAGAGTGACATACATACTTCTTGTCAAAGAGTGGCTCAGTCATAGTGTAATCAACCCGGAAGGTCAGCATTCTGTCTAGAATGACACTATGTCCGTAGCCATTTCCTGACTATAGTGGCAGTTTCCTGAGTCTGATCGCAGTACATGCGGCATATTGCACTGCTATAATACCAAGCGGCATTAAATGTAGTATAACATTTAGTGCCGCAGTTGATGTCGTTCTCAGAGTATCGCACAGAAGGTGGATTTCTGCAGAGATGTCCACCAGACGACAATGCCGTACATCATTATCGGTCTGACTACTGCCGTATACAACCAACAAACTAAACGCGGGCCTTATTTGCTCTTTCCAAAATGTTGGGTTTAAAGTGCAACTTCCTGCCTAGCAAAATACCTAAGTATTTTGCACTTTCAGAGAAGGGAATATCAATACCGCCCCAAGGACACAGGTGTAACTTGTGGAACCTTATTTCTCCTGGTGAAAAGAACTAATTCAATCTTGGTCGGGTTAACACCAAGACCATTACCGGAAGCCCATCTTGTTGTTGGATGAAGGGCCTGCTGTAGGATATCTCTGAGAGTATCCAGAAACTTCCCTCTAACAGCTATTGCCACGTCATCTGTATAGGCAACAACTCTGACATCCATCATCTCCAGAGAAAGCAAAATATTGTTCATGGAGAGATTCCATAGCAGAGGAGAAATAACACCCCCTTGGGGCGTTCCCCTGCTGACAAATCTGTGGAAGTCAGTTGACCCTAAACTAGCTGAAATGCGTCTCTTAATTAGAAGGTTATGAATGAACCTACGTAAGCTGCTGTCAACTCCCAGGGTTTCTAACGCCGTAATTATAGCGGCAGGATTTATGTTATTGAAGGCCCTCTCTATATCTAAAAAAGCTACCATAGTATACTCCTGAACAGAAAGGGATCCTTCAATAAAGCTGACTAGATAATGCAGGGTGGTTTCGGTGGACTTGCAATTGCCGTTGAGTGGACAGTAGCCTGTGATCAATGTAATCCTAATTATTTTAGTCCTGTTAATCTCTCTTAGAGTTTTAAAGAGAAATGACGATAGACTAATTGGCCGGAAATCCTTAGCTCCAGTGTGGGACGACCTTGGTTTCTCTCCATTTTGTTGGTATGTATGCCTGATGTTTATATCTCTCTGAGCCAGGGAGCAATTGCATCAGCCACTGCCTGTAGCTCCGCCGGCGAGACATTATCTGGTCCTGGTTTCCACCGTTCCACCACTTCTTCTATATCCCGGATAGTTAGCATTTTCATTTCAGGACTTTTTGAAATAGACCGGTTGATAAGGTTCCTAAATTTTTCCCAATTAGCCTTTCTAATATTGGGTGGAAAGACGGTATCAGGAGACTTCGCATTCAAGCAGAAGCTAATATATCTATGGTCGGAAAAGCTATTAGTGTTCAAAACTTTCCAATCAGAAATCCTTCCACTTAAATTCTCGGAGACTAAAGTGACATCGAGCACATCCTGTCTGTTTCTAGTAATAAAGGTAGGTTCATGCCCTCTATTACAAATCACTTATAATATATTCGATAAGTAATTCGCCCCTGTCGTTGATGTCAGTACTACCCCACATATTGATACCTCCATTCTAAACTATGCTAAGTGTAAATGTCGAAACACATTGATGTCGGTAGGCGGAATAATTTTCCGTGACGGCGGAACACAATGAGGTTGTCGGTGGAAAATCCAATTTTCTGTATACACAGCCGTCTGTTTACATACATATGTATATGTACATCATTGTGTCTCGACCCTAAAAAAGTAACTTTTCAGGAAAAGTTTGATGAATTTTTTAAATTTATGTGGAATTCCTTTGTAATGGAAATCGAATGACATGTACTGTTTTGTGAATAACTTTTGATTGGGTTGACGGATAAACACAAAATTTTGACCGAATATAATTTGGAATATTTAGAAATTAAAAATGCAATGACCATAAAAACATGCTAACTCAAATTTAACTTAGCTAACATGCTAACAAATTTTGACTGATTATAATTTGAAATATAGAAGTTAAAAATGCAATCTCCCTAAAAACATGCTAAGTCGATTTGGCAAGTTTTAGAATGGAGGTATCGAAATGATGGTGTGCATTGACATCACTACACACAATTAGGTCTTTGTTTTTCTCGTTTGCCGCTGCTACCACTGATTTCAATGCACAGGGTGGCGTCTCAGTGTTATGTGCCATATAAACGGAGGTCAACCAAACATTATAGTTTTCTAACTCGAGGTTGGCTGATCAAATTCAACGTACTCATTCATCCAAAAGTGAGCTTCATCGCTGAACAAAACTTTCTTGTGAAAATCGCGAGGCGTCGCGCGAACCGAACCATTATTTTGGTAATAAATTTGCACGATTTGCAAACGTTGTTCCGGAGTAAGTCTATTCATTCTGAAATGGCAAACCAAACTGAGCATAATTCAAGTGACAACTGTCAAAAAGACCAACTGCGAAAAAAGTATTGTCAGATTGAAAACCACACGTCTACAAAAAACACCCTGTATTTGCTTATAAAACCGAATACCGACTATAACTTATCGCGTTAAACGATCAGTACACTTTAAAAGCGTAAATCGCTTGAAAATGACAACAAGATTTTGTACTTACATTACGCCCCAAAGCTTTGAAAGGGTTGGTAGTTGCCCATCTTTGTCATGCAGAAGCATCGCTGTGTCAGTACTGCTTCACACGATGCAATTTTTTCCAAGCAAGTGTAAAAGTTTTTCTAGAGAGAGGAGGCGGAAAGAGCTCTCTGCATCTCTCTCCCAAAAACTTTGACACTTGCAAAAAATTGTGTCGTGTGCAGCGTTGCCATATATTTTTTAAAAAAATTTTCCATTATCTATCGAAAAATCTTATTTGTACAAAAAAAAATTAAAGTAAATTTATTTGTTTAATTTTATTTATTGTAAGCCGTGCAAAACAACGCAAAAATATTTCTAATGTATGTATAAAAAGTATTAATTCATCACGTTTTGAGATCAAGTTAACTGCATAGAAATATTAGATATATATTTCCTTAGTCCTGATTCACATGAGACAATTTTTTCCAAGCAAGTGTCTTCTCTCTGCCTCTTTCTCCTACAAACTTTGACACTTGCTTGGAAAAAATTGAATCGTGTGAATCAGCACTTATTAAATTTCATAGCCGGCTGCTTCGGATCTTTTCTAGTATCTTCATGTCTTCATTTGAAGTAACAAGAAGTATTAATACATGCACATATCGCTCACTCACTTCAAGAGTGACATAACTCAAAATTGAAAATTGCCAAGATGTGTAACTTTAAGTCCGTATAAAAAGATAAGCAACGTGAAATAAGATGTAAAAAACGCTTGAATAATCCGAAGTATGGTTGCTTACTTATAGACCAAATTTCGCTGAGATTAATTTATGGACATTTGCAAAATTCGCATTTTTGTAAGGCAACCTCAAAAAATTTAAATTTTGAGTTACGTCAATCTTGAAGTGAGTGAGCGTATGTTAATACGTCACAAACATATTTACCAGATGCGGAGCTCACTATTTTTTGTTAAATGTTTGTACTTTTTATAAACGCATTAACAACAAACTTGATGATAGGGAAATATATGTATAAACAAATGATGCAAACGTCAATCCAAAAGCAGAATTTTTGTTGCTCCTTTTGAACATGGTTTAGGTTAGGGTGGCAGCCGTATTTTTTTACAAGCTCACATAGACCAGTTTAGGTCCCTAGTGTTACCACGGGCTGAAATGCCCCTCATCGAAACCAACCTGTTTGATATATAAATTTAACGATAGTACGAATATCAGTACTGGAAAGATCTGTTAGGCTGCCTAAAAAGGCCGACCCCAGTATATCCAGTCGTCGTTTACTTAAAGCGGGACAGTCGCAAAGCAAGTGCTCAATGCTCTCCACTTCTTCCTCATCTCCACAGCTTCGGCAGAAGTCATTGGACTCAATACCCAATCTTTTGGCGTGTTCGCCAATCAAGCAGTGTCCCGTCAGAACCTGTACTAACGTAGACAATCGTTTCCTCTCTAGTGCGAGGAGATATTTTGACCTTCTCAGGTCATACCTTGGCCAGATTTGTCTAGCTACCCTGCAGGTGCCGATTTCTGTCCATCTATCGTTGGACTGCCTGATTGCCTCTTGCCTAAGCCAAAGCTTGCACGTGGATAGTGGCGCACCAATATATGCAAATTCTTCGAGAATTTGTAATGTCGTCCCTTTCCTAGCAAGTTCATCGGCTTTGCAGTTCCCCGGGATATCCCTATGCCCAGGCACCCATATGAGGTGTATATTAAACTGCTCAGCCATCTCGTTAAGAGATCTGCGGCAGTCGAGGGCTGTTTGTGAATTTAGGGATGTTGCCTCCAGAGAATTGATGGCAGCCTGGCTGTCCGAGTAAATGACAACGCCATTGTTGGTTACTATGTTGCGACTCAGCCACTTGGCGACTTCCCATATTGCCATTATTTCGGCTTGATAGACACTGCAGGTATCTGGTAGTCTGTGAGCTATATCCAGACTAAGTTCTTCACAGTGTACTCCGAAGCCAACCTTTTCATCAAGCTTCGAACCATCCGTGTAAAAGTGGAGATGGTTTATATTACCTGGTATTCTGCCGACCCATTCATCTCTGGCGGGAATCATAGTGATGTAATTTCTCTCGAAGGTGTACACTGTTGGTATATAGTCCACTCGGTCGGTTACCATAGCACTACACTTTGATATCCTCATGTGACCATAGTTCTTGTACCTCCACATTGATAGGCAGTTTAATCTTATTGCCGCTTTGGTTGCAACTTCTCTCGCCACAATATTAATCGGCAGTATATGGAGTAGGGCTTGTAGAGACTCGGTCGCTGTAGTCCTTAAGGCTCCGCTTATGCTCAGGCAGGCAGTTCTCTGAACCTTTGTTAGTAGGTTGGTAATGGTTAGTTTGTCAGTTGCCGTCCACCATACCACAATACCGTATAACAGTATTGGACGAACTACTGCTATATATATCCAGTGGACGATTTTAGGAGAGAGTCCCCACCGCGACCCTACAGCCTTTTTGCAGGAATATAAGGCGACGTTGGCCTTCCTTACACGTTCCAATACGTTAAGTCTAAATAACATTTTCCTATCTAGAATTATTCCTAAAAATTTTGCACTTTCAGAAAAGACTAGATCTGTTCCATTTATCCGAGGTGGAGGGTCCACATGTGGGACATTATTCATCCTAGTAAAGAGAACCAATTCTGTCTTGTTGGGGTTAACGCCCAAACCGCTGCTTCTGGCCCATCTAGCCAACTTGTTCAGAGCCACCTGTAGGATGTCTCTGAGGACGTTTACGAATTTGCCACTCACTGCGATTGCCACGTCGTCCGCATATGCCACGACCTTGCAGCCACAACGTTCTAGATCTAGCAGGATTTCATTCACCGCTAGGTTCCAAATTAGTGGAGACAGTACTCCTCCTTGCGGGGTCCCTCTGTTTACATACCTTGTTAGAGTTGTGGACCCTAGACATGCTGTTATGCGTCTTCTGGTGAGCAGACTTTGAATTAGTCTAATCAAACTAGTGTTAACTTTTAGATGTGAGAGTGCCGCAATTACCGCATCGGAGTGAATGTTGTTAAAAGCCCCTTCTATGTCAAGAAATGCCACCATGGTGAATTCCTTGAAATGCAGGGACGATTCGATAGTGCTCACAAGTTCGTGCAGGGCTGATTCAGTAGACTTGCCCTTGTTGTAAGCATGTTGGTTCCCCGACAGGAGTTTTGTATCCAGGTTTTCCCTAATGAAATGATCTAAAAGTCTTTCCAGACCTTTCAATAGGAACGAGGATAGGCTAATTGGTCTGAAGTCTTTTGGCCTAGTGTGTGATATCTTTCCCGCTTTAGGTATGAATACCACTTTGGTATCCCTCCATCGATTCGGGACGTATGAAAGCCTGATACAGCCTACATAAATTTTCTCCAGCCAGGGGATAATGTACTTTAACATTTTCTGCATTTCTGCTGGAGTGATGCCATCTGGTCCAGGTGACTTGAAGGGCTCAAAGCTGTTAATAGCCCAGCTTATTCTGGATTTCTCAGTCAAGAAGCTAGCGACGCTCGCAGTCCACTCGCACTCTTGTTGGTCCTGCTGATCCTCGGGTTCTGTTACAGTGTTCCCCGGGAAATGTGTGTCTAGCAGTACATTGAGCGACTGCTCGCTGTTTTTGGTCCAGTTATTTGCCTCATCCTGTAAATATCCCACTGTACAGGGTGAAGCAGATAATATCTTCCTCAGCCTAGCGGCGTCGGAGACCTTTTCCACTTCACCACAGAAGGTATACCAAGAGCGCCTTTGCGCCTTTCTAAGCTCCTTCTTATAGATCTTGAGTTGCTCTTTATAGGCATCCCAATCATTAGCGACCCCAGTAGATTTAGCCTTATTGAATAGCTTGTTGCAGGTCTTTTTCATAGCCGTTAGCTCAGAAGTCCACCATTGGGGTTTAGTTTTACCCTTGTACCTTGTTTTTGGACAGGCTTCTTCAAGGGATCTATTGAATGATATGGTGATATGATCGACCAGATTATCCAGACCGGCTTTGTCATTCGGTTCGTACGGAAGTTTAGAGTTGAGGATTTTCTTGAAATTCTTCTCATACAGATGCCACTTTGTCTTCCTTACATTTCTGTGGACGGCGGGTTTAGGCGCTTTTTCCGCGAGTTTGAACTCAATATAATGGTGATCTGAGAATGAGTGGTCGTCCAGCACATTCCACCCAATAATTTTGTCTGACAGCCGGTCAGTAGCAAACGTTACGTCGAGTACTTCTTGTCTGTCTTTAATTGTGAAGGTCGGTTTATTACCTATGTTACAAATACTAAGATTGGTAGTTAGAATAAAGTCAATAAGCGAATCACCCCTATTGTTTATATCCGTACTACCCCAGATAGTATGATGAGCGTTCGTGTCTGCGCCAATAATCAGCTCGAGCTCGTCAGACGTTGCTTCTTCTACTACTTCCCTGAATAGAGCAGTCGGTACTACAGATTCATAAGGCAAGTCGCTGGAGACCACCCAATATATGCGATTACCGATCTCCAGGCTAGCAGCTGTTTGGTCTTTACCACTTATATTAGTCAGGAGAAAGATACTTAGATCTTTCCTGGCCAAAATGCAGGTTCTTGGAGTGCCTTCACAGTTGGCCACAAGCAGTTTAAAGTTGGGTGTCCTAATACCGCACACCCTTCCTCCCACTACGTAGGGCTCCTGTATCAGGACGATGTCTACTGCGCCAGTGGACAGGCGCAGCAATAGAGCCGCTGAGGCTGCTTTAGCGTGATGGAGGTTAATCTGTAGAATTCTTACCATCATTGGTAATTGACAGATTAACATCCACCCCGACAAGGGTGTTATCGAACTCTTCGTCCGTATCGTCGAGAAGCATGTCCCCGCCAGATGCGTCAAAGAGTCCGGAAACTCCCCTCAGCCCCTCTGTGTCAGAAGTAGAGCTTTCGTCCTCAGAGTAGGACGTTACAGATCTTCTGTTGGAGTTGGAGTCACCAGAAATAATAGGCGTGGCTACCTCCGCACTTACAGAAAGTGCCACGGTGGACGACTCACCTTCTGCAGTGGGAGCTATATCCTGCTTGTATATCTTCAAGACTATAGTCTCGAAGCCATATTGTAGGGTTGCACTCGCACTTTGTATATGGGAGGTGGATTCAGCGTTTAGGATAAGATTGACCTGCCGCTTTTTACCATCCGCCTCACCCACCTTGCTGATTCTCCAATTATGGGCCGGCAGACCAGGATTGGAATCTTTTATTATTTCTAAGATGTCAGCCGGGTTGGAGGGCTCTTCTGTAACCCAGGTGATGGCTCTAGGGTGACTAGGGATGTTGTTTTTTTCGACAACATCCAACTGGGCACCCGGCCACACCTCACCCGCTCGACTCAGAGCAGCCTTATAAAGGTCTACTGATCTGGCATCACCGAAATATAAGAGCTTTACTCTCCCCTGATGCCATCCTGCATCGTTGCAGATTGGTGGTTTGCCCGGCATTTCTCTACGGACATCGAGGTAATGAGCCATAATGGCTGATTGTACATGACTCCATTTGTCCTTGAGGATGGATCCATCCTCACTACTTCTGTCTAAAACAGCCATCACTAGACTCTCCTTCGCCACTTCATTGAAGGGCTTGGTGAGTGTCCTGTTGATGGTGACATTAAGGCCTCTTGCCTTTTTCGAAGGCAGGGGTTCATCAGGTGATCTGATTCGTTTTACTTTATTAGCCGTTAACACAGCTGAATTTGTGGCTCTTTCAGCCGACTCATTGGCCTTAGAAGCATCTATGACGCCTTTAGCCCAGGTAAGTGACTCTTTTTGTTTTTCGGTAAGAGCCGAAACCTCAACAGCCTCCAACTTCGTCAAAACTCTGAGCGCTACACGATGCTCATTGTGCTTCCGTTTTGACGGTCGGACATGACGTTTTCCCCTCACCGCACCACCTGTTGTGAGTACTTGGGGGAGATTTTCACCATTTTTGGTGTGGTCGGCTTTGGCCAAGACCAACGGACGGACAGTCGGACGATTGGGGAACCGCGCTCCATCGGAACACGAAGGCATCCCCGTCAAGAGAATTTATTTTAATTTTGTCTGTATTAGACCGTAATAGGTACTACGATGTAGGCCTTACAGACTTTGAACAGATTTTTGCTATTGCGTAATAGGTACTGGTAACTATCCGCTATGTGATAAACACGTCCGTTCACTGCGAATGATCAGCAACGAAAAATAGTTGCATTAAAAGAACATAGTTGCATTAAAAGAAATTAGTCAATATTAGCATAAATAGTTCAACCTACATTAGAACATCGACGTTTTTGCTCTTAGCGCTGCATATTTAAAATGCGCTTAATGTAAAAGGAGCTATTCAGTAAATAATGAAAACTTTAAAACCTGCCCTTTTTTAAATCTTTTTTTCTGGCAAAAAACTTAAAATCTTCTCACCACTTAAAAATAAATCTTCATAGTCCCTATTTACATTGGCTGAATGTTCAGCAGATTATCAGCGTTTTGTATGAGAGAGAGGAAAAAACTCTCCTGTACTCGGGCTTATCGGACTGAACGTTTTGTGATTTTCACTCGGACTTTGAAACAACAATTCACACAGAAATATCCGAAACAAAATTACGTGTCTAAACGCAGAGGAAAGTTTAAAAGAGAATTAGCGGATAAACTGCTGAAAAAAATTTACTAGTGTAAATCTGGACATACATCATGAGATTTCGTCGCGCGATCTGTCAAAAATACATCCCTGGGCGACGAATCTTTTAGGTGTAAACGAGGATCGCGCGACTCCCTTTGAAAGAGGATTGCACGACTCCGAGAGAGGATCGCACGACAAAATTGACATCCAATTACAAGCAGGGATGGAAAATTATTTTTTTGGAACGTACTAAACTAATGCTTATAAGCTCAAGCGGTACTAATTGAATTAATTTAAGGAACATAATTTTCAAAGTATGAAATTGCTTCGTTTTTCGTGAAAATTTTTAAGATATGTTAGGTCATGTTGCGTTTTTTACTATTACAACAATTATAATTAGACATTCCGCTTATAGCATTTTTTAAATATAATTTTAGAGAATTGTGATTGCTATTCCAAAAGAATACTTCAAATTAGTGAGTGTGTTCTGCAAAATATTAATAAAAATCTTACAGTTCATATTCTCTTCATATAAATAAAAATTTAAAATAAACACATTTGTAGAAAATGGTGTCTCTCGTACCTAGTTACCACCGACATAGGTTAGGGTGGCAGCCGTATTGTTTATACAAGCTCACATAGACCAGTTTAGGTCCCTAGTGTTCCACGGGCTGAAATGCCCCTCATCAAACCAACCTGTTTGATATACAAATTTGTCGATATTACGAATATCGGTACTGGAAAGATCTGTTAGGCTGCCTAGAAAAGCCGACCCCAGTATGTCCAGTCGTCGTTTACTCAGAGCGGGACAGTCGCATAGCAAGTGCTCAATGCTCTCCACTTCTTCCTCATCTCCTCAGCTTCTGCAGAAGTCATTAGAGTCAATACCCAATCTTTTGGCGTGTTCGCCGATCAAGCAGTGTCCCGTCAGAACTGATACTAACGTAGACAATCTTTGCCTCTCTAGTGCGAGGAGATATTTTGATCTTCTCAGGTCATACCTTGGCCAGATTTGTCTAGCTACTCTGCAGGTGCCGATTTCTGTCCATCTTTCGTTGGACTGCCTGATTGCCTCTTGCCTAATCCAAAGCTTGCACGTGGATAGTGGCGCACCAATATATGCAAATTCTTCGAGAATTTGTAATGTCGTCCCTTTCCTAGCAAGTTCATCGGCTTTGCAGTTCCCCGGGATATCCCTATGCCCAGGCACCCATATGAGGTGTATGTTAAACTGCTCAGCCATCTCGTTAAGAGATCTGCGGCAGTCGAGGGCTGTTTGTGAATTTAGGGGTGTTGCCTCCAGAGAATTGATGGCAGCCTGGCTGTCCGAGTAAATGACAACGCCATTGTTGGTTACTATGTTGCGACTCAGCCACTTGGCTACTTCCCATATTGCCATTATTTCGGCTTGATAGACACTGCAGGTATCCGGTAGTCTGTGAGCTATATCCAATCTAAGCTCTGCACAGTGTACTCCGAAGCCAACCTTTTCATCAAGCTTCGAACCATCCGTGTAAAAGTGGAGATGGTTTCTATTACCTGGTTTTCTTCCAACCCATTCATCTCTCGCGGGAATCATAGTGATGTAATTTCTCTCGAAGGTGTACACCGTTGGTATATAGTCCACTCGGTCGGTCACCATAGCACTACACTTTGATATTCTCATGTGACCGTAGTTTTTGTACCTCCACATTGATAGGCAGTTTAATCTTATTGCCGCTTTGGTTGCAACTTCTCTCGCCACAATATTAATCGGCAGTATATGGAGTAGGGACTCGGTCGCTATAGTCCTTAAGGCTACGCTTATGCTCAGGCAGGCAGTTCTCTGAACCTTTGTTAGTAGGTTGGTGATGGTTAGTTTGTCAGTTGCCGTCCACCATACCACAATGCCGTATAACAGTATAGGACGAACTACTGCTATATATATCCAGTGGACGATTTTAGGAGAGAGGCCCCACCGCGGCCCTACATCCTTTTTGCAGGAATATAAGGCGACGTTAGCCTTCCTTACACGTTCCAATACATTAAGTCTAAATAACAGTTTTCTATCTAGAATTATTCCTAAAAATTTTGCACTTTCAGAAAAGACTAGATCTGTTCCATTTATCCGAGGTGGAGAGTGCACACGTGGGACTTTATTCATCCTAGTAAAGAGAACCAATTCTGTCTTGTTTGGGTTTATGCCCAAACCGCTGCTTCTGGCCCATCTAGCCAATTTGTTCAGAGCCACCTGTAGAATGTCTCGGAGGACGTTTTCGAATTTGCCACTCACAGCGATTGCAACGTCGTCCGCATATGCCACGACCTTGCAGCCACAACGTTCTAGATCTAGCAGGATTTCATTCACCGCTAGGTTCCAAATTAGTGGAGACAGTACTCCTCCTTGTGGGGTCCCTCTGTTTACAAACCTTGTTAGAGTTGTGGACCCAAGACATGCTGTTATGCGTCTTCTGTTGAGCAGATTTTGAATTAGTCTAATCAAACTAGAGTTAACGTTAAGATGTGACAGTGCCGCAATTACTGCATCTGAGTGAATGTTGTTAAAAGCCCCTTCTATGTCAAGAAATGCCACCATGGTGTATTCCTTGAAATGCAGGGACTATTCGATAGTGCTCACAAGTTCGTGCAGGGCTGATTCTGTAGACTTCCCCTTATTGTAAGCATGTTGGTTCACTGACAGGAGTTTTGTATCCAGGTTTTCCCTAATGAAATAATCTAAAAGTCTTTCCAGACCTTTCAATAGGAAGGAGGATAGGCTAATTGGTCTGAAGTCTTTTGGCCTAGTGTGTGATATCTTCCCCGCTTTTGGTATGAATACCACTGTGGTATCCCTCCATCGATTCGGGATGTATGAAAACCTGATACAGCCGACATAAATTTTCTCCAGCCAGGGGATAAGGGCTCAAAGCTTTTAATAGCCCAGCTTATTCTGGATCTCTCAGTCAACAAGCTAGTGACGCTCGCAGTCCACTCGCACTCTTGTTGGTCCTGCTGATCCTCTGGTTCTGTTAGAGAGTTCCCCGGGAAATGTGTGTCGAGCAGTACATTGAGCGACTGCTCGCTGTTTTTGGTCCAATTATTTGCCTCATCCTGCAAGTAACCCACTGTACAGGGTGAAGCTGATAATATTTTCCTCAGCCTTGCGGCGTCGCAGACCTTTTCCACTTCGCCACAGAAGGTATACCAAGAGCGTCTTTGCGCCTTCTAAGCTCCTTCTTATAGATCTTGAGTTGCTCTTTATAGGCATCCCAAACATTAGCGACCCCTGTAGATTTAGCCTTGTTGAATAGCTTGTTGCAGGTCTTTTTCATAGCCGTTAGCTCAGAAGTCCACCATTGGGGTTTAGTTTTACCCTTGTACCTTGTTTTTGGACAGGCTTCTTCAAGGGAACTATTTATGAAATTCCAAAAAATTAGGACTCATAAATGTGGGTGGAATTTCTGTAGAAAACTCATTCATTAAAGGCACCCAAAGGAAAAACACACCAATAAAAAGGTCCACTTACCTTTTCTCCCTTTAATTGACTGTAAACGGAGTAGGTATCATGAAGGAGCAAGAAGAGCAATTCAGCAATGATATGCTCACCACCGAAATAAATTATATTAAAATTAATTGTGATAGAAAACGTACGCCGAGTGTGTGAATTAAATGTCATTTGATTTTTGTCTATATAAATAATTTATAAACAATAGATAGATCAAATAAAATAGTACTGAAACGGTCGTGAGGATTCGTTGGTACTTTTGAAAGTGACAAGGTACTGAAAAAAGTAATAAAGCACTAACTTTTTCCATCACTGCTTGTTGTACGACTTTGTTGCGAAAATGATTTTACGTGCGATTTTGAAAGAAGCGGGAGAGGACCAAATGCAAATTCTCACTGTAAAGTCACGTGACAGATCGTTAAGATGTAAACCGGCTCTCAGCCTTAACTCGTTCAATGAAAGAATAAAGTTTCTTCCTAGTGCTGATTCACACGAGGCATTTTTTTTCAAGCAAGTGTCAAATTTTGTATGAGGTAGAGGCATGGAGCTCTTTCCGCCTGCCCTCTCTACTTCAAAATTTGACATTTGCTTGGAAAAAATTGCCTCGTGTGAAGCACGTCTTATTTTATGAGATGCGGCTAAAGCGCCTGGCGGTAATGGCGTAATATACGTCGCACTTCAACGCATTTATTTAAATGTTCCCTTAACAAAAATATGCCGCAACATATTTTCAAAGTTGGTACCCCTGCATTCGTTAAGTCCGTCTTTTCGCGGATTTGTTTTTTAAAAATATTTAACGAATTGTTGCAGCTGCTCGTAATCGTCTTTGTTTTCGTGTTTTGCATTCTGAAGGAAATTTAAATATTCTGTTAGTGTAAGCATCGATGAAATAGAAACAGGACTGTAAATGGTGTTGTGTGTTTTTTTGTGTGTTTTTATTTGTCGTATTAAATAATTTTGTTAATCATATCATGTCGTTGGAGAAATTCGAAGCAAGTGAAGCTTGGCGTGCCAATTTCAAAAAGTTTTTGTTTGTTGAACGGTAAATTAATTTGTCCCCTTTGCAATAATTATAATAGCTATCGTAATGTGTAGTCGTATGTGTATTGAGATTTGCTTTAGTGTTGCTTGTAATTTATTACGTTCTTAATCTTTCAACCCATATTAGTTTTCCCACTGTTTCGCTATCCCCAGAAATTTGTGAGCCAAGTAGAGCCCGACCGAAGTCGGATTTTAAGACCGAAGCCGTAGCCGAACTTCGGCTAAATTTACAACCTTCGGCCGAAGCCGAATGTTTTATATTTGTTAAAGAATTGTTTACTTTGCACCAACAAATTGTGTTTTTATTTATTTATTTATTTATTTATTAATCTTATAGTAAATATAAGGTTAATAGTATATATATAGCATAGCATGAGCTACATTGGCCATCAGCTAATACAGTTTATTGAAGTATATACATTAGTTTGAATTGCGAAATTTATATAATCGTGTTAGTGCGTGTAATGAAATCATAAATTGCATCGATATTTTCATTAGTAGGTGTTTTAAGGATATCCATTCCTTTATTGTTGAGTACCGAATTTTGGAAATGAGATAGGAAACTGCAAGATTTTAGGATATGTTCGACAGTTTATATATGTCCACACCTTGGGATTTATTGTCAATATTTTTGTTTAGTAAGTGTTGATGCGTAGCAATGGTGTGTCCCATCCGAAGCCGGGAAAATGTGCGGATTTTTCTCTTATCTATATTTGAAGGGTACAAGGGAACTGTGCAACTGGGGTTGATAAGGTTGCAATGATGACCTTAATGTTATAATGACAAAAAAGTATATAAAAAACCATGTATACCATTTCCATAATTTGAATACAGCTGCCCAGCAGCATAAACAACTGCTCTCTATCACACTTGGGTACATGAACTTTTCTGCCACAATTTCCAAATTTTTGAAACATCTCGAGTTACAGTATTACAAAATATTAATGATTCTTGGTGTCGTTGGAGAAATTCGAAGCAAGTGATGCTTGGCGTGCCAATTTCAAAAAGTTTTTGTTTGTTGAACGGTGAATTTGTCCCTTTGCAATAATTATAATAGCTATCGTAATGTGTAGTCGTATGTGTATTGAGATTTGCTTTAGTGTTGCTTGTAATTTATTACGTTCAGTGTTTGAATTTGTCTATGAAAATAAAAATCGACGAAATCTCTTCTTAGGTCCTTATTCGTAAAAAGTAAATGAAGGTTTGAAGAACGTTTTAACACTGCTAAAGCGTTCCTCAAACCTTCTTTAACTTTTTATGAATAAGGCCCTTAATCTTTCAACCCATAGTAGTTTTCCACTGTTTCGCTACCCCCACAAATTTGTGAGCCAAGTGCTTGTGCTTCAATTCATCCATCGTAGCATCGAAAGGTTTCGATTCTAAAGAAGGCCCAACTATAATATGCATAAGCAATTCCGTACGGAATGTGCGTTAAGTTTCGCACCCTGCTTAAGCAAATGGGAACGGAGAGAACTTAACGAAAAGTTCACTTAAGTACAATATAGTTTGGCACATACGATTTCATGCATTCGCACAGTTGCTTAAGCTAGCTTATGCATATTATAGTTGGGCCTTAAGTTCTCTGCCTCTGACCCTTGAGGTCAAATTGTTTGCCGTTCATTTCGAATCACTCCATTGTGCCCTGGCACCCAAAAGATACGTAGTTAACCATGAGCTAAGCAACACTATGCAAGAAATGAACACTTTTTGAAAAATACACGGACTTGACAGTCTAGGTTCGATTCTACTACCAAAGGGTAGTATAACCCTATACTCGGTTTGGCGAAATTGGTGACCAATTTTTTTATGGGCCTCCAAAGTTTCTGAAAATTTGTGGGCCCCTCCAAAAAGGTGTCATCAGCTTTTGTCCAACAACTAATTCAGACTTGGTTACACCGCTTAACTATATATGGCAATAAAGTAGCCAAGAAATATGCTGAACAAAGTTTATTAACATTTTATGCGAAAATATTTATTTTCCGTACATTTTTTTTTGAAAAAGTTTTTAAATTTTTTCAGCAGTTAATTGCAAGCCGTGCTTCTGGAGAGCGGTCGGAGATTTCCGCTGTTTGGATGTGTCCGACCAGTGATTCTAATATTTATCTTCTGATGATACGATTAATCCATTCACCCATCACTTTTACACTGATCTACATACATACTTTAATACTTTAACGAATTTCTATTAGTCGAATGTGTTAAATGCGTACCTTTGTAAAGCCCCAAATTATTGGAGCTAGAGCCACATTAAAGTATACCGATTGACTCAGAGTCACTAGCATTAGATCGGAGATTTCCGGTTTTTAAATGTGACCATCTCGAGGTTCTAAAATCGTCTTATGGTACGATTTGCGGTCTCGATTTATCCATTCATCCATCACTAGGAGGACTGCCTAATACTTTATACGGATACGGATTGTTTGGATGTACAGTACAGTCTACAACGCTTTTTTTGGTGCGGTTCTACTTGCCCCGTTTATGCCTAACCCATAAGTTACAATTTTTTCAATGTTTCTACGTTGCACTTCATTGCCATTGATGTCCGCCACATGATGTTTGAAACAGATCATTGTAAGGCTCTAAAATATTGGAACTAGACCCATCTTAAAGTAACCGATCGACTCGAGAATCACACAAGTACTGATTTTACTCCGATCTTGATGAAGTTTGACACAAAGCACTCTTTCACGTCGAGCACCATGAAAATGGGTTCAGATGTAGATATAGCCTCCAAATATACCTATCCGGATTACGTTTCTAAGCATATGTTTATTTATTTATTGAATTATTAATTATCATTGCAAAAGTAACCTGAGTTATAAACTTAACCTATTATTAACAAAACCGATAATAAGAGCACAAACAACCTATCCTCTGGCTCCCCAGCCATAAATTATAACAACTAAAAGAAAGCGAAAAAATCCAAGTCCGTAGTAACCTTAATTGAAAAACAATACGAGATTTCGTATTCTCTTCTGTTTCCACAAGATTTATAGAAATCAATAGAGCCCGACCGAATGTTCGGCTTCGGCTACGGCCAAAACTCGACATTCGGCCAATATTCGGCCACAAAATCAGCCGAAGTTGGCCGAAGGCCGATTTTTTGTTCAAAAAGTAAAAAAAAATAGAATTATATGACTTTTTAAAGAAAATTCTATTATGGGAATCTTCATAAGAGCAGCAGTGTACAGAAGTGAACAATACTACAAAAATAATTAGAGAACAATTATTAAAACTTAAACAAAAATATCGTAATTAAGTTCATTATTTGGCTTTTTCCTCTTATATACTCGTATTACTCTTCATAATTTTATTATATATATTTACTTGAATTACTTGTATATACGTTTTTCATAATTTTATTATATTACTTGTAAT
Source organism: Eudasyphora cyanicolor (assembly GCA_963930755.1). Classification (NCBI taxonomy): domain Eukaryota; kingdom Metazoa; phylum Arthropoda; class Insecta; order Diptera; family Muscidae; genus Eudasyphora; species Eudasyphora cyanicolor. Next base: position 95,389,254 of record OZ005737.1, on the reverse strand, counting down.
GAATGTCATTTTTTTTTTGGAAAATAAAATGTAATAAATAGACCTAGATCGACAATTTCACAATATTTTTAAACAACCAATAGAAATGTATAGAGTTGTGCAGTTCGTGATTAGGATGACCAGGTAGGACCCTCAGGAATTAAGTGAAAAGTTCGATATAGTTTGTCTGGTCACGTAAATGTATACAAACCAACAAATTAATTTAATTTTAATCGAATCATAATAAATAATTTGAGGAAATTCTTCCGAAGAGACATCCGGAAGACAGAATAAAATCTATAAATCTGTGACGTACATAATACATATATTAACACAACCGATTTGCGATTTTTGTTAATTGCTCTCACCTTGTGCAAGTTTCGTCAAATTTTCTCAATTTAATAATAATAATAGATTTGTTTATTTTAGGCAAATTCCTTGAAATATTTAAGAAAATGCTCACTGTAGTTACGCTGTGTGCACTGTATTAGTATGTGTTGATTAATAACACAGAAAATGAAATTTGGACAAATTTCAAGAAATTTTGTAAAAGACCGCAATTTTAATTGAATTTTTTAGAAAATTTCTAGAAAAATTCCTCAAGAAATCTTTTTCCTGAAATTTTTGTAGAAATCCGCAATTTTAAATAAATTTTCTAGAGCAGCCTTATAACTTATAAACCGTAACTTTTTAATGCCGTACCGTCACTTTTTAATGCCGTACCATGACTTTTGCCCACCGTCACTTTTTCATGCCGTGCCATGACTTTTTAATGCCGTACCATGACTTTTGCCCACCGTCACTTTTTAATGCCGTACCGTCACTTTTTAATGCCGTACCATGACTTTTGCCCACCGTCACTTTTTAATGCCGTGCCATGACTTTTTAATGCCGTACCATGACTTTTGCCCACCTTCACTTTTTAATGCCGTACCATGACTTTTTAATGCCGTACCGTGACTTTTTAATGCCGTACCGTCACTTTTTAATGCCGTACCATGACTTTTTAATGCCGTACCGTAACTTTTTTAAGGCCGTACCATGACTTTTGCCCACCGTCACTTTTTAATGCCGTGCCGTCACGTTTTAATGCCGTGCCGTCACTTTTTAATGCCGTGCAGCCACTTTTTAATGTCGTACCATGACTTTTGCCCACCGTCACTTTTTAATGCCGTACCGTCACTTTTTAATGCCGTACCATGACTTTTTAATGCCGTACCTTGACTTTTGCCCAACGTCACTTTTTAATGCCGTACCATGACTTTTTAATGCCGTACCGTGACTTTTTAATGCCGTACCGTCACTTTTTAATGCCGTACCACGACTTTTTAATGCCGTACCATGACTTTTGCCCACCGTCACTTTTTAATGCCGTACCATGACTTTTTAATGCCGTACCATGACTTTTGCCCACCGTCACTTTTTAATGCCGTACCATGACTTTTGCCCACCGTCACTTTTTAATGCCGTACCATGACTTTTGCCCACCGTCACTTTTTAATGCCGTACCATGACTTTTACCCACCGTCACTTTTTAATGCCGTACCGTCACTTTTTAATGCCGTACCATGACTTTTTAATGCCGTACCGTCACTTTTTAATGCCGTACCATGACTTTTGACCACCGTCACTTTTTAATTCCGTACCGTCACTTTTTAATGCCGTACCATGACTTTTTAATGCCGTACCATGACTTTTTAATGCCGTACCGTCACTTTTTAATGCCGTACCATGACTTTTGCCCACCGTCACTTTTTAATGCCGTACCATGACTTTTTAATGCCGTACCGTCACTTTTTAATGCCGTACCGTCACTTTTTAATTCCGTACCGTCACATTTTAATGCCGTACCGTCACTTTTTAATGCCGTACCATAACTTTTTAATGCCGTACCATGACTTTTTAATGCCGTACCATGACTTTTGCCCACCGTCACTTTTTAATGCCGTACCATGACTTTTTAATGCCGTACCGTCACTTTTTAATGCCGTACCGTCACTTTTCAATGCCGTACCATGACTTTTTAATGCCGTACCGGCACTTTTTAATGCCGTACCGTCACTTTTTAATGCCGTACCATGACTTTTTAATGCCGTACCATGACTTTTGACCACCGTCACTTTTTGATTCCGTACCGTCACTTTTTAATGCCGTACCATGACTTTTTAATGCCGTACCGTCACTTTTAAATGCCGTACCATGACTTTTGCCCACCGTCACTTTTTAATGCTGTACCATGACTTTTTAATGCCGTACCGTGACTTTTTAATGCCGCACCATAACACTTTTGGCGCCAAAACCAAACGTTTGCAAAATACATATCTCTCATTTATTTTTTTATTTTTAATTCTTTTTATTCCAAGGCTGAGGCTGGGACCGGAATTTGTAATATTCGATATTGATTTTTCCTCAACGACTTTCAGTGGTCGTCGTGATTTCAGAAAATTTGGTGATAAGAAATTTTATTGTTGGTTGAGATAGAAGTTCAATCACGGCGATTTGTAATCACGGTGATTTTAAAATCACCGGCGACTTAACATCACTTTTGGAGTACGAAATCACCCGAACATATTTCGGTGATTTAAAAATCACCGTGATATCAAATCACCGATAGTTCGACACAAACATTTCATCTCAGCTGTTGGTTTTTCTGTTTGCTGTATTTACATAGAGAGACCAGATTGACATAGGTAAATACTTGTAAATATATAATTTAGTCTCCAGCAAACAAGTTCTTGAAGATAAATACCCGCGTGGTTAAATCAGTGAAGATTTAGGCTTCCGCCTGTTTGTCATAATTCCGCCTGTCATAAAAAAGTCGTAAAAAATTAACATTTGCTTTTTGTTTACTTTTTTAACTCATCAAAACCAAAACTTTCTTTTAATATTAAGTATTTTCCCAATGGCTATTAATTTCGGAAATTCAAGATCTTCATAGCGATTTACATGAAAATAAACGAAAGGAATTGAAGTATGCAGAAAAAATACTTTCTTTGTCATTATTACATTAAGGTTTTTTTATTTTATGTGCTAAGTAAATAAATACGTAAGCATTAGACATAAACTGATTAAAAACACAATTTTTTGGTGCAAAGTCAACAATTCTTACAAATATAAAACATTCGGCTTCGGCTACGGCTTCGGCCAAAGGTTGTAAATTTAGCCGAAGATCGGCTTCGGCTTTAAAATCCGACTTCGGTCGGGCTCTAGTTCTTAATCTTTCAACCCATAGTAGTTTTCCCACTGTTTCGCTACCCCCACAAATTTGTGAGCCATGTGCTTCAATTCATCCATCGTAGCTTCGAAAGGTTTCGAATTTTCTAAGTTCTCTGCCTCTGACCCTTGAGGTCAAATTGTTTGCCCGTTCATTTCGAATCACTCCATTGTGCCCTGGCACCCAAAAGATACGTAGTTAACCATGAGCTAAGCAACACTATGCAAGAAATGAACAGTTTTTGAAAAATACACGGACTTGACATTCTAGGTTCGATTCTACTACCAAAGGGTAGTATAACCCTATACTCGGTTTGGCGAAATTGGTGACCAATTCTTTTATGGGCCTCCAAAGTTTCTGAAAATTTGTGGGCCCCTCCAAAAAGGTGTCATCAGCTTTTGTCCAACAACTAATTCAGACTTGGTTATACCGCTTAACTATATATGGCAATAAAGTAGCCAAGAAATATGCTGAACAAAGTTTATTAACATTTTATGCGAAAATATTTATTTTCCGTACATTTTTTTTTGAAAAAGTTTTTAAATTTTTTCAGCAGTTAATTGCAAGCCATGATGTTTGAAACAGATGATTGAAACGCCCCAAAATATTGGAACTAGACCCATCTTAAAGTAACCGATCGACTCGAGAATCACACAAGTACTGATTTCACTCCGATCTTAATGAAGTTTGGCACAACGCACTCTTTCACGTCGAGGACCATGAAAATGGGTTCAGATGTAGATATAGCCTCCAAATATACCTATCCGGATTACGCTTCTAAGCATATGTTTATTTATTTATTGAATTATTAATTATCATTTCAAAAGTAACCTGAGTTATAAACTTAACCTATTATTAACAAAACCGATAATAAGAGCACAAACAACCTATACTCTGGCTCCCCAGCCATAAATTATAACAACTAAAAGAAAGCGAAGAAATCCAAGTCCGTAGTAACCTTAATTGAAAAACAATACGAGATTTCGTATTCTCTTCTGTTTCTACAAGATTTATAGAAATCAGTATCCATTTTTTCTTTTTCAATCGTTTATATTTTGCCATTCGACACGCAGTAACCAAATAATTCCGAGTGTTCACCATCTAAACAGTGTCGACTAAGAATCGACGTCGACGACGCCAACTGGAATAAGGGCGATTGAATTTTCTATTTAATGGAGTAGTTATCAGTTGGAGTAGTCTTCTAAGATGCCATTATTATGCATTTTGTAATTTATTTTAAATTTGCCCTTTGAGGCTTTAAATTACAAGTTATGATGAAATAAATAAAATGAAAGCACGAAAAAATAATTTTTGCCCTTTGTGCAGTGTTTGAGTAATTTATACAATTTAACAGATAGCAGGGTAAAAATTAAACAAGTAAGAAAGTTAAGTCGGTTAAACCGACTTATGAATCCACTCACCTTGAGTTCAAAAAATATTAGTAAATTCATTTATTTTTTTGTTTTAATTAAATTATTATCAATTTAAATCGCATTTAGTAGCTTTAAAGTATGTACTGCTATTAAAGTTAAAAGCTGTTAACTTTTGGTACAAAAATGTCCATTTGTGGGGGAGGTACCAAAACGAGCGTGCCAATTACGGCCACTTTTCTCTAGACTCTAGGTACTATAAAAGCATTGCACTGTACGAAATTTCAAGTATTTGTATGCCCTGGTATTAAAAAAGGTCCATTTGTGTGGGGGGTACCAAAAGGAGCTTGGCAATAATGCCCATGTTTCTCTGGACTCTAGGTACTGTAAAAGCAATACACTGTACAAAATTTCAAGTCTTTGTATGCACATGAAATAAAGTTATATGGTTTTAACTTTTGGTTCAATGAATGTCATATAATACCATAACATTGTATTCTTCGTACTACACTTTTGGTGCTATTTTTACTCAGTAGTCTCCGAGTAAAATCTAGCAAAGAAATTCAATTTTATTTTTACTCTCTTTTAGTTTCTCCCAGCTTTTACTAGTACGAATTTTTTTCTAGTAAAATGTATGGAATGAACTTGCGCTACATAGCCTTGAGTGTTGTGTTCTTTTACTGCATTTAGATAAATATCTTTAGTCTATTTTTCTTTTTTTAGTTTTACTTTTATTATTATTTTTACTTTTTGTGTAAAACATATCGATTTATTATTAGCTATATCATGTTAAGTATGATGATTGGTTATTTGAGTGTAGTACCTAATTATTTAATCGAAATTAGTATAAAGTTAGTATAAGAATTTCAGCCATATTGGTTTGTTTATATTACTATAATAAATAAATAAAAATAAAATGATCTTCCTTGTAGACCCCAGGCTATGCCCCTATTTCGGTTATTAGCTTGTTGCATAACTAAATCAATGATGCAATGAAATAGAAGTGGTGACAGCACACACGGCGCTGACGGACCCCGTTTTAATGTGGGTTTTTTAATACGTGGCATGTGGCATTCTCATATAGTGCTTTGGTCAGGGATATTATCTTCGCTGGGACACCTTTGCTTGCGAGTGTGTTCTATTAAGGGGTTCTCAATTAACGTCGACAGATCCGCTGCCTCGCAATTTCATGATGCAAACCCATTTCTGCAATATAATATTAAACCATGTTTCATAAATAGCAATTCTCAGAAAATGATATGCTTAATTTTCCGCGCAAGAAGGGGATTATTAAATATCAATGCCAGATCCTTCAAACGTGATACAGACGGCAACTTTACACTGTGTAACCTAAAAGAACCAGAAAATACTTATCATTTTTTTTTTTAGCTTTTTGTCCAATTTTTGCATATGAAAGAAATATTTGTTTTGGAAAAGGGATACTAACAACACTAGAGTTCTATGAAATACAAAATGGTAAAGATTTGTTTCAAGGGTAATATGACTTTGTGCATTTGTTTGTAACGCCCAATAGAGAGACCAATAGATTAATATATTGATCGGAATATAATCACTTTTTGAGTCGATTTAGCAATGTCAGTCACCTAGTGAAAATGGAATGTATGGGACCATGTTTTAATATAACCCTCACATGAAGGTCACGGAGAAATTTCACTTGTTGTCGGTTTAGATCTTACGTTTTTAACCGATGTTGTTGAAAAACGTAGTATTAAAAAATATTCTCTATTTAACTTACAATAATTCGTAGTACTAATGGTTTAGAAATAGCCGATATTTATTCTGTTTTATTTCGATTGATACTCAAATTTAAATAATTTAAATCAGCTTGTTTAGGTGGGGCGACGATAGCTCAGTTGTTGCGATGTAGTAGAGGCAAAGACAAGTAGACGTGATGTGCACGATAGTATCGCCGAACAAAGACTACAATTTACTACTTTACTCGGAGAGTGCTCGACAATGACTAGTGAACGCAGGGGCTTGTTAGAAGTGCCAGAATCCTTAGAAGGTGCGAGGAAAGAGAGATAGAGACCCGAGGATAATGCAAGGCAGCCACACAACAACCACCGCCCAGTGGCAATCTGCACTCGTAACACATCAGAACTAAGCGAATAAAGTCTCCGAAGAGGGGTGTAGAGGAGATCCCAGTGATGTCAATACGAGACCGGTATTGATCAGGCTCGGGAAGTTGAGACAATGCTGCGTACGTGAACACAGCTTTTAACGCGACAGGACTTATTGATTTTTAACGTGCCTAAAAAACAACATGACGGACTTCTTTTCGGGCATGTCACTTTGCTTTTTATTCGAAGATAAAAATTTTATAAAATCGCGGCAAAGTGACCTAAGTTAAAATAACCATAACGCGTCATCGATATCGCTATTTTTTTGTTGGGTCACGCATACTGCTGTCCAAAACATTTTCAATATTGTGTTTTTCAAATGGTTCTCTTGATATTTCAATTTTCAAAAATAACCCACCTCTCCGATATCGCTTATTTTCTATTGTGTAACGAAGGTACAATAGGGAGGGTCAAATTGTATGGATACCAAAAAACGAAAAAATCGATCGTATAGCAAAAATGAAATCTATGGAAAATTCTAAGAGACTTTTGCCAAAAAACCAAAGGTCTAAAATAAATTCCTCTCCTGCGCCAATCGGCATAAAGATTATATAGTGGTAAAAATAAAATAATTATATATAGAATAAATTAAACGATTTAAACCGTTTTGCAAAATATAATTTTTTTCGCGAGATATGACCGATTCAATTTTTCCGAGTGGGTTTAGAAAATTGCTATTTATACTCTACTGATCGAATTAGAATCACTTTCTGAATCGATTTAGCTATATGTCTGTAGATGTATTCAGGTAATTAAAGTACAGGTCGTTATTATGGTCCGATAACTACGAAATTTGACAGGAGCTTCTTGCTTTGCTTAAGGACAAGTCCTATTTAAATAAGAGAAATTTGGTTTAGGTTTAGATCCAAGTAGAGATACTTTTTTCAATAGCCTTTTTTGACAGATAACGTGTGAGTCGTGTCATGCTGTTATGTTATTTTTGTTAAGTATTGTTTGGCATTTCATCATGGAAAGACTTACGCCTGAACAACGTTTACGCGTGTCACTCGCCACTTACCAATCGAAATGCTCGAACGTGTCATCGAAAATTGGACTCAACGGATGGACCATCTGAGACGTACCCGCGGCCAACATTTGATAGACATAACCTTCAAAAAATAAATGCCAAAGAATGTTCTTTCAAATGATAATAATTGAATTTTCTGTGTTTTTTTTTCTTTAAAAAAGTAGGGAACCTCGAAATGGATCACCCTCTATAATCTCCTCCGATTTGGAATTTGTACCCTACAGAAGTTGTATTTTACTTAAGAGAATTACTAAATATGGCACAATCACGTTTAGAGATCCAATAATGAATTCTGTCAAATTTTAAGAAAATCCGACGTATTTAATAAAAAAATTTTCCCAAGTGCAAAAATAATTTGCAATATTTTCCCCATGGTCAGTTGGTAATTAAAGTTGGACCAATGGACCAAAGTTTAATTATTACCAACTGAAGTGGTGCACGCCAGCAATGGTGGTGTACCGCGCGTCCTTAACCTAACCTAACGTATGTACAAGGTGGGGCAAAAGTAATCACCCTATGTTCTTTTGCTGTAATTTTTTTTTTATTAAAAAACTTTGGATCGATAAATCGATGCCTGCCATTTAATCAACCAATGTTCTTTGCTTTCAAAATTTTTCCAAATGAAAAACAATCTGCCAGTTATAATATAGTTATAACTTTTTCCAATAGGGTGATTACTATTGCCCCGGGTGATTGCTTTTGCCTCACCTGTATATTGATGTGAAAAATATGAACAATTGGAGTAGTATAGACGAGACCACGCCTACCTATGAATCTCAACATCTTTTTGTTATTTCACGCATAGTGGTGGGGCCACGCCCACTTGTTCGATCCAGCCCATTTTTAGCACGCTCTGTACTTTTACATTGATAATTTAAGGCCAATTAGCATTTTACCAGCCATTTCTAAAATAGTTGAACATATAATGACTGATAGTATTAGGCATATGTTAGATATGCCTATGTTCTTGTGGGTCTAGACGTGTCCAAATCCTTCGATAGGATTGATCAAACAAAGACAATGTTTTTTGGACACACGCGACATCAACCTGATATTGACATCAAAGTTAGTGGTACCTCAATTGAATTTCTAGATGAATTTAAATGCCTTGGTGTAGTTATTAATAGACTGCTCGACTTTTCTAGTCATATTAATGCAATATCTTCAAGGATTGTGTGTTTATGTATTGCGGAGGTTACATAGCACAAAAAAAAAAAAAAAACTAATATTGCTTTCGCATCTTTGTTCTCACAAATTAACTACTGTATTGAAGTTGTGCCTAATACTACAGGTTGTAATATTAACAGAATTGAGAAAATTCTCCATATGATCGTTCCATATGTTTATGGTTTGCGTAGATTTGATATCATCTCTCAACATGTGGTACAGTTCCTTGGGTTTCCCTTTAGGACATATGTAAATCTTCGTATCTTACAATGCTTTTACAAAATAATTGTTTTAAATTCACCACCATTGCTGAGGAGAGACTTTAGTTTCTCTAGATCGACAAGAAATCCTCAATTAATTTAATTTTGCCAATTTTGACCTTTTGTGGGGGAAAATTGTGCCAACTATCACCAGTTTGTTGCTTAAGCACATTTCTGTTAACAACTTACCGTCTTCCGTCATAATTCCTGTACCATAAACGTTTGTGATATGGGCGTCAAAATCGAACATCACCAGTAATATATCGTTTGTGATATGGGCGTCAAAATCGAACATCATCAGTAATATATCGTTTGTGATATGGGCGTCAAAATCGAACATCACCAGTAATATATCAGGGGCCAAATCACGGCATTCGATATCGAGAACTTTTCGACCGAAATGTGTTTTTTTTATTATCGTTAAAATAGTATAGCTTCTGTCGAATTCGAGTTGATTGTTTAAATACATTTTTATAAAGTTAGTTTTTAATTAATTTCAATGTTCACTTTTTCTTATTAACAAATATTTAAATGGCTTTTCGATCGAAAAGTTCTCGATATCGAATGCCTCGATTTGGCTCTGCTAACGGTAGAGATTACGCTGGCGAGCTGGCTATAAAATGTTTCCCTAGTCTGTGTATCCGTAGTTTCAGAGAAGTCGTGCCGTAATGATCAATGCGTTTCGATATTCTCTGTTGAGTAGTATCACTACTACACTACACCGCTGTTGATGGGTGTTTTTTCAGAAAAAAATTGTTCGTTTTCTAGACTTACGGTCGATTTCGGAAAAAATATGCACTGCCAATTGTATTGAAGAAATGCATGATTTTCAGAGGTTATTTCGATCGTAAATCGCTCCTTATGGTTTATCGCAGAAACGAAATAATTTCACACAAATGAAGAAACTTATTACTTATAGAGCTTAACATCATATTTTATACAAAAATTTTATACATATTTTAGCGTCCTTGTACGGACTCTAAAATATGTATCGTTTATTCTTAGTTAATGGATATCGTAAGGGACTAACCCCCAATTTCACAACCTCCGGTTAGAGCTAAATCACAGTTAAAAATACAAATTTCATACACTTTGAAAGCTACAACTGTAGATTAGTTCTAACTGTAGGACAACCGGAGATTATGGAATTGGCCCCTAAAATTATAACAAATTTGTTTCCATTTATTTCTAACGTAGTTTATGAGACCGTGCTTGAAATATCCGTTAAAATGCTGATATCTTGGTGGACGTAGACAGATTGTGAATTTTTAGTTTGGGATACCCCTAGGTAGTCATATTGGTCCCATGCTATTTCTAATATTTATAAATGATTTCTCAGATTCAATTAGCTCTAGACTACTAATCTATTCAGATGATATCAAGATAGTTTTCTCTCATAGAACAGAGTATTCGATGTTGTTACAAAATGATATGGATAATTTTGGATATTAAATGAAATCATATTGAATCGAGGTTTTCAAACAACGTAATTTCGTGTTGATTTTAGGTTATAATTTTTGGTAATAATAATCATATATGTATATAATTTGATTAAACAGAAAACCAGCCGTAAAAAAAACTATCACCACAGTTGAAACGCACCGTTACAGTTTGGATGTTAGCGAAGATCTGCAAAAACTTTTAAACGAACGAAAGAAGTGCTCAGGACTTGAAAAACCACAGTGCTCTCAAAGTCGGAAGGCTGAATCTGGAGAAGATATTATAGAGAACATAATGAGTCAACACACAGCAACTGTTGATGATACATTCTGTGGAATTTCCAAACAAAATGATGAGAAATTTTCGGACGAAAGTTTTGAAGCTTTAGAGAGAATGTGCAACAAAACTGCTTCTGATCCCGATAGTACACTATTCCAATATTTACGTAGTGAAAATAAGGATGAGAAAGTTTCGGACGAAAGTTTTGAAGCTTTAGAGAGAATGTGCGACAAAACTGCTTCTGATCCCGATAGTACACTATTCCAATATTTACATAGTGAAAATAAGGAGATAATACTGGCTGATGCAAAAAAACGAAGTACAAATGTGAATGGCTCGGACTGTGCTGATTTTGGTAACGTAACGAAAAATTATTAACTATCTTAATTTTTATATCTTCTCTTCGTTATTTAATGAAGCAGATATTCATAACAGAAATCAGTTATTGGCAAAATTTGGAGATTGCACTTTACTGGATGATGTTGAAGCTCCATCTCGTTTGTGGGAAAACACTATAGCTGTTGATTCTGCTTTTCGAACATCGCCCATAAAAATGGTTGGCCTAATGCGTCCCTCGACTATATTAGAAGAGCCAGTCGATGAGACGACACACTCAGATGTTTCCTCCCAAGCTAGTTTCCAAACAGCATCAGCAAAAGGATTACTAAGTGATGTATCAAGTGCATATGATACTGCCCATGAATCAACCGTTACTAGTGCGCATTCGGACATGTCAAATCAGCGCAAAGGGGAAATAGAAATTGATGTAGATGAAATCTTAATGTTGGCCATAGATAAGTCAAGGAACACAACATTAACATCGCAAATGCCATCACGCATTGATTTTTCCGATGCCAACTCTCCCAAAAGAAACATAGCTAACAACGACCGAAAAAGTTCAGATGACGTTATAACGTCTGTAGATTTGATTGATTTAGAAGAGACACTGGGTCCGCAGGAAAATGCCAACTGTTCAACTCCTGAAATCGTTGTAATAGATGAAGATGAAAGAGAAATCAATGAATCTGGGGAAACAGATGACGATGAAGGAGATATATCAATTATAGATATATTATCCGACGAAGAGGATGAGCAGGAAGAGACGTCACGGTCACGTATTTGTATCAAGTTGGAAGAAAATCCCAAGGAATATAGTCTGAGCAATGATCCATTCCAAGAAAATAAAGAGAATTATACATTTGAGTCCTCCGAGCGATCAATCAAATTTAATGACACAATGGAAGAAGTAGAGTATCTACTCAAAAAGGGTATGGAGTATATGGCAGCTAAAGAGAATATTGTGGAACAAAGTGAACGAAGTAAATTGCCCACATTAAGTGAACCTGAAATATCCAAAACTCAACCGAACTCTCCCAGGGTAACTGGAAATTCAAAAATCCTTACAGCAAATTCAGAAAGTAAAAGTATATAAATAATGTTATTCGTATGTAAATTGAATTTTTACTTATAATACCTTTTGAAATTTCAGAAAAATTTACATCGTCATCAACATTTATTAAAACGCCTAATAAAAATGTCCAGGCACCATCCAACCGTTTTGCTCTTGATATGAGGCCGTTCCCAAAATTGGACATATTTGGCAAGTCTCCAAAAACTGCAGTCGGCCACCCACGCCAAAAAGAATTAAGTAACAATAAACAACAATTCGCCCATATTGTTAGTCCTGTCGGCACATATATGAAGAAAACTGCATCAACTCCACTTATGTCAACTGGCAAGATGAAAAATAAAAATTCAAATATATTAAATGCAACAGCATTCCGTGAGCTTGAATACGAATCTCGTTTATGTCAACCGAAAATCGGTACAAATCCCTCCGAACAAAGTAATCTGAATTATTCTGGACTTGCAACATTACCTGGCTGTGTTGGAGTCCAAAAAATCTTACCCAAGAAGGCATATATATCATCAGAACTTAAACATGTAAGTATATACAGTTTGCTTATAACATACTATTTTGGTAACGGCTAGCTCAATTTGTGTGAAGGGAAACAAACCAAAATAAGTGCAAAATCAAGCTATGTTAACGGAAAATTTCATTTTCGCATTAGAAAAAAATAGCACATGAAAAAAAATCACAATGGAATGTGTTTGTAATGGTCATATGATCTACACTGGAAGTAAGGGAGTAAATATACACTGGTGGGCAAAACTAAAGCAACTGAAATCTGCCACGCATATTATTGGCAAAAAAATAAAATTTACTCATTCTAGATACGTAAAACAAAACAAAAAATAGGAAAGATATTCTCCTGGTCAAAACTAAAGCAACTTTACTGTAGCAGTCATGTTTACAAAAATAGTTATTGTATGTACCGATAGAAAGAATTGTCACGTATTGCTTCTTATGCTACGTAAGATAGAAATCATTCCTATAGTTTTTTTTACATTACAGTTACAAAATTAGATTTTGAATATCTTCTCTTTTTGAAATTAAAAATCTCCAGAAACAAGTAATGGGTGATTTTTTGGCAGCTCAGCTGTTTTCATGTTTTCATCTTTAGACATTGCATTATATATACCGTTCTATCGACTCAAATAATTATTTCATACATTTCTGTAATTTTTATGTGTTTTTTTAAATCAAATCTGAAAGCTCATCAAAAATTACTCTATACTGTACATACTTGGGTAAAGGAACAAATAAAAAGTGACTGTATAAATAGTTTATCGCAAACAAACCTTTCGGAAAATAATTCCATTAATCAATAACACTATGCAACAACATTTTTTTGAAGCATAACATTTCTGGTGTAATATGGTGCCCTAAACACAAAAAAAAACATTTTAAAAAATGTTAGTATTGACACTTTCACGTGGAAGCAGAATTTTAGTTAGGGTTAGGTTAGGTTGAATAGAGGAGACATTTAAACGTCTCATGTCCATGGACATACACTTAAGCTAGTGGATCGGCCTGTTCTGCGCACCTTATTCATGATTTTTATTCGCAAGGGTTACAGAAAGTCGGTACTAGACACGAATTTTCTCATTATCTTCCAGTCATATCCTCTGAGATGAGTCAAGTCTGGCAATATGTCGGAACCGAAATATCGGGACCTTGCATATTTGAAAGCTGGGCAGTGACACAGAAATGTTCCATCGTTTCGATGTTTTCCCTGCATGCCCTGCACTCGTCGTTTTCTGCTAGTCCTATGCGATGAAGGTGTGCCTGTAAGCTTGAGTGTCCCGTTAGAACACTCATCATCTTACTAATCTCGATCTTGTTTAGTTTCAGAAAACTACTTGTTTGCTCTTTGCAGTTGCTCCTACAGTTGCTCTATTCCACACAGTTTTGTGTGCCATCACTGTCCCGGTACCCAGAAAATACGCAGTTGACCATGGACTGAGTTATTGTTTATCGTTCTTTTACAGTCTAACACTGTTCTGGATTTGACCTTTTCCGATGTTATTGCTTTGATCGCCATTTGGCTATCTGTGTAGATGTTGGCATATTGAGGCTTTGTGGTATAACTGAGTCAGTTAACACCGTGATTGCTCCAACTTCTGCTTGAAATACTGTTGTTGTTGTTGTAGCAGTATATGTGTTTGTTATCCATTAGTTGTTTTCATTCGCCTTGTATAGTGGTTTCTGCTGTATTGGTTTTTTGGTCTGGGAGGCGGAAGTAAAGTTCAACTTCTGGTTCATCAATAAAAAGTCCCAGACCCGTCCTTCCTCCTAGTCTGGACCCATCAGTGTAGCAGCTGGTTCCCACTGGTACATGAGCTAGTGTTCCGTTTTCCCCGGAGCGTCTGTCTGGCACGAACGAATCACAGGTAGCTGTAAGCCGCACTTCAGGAATGCGGTCGGAGATTTCCGTTATTTGAATATGACCGTCCAGTGATTGTAATATCTTCTGATGGTACGACTTGTGGTCTCGATTTATCCATTCACTCATCACTTGTAGACGTCTTGCGGTGAGGGCTGCCTCATACTTTATACGGATATCTATTGGTTGGATGCGCAGTATAGTCTCCAACGCTCTTGTTGGTGAGGTTCTAATTGCCCCGCTTATGCCTAGACAGCATATACTTTGCACTTTTTGCAACGGTATTACGTTGTACTTCTTGTCCATTGATGCCCACCACACTACAGAGGCGTAGGTTTTTATTGGTCTAATCACGCTCATGTAAAGCCAGTATGTCATATTTGGACGTAGTCCCCATTTTGAACCTATAGCTCTTCTGCACAACAACCAACATCTGTGGGCCTTGGTAACTCATTCTTCAATATGATCTTTCCAAATCAGTTTCTGATCCAAGATTACTCCCAAGTATTTTACCTTTTCAGATATGACAATATTCTTATCCAGGAATCGCGGCACGGTAAAAGGATGGATTTTCCTTTTCCTTGTAAATAGACATATTTCTGTTTTGTCTGGGTTAACATTTAATCCCCTTGGTTGTGCCCAGTTATATGCTATGTTAAGGTCCTCCTCAACTCTTCTGCATAGTATGTTTGGATGTATGCCCCTTAGAAGTATTATAACGTAGTCTGCATAAAAGACTGGTTTAAGTCCTTCATTGGTGAGGGCTTTAGGGAGACTGTGTATCGTCGTAACCCACAGGAGAGGCGATAAAATGCCCCCTTAGGTATACCACGATTTTCCTTGTCTCTGATTTTTACGTCATATGACCCACAAATAAGCCACCTATTCCTTAGCTTATTGTTGATCCAGTTTATCAGAGCCCGGTCAACCTGAAAGTCGTCTAAGGACTGGATAAGTGTATCGGTCTGAGCTGTTTCTACTGATCTTCCTTTGACATAGGCGTGTTGTTTGAATTTTAGCCTGTCATCCGCTATTTTACTTTTGACCATTTCATCATTTATTCGCTCCATTGTTTTTTTTTTTGGGTCGTATAACTCGCCTTTCCAGGCTTTGGTATGAAGACCACCCTTGATCCTGCCAGTTTTTTGGGGTATAAGAATGGGAAAGGCATGCAGTGAACACTCCAGCCAGATGAGTTGATACCAGATCCACCTCATTCTGCAGAAGTGCTGGAAATATTCCATCCGGTCCCGCAGCCTTAAAGGGAGAGAAATTTTTTATCGCTTTAACCATACCATATGTTATATCCGTAATAGGTACTTGATGCAATACATTTTCATTCTGTAACTGTTCCTCTGTTGGTCCAGCATTACCAGTCGAACCTCTATAGTTTTCATCCTTTCACCCGTGTCATCCACCTGTGTATCGGTTTGGACATGAGTTTTTGAGAGGAGCTTTTTCATTTTAGACATGCTGTTAACGCTGTCTACCTGCTCAAAGAAAAGCCTCCAGGAGTTACGTTTCGCCGATCTAATGATTTTATTGTATTCTTTGAGTCTTCTGTGGTAGTCGTCCCAATATACTGATTGGTTTTTACGTCGAGCTCTGTTGTAAAGTTTGCGGACATCCTTGCCAATCGAGCGAATTTGCCCTGTCATCCAAGGTTTCTCATAGGCAGATTTCCTTTCTCGAAGCGGACAACTATCTTCGAATGCTTTTACAAGAGCCTCCGTAATCCTCCTCACATTGATATCAATGGGCCAGCCTAAACACGATTATCTAAGTACAGACGACATTGATATCAATGTCGTATCATGATATCAATGTCGTATACCACGATATCAATGTCGTATACCACGATTTTCCTTGTCTCTGATTTTTACGTCATATGACCCACAAATAAGCCACCTATTCCTTAGCTTATTGTTGATCCAGTTTATCAGAGCCCGGTCAACCTGAAACTCGTCTAAGGACTGGATAAGTGTATCGGTCTGAGCTGTTTCTACTGATCTTCCTTTGACATAGGCGTGTTGTCATCCGTCATCCGCTATTTTACTTTTGACCATTTCATCATTTATTCGCTCCATTGTTTTTTTTTTTTGGGTCGTATAACTCGCCTTTCCAGGCTTTGGTATGAAGACCACCCTTGATTCCTGCCAGTTTTTTTGGGGAATACGAATGGGTTAGGCATGCAGTGAACACTCCAGCCAGATGAGTTGATACCAGATCCACCTCATTCTGCAGAAGTGCTGGAAATATTCCATCCGGTCCCGCTGCCTTAAAGGGAGATAAATTTTTTATCGCTTTAACCATACCATATGTTATATCCGTAATAGGTACTTGATGCAATACATTTTCATTCTGTAACTGTTCCTCTGTTGGTCCAGCATTACCAGTCGGAAAATGAGTTTTCATCAAGAGCCTTACGGTATCCTCTATAGTTTTCATCCTTTCACCCGTGTCATCCACCTGTGTATCGGTTTGGACATGAGTTTTTGAGAGGAGCTTTTTCATTTTAGACATGCTGTTAACGCTGTCTACCTGCTCACAGAAAAGCCTCCAGGAGTTACGTTTCGCCGATCTAATGATTTTATTGTATTCTTTGAGTCTTCTGTGGTAGTCGTCCCAATATACTGATTGGTTTTTACGTCGAGCTCTGTTGTAAAGTTTGCGGACATCCTTGCCAATCGAGCGAATTTGCCCTGTCATCCAAGGTTTCTCATAGGCAGATT
Source organism: Eudasyphora cyanicolor (assembly GCA_963930755.1). Taxonomy (NCBI): domain Eukaryota; kingdom Metazoa; phylum Arthropoda; class Insecta; order Diptera; family Muscidae; genus Eudasyphora; species Eudasyphora cyanicolor. The sequence goes on along the minus strand of OZ005737.1, from coordinate 95,371,857 downwards.
TCCTTTCTCGAAGCGGACAACTATCTTCGAATGCTTTTACAAGAGCCTCCGTAATCCTCCTCACATTGATATCAATGGGCCAGCCTAAACACGATTATCTAAGTACAGATATCAATGTCGCCTGTACTTAGATTATCGTGTTTAGGCTGGCCCATTGATTCCTGGGAGGTAAATTGAACCAAATTTATCATAGTCGAGAGTCCCTTACGAAATCCATGTTGGAATGGACTAAGAATAGGTGAAACACTATGAGATAAAATCTCAGTGATTATTTTTTCAAAAAGTTTTGGAATTATACTTAATTTCGCAATTCCACGATAATTCATAACATCAATCAAGCTCCCAGATTTATGAAGTGGGGTTATAAAAGATTTTCTCCAAATAAATGGGAAATATCCATACTTCAACGAATTATTGAAAAGCAATGTGAGCGGGACAGCAATACTCTAAGCACATAGCTTCAGGATTACACTCGGTATACCATCTGGGCCAGCACTTTTAGAAGTCCTAAGCTTGCCTAAACTTGACGATACAAAAGATAAATCAAAATAAGGAATGTTCAAATGATTCAATGATGGAATATTGTAAGGATAGGAAACTAGGTGACACTGTTGACGAGAATAGGTTGATGCAAAGAACTTTGCAAAACAATCGACGATTGACTGATCACCACAGAATTCTTCACCATCAATTCTAACCCTTGAAGGCCTTGGATTAGACTTACGTTTCATATTGACAAAATCATAGAACGATCTAGGGTTCATTTTAAAATTGTGAACTAACTTCTCCAAGTAGAGATCATAGCACTTACGTGATTCAATGTTATACTGTGATCTGGCAACAGAGTACCTGACGTAATCAACATCGGATCCAGACCTTTTGAATTTCTTAAATAGTCTGCTCTTTACGATCCTGAGAGCAGTCATATTAGAAGAATACCACGGTGGTCTATTGGTATTCTTAATACGAATCTATGGTACAGATTGTACCAAACATTCATTCAAGACATTGTAAAATCTATCAATAGACACATCAATATCAGTCAGGTGATTACAACAACAAACTAAATCCCAGTTAGTATTCAAGAGCAGCGAATTTAGCAACTCAAAATTTGTTCTTTTGAAACAAAAAACTGTACCCTCGTCACGTGGAGGGTATATAGAAGAAGAGTCCGAAATGTCATACATCATGGAAATACCCAGCGTAGGATGGTAACCATCTTCCGGGGTAGAAACCGGATAAATTCTATGAATATCAAAAATCGCAGCGTTATTCACAAATACTAAATCAAGTAATTTTCCAGACGAATTAGAAATCCCGTTAATCTGCAATAGTTCGAGATCGGAAAAACGCCTTACCACATCATAAGTCCACTCGAACGTAATCGAAGAAGAATTCAAGGGAGTAAATGCCTCAGTATCTGGCAATGAAAGCCAAGAAACAGAGGGTAAATTAAAATCCCCCAAGACTAAGATATGGTCCACGTCCTCAACATCAAAACCAATCTGCCTGTAGCCTTTAAGTGACCATCATAAACAGATAATTCCGAGTTTGGGGGATGTAGGAACATGAAACCAATAATTTAGCTTTACCTAAATTAATAGAGACAACAATAAGTTCAATATCATCAATCTCTTCAAGAATGACACGCTCAGAATAAAGCTAACTTTTTACAGCAATAAGAACTCCACCACCAATTTTTTGAATGCGATCTTTTCTATATAGAACATATTCATTCGACAGTATCTCTGAATCAAATATTGAGGGTTTTAACCAGGTCTCAGTGAAACACAAAGTCAAAGCTATCAGCAAATAGTCGGGTTAATTTAGTATTAAGCCCTCTTACATTCTGATAAGCTATGACCAAAGAGCTACTCAGTTTTTTGATGAATTAGAGCCAGGAGGCCTCAAAGATAATTGCGCTAAATTGTCGACCCTATCAACAAATTCTTTAACAAATGCCTTAGGCGGCCAAAAATCAGAAGATGTCAGTTTATCAAAGATCTTCGGTTGCACGATGATCTTAAATGATGACCTAGAATTAGAGGAAGACGAACGAATCTTAAATGTCTTAAGATAAAAGTCACCTTCAATCTTAGATCTAATATAAAAGTCTATATCTTCGGAGGATGTGTCGGGAGCAAAGCGCGAAACTAGAACTACTTTCTTGGCTGGGATCACAGTCAGAGTTTTCGATTTCCCACCGGCTCGTGATGCTACATTTGCAGGAGGTTTAGGATTCATTTCAAGATTACCCATTGAATTTCCCTCCTGTATAGAGACAACCTTATCAACCCTTGGTGTTACAGCGAGAGCAACCCTCTGCTGATCAACAGAAACTGAACAAGGAGCACTGACAGAAGCTGATGATGTTGTAGGCTCATCCAACGACGTACGGTCAGATGCACTCGGTGTACCGACATCGAGCTTCTTAGGAAGCGTCTTTTTCGTCGACCTTTTGCGCTTCTGTCCGACAACGTCAGGCGAACACACAAATGCATTCAATTCCGGGAACCTATCAAACAGAGATGCATATTTATTAAATCTCGAATACAATGACCACATTTCCTTACCAATTTCGGCCATTTCCGAAGAATAATCTTTAACAAATCTTTTGGAGTATAAGAAAAATGTTCCATGCTAAATTTATTAGTCAGTGCTTCACTTATAGTGCCAACATCCTTCTTATTGTTTAAAAAAAGCTTTAAGCCAATAGATATTTTTCTGATTGAATAATCAGTAATTTTAAGAATTCGGCACATTTCATGAATTTGCTCAATTTTACTCTTCAGTATAGTGATCGGCGGTATTTTTGGCTTTATCGAATTATCGATAAGAGTTTCATCATTACCGTCATCATGATCATCGGCATCCACAGTTTGAAGAGGGAGATAATAGTTTTTGTTTAAGGCTCTCTGAGAAGAACCGCTTGTTTTTGGTTTCTTAGTCATGTTCGATTGCCATGAACAACATCATCTTCGTCGCACGGTCGCTTTATTTTGTTAGTGTTGTGTATTTTCTTTACTCTTTTAATTGTTGATGGAAAAGAAAAAAGATTAGCTGTAAACTTTTTTTGTTTGTATGTCTAACAAGTGTTTCAGAGGAATTCACGTCTGTATGTGTTCAACAACACTTAACGACTGACGAAAACAATATACTTCCTTCGCAACTATTTTGTTTTTGCAGAGAACATAACACCTCGCAACATCTATTGAAAATCAGAAAACTAGTTCACCGAAATTTCGAAGCCGGAAAATCTACTGGAATGGTTTTAGGTTTAGGTTAGGGTGGCATCCGTATTTTTTATACAAGCTCACATAGACCAGTTTAGGTCCCTAGTGTTACCACGGGCTTAAATGCCCCTCATCGAAACCAACCTGTTTAATATACAAATTTATCGATAGTACGAATATCGGTACTGGAAAGATCTGTTAGGCTGCCTAGAAAGGCCGACCCCAGTATGTCCAGTCGTCGTTTACTCAGAGCGGGGCAGTCGCATAGCAAGTGCTCAATGCTGTCCATTTCTTCCTCATCTCCACAGCTTCTGCAGAAGTCATTAGAGTCAATACCCAATCTTTAGGAGTGTTCGCCGATCAAGCAGTGTCCCGTCAGAACTGATACTAACGTAGACAATCTTTGCCTCTCTAGTGCGAGGAGATATTTTGATCTTCTCAGGTCATACCTTAGTCGGATTTGTCTAGCTAACCTGCAGGTGCCGATTTCTGTCCATCTTTCGTTGGATTGCCTGATTGCCTAAGCCAAAGCTTGCACGTGGATAGTGGCCCAATATATGCAAATTCTTCGAGAATTTGTAAAGTCGTCCCTTTCCTAGCAAGTTCATCGGCTTTGCAGTTCCCCGGGATATCCCTATGCCCAGGCACCCATATGAGGTGTATATTAAACTGCTCAGACATCTCGTTAAGAGATCTGCGGCAGTCGAGGGCTGTTTGTGAATTTAGGGATGTTGTCTCCAGAGAATTGATGGCAGCCTGGCTGTCCGAGTAAATGACAACGCCAGTGTTGGTTACTATGTTGCGACTCAGCCACTTGGCTACTTCCCATTTTGCCATTATTTCGGCTTGATAGACACTGCAGGCATCTGGTAGTCTGTGAGCTATATCCAAACTAAGCTCTGCACAGTGTACTTCGAAGCCAACCCTTTCATCAAACTTCGAACCATCCGTGTAAAAGTAGAGATGGTTTCCATTACCTGGTATTCTTCCAAACCATTCATCTCTGGCGGGAATCATAGTGATGTAATTTCTCTCGAAGGTGTACACAGTTGGTATATAGTCCACTCGGTCGGTTACTATAGCACTACACTTTGATATCCTCATCTGACCGTTGTTTTTGTACATCCACATTGATAGGCAGTTTAATCTTATTGCCGCTTTGGTTGCAACTTCTCTCGCCACAATATTAATCGGCAGTATATGGAGTAGGGCTTGTAGAGACTCGGTCGCTGTATTCCTTAAGGCTCCGCTTATGCTCAGGCAGGCTGTTCTCTGAACCTTTGTTAGTAGGTTGGTGATGGTTAGTTTGTCAGTTGCCGTCCACCATACCACAATGCCGTATAACAGTATAGGACGAACTACTGCTATATATATCCAGTTGACGATTTTAGGAGAGGCCCCACCGCGACCCTACAGCCTTTTTGCAGGAATATAAGGCGACGTTGGCCTTCCTTAAACGTTCCAATACTTTAAGTCTAAATAACAGTTTTCTATCTAAAATTATTACTAAAAATTTTGCACTTTCAGAAAAGACTAGATCCATTCCATTTATCCGAGGTGGAGGGTCCACATGTGGGACTTTATTCATCCTAATAAAGAGAACCAACTCTGTCTTGTTTGGGTTTACGCCCAAACCGCTGATTCTGGCCCATCTAGCCAATTTCTTCAGAGCCACCTGTAGAATGTCTCGGAGGACGTTTTCGAATTTGCCACTCACTGCGATTGCCACGTCGTCCGCATATGCCACGACCTTGCAGCCGCAACGTTCTAGATCTAGCAGGATTTCATTCACCGCTAGGTTCCAAATTAGTGGAGACAGTACACCTCCTTATGGGGTCCCTCTGTTTACAAACCTTGTTAGAGTTGTGGACAAACCTTGTTAGAGTTGAAGACATGCTGTTATGCGTCTTCTGTTGAGCAGACTTTGAATTAGTCTAATCAAACTAGAGTTAACTTTTAGCTGTGACAGTGCCGCAATTACTGCATCTGAGTGAATGTTGTTAAAAGCCCCTTCTATGTCAAGAAATGCCACCATGGTAAATTCCTTGAAATGCAGGGACGATTCGATAGTGCTCACAAGTTCGTGCAGGGCTGATTCTGTAGACTTCCCCTTATTGTAAGCATGTTGGTTCACCGACAGGAGTTTTGTATCCAGGTTTTCCCTAATGAAATAATATAAAAGTCTTTCTAGACCTTTCAATAGGAAGGAGGATAGGCTAATTGGTCTGAAGTATTTTGGCCTAGTGTGTGATATCTTCCCCGCTTTAGGTATGAATACCACTTTGGTATCCCTCCATCGATTCGGGATGTATGAAAGCCTAATACAACCTACATAAATTTTCTCCAGCCAGGGGATAATGTACTTCAACATTTTCTGCATTTCTGCTGGAGTGATGCCGTCTGGTCCAGGTGACTTGAAGGGCTCAAAGCTTTTAATAGCCCAGCTTATTCTGGATCTCTCAGTCAACAAGCTAGTGACGCTCGCAGTCCACTCGCACTCTTGTTGGTCCTGCTGATCCTCTGGTTCTGTTAGAGAGTTCCCCGAGAAATGTGTGTCGAGCAGTACATTGAGCGACTGCTCGCTGTTTTTGGTCCAATTATTTGCCTCATCCTGCAAGTAACCCACTGTACAGGGTGAAGCTGATAGTATTTTCCTCAGCCTTGCGGCGTCGAAAACCTTTTCCACTTCGCCACAGAAGGTATACCAAGAGCGTCACTGCGCCTTTCTAAGCTCCTTCTTATAGATCTTGAGTTGCCCTTTATAGGCATCCCAAACATTAGCGACCCCTGTAGATTTAGCCTTGTTGAATAGCTTGTTGCAGGTCTTTTTCATAGCCGTTAGCTCAGAAGTCCACCATTGGGGTTTAGTTTTACCCTTGTACCTTGTTTTTGGACAGGCTTCTTCAAGGGAACTATTGAATGATGTGGTGATATGCTCGACCATATTATCCAGACCGGCTACTGGAATAGTGCTCTTAGACATAAAATCAGCCTTCGACTCAGTATGGCATATTTAAAATGAAACAGTTTAATTTTCCAATAGATGTTATAAAAATTATAAAAATTTTTCTTTATGGAAGATCATTTAAAGTATACTTGGGGTCAACTTCTTCCCAACAGTTAAACATTTCATCTGGTTGCCCTCAAGGATCATGCCTCTCCCCCATGCTGTATATTTTTACTGCAGATATGCCGGTATTTACAGAGTGCACTACATCTATTTTTGCTGATGACACTTCGTTATTGTGTTCCAACAATTATTCTGCCAATATTGTCCAGAATTTACAGGCCGCTTTAACGGAAATCAAAAACTACTTTGACAAATGGAAAATTCTCCTAAATTCAGAAAAATTTACAAGGAAACGTAAAACTTGTTTCACTACTCCTCAAGATGCACTTCGTTTTGAAAGACACGACAACTGCTGGAAAAATAAAGTGAAATATTTAGGAATCATTCTTGATAACGGACTTAATTTTATGGATCATTGATGTGTGATCAAATTGATAAAATAAACAAAATTCCTCGAAACAAAAAAAAAACGAAAATAAGAAATTACTCGTCAAAGCGGGGTTTCTGCCTATAATCTCCCTTATTCCAGTTGGCGTCGTCGACACATCATTTTCGCCATAGCCATGAAGTTCAAGCTTTGTCATCTTTACGCCAAAACGAATGTTTTTGGTATCCATGAAATAACAAAAACCCTTTTTATAACATAAACATTTTTAAAAAAATTTCAAAATTTATGAAGTCGTCAATCTAAACAGTGTCGACTAAGAATTTACGTCGACGACGCAAACTGGAATAAGGGCGAATATATTACTGTGCTCCAGTTTGGTCATCGTCTGCTAAATATCACATAAAAAACTAAAGATTTCACAAAACAAACTGCTAAAAATGATTTTTAAATTACCATGGCATTACACAACACAAAGATTGCACTCTCTATCTGGCTTCGACTCAGGTCAGGACAAAACAGTTAAACTGACACAAAATTTCAACAACAGATGTTACTACCCACAACATAAACATATCAATGAATTGACTTCATCGTAATTTTATCCCGATTTACTTAAATGTAGTTTATATATTAGATCTAAGCGTTCATATAGGTTTTTGTTAAAAAATTTTCCTCCAATGTGCCTCATCAATTGAAAATTTTAAACAAATTAATAATACTGTCTAATCTATAATATAAAGTAGAAAAGTAACACGTTCCTATAGTCTTTACTCACTTGTCAAATGTAACAAACAACCAATATTAATGAATAAAGGAATCAATGATGTATGAATAGTGGTCCTTATAGACCAAATTTTGAAATTCAGATATCTTGCTCAATTTATTAGCGGGATTGCTGAAATTGGTGACGTGATTGGTCTAAAAATAGGCGGGATCGGACAAATAGAAATATCTTGTACAATATGTTAGTTAGAGTGCTGTAATTTTGTGTATATGTATTCGGTGGCAGGCTACCTAATTGGTCAAAAAATTGGAGGGATCGGACCAATGTTAGTGACTTAGCCCATATGAGCTATTTTTGGAGCAATTTGTTAGAGAGATTGTTCTAATATTGTGTATATGTATTTGGTAGCAGTCTACATGAATAGTTCAAAAATGAACGGGATCGGAAAACTGAAGTCTGTGGCAACAATGTGGACAGGGTCCAGCTAGTGAATTATATTTTCGACATTAAATGGAATCAATGTTTGTCTTATACCCCATCTTCGGATTCAGAATTGTAATACAAATCGGCAACCGGTTTCTATCGAAATCTTTAATCTCACCACTTGCTTCACCAAGTAATGACATCATATTGCGTTACTTACTGATATTGACATAAACAAGTACTTTTTTGTAAGAACATTTAAGTCGGTTATTGTAAAATATACGACAACACCTTTTTTTGGAAAGGAAGGTTGATTTGACTTCTAAATTTAGCCATTTAACTTACCCGCCAGGTTATTCTAAAGTCTAAAGATAATAGATAATCATTGCAACATCGTAAATACCACCTGCCAAAAGATGTGGCGGCTAGTTGTAATAGTGGTAGAACATACGTTGACGAACGTCCGGGGAAATTAATTTCAGATAGAACAACTTAGTTAAATGCTTGCATTAAAAGTCTAAAACGTCTTTTAAATCAGCAAAGCTTATTTTTTAGTAATAATTTTGATTTTTTAATACTTACTCTAATTCAGGCAAGGACAAAGTATTACTTTTGTGTCTTATTTTTCTTCGAATAGACTTTGTATTCCTCTGAATACGAAGATGAAGAATAAAAAAAATACATTAGATCCATTTAATCTTTAAAATATAATTCACTGCAGCTATTTTTATTTTTATATATTTATGTTGCTTGTCCTGCCATTCTCAACTCGTTTCTATTTTTTTTCTTCTTTACTAATTGATATTGCAAACAACACAAAATTATAACAAATAAATTGTATCTAATTATCAAATTCAGATTACTTCGTCATTTACATCCGTACGCTCGCTTTGTAAGGTTAATTTCTTATGTTGTTGTAGCAGCTTTAAGACACTGATGTGATAATCCTTAAGCCTGTTATAAAATCTTTTAATTTTTTGATTTCACAGTAAAGGTATTCTGTACACAATAATTTTGAGAATCTCGTGATTTTAAATCGGTCAGTTAATACTTACAATTTCCTGATTTGCAAGACAGGACCAAATCACCTATGTGATTTCAAATTGGTCCGTGTTATGAAAGTTCCGTTGTTAGAGAACAGTCCTGGGACCTAATCACGGCATCCGATCGTCATCTTTAAGTTTTGGATCACCCGCAACCGTTATCAAGAAATAGTAGTATAAAATATAATGTTTTATTGACTAATGTTAGCAGAATTAATGGAAAATAGATCTTTATTAATGGAAAATAGACACTAATACTAGCTGAATTAAACCGAGAATTGGCGAAAAACCTCCTCAAAAATTATCCACAAATGCAACTTTTATTAGAAAGTATGCTCTCTTTGGTTGTATTGAACAATCATTCCTCCATGCATTGCCACAGTTATATGTGTTATTTTAAACATGGTAATCATTTCCAACATCGTAACCACCACCGGCCAAAAGATTTTGTGTGGCGTCCAGTTTTAATAATGGTAGAACGAACGTTAACGAATGTCCGGGGAAACTAAGTGTTCGTTCCGCCGTTCACAACTTGTTTATATTTTTCTACTTCTTCTCTATATGACATTGCCATTCCACACAAAATGATGACAAAAAATCAATATTGTCGATCGATTCCCGTGATCCAAAGAAGTCATTGCTGCGATAACTTTTTCGACACGAAAACGATTTCGTATTCTCAATGTTGTCTGGAAGTTAATCAAAATGTTTCTGCAAATCTTAGGTAAAGGGTGTTATTTGAGTTAACCGTTACTACCCTCCACTAGAAACGTTGCATTTCTATGAATATTTCGACATTGCGCAGTTTTTATTTTAAGCTCGTTCGAGCATGTCGACAGGTAACCTAACACGAGTAATATTGATTTCCAAAACGTCAATCGTAGCTGGCTTATTCCTGAAGACTTCAAAATTTACATATACCCAGAAAAAATAGTCTAAAGGATCGCTCGATCTAGGTGTCCAATTTACCGTAGAAAAACGTGAAATTAAGTGCTCACCAAAATGATGATCATTGTTTCGCGGCTCGTAGTGCCGTCTTGTTGAAACCAGAGCTCACAGAGACCATATGCTTGAATTTCAGGAAGCACATAGACCGGTAACATGGTGCGATAACGGTTACCATTAAAGGTAACATTCAGATTTTCCGCATTTTTGAAGAAATATTGACTAATGATTCCACCAACCCATAAACCACACCATACCGTTGTTTTTAATGGATGTAATGGTAGCTCTTGGTACTCTTCGGGTTGCTAATCAGCCCAAATTTTGTTTATTAACGTATCCATTGAGCCAAATGTGCTTCATCAAGTTCCTCGAATCGCACGAAAAACATTTTTCACAGAACGCTGATTTTCGTAATAAAGCAATTTTGGAACGCTGTTGTGGTGTGAGTCTTTCCATGATGACTTGACAAACGATACTAAACAAAAATGACAAAGCAGTTTGATATAAAACACGCATCATCTGTATAAAAAAACACATTGAAAATCAAACCTCACTATGAATCACCCGTTATATAAAATAATTTCGCAAATATTACAATGTAAACAAATTTTGAAGGAACTGTCATTTTGCACTATAAGGGCCTGTTTCTGTAACTTTTTTTCGTTCGTCTACTGCGAACGATCAAAAATCACTCAATTGTTCCGAGAAATCTATAAATCACAGAAGTTTATAATTCGTTGTGTCTTTAGAAAATTATGTAAAAAGCTTGTTCCTAATATATTTCTAACCTGCGTTTTATAGAATTCAAGTAATAGCTGAGAGAATTTTGATCGTTCGCCGTAGACGAACGAAAATAAGTTACAGAAACAGGCCCTAAATTTCTTGCACATCGAACATACATAGATATATACGTTTTTACTGATATTTCTAGTATCAACAAAATACCGATTAAATTAAAAGTAATTAAAAAATATAACAATTCCATTAAATTCTCGTTCTTACGTAGTTTATATCCCATAATTAATGTTCATAAATTTTAACCTTAACCTTCAACTGTTTTAGATTGTTGATGAACGTACACCTTTTACCATACCCGGAGGAAAAAAAATACAAAAGTATCTGGAAAGCGCAATGATGCCAGCTGTTCTACGACATGATGGCAAAATTAAAATTCCCGGAGGAATTAATATCAATTCGTCAACTATGACTGCACCGCCCTTGAAGTCATCTAAATTAAATGAAAAATCCGACATCACAGTATCAACCTCAACGAGTTACCAGCGTAATAATGCGAGTTTGGCCGATCTGTCGGTAATGTCTGGAGATGTATCGATGTATACCATTATGGACGCACAAAAATTTTAATGGCGAATGTTTGTTGATGGCTAGTTTCGTGCTAGTTTTAGATTAAGGTTTTATTTGTGTGTATACTATCAAAAATATAGATATATATATATAAATCAACAAGTGCTTCTTCGAGAATCATTTATAATTTTACACTGTTTACGTATTAATAATATAAAATAAATGCATCGTTTTCTTATGATCGATCACAAATGTCTTCGGACTATCAATATTTAAGTTTGTCTTATCGTTCTTTCCATGCCCGATTGACCTTGGATTCGGATTGCCTGCCCAACTTTTGGCATATAAAACGACCGACGGAGATTAATTTCTCCAAGTTGATACCGGTATTAATGCCCATACCATGCAACATATATACAACATCCTCAGTTGCTGCATTCCCTGAAGCACCGCGAGCGTATGGACATCCTCCCAGCCCAGAAACAGACGAATCAATCACTGAAATACCATAATCCAATGAAGTTAAAATGTTAGCTAAAGCTTGTCCATAGGTATCGTGGAAGTGGACAGCCAATTTTTCTGGGGGAACAACGCGTACCACTTCGTCTAACATTTTTGTAACGGTGCCGGGGGTGCCAACGCCTATAGTATCGCCCAATGAAATTTCGTAGCAACCCATGATATACAAGGCTTCAACGACCTTTACAACTTCCATTGGTTTAATTGCACCCTGGTACGGACAACCTACTACAGTTGAAACGTAGCCACGAACTTTTACATTATTCTTTTTGGCCGCCTCCAAAACTGGTCTAAAGCGTTCAATACTTTCCGCTGCGGTGCAGTTAACATTTTTTTGTGAGAAGCCATCTGATGCTGCTCCAAAAACGGCAACTTCTTGCGCTCCGCATTTCAAAGCACTTTCGAAACCTTTAAGGTTTGGTGTCAGCACGGGATAGGAAATACCCGGCACTTTAAGTATACCTTGCAGCACTTGAGCATTATCACTCATTTGCGGCACCCATTTTGGACTAACAAAACTCGTAACTTCAATTGTTTGCAATCCCGTTGTTGATAGTTGATCAATCAGAGCAATTTTCACATCGGTCGACAAGAGCTTTGGTTCATTTTGTAAACCGTCTCGTGGTCCCACCTCCACAATTCTCACATCTCTTGGTGTTGCTGCTTTCTTTAATAAATAATCGACATTAAACGAATTCTAAAATCGATGGTAGTGAATATTTACCGTTGCAAAAGTTCTCTTCAACGGATTTCCAATTTGATGCCGGATTGATCGGATCATTTTTTATTTTAATGTTTATCTTGTTGCACAACACCAACCACCCCGATCAACACAGATAAAAGGCCGGGTTAGGCATACGTAACCGTAATTTATCTTTACCGTTGCCGTAAAGTTGCCCGTTTGAGCGATTAGCCAATTTTGAGATAACGAGTCATATGTTCTGACAACAACAACACATAAGTAAACAAAAAAGCCGCGATTTCTTTTTGTTTAGGTTTATTAAAAATGAAGTTAAAAAGATTGTTTATAAATTTGTGTGTTTTTAAATCTGTGCAGAATTTACAATTAAAGTAAATCAAGAAAATATCGTCGGATAAGAAGATGGGGTGGACGTCCTATAAACAATGACTGAGTTAACTACGCCACAGCAACGGATTAGACTGGCAGAGAGGCTAGCAATAACACCACTGTATGTCAAATATTGCTTTATCCTATGATTCCAAGTTGGGAAATATTAACATTCTATTCTTTAAAATTGTAGATATTTGGGTCACGGTCATACAATCGATGGCATGGAGTCACAGGCTGGGGAAAACAATAATGCGAAATATTGTTTTAGAATACAGTGAAGTTTTGTGGCGCTTGCTTTCTCCGAATTAATTAAGTGAACCAACTACACAGCAGTACAAACACATTGCCAATGATTTTCAACGAATGTGGGATATGCCGAATTGTGCGGGAATCTGCGATGCTAACTATACATTCATGTCAGTTAATGTTGGAAGTTATGGCAGCCTACACGATGGGAGTATGTCCATTAAACTTCCATTTAATAATAATCTATTTTAATACAAAAAATTTCCATTTCTTAAATTAAATACAGCTATATTCCAGTACTCTCCGTTTGGCCAATCAGTTATTTTAGGTACAGTATCTGTACCTCCTAGTAAACCATTATCGATTTTTTGTTCAGAGTCGCGTTGGATTGTCCATGCTGCCGCTGCCGTACCTGTCTATTTGCCGTCCTTAAGTTGTGACGCAACGGCTGCGCTATCAATTTATACATTTTGTTGGAATTTTAATTGAAAATATTTATATCTCTTTTTAGGTAAATTTGCATTTGCGATGTGCCCATACGCTTTTAAAAGTGTGCCCATACGCTTTTAAAAGTGTGCCCATACGCTTTTAAAAGTGTGCTCATGCGCTTTTGTGATGTGCCCATACGCTTTTAAAAGTGCCCATACGTTTTGGAATGTTGATGACCCGATAGGAAATACCAATTAGTGAAGAATGAAAAAAAAAAGTTAAGTACACACGATTAATGGTTTGTCGGGAGAGCTGAGCTCAGTGAGAACATGTCACGTTTGTGATTATTTAACAGCTGTTTCGCGACACAACCTAGTTGCGACAGCGCGACGCGACTACCACCAGAGATGGGAGTCAAGATAAATTCTAGCTGTCTGCTACCTCATTCAAAGACAGTTAATCTTTATAGACAACCCTAGAGCCTAGAGGCCCCTGCACACACGAGGATATTTTTTAAGCAGATTCTCCTCAAATTCCCTTTTAAAATTGCGTTCGCGTTCACACGACGTACTTTTGCTTCGACTTTTCCTGTATGAATTGTTGTTGTTTCAAAGTGCGAATGAAAAACACAGAAAGTTGAGCCGGAGAAGTCCGGGTACGGGAGAGTTTTTTCTCACCCCTTTCCGACTGCCCCTCTCTCTGATAAAACGACGAAATTCAGCTTAACTTTCAGTGCGTGTGGGAAAATAACTTTGCTGTTGATTATCTCTACTTTTTTCAAAATCGGGTATCTCTTAAATAGCCCATATTCACACTTGCAATTTTCCCCCGCAGAATTGCAGTGTTTGTTCCGCTTTACACTGGCTGAATGTTCAGCAGATTATCGGCGTTTTGTAGGAGAGAGAGGCAAGAGGGGGAAAAAACTCTCCCGTACTCGGGCTGAACGTTTTGTGGTTTTTACTCGCACTTTATAACAACAATTCACACAGGAATATCCGAAACAAAATTACGTGTCTAAACGCAGAGGCAAATTTAAACGAGAATTAGCAGATAATCTGCTGAAAAAAATATCCTAGTTTAAATCGGGACTTCGTGGGTGGGTACTATGTTTTTTCACCTTGAAAAAAGTTCACAAAATATTATTTCAAGTTGAAAAATGGAACGCTTTTATACTAAATATGCGTTGCATTTTTGAAGTGTGTGTGTCGAAATGTCACTCTTATATGAATGTGTGTGTGTATAACCATGTGCATTTTTTTTCCTTTTTGCTTTTCTTTAAAACAAACACGAGTTTAAATACTAATCAATAAACAATTAAATGGAATAATGCCGACTTAGAAATTTAATTTAAGTTGCAGAACGGAAATATTGTTGAATTCATTGTGATAATGTTATACATAAATTATTTATTTTGAGGCATCAGAAGACAGGGTAATACAATGTTACAAAAAACAAAATAATTTCCCACTGTTGTACGAATATAAATAATAAAATTATGTTTTGATGAACCGAAAAAGATGTTTTATTATTATTTTTAAGGATTTACATTATATTTGTTGACATATATAAATTATACTTCCATCCATAAACGGAACATCCTCTTCCAACTCCTGTGGCTAGCAAGAACTCACTATGTTCTTTACAACCATTTCTAAATCGAGATCACAGGCACTGTCCAATTCCATTGTCCTACAGCTTCGGTAGCGTTAGCCGTCCACAAAGTTTTTCCAGGCTTTTCGGCACGATTGTTCTAAACATACAAACGTAAATGTACATATGTATTTACAAGTCAAATTCCACATTATTACATATAGTTACATGTCCTTCCAGTGTTTTGCACATTTTTTGCTTTGCTATCTAATCGGAATTCGTTCTTCTCGTTTATTCCTAATTATTTTCCGTTCCAAAGCATTGCATTAATTTTCTTTATTACAGATAATTTATTTAGTATTCTTTATTAGGAAATTTTATTGCTAATATTTACAACAGTTGAATTTCTCGCGGATAAATATGAATATAAATAAATAGGAGTACAATGCTGGCTGCTTTAATTTGTTGCGGCGTTCGATTAATTTGTGGCGGCGCAAAATGTCAATTTCTCACGTTGAAAAAACACTGTACCACAAATGAAAAAATGTCACTCATATTTTCACAACTTTGTTTTTTGTAGGGGATTTCAGCATGAAACCGGAACAAAGTGAGAAATTGACATTTTGCGCCGCCACAAATTAATTGAACGTCGCAACAAATTGAAGCCGCCAGCATTGTACTCCTATTTATTTATATTCATATTTGTCCGCGAGAAATTCAACTGTTCTAAATATTAGCAATGCAATTTCCTAATAAAGAATACTAAATTAAAATATCTGAAGTAAAGAAAAGTAATGCAAAGCTTTGGAACGGAAAATAATTATGTATATGGAATAAACGACAAGAACGACATTCCGATTAGATAGCAAAGCAAAAAATGTGCAAAACACTGGAAGGACATGTAACTATATGTAATAATGTGGAATTTGTCTTGTAAATACATGTGTACATTTTCGTTTGTATGTTTAGAATAATCGTGATACCTGTGATATCGGTTTTAAAGTACATAGTGAGTTCTTGCCAGCCATAAAAGTTGGAAGAAGAAATTCCGTTTATGGATAGAAGTATAATTTATATATGTCAACAAATATAATGTAAATCCCTAAAAATAATAATAAAACATCTTTTTCGGTTCATCAAAACATCATTTTATTTATTTATATTCGTACAACAGTGGGAAATTATTTTGTTATTTGTAACATTGTATTACCGTCTTCTGATGCCTCACAAGCTTCGCCATCGTATCAACACAAAATAAATAATTTATGTATAACATTAGGACAATGATCTTCAACAATATTTCTGCAACTTAAATTAAATATTTTCTAAGCCGGCATTATTCCATTTAATTGTTTATTGATTAGTATTTAAACTCGTGTTTGTTTTGAGGAAAGGCAAAAAGGAAAAAAATGCACATGCTTATACACACACATTCATATAAAAGTGACATTTCGACACACACTTCAAAAATGCAATGCAACTTTAGTAAAAAACCGTTCCATTTTCCAACATGAAATAATATTTTGTGGAATTCAGTCAGAATTTATTTTTGGTTTGAGACCATATGTTCCATTTACTTTCTGTCTATTCCAAGAAAGTAATAGAAACAAATACAAAAATTGGTAGAGAGTTTTAATTGCTTGGTAGAATTGACTGCAGTTTCGATAGACACCACTCTATCATCTTCAGAATTCAGTAGCAATAGTGTATGTCTTTAACTTAAATCAGCTGAAATACTTGTGGAAGCAGTAAATTGAATTTAACAAGAACTGCTAACCAAACCCGTATTTTGCCGAACTAAGTCAACATACTAAAACTCTCATACCAATACATTTTTGTTTTTTGCTTGGGTTCGCATCGCGAACCACGAAAACAAATGTAGTTTTGTCAACGGCTAATGCCGACGTCATCGTACCTCATGTGTTTGTATGTGTTGTTGTTATTTATTGTTGGTCTGTGCTTTTGTTATTCAGTCAGAATTTATTTTTGGTTTGAGACCATATGTTCCATTTACTTTCTGTCTATTCCAAGAAAGTAATAGAAACAAATACAAAAATTGGTAGAGAGTTTTTATTGCTTGGTAGAATTGACTGCAGTTTCGATAGACACCACTCTATCATCTTCAGAATTCAGTAGCAATAGTGTATGTCTTTAACTTAAATCAGCTGAAATACTTGTGGAAGCAGTAAATTGAATTAAACAAGAACTGCTAACCAAACCCGTATTTTGCCGAACTAAGTCAACATACTAAAACTCTCATACCAATACATTTTTGTTTTTTGCTTGGGTTCGCATCGCGAACCACGAAAACAAATGTAGTTTTGTCAACGGCTAATGCCGTCGTCATCGTACCTCATGTGTTTGTATGTGTTGTTGTTATTTATTGTTGGTCTGTGCTTTTGTTATTCAGTCAGAATTTATTTTTGGTTTGAGACCATATGTTCCAGTTACTTACTGTCTATTGCAAAAAAGTAATAGAAACAAATACAAAAATTGGTAGAGAGTTTTAATTGCTTGGTATAATTGACTGCAGTTTCTATAGACACCACTCTATCATCTTCAGAATTCAGTAGCAATAGTGTATGTCTTTAACTTAAATCAGCTCAAATACTTGTGGAAGCAGTAAATTGAATTTAACAAGAACTGCTAACCAAACCGTATTTTGCCGAACTAAGTCAACATACTAAAACTCTCATACCAATACATTTTTGTTTTTTGCTTGGGTTCGCATCGCGAACCACGAAAACAAATGTAGTTTTGTCAACGGCTAATGCCGACGTCGTCGTACCTCATGTGTTTGTATGTGTTGTTGTTATTTATTGTTGGTCTGTGCTTTTGTTATTCAGTCAGAATTTATTTTTGGTTTGAGACCATATGTTCCATTTACTTTCTGTCTATTCCAAGAAAGTAATAGAAACAAATACAAAAATTGGTAGAGAGTTTTAATTGCTTGGTAGAATTGACTGCAGTTTCGATAGACACCACTCTATCATCTTCAGAATTCAGTAGCAATAGTGTATGTCTTTAACTTAAATCAGCTGAAATACTTGTCGTTTATTCCATATACATGAATTTAACAAGAACTGCTAACCAAACCCGTATTTTGCCGAACTAAGTCAACATACTAAAACTCTCATACCAATACATTTTTGTTTTTTGCTTGGGTTCGCATCGCGAACCACGAAAACAAATGTACAAAAACTGCAGTCAATTTACCAAGCAATTAAAACTCTCTACCAATTTTTGTATTTGTTTCTATTACTTTCTTGGAATAGACAGAAAGTAACTGGAACATATGGTCTCAAACCAAAAATAAATTCTGACTGAATAACAAAAGCAAAGACCAACAATAAATAACAACAACACATACAAACACATGAGGTACGATGACGTCGGCATTAGCCGTTGACAAAACTACATTTGTTTTCGTGGTTCGCGATGCGAACCCAAGCAAAAAACAAAAATGTATTGGTATGAGAGTTTTAGTATGTTGACTTAGTTCGGCAAAATACGGGTTTGGTTAGCAGTTCTTGTTAAATTCAATTTACTGCTTCCACAAGTATTTCAGATGATTTAAGTTAAAGACATACACTATTGCTACTGAATTCTGAAGATGATAGAGTGGTGTCTATCGAAACTGCAGTCAATTCTACCAAGCAATTAAAACTCTCTACCAATTTTTGTATTTGTTTCTATTACTTTCTTGGAATAGACAGAAAGTAAATGGAACATATGGTCTCAAACCAAAAATAAATTCTGACTGAATAACAAAAGCACAGACCAACAATAAATAACAACAACACATATTTTGTGGAATTTTTCAAGGTGAAAAAACATAGTACCCACCTTTACGGGGGGAAAAAAGTCTTACGTACACTGAGGGAAAAAAGACGTTGCAAAATAAGCACCGTTTGGTACCAATTTATAAACGTAACGTGCATGAAAAATCGCCACCGATTCGTTCATTAATTTTCAACGAAACGGGGGTGATTTTTTGACTGGCGTTGCGTTATGTATTGTCGCCGTAAGGTTGCTGATTATTTGTTCGGCTTTGTGTTGTTCATTGGATTTGTTATTGTCTGTTCTTAGAAGAAGAAACCACGAGGATTTGTAAAGACGTGAAAAATGAAAATTAATGACGAAGAAATAGAATATAATGACCTGTTTGATATTATGGATGATGGAATGAGAAGAATAAGGAGATTGCAAAATCCAGTGGCATCTTCCTATTGCAGAAATTTCTAGAATCAATAGAAATGGTGCCGGCCTGCGAATATTTAACAACCTAAGCTTATAAAAATTTCAATTTTAAAAGTTAATAATGAGTGTGTATGTTTTTTATAGAGCACAGGAATTAACTTTTGTAGTACATAAAGGCGAATGATACGAAGGAGACTGCCACCATTAGGGTTACGAGCTGAATTCCTAGAAAAACAGAGTTAATACTGTGTTGCTGCACATTCGAATGTGTTTTGTTTAGACGTGATTTGCTTAGTGATAAATATTCAAATTTACAATTATATGTTTGTTGTGTTCACGTTTTATTTACTTATAACATTAATAAATGTATTGAAACGCTAATGCTGTTTAAATAGTTTTAAATGGGGAGGGGGTAGGGGGGATTTAGAATGGAAAGTGACCCCAGCGCGTGCTTTATTCGTCCTCAGCAAGTGCTTTAGTCGTCCCCCGCACCTTCTATAGTTGTCCCCAACACATGATTTAAATTATCCCCAGTTGGTATTCATTTTGCAACGAAGCGTTGTTGATTTTTGATGCTTTATTCATGCAGCGCCTTGCTGGAATTCGTAACATACGGGGTTGGTTCATTATCATAAACGAATTTGCAAAGATTAAGCACGTATGTGCTTTGTTTTTCGCTGGGTGTACTTCCAATTTTTTTGCAATGCGTTTTCTTTCACTGTAAAGTGGTCATTTTTTTACCATTTCCACATTCCTTTTTATTTAATATTCGTAGATATGTGCTCGGTTCAACATATGTAAATTTGTGCGAATTTTACTGAACTATGGAAAAAAAATTGTCGAAACAGAATACGTTGTCTGAACGCAAATGCAACATCAAAAGAGAATTGCAGAAAAAAATTGCAAGTGTGAATATGGACTTTCACTAGGTCCAGATCAAAGTCAGTCAATTACGAAGATGTGCCGTCGCATAACGAGCAGCTGAGAGTGACGAACGAATTGAAATTTGATTTCAACGAGTATGGGTTTTCTCGTATTTTCAGATCGATTTTCCCGATTTTTTTGTAATTATCACAATAAGAAAATAAATATCATCGATACGTGCAAAAAAAGTTGAAGAAAAGACAGCGGAAAACTATTTTTTTTGCGTTTGCAAAATCATTTCTATTCGTTCGTAACTCGAGAAAATGTAAACAAACATGCGATGGCACATCTTCTATATTCATTGACTTTGGTCCAGATTCACACTCGGCATTTTTTTCAAGCAAGTGTCAAAGTTTGTAGTAGAGTGAGGCAGAGAGTTATTTCCGTCAGCCCTCTCTCCCACAAAGTTAATTATTAATTTCATAAGTTCTAATTCACACGAGACAATTTTTTCGAAGCAATTGTCAACGTTTGTAGGAGAGAGAGAGCTTTTTCTGCCTGCCTCTCCTACAAACTTTTACACTTGCGGCTAAAAAGCAGTTTATAGAGGTCAGCTCAGAAAACAAATATTACCACCCCCTCAAAATGACCCCCAAAACACAAAAATGAGACCAACATTTGTCGGTCTGACCCATGGGGTCCTCAAGACTGGACCCATTCCCGGTCAGGGTTAAGCAAATAAAAGGAAATCGTCCGTAGATTACAAATATGGCAAAAAAAAGTCAAGCGCCCTCCAGGGAGGGCCTTGATAAATGGTTCTTGGGTCCACATATCATGCGACCGCTCAAAGTAAAGGAAATTTCCCTTTTTCAGCCTTGCGGCGTTGGCGACCTATTCCACTTTGCCACACAAGGCATACCAAGAGCGTCTTTGCGCCCTCCTTATAATATATATCTTGAGTTGATCTTTATAGGCATCCCAATCATTAGCGACCCCAGTAGATTTCGCCCTGTTGAATATCTTTTTGCAGGTCTTTTTCCTAGCCTTTGGCTCAGAAGTCAACCATTGAGATTTAGTTTTACCCTTGTACCTTGTTTTTGGACAGGCTTCTTCAAGGGAATGAGTGATGTGGTGATATGCTCGACCAGATTATTCAGAGTGGCTGTGTCATTCGGTTCATACAGAAGTTTAGAGCTGTCCGGGTCGTGGATATATCGAAGATTTATCTTCGCGAGGGCCGAGCTGAAGGCCACCGGTCGGGGTTGGGATAGTGAATGGCCGTTAGACATAAAGGTTAGCTGCGAATAAGTGCTGATGCTCAAATAAGCAGTCCCGGACAATCAGCGGTCGATAGCATCCTATGCTTCATCGACATAAGGCAAAAGGTTTATACGAGGTAATTCCCCTTCACCATGGTCCTCCTCTATACCTACCTCCATTTGCTAGATATAGTAGTGATACTCTGCTATAAAAGTATCCCCCCAATGTCGAGGTGTTATGTGTCCCTGTGCCTGTCGATGTTTATTAAAATTTCGTAGTCGGGGTAAATGACTTTGTATGAACGGAGCTTCGATGATACATTGGGGTTTGATCCCAAACAATGCTTACTGACTGTCTTTCTGTTAGTCCGATCTCCATATCAATCTGCTCCAGTCCCCTACACCCTATCAGGCATCCTATTATGAGCATATACATAGCTGACTTTTTTACATAATTTTTTTTGTAGATCTTTTAAAAATCAATACGTTATTGCAGATCTACAAAAAAAGTTATGTAAAAAAGTTAGCTATATGCTCAAAATAGGCTGCCTGCAAAACGCCCTATGGTTTAGGTTAGGTTAGGGTGGCAGCCGTATTTTTTTACAAGCTCACATAGACCAGTTTAGGTCCCTAGTGTTACCACGGGCTGAAATGCCCTTCATCGAAACCAACCTGTTTGATATATAAATTTATCGATAGTACGAATATCAGTACTGGAAAGATCTGTTAGGCTGCCTAAAAAGCCGACCCTAGTATGTCCAGTCGTCGTTTACTCAAAGCGGGACAGTCGCAAAGCAAGTGCTCAATGCTCTCCACTTCTTCCTCATCTCCACAGCTTCGGCAGAAGTCATTGGAGTCAATACCCAATCTTTTAGCGTGTTCGCCGATCAAGCAGTGTCCCGTCAGAACCTGTACTAACGTAGACAATCGTTTCCTCTCTAGTGCGAGGAGATATTTTGACCTTCTCAGGTCATACCTTGGCCAGATTTGTCTAGCTACTCTGCAGGTGCCGATTTCTGTCCATCTTTCGTTGGACTGCCTGATTGCCTCTTGCCTAATCCAAAGCTTGCACGTGGATAGTGGCGCACCAATATATGCAAATTCTTCGAGAATTTGTAATGTCGTCCCTTTCCTAGCAAGTTCATCGGCTTTGCAGTTCCCCGGGATATCCCTATGCCCAGGCACCCATATGAGGTGTATATTAAACTGCTCAGACATCTCGTTAAGAGATCTGCGGCAGTCGAGGGCTGTTTGTGAATTTAGGGATGTTGTCTCCAGAGAATTGATGGCAGCCTGGCTGTCCGAGTAAATGACAACGCCAGTGTTGGTTACTATGTTGCGACTCAGCCACTTGGCTACTTCCCATATTGCCATTATTTCGGCTTGATAGACACTGCAGGCATCTGGTAGTCTGTGAGCTATATCCAAACTAAGCTCTGCACAGTGTACTTCGAAGCCAACCCTTTCATCAAACTTCGAACCATCCTTTCATCAAACTTCGAACCACAGGCCAAAAATAAAAAAGTCAAAGTTAAAATTTTGACTTTAAATGTATCAACACTTTTTCATAATTGGTCTAGCTATTAAACTGTATTCTTGTTTTTGTTTTGTTCTAACTGTCCTCTTCAAGAATAGCATCGAAAGAGGCAGCATGATATTATTTTGGTATTGCATCGTGAGCAACTTGCAAGTAGAGCTCTCAATGAAAATTTCATAAAAGCATTTAAAACAAAGTTATTGTGCAATGGAAGGGATTAATATTATAAATAAAGGTATTAACTATATTTATACAACGAAAAGTAAAT
Source organism: Eudasyphora cyanicolor (assembly GCA_963930755.1). NCBI lineage: Eukaryota > Metazoa > Arthropoda > Insecta > Diptera > Muscidae > Eudasyphora > Eudasyphora cyanicolor. The sequence continues at coordinate 95,348,742 of OZ005737.1, read as the reverse complement.
GTACTTCCTGCTGTGTTTTGTTTAAATCGGTATTGTGTTAAGTACGTTATTGTGGACGTTCTGTGTTTGTCTTTGCTGTGTTTTCAATTAGAGTTTTCGTTATGACCTTCATCTCACAACTCAATAAATCTTTTTGTATATTGTTAATTAACATTTTAAGAATATGAGATGTTTAATTCAAGTGCCGATATGTGCCCAGGCTCTTGCTATATACAAAAAGGTAACCTAACCTCAACTTTAAAAAAGCACATGTAGTTTGCATGTTGTTGTTTTGTTGTTGTTGCTTTTATTTTATGTTTTGTGTTTATTTTCGGTTTTTCTATGCTAATATCTTATTATTTTCCTAGGGACAACATATCAATGCCAATTTTCTCGTTTAGGTGTTTTTGATATATGGTGTGGAAGAGCAGGTTCGCCTAAAGAAAAAGTGATAATGCACTGGATGCCATTTTAAAACATGCCAATCATATGGGCAGTGTTGCCATAAAAGAGTACATGACGATTTGACGATTTTTGTCCCGAAATGACGATTTTTTATGATATGAAAAAAAGTAAGGAAAACTTCACAATTTGTTCCTATATTAACAATTTAATTCCTTCGGGATATATTTACTCTCCGATTTACCTTTTTAAAATAAAAATCAGAAATGTTAGAAAATGTCTCAAATATTATGGATCGCACTCAACAAGAAAAATCTCTAAAGTTTTGTTAAGTTGGAAAATTGGCAGAGGAAATTACAGTGAAATTTTGTAGGTAAAGTAGGGGCTACGTCAAAACGTACACCTAGGTCAGAAGCAAAAAACAAAGATATAAAATTGTTTTAGGCTGAAGCATACGCGCAAATTTTCAAGAGTCCTGACGAATACCGATTTATTTAACAGATTGCTTTTAAGCTCTGATCCTTTCATTACGGGTCAAAGAAAATTTCCATGTAAGCCAATGTCGATGCTATTAAAATCAGCTATTGATTTACTTTCTTACATATATTTGTTGAATTTTTACTTTATAATTAAAGCGTGTACATATGAACTATGAAAAAATCTTTAATAATTTTGTGGTTGTTGTTGTTAAGTTAATGTTACATTTTTGCCGTTAGTTGTTTAAAACAAAATGATTTTTCCACCAAAAGCTCGATTTTAGACTGATTGTTCCTATGACAGCTATATGATATGGTGGTCCGATCCAGCTGATTTTTATACATCATCTTACTATAAATTTATAAACATTCTGTGTTAAGTTTCAAGCCTCTACCTCAACTAGAAGTATTTTTGGCCGCCCTCCCCATACAACAGGAACGCATCCGTGTAAAAGTAGAGATGGTTTCCATTACCTGGTATTCCTCCAACCCATTCATCTCTGGCGGGAATCATAGTGATGTAATTTCTCTCGAAGGTGTACACAGTTGGTATATAGTCCACTCGGTCGGTTACTATAGCACTACACTTTGATATCCTCATGTGACCGTTGTTTTTGTACATCCACATTGATAGGCAGTTTAATCTTATTGCCGCTTTGGTTGCAACTTCTCTCGCCACAATATTAATCGGCAGTATATGGAGTAGGGCTTGTAGAGACTCGGTCGCTGTATTCCTTAAGGCTCCGCTTATGCTCAGGCAGGCTGTTCTCTGAACCTTTGTTAGTAGGTTGGTGATGGTTAGTTTGTCAGTTGCCGTCCACCATACCACAATGCCGTATAACAGTATAGGACGAACTACTGCTATATATATCCAGTTGACGATTTTAGGAGAGGCCCCACCGCGACCCTACAGCCTTTTTGCAGGAATATAAGGCGACGTTGGCCTTCCTTAAACGTTCCCATACTTTAAGTCTAAATAACAGTTTTTTATCTAAAATTATTACTAAAAATTTTGCACTTTCAGAAAAGACTAGATCCGTTCCATTTATCCGAGGTGTAGGGTCCACATGTGGGACTTTATTCATCCTAGTAAAGAGAACCAATTCTGTCTTGTTTGGGTTTACGCCCAAACCGCTGATTCTGGCCCATCTAGCCAATTTCTTCAGAGCCACCTGTAGAATGTCTCGGAGGACGTTTTCGAATTTGCCACTCACTGCGATTGCCACGTCGTCCGCATATGCCACGATCTTGCAGCCGCAACGTTCTAGATCTAGCAGGATTTCATTCACCGCTAGGTTCCAAATTAGTGGAGACAGTACACCTCCTTATGGGGTCCCTCTGTTTACAAACCTTGTTAGAGTTGTGGACCCTAGACATGCTGTTATGCGTCTGTTAACTTTTAGATGTGAGAGTGCCGCAATTACCGCATCTGAGTGAATGTTGTTAAAAGCCCCTTCTATGTCAAGAAATGCCACCATGGTGAATTCCTTGAAATGCAGGGACGATTCGATAGTGCTCACAAGTTCGTGCAGGGCTGATTCTGTAGACTTGCCCTTATTGTAAGCATGTTGGTTCCCCGACAGGAGTTTTGTATCCAGGTTTTCCCTAATGAAATGATCTAAAAGTCTTTCCAGACCTTTCAGTAGGAAGGAGGATAGGCTAATTGGTCTGAAGTCTTTTGGCCTAGTGTGTGATATCTTTCCCGCTTTAGGTATGAGTACCACTTTGGTATCCCTCCATCGATTCGGGACGTATGAAAGCCTGATACAGCCTACACCCAAAAAAAATTTTTTGCTGTTAATAACAAACAACGTCTGCTAATTTTTAGCAAACATTTTTTCTGCTAATACAGCACATTTTCTGCTGTAATAGCAAAAAGTTTGCAGTTTTGCATTAGCAAACGCACTGCTGAAAAATTTGCAGTTTGCTGAAAATTTTTGCTGTTAATCAAAATATTTGAAAATTAGACAAAAGTTGCAATAATTTACATGATAAAGTTCAACTACCATTGAAAATCAAAAAGGTTAAGGTCATTCGTGTGATGAGAAAAGTATATTTTAAAAAAAATTAAATAATTATTCGGCGATATCTATTTTCCGAGTTACGGTTTTCAATATTTTTATTTTTTCATTGGATTTTAAAAATATTGGAAATAGGAGTCGATTAAAACTGCAAAAAGTAAAACACAAATCGATAACGAATATGATTTGATTTCAAAATCTTAGTTCCGGACATACAATTAAAATTAATATATTGTGTTTAGATTTTAGTTTCTAGTTTTTTATATTTTATATACAAGAAACTACTTTCCCCATTGTTCAGATATTCACTCGGCAACTTTTTCCAAGCAAGTGTCAAAGTTTGATGGAGAGAGAGGCGGGCGGAAAGAGTTCTCTCCTACAAACTTTGACACTTGCTTGGAAAAGTTGCCGAGTGTGAATCTGAACAATGGGGAAAGTAGTTTCTTGTACTGGCAATACGTTTTGTGTTTTTCATTCGCACTTTGCTGCCTTTGGGCCTTACTCATAAAAAGTTAAAGATGGTTTGAGGAACGCTTTAGCAGTGTTAAAGCGTTCTTCAAACCTTCATTAAATTTATATGAATAAGGGCCTTTATTTCCAACAAACACCGAATTGCCCCGTGTGAATCGGGACATAGACATGACGGAAAAAAATTAAAAAAAACGGCGTTTAATTTATATTCCTTACCACTGAAACCAATTTTTTGCATTAAAATGTGCTTGCGATAAGTTACATATATATTCATATTTGTGCAGATGACAAAATCTTATATATACGGCCTGTTTCTGTATTTCTAACGAAAGTCTCTGCAAACGAAAACCAGTCACTCACTTTCGTCAAGAATTTCTCTAGCGTTCTATTGTTCGTTCGCCTGGCCTTACGTCAATGACGTTAGCAATTTACCAATTGGAAAATAATGTAATTGCCAGAACAATAATTTCACAACTTCCGGTCTAAAAAAGCACACATTTTTGTATGGTCGACCTTAGCAAATACATATGTGTACTATTTACACTAGCGGTGGCCAAAAAAGCAACCATGGGTGGTAAGCTGAGGTGCACCAAGACTCTCATTTCTTTCTCTCTCTCTCACGTCTCTCTCATTGTGCACTGATAATTTTTTTCCATCTTAGCGAGCAACCAATATTGACTTCTTTATGCTAAAATATGTACACAATTTTATTATTATTTAATTGTTTTTACCATAATTATATTAATATCTACTTATTTTTTGCTTTTAATAATGTTTATTTTGTCATTGTTCCTATCAGTCGACAAATAAAATAATGTGACTCGATCTGGCATTTGTGTTCGCCGAGATGACAGCAAAGAGAGATAGAGAAACCAAAATTTGCACTGAAATTATTACGTTTTCGTACGAGTTCATTATCGTGCGACTTCTCGTTGTGATGGTAGTTAGTGAAACCCAAATCAGCTGTTTGTCGAATGTCAGGCGAACGAAAGCAAATTTTTAAGTTACAGAAACAGGCTGAAAATGTTTATTTCGCATATCAAAAAATATTGACAGACGTAATATGCTTTCACTAGCATTCAAGAGTTGCCCTCTTTGACAGACATCGTGCGCCGACGCCGGCTATTTAAGTAACACCCTTTGAAGATTAAAATATTTTACGCCGAACAAATTGAATTGAAATTTTCGTTCTGTTTGTTAATTCGCATTACAAAAGCATTCCGCGGGCGGAGTAAAGTAAACATTTTGGCAATGAAAAACGAAGATAATGCAAATGATTTGAATAAGTAAAACGGTTCCGGGACAGCTTCGACAACACTTTCAAATGGCTAAAGAAAAAAAGGCGAAATTGCGTATGCTTTGGAGGATTAATTAATCAAGTTGCAACAGGTAAGCGTACACAAATTGCAAATTTCACTATGATTGTGGAAGTCTTATTTCTGGTTGTTTTCATGATTCTCAGCAAGTAGTGTCCTATTAAAATACGGGTATAAAAGATGATCTGAAATTTCGTAGCAACTACTATGTATAAATTCAGATAACTTGTGTCATGGATGGACTAGCCATTTATTTCCTTGTCTACTTTTCCAAATCGCATACACCTCTTGGAAGTGTGACCCTAATGATAATACCTGCAACAACTCGTAAGTATTTTTTTCCTTTTTGTGATTTGTTTACCGAAATGGCAACATTGATTATTTACTCTATGGGCCTGTTTCTGTAACTTATTTTCGTTCGTTTACGGAGAACGATCAAAAATCTCTCAACTATTACTTGAATTCTATAAAACGCAGGATAAAAATATTTTAGGTACGAGCTTTTTACGTGCTTTTCTATAACCACACCGAATTATAAACTGCTGTGACTTATAGATTTCTCGGAATAATTGAGTGATTTTTTATCGTTCGCCGTAGACGAACGAAAATAAGTTACAGAAACAGGCCCTATATGTTCCAACGATGGTCGCTAATATCCGAATCACGAAGCAACCTTTTGGCTCCAAAAAACTCAGGATAATTTAGTCTAACTTGGATGTAATCCATGGATAAGATCATTTTGCCCAATGATATGGATCTGGACATGTAAAATTAGATACCGTGTCTATAGGGTAAACCCAACACATTGGCCAATATTGACAGAGTTTGCGTCGATGTCGTACGATTTATGTTCTTTATATTTATCCTTCGGACAAAAAGAAGATAATTGTTAATGCCAGTGACCGGTAAGTATTGTTTGTAGATACTCCTATTGCTATTAAATTTTATTAAATGATTTATTTTTCATTTATATTTTTAGATCAAGCATGCATACAGATTTCACAGTTCGAAACGCTTACCAATACATGGGCTGAATAACTTCAGGTTGGAGTCCTGGTTGATATACTCTTCTCAAATATCAGGAAAATATAAAATTTGTATTTATTTTATTAAAATAAAAAATAAAGAAACGTATGCTAGAATAACAAAAATAGTTTGTTCTCCCAGCCGCTTTTTTCTGTTAAATAATAGCAAAATTGTTTGCTAAAACGACTGTTCTAGTTTGCTACAGTAGCAGGCAAATTTATGTGCTAAAATAACAACCATAGGGTTGCTAAAATAACAGACGAAGTCTGCTTTCCCTTTTTCAGCAGACACAGACTGTTGAAACAACAAACATTTTTGCTAATGATACTCACAAAATTCTTTGAGTGTACATAAATTTTCTCCAGCCAGGGGATAATGTACTTTAACATTTTCTGCTGGAGTGATGCCATCTGGTCCAGGTGACTTGAAGGGCTCAAAGCTGTTAATAGCCCAGCTTATTCTGGATCTCTCAGTCAAGAAGCTAGCGACGCTCGCAGTCCACTCGCACTCTTGTTACAGAGTTCCCCGGGAAATGTGTGTCGAGCAGTACATTGTGCGACTGCTCGCTGTTTGTGGTCCAGTTATTTGCCTCATCCTGTAAATATCCCACTGTAAATATCCCACAATATCTTCCTCAGCATAGCGGCGTCAGAGACCTTTTCCACTTCACCACAGAAGGTATACCAAGAGCGCCTTTGCGCCTTTCTAAGCTCCTTCTTATAGATCTTGAGTTGCTCTTTATAGGCACCCCAATCATTAGCGACCCCAGTAGATTTAGCCTTATTGAATAGCTTGTTGCAGGTCTTTTTCATAGCCGTTAGCTCAGAAGTCCACCATTGGGGTTTAGTTTTACCCTTGTACCTTGTTTTTGGACAGGCTTCTTCAAGGGATCTATTGAATGATATGGTGATATGATCGACCAGATTATCCAGACCGGCTTTGTCATTCGGTTCGTACAGAAGTTTAGAGTTGAGGACTTTCTTGAATTCCTTACATTTCTGTGGACGGCGGGTTTAGGCGCTTTTTCCGCGAACTCAATATAATGGTGATCTGAGAATGAGTGGTCGTCCAGTACATTCCACCCAATAATTTTGTCTGACAGCCGGTCAGTAGCAAACGTTACGTCGAGTACTTCTTGTCTGTCTTTAATTGTGAAGGTCGGTTTATTACCTATGTTACAAATACTAAGGTTGGTAGTTAGAATAAAATCAAGAAGCGAATCACCCCTATTGTTTATATCCGTATTACCCCAGATAGTATGATGAGCGTTCGTGTCTGCGCCAATAATCAGCTCGAGCTCGTCAGACGTTGCTTCTTCTACTACTTCCCTGAATAGAGCAGTCGGTACTACAGTTTCATAAGGTAAGTAACTTGAGACCACCCAATATATGCGATTACCGATCTCCAGGGTAGCAGCTGTTTGGTCTTTACCACTTAAATTAGTCAGGAGAAAAATACTTAGATCTTTCCTGGCCAAAATGCAGGTTCTTGGAGTGCCTTCACAGTTGGCCACAAGCAGTTTAATGTTGGGTGTCCTAATACCGCACACCCTTCCTCCCACTACTGTGGACAGGCGCAGCAATAGAGCCGCTGAGGCTGCTTTAGCGTGATGGAGGTTAATCTGTAGAATTCTTACCATCATTGGTAATTGACAGATTAACATTCACCCCGACAAGGGTGTTATCGAACTCTTCGTCCGTATCGTCGAGAAGCATGTCCCCGCCAGATGCGTCAAAGAGTCCGGAGACTCCCCTCAGCCTCTCTGTGTCCGAAGTAGAGCTTTTGTCCTCAGAGAAGGACGTTACAGATCTTCTGTTAGAGTTGGAGTCACCAGAAATAATAGGCGTGGGTACCTCCGCACTTCCAGAATGTGCCACGGTGGACGACTCACCTTCTGCAGTGGGAGCTATATCCTGTTTGTATATCTTCAAGACTATAGTCTCGAAGCCATATTGTAGCGTTGCACTCGCACTTTGTATATGGGAGGTGGATTCAGCGTTTAGGATAAGATTGACCTGCCGCTTTTTACCATCCGCCTCGCCCACCTTGCTGATTCTCCAATTATGGGCCGGCAGACCAGGATTGGAATCTTTGATTATTTCTAAGATGTCAGCCGGGTTGGAGGGCTCTTCTGTAACCCAGGTGATGGCTCTAGGGTGACTAGGGATGTTGTTTTTTTCGACAACATCCAACTGGGCACCCGGCCACACCTCACCCGCTCGACTCAGAGCAGCCTTATACAGGTATACTGCTCTGGCATCACCGAAATATAAGAGCTTTACTCTCCCCTGATGCCATCCTGCATCGTTGCAGATTGGTGGTTTGCCCGGCATTTCTCTACGGACATCGAGGTAATGAGCCATAATGGCTGATTGTACATGACTCCATTTGTCCTTGAGGATGGATCCATCCTCACTACTTCTGTCTATAACAGCCAACACTAGACTCTCCTTCGCCACTTCATTGAAGGGCTTGGTGAGTGTCCTGTTGATGGTGACATTAGGGCCTCTTGCCTTTTTCGAAGGCAGGGGTTCATCAGGTGATCTGATTCGTTTTACTTTATTAGCCGTTAACACAGCTGAATTTGTGGCTCTTTCAGCCGACTCATTGGCCTTAGAAGCATCTATGACGCCTTTAGCCCAGGTAAGTGATTCTTTTTGTTTGGTTCAAGCAGTAACTACGGATGAATTGTGGCCGAAATGAATTGGAGAGAGCGAGTTTTGCAAAATGCCAATACAATGCGTTAGTGCCAAACTAAGCTCTTCACGGTGTACTCTGAAGGAAACCTTACATCAAGCTTCGAACCATCCGTATAGAAGTGGAGATGGTTTCTATTACCTGGTATTCTGCCAACCCATTCATCTTTGGCGGGAATCATAGTAATGTAATTTCTCTCGAAGGTGTACACAGTTGGTATATAGTCCACTCGGTCGGTTACCATTGCACTACACTTTGATATCCTCATGTGACCGTAGTTTTGGTACCTACACATTGATAGGCAGTTTAATCTTAGTGCCGCTCTGGTTGCAACTTCTCTTGGCACAATATTAATCGGCAGTATATGGAGTATGGCTTGTACAGACTCAGTCGCTGTAGTCCTTAAGGCTCGGCTTATGCACAGGTACGTAGTTCTCTAATTTTTGAGTCAGTTGCCGTCCATCCTACCACAATGCCGTATAACAGTATTGGACAAACTGCTGCTATATATATATCCAATGGATGATTTTAGGAGAGAGGCCCCATCGCGACCCTACAGCCTTCCTGAAGGAATATAAGGCGACGTTGCCCTTCCTTACACATTCCAGTGCATTAAGTCTGAATAACTGTTTCATTGACATTATTCATCCTAGTAAGGAGAACCAATTCTGTCTTGTTTGGGTTAACGCCCAAAACCGCTGCTTCTGACCCATCTAGCCAACTTGTTCAGAGCCAACTGTAGGATGTCTCTTTGGACATTTTCGAATTTGCCACTCTATGCGATTGCCTCGTCGTCTGCATATGCCACGACCTTGCAGCCATGACGTTCTAGATATATCAGGATTTCATTCACCGCGAGGTTCCAAATAAGGGAGACGGTACCCCTCCTTGTGGGGGCCCCCCTGTTTACAAACCTTATTAGAGTTGTGGACCCAAGACATGCTGTTAGGCGTCTTCTGTTGAGCAGGCTTTGTATTAGTCTAATCAAGCTAGATTTTACCGTTAGATGTGGCAGTGCCGCAATTACCGCTTCTGAGTGAATGTTGTTAAAAGCTCCTTCTATGTCAAGAAATGTCACCATGGTGAATTCCTTGAAGTGTAGGGCTTCGATTCGATAGTGCTCACAAGTTCGTGCAGGGCTGATTCTGTAGATTTTCCCTTATTGTATGTTGGTTCCCCGACAAGAGTTTTGTATCCAGGTTTTCCATAATGAAATAATCTAAAAGTCTTTCCAGACCTGTCGTGTGCGTTTTTTATATTTAATTTAAATTGAGTGAAATTTTTAACGGTTAAGCGATGAGGGAAATTTCAAATAGCTGTTTCGACAGGGATGTTGACAGCTGACAGCTGGCGGACGAGAGTTGACAGGGAGCTTGGTGAAAGGAAGGAAAGGGGAAGGAGAAACAAATCCGAGGTTTAGAGACAACAAATGGATGAAAGATTCTTTCTTTTTCGATTGGAAGATATAACCGGCCGGACGTAGTGATTCTTCGAGATTCCCAACATCAAACCCACATAAAAAAATAAATTTGGCACACACAGTTTATTTTTTTGAAAAAATATATTTGTTGCTACCACACTAAAATCAAAAAGAAAGTTGTGTAGGCAAAATTGTTTAAAACTTAAAAAAAGAGAAAAAAACATTATTTAAAAAAAGGACAAATTGAAACAAACGAAAAGTCCTCAAAGTTAAAGCTAAAAACCTATTACATTGAGACAAGAACATTATTTAAAAGAAAGAACAAAACTTAAAAGTTAAACACCGCCGAGTCGAGCCGCCGATTTTAGCCGCCTCAATTCAATTGGTTCTATATCTGTTGAAATTCTACTAACACAAATTGGGTGTTTGAAATTGTTCATTAATAAATAATAATATCGAGTTTCAATTTCACAAAAACTTTAAATATGATTTTCTCGAAATGACAAATAAATTATACACTATTCATTTATTGGGTGGACGATATGGAAGTGAGTGATTTTCGTTTTGATTCGTTTATTGTCACAAGCGGGAGTTTAACATGTCTTAAAAATCATAAAATTTATAGTAATAGAAAAATAATTATAAAAATTCTTTTTTAAAGGAAATAATAAGATTTTTTATTTATTATTAGATTATGTACATATAGAGATAAAAATATTTTCGGAAAAAAATCAATGGAGTATTAAAGAATAGTATAACATATAAATTAATACATCCATTCTAAAGAATCAATCAAGTTAAGCTCAAAACAGTAGATGTCATTCTACTTAAAATTTCACTAAAACGTCAATTCGCCTCTCCTGGAAACAACCCGTTTCGACTTAAGCTATGTATAGAAGAATGGCGGAATAATGCAACCCTATGAACGTACAAGCGTGTGAACATACAATTTTTGTCTTGCAACGTTGGCAGAAATGTCATTGTGAGATAATTTGCAGAAGTTTATGCATGTGACAACGGCGCCATTGCCAGAAAAACATTTTATTGGCCACTGCCTATAAAATATTTGTATTGACAATCCTGCATATAAATATATATTTACAAAATATATTTTAAATATATGAAATTGTAAGGGTTTCTTGCAATCGTCTTCACCTTTGCCTAACTATATGTCATTGTACGTACATTTGCGGCACTTTACAAGGGTTGATAAAGTTGTCCGATCTGGCAATCGTCTATACATAGCTTTAGCATACTTTAAAAATAGAGTATATCATAGAGCCGCCTTGCGGCATGGAATCGATTATTTTTTTACCCACAATATCTTACAGTTAACTTAAAAACATCTATTATTTAAGAATAAATACCAGGGCTTAACTTTTCAACTATTATTTTAATTGCTAAAATGTCTTTCATAGAGCCGCCGAATGTAAATTTTATGTCGGCCGATCTATAATTTTCAATGGCAGCCGCCGCAGCCAATTTTTTCTCGGCTTCATTCTCTGGTCACATCACTAAAACGTCCGGTCCAGCGATGGAGAAGCAGAGACGCATAGCCAACTTACGGTATCCACATTTTACTCCGGACAGACGAACGAAACGCCATATATATATATTTGTTTGCCAATAGAAAGAAAGGAATTTGTGTTTTTTTTAGGTACTAACAATTGGGTTTTTTTCTCACCTTTTTGGTTAATCTCGCGTCTAGACATAGGGTTGAGCTCAGGCCTAGTTTAGGGCAATTACTTTTCCAGGGCTCAAGGTTGGCCCAAATAACCTAATTGTTCGTGCCCTCCTGAAAGATACATAGTAAAAGAGAACCAATGACAAAGACAGAAATAATTCAATAACAATTATAAAGGAATTAAACTACACTCAAAGAATTTTGTGAGTATCATTAGCAAAAATGTTTGTTGTTTCAACAGTCTGTGTCTGCTGAAAAAAGGAAAGCAGACTTTGTCTGTTATTTTAGCAACACTATGGTTGTTATTTTAGCACATAAATTTGCCTGCTACTGTAGCAAACTAGAACAGTCATTTTAGCAAACAATTTTGCTATTATTTAACAGAAAAAAGCGGCTGGGAGAACAAACTATATTTGTTATTCTAGCATACGTTTCTTTCTTTTTTATTTTAATAAAAGAAATACAAATTTTATATTTTCCTGATATTTGAGAATAGTATATCAACCAGGACTCCAACCTGAAGTTATTCAGCCCATGTATTGATAAGCGTTTCGAACTGTGAAATCTGTATGTATGCTTGATCTAAAAATATAAATGAAAAATAAATCATTTAATAAAATTGGATAGCAATAGGAGTATCTACAAACAATACTTACCGGTCACTGGCATTAACAATTATCTTCTTTTTGTCCGAAGGATAAATATAAAGAACATAAATCGTACGACATCGACGCGAACTCTGTCAATATTGGCCAATGTGTTGGGTTTACCCTATGGACACGGTATCTAATTGTACATGTCCAGAGCCATATCATTGGGCAAAATGATCTTATCCATGGATTACATCCAAATTAGACTAAATTATCCTGAGATTTTTGGAGCCAAAAGGTTGCTTCGTGATTCGGATATTAGCGACCATCGTTGGAACCTATAGAGTAAATAATCAATGTTGCAATTTCGGTAAACAAATCACAAAAAGGAAAAAAAATACTTACGAGTTGTTGCAGGTATTATCGTTAGGGTCACACTTCCAAGAGTTGTATGCGATTTGGAAAAGTAGACAAGGAAATAAATGGTTAGTCCATCCATGACACAAGTTATCTGAATTTATACATTGTAGTTGCTACGAATTTTCAGATCATCTTTTATACCCGTATTTTAATAGGACACTGCTTGGTGAGAATCTTGAAAACAAACAGAATTAAGTCTTATAATCATAGTACATTTAATTTTCAATTTGTGTACGCTTACCTGTTGCGTCTTGATTAATTGATAACATGGTCCTTTATGTGCATTTGTGTACGCTTGATCAAAAAATATAATCATTTAGAAAATTAAATAGGAGCATCTACACACAATACTTACCGGTCACTGGCATTATAACTATCTTCTTTTTGTCCGAATGATAACAATAAAGAACATACATCGTACGACCTTTGGTATATTTGATGTTCTACAAGACCGTATGATGATCAGTGACTCCTACGCGTTAGCCAATTGGGTTCACCCTATATACACGGTAATTGTACATGTCCAGAGCCATAGAGCTTGCTGAGAATCTTGAAAACAACCAGAAATAAGACTTACAGAATCATAGAGAAATTTCCAATTTGTGTACGCTTACCTGTTGCAACTTGATTAATTGATCCTCCAAGGCACATACAATTTCGCCTTTTTTTCATTAGCCATTTGTGTTGTCGAAGCTGTCCCGGAACCGTTTTACTTATTAAAATCATTTGCACTATCTTCGCGGAATGCTTTTTTAATGCGAATTAACAAACAGAACGAAAATTTCAATCCAATTCATTTATTTTTTTTTTTTTTGGTTTTAGGGTTACATCAAAGCAATTGCGCTAGAAGAATTATTAGGCTGGTCATAAAAAAACGCCAAGACAAAATCCAATTCAATTTGTTCGGCGTAAAATATTTTAGTCTTCAAAGGGTGTTACTTAAAAAGGCGTCGGTGCACGATATCTGTCAAAGAGGGCAACTCTTGAATGCTAGTGAAAGTATATTACGTCTGTCAATATTTTTTGATATGCGAAATAAACATTTTATATGAGATTTTGTCATCTGCACAAATATGAATATATGTGTAACTTATCGCAAGCACATTTAAATGGAAAAAAATGGTTTCAGTGGTAAGGAATATAAATTAAACGCCGCTTTTTTAATTTTCTTTTTTCCGTCATAAAGCATGTCTATGTCCCGATTCACACGCAGCAAAGTGCGAATGAAAAACACAAAACGGATTGCCAGTACAAGAAACTACTTTCCCCATTGTCCATATTCACACTCCGCAACTTTTCCAAGCAAGTGTCAAAGTTTGTTGGAGAGAGCTCTTTCCGCCCGCCTCTCTCTCCATCAAACTTTGACACTTGCTTGGAAAAAGTTGCCGAGTGTGAATCTGAACATTATCTTCCGTATGCCTCTATGTCCAGATTTACACCCGGCAACTTTTTCCAAGCAAGTGTCAAAGTTTGACAGAGAGAGACGCCGAATTACCGGGTGTGTTGAGGTGTCTATGTTCGTCCCAATTTACACGAGGCAATTTTATCAGCGGTTTAATGGTGTTTGTAGGGGAGGCAGTTGGAAAGAGAGGGGAAAAAACTCTCGTACTCGATTGAACGTTTTGTTTTTTATTCGCACTTTGAAACAACTACAATACACACAGGAATATCCGTGGAAACCGTATAAAAATCGTCTTTGCACAGAATGATACAATCTTGCGAAATTTTCTCTTAATACTCACCCTAAGCCTTTAGGAATTCTCTCGTTTTTTGCATACACAATACTTAGTCCTAGATCACACGGGGCAATTTCTTCCAAGCGGAAAGTGCTCTCTGTATCTTTCCTACAAACTTTGACACTTGCTTGAAATAAAATTGCGTTGTGTGAATCAGACTTTATAAACATTTTTACAAATCGCACATAAAATATTAATGTTTAGCTTTGGTTTATTAAAATATGTATAAAAAATTAGAAACTAAAATCTAAACACAATAGATTAATTTTAATTGTATGTCCGGAACTAAGATTTTGAAATCGTCAAATCATATTCGTTATCGATTTGTGTTTCAATTTTTGCAGTTTTAATCGACTCCTATTTCCAATATTTTTAAAATCTAATGAAAAAATAAAAATATTGAGAACCGTAACTCGAAAACAGATATCGCCGAATAATTATTTAATTTTTTTTTTAAATATACTTGTCTTATCTCACGAGTGACCTTAACCTTTTTGATTTTCAATGGTAGTTGAACTTTATCATGTAAATTATTGCAACTTTGTCTTATTTTCACATATTTTGATTAACAGCAAAAATTTTCAGCAAACTGCAAATTTTTCAGCAGTGCGTTTGCTAATGCAAAACTGCAAACTTTTTGCTATTAAAGCAGAAAATGTGCTGTATTAGCAGAAAAAATGGTTGCTAAAAATTAGCAGACGTTGTTTGTTATTAACAGCAAACAATGTTTTTTGGGTGTACAGATATACATATTATACTTTTTTACATACTTACCTAGAACAATAGGACTGACTAATACAGACGGACAGTGCTTTTGGCTCGCGTAGTCAGCCACATCCAAGACGTCCACCATTCCTGTTTGTCGAGTATTCGCCGTACCTGAAAGAAAAGAAGTCCCAAGATATACCATATAAATACTTACCCAGCAAATCGAAGAAGAAACGAAAACTGAAATAGAATAAAATAATTTATTGATACAGAAAAAAAGAGAATCATTGAATGAGCTAAAATTATTGAAAACTTATCGAGATAGAAATTATGTAAATTTTAGTATTGAATTAGAGTTCAGGAAGTCATAACTTTAAAAATTGAAATTACTTTTGAAGTACTTTGAAGTGTATTGTTTTTTTTTGAATACAATTTTTTGAGTAAACATAATTTTGGTAAACGAAACATGTAAATTTTTGAAATGTGGTTATAAACCACCAAAATAAAACCCAAAATTTGTGTATAAGTCACTTTGAAATAGAAGTCTTTTAGAATTATTTTGAGATAATGGAAGGCTAATTTAAGGTAAGGAAAAGGTCGGTGCAGGTCCTCCAAGCGAAGTACAGGTGATGATCTCAGGGGTATTTGCAAAGATATGAATTCCAAGATAGAACGGTATCCATTCACAACGAATTCTTCACAACTAGTTCGTAGATGGCGTTCTGCTGGCATAAATAAACAACAGGGTAGCCATTACACATGAATTCAAATATTTGGTGTTGCCGACTATCAAATTTGAACATTTTACTGGAGAAAATGAAATGTATGTGCATATGTAAAATGAAAAAAGTTTGCAGACAGAAAAATAATGTTTTGTAGAAAAGTCGATGTTTTTGATATGCATGGAATGTTTTAAACATTATATATGTTTCACTAAATACGTTTTATTTTAAAATTAATACATTTGGTGGTCCACTGCCCATTGGGAGCAGTAGCAATAATATTAAAACAATCATATATATATTCCTTCAGTGTTTTTAATTTGATTTTTTGGACGTTTAGATAATTCCAAACAATCGGAAAAACGCTAATCTCAAAAAAAGAATCTATTCTTCAAAAAAAGTAAATATTCTAAGAAAAATCTGTGGAGCGCTGACATAATACAAAATTATATAATTTTGAATCGTTGCAGATCAATATTTGCTACTCCTTAGACGACCATTTGGGTTAACTACGCATTAAGAGGCACCCAATTTCGTATTTGACTCCTTCATATTTGGCCAGTTTGGTTGTCTAGTGCTTAATTGACAAGTTGGATTATCGTTAGCTGACGAACAGTTGGGTTATCCACTACTTAATATAGGACCAGATGGGTTATTATCAACTCTATCTACTCCTTATACGATATATATATGCATATTATATATGGATTCTCTATTACTTAATAAAATACCAGTTCGGTTATCTACCCGTTTGTGGACGACTCCTTGCACCTCAGCTAAATACTCTTAAAAGAGTCCCAGTTGTTTGTCAATGCCACCTCCGGAAATAAGACTAACCCATAAATCATGTTTACCTTGATCGTAGACGATTACGCTGCCACCCAAAGGACCGCAACCCAATACAAATTAACATAAATTATACAAAAATAGACAAATATATTGTTCATCTTCTTCTTCTCTCTTCTTTCTTCTCTTGCGCCTAACTCATGTATAGCATGGGGCCTATAAAAACATCTACCAGGATGTTCTATCATTTGCGGTTGCTTTTATTTCGTTCCAATTTCTAACGGTTTTTTGCTTTCCTTCATCAGGATTCTCTTCCAAAAGTTTTTTGTGCCGTCCTTTTCTTCTGCTTCCTTGGACATATTAGACTTTTAGTTACGTTGGAATTTCTGAAATAGGTAATTTTATTACAAAAATTAAAAATACTTCACTGAAATGAAAATTTGATCAGAAAATCATTCATATGCTGCGGTTTTAATGGATTTTGGGAGTTTCTGAGATAATTTTGGGCGTGAAATATAAAACTGTCTAGCGGCAACTCTGGTTAAAATGGATACACAGAAAAAGTGCCTATCGACATCTATTTCCCATTTTTAACAACGTGCCAACGACATCTCTTGGAAATTGTAAACAATTTATTTTTCTATCTTGGTATTTATATCTTTGGTATTTGATTGAAAGGACAGCAAATACCATGGATGGGGAGGGTCATGTCCTGGCACAGAAATCCATCGATTGTGCCCGCAAACCAAATAGATTCGGGTGTATGAAAAATTAGGATTTCGGTTACTTACCTGGTGCTTCTAGTTTGTCCACCCAACAGGTGGTTGATATTGAGTTTTTTGTCAACTGTCAAAGGAAGCCACTGACCAGATCCGCGCCCATCAGCTGAGCTTAGCCGGAACAACCAGAGCCTTTCAGTGGTTCGCCTTTTTCTCCAAATGGCAGTGGACCCAAACCGGGTCCTTGACAGACCTTTCAATTGGAAGGAGGACAGGTTAATTGGTCTGAAGTCTTCTGGCCTACTGTGCGATATCTTTCCTGCTGTGGGTATGAATACCACTTTGGTATCCCTCCATCGAGGCGAAATAAAAAAATCGTCTAATACAGCGTTAACATCTACTTTATCTAAGTTGGCTGCAAATGCCCTTTTGGCTAAAATAATTTCCAGTATTAATTTCCTGTCGGCCGTTTCCGAGGCCATATGTGGAGATGTTTCCGAAGTGGCCCGTGCTATTGGTTTGGATTCTCGCATTGGCCCTAAGTTCCTACAAGCCTCGGTGGGTTTCGGTGGTAGTTGTGAAGGACTTAATCTACCTGAAGTAGGCGATTGAAAATTGTATTTAATTTTTAAAAATTTATAATTTTCATTTTATTTCGCACACTGCCGTTTGAACACGCATCACTCGAGAACGGAGCGTTCGATTTTCATGATTTTGGGCTTGATGAGTTCGTTGCTCCAGAAGTGACACTGTGGGATTGAGGATTGGTCAAGGAGGCGCGAAACTGCCAACAAAACTTTATAGCACGATAAAGGATCGTACGATTTTCAAGACTTTGGACTTAATGCATTCGTGTTGGCCTAAAAAAGCACATTGCACAGGAAAATTTAGCATTGGTCAAAAGGGCGCGACACAGCCTTATAGCTCGATAACGTATTGCTTGATTTTCACAATCTTGGTTTAATGGACGTATTGGCCTAAGGAAGCGCACTATGCAGGAACATTTACGATTGGTCAAAATGGCTTCGCGCGGTCAACACAATCCCATAGCTCGAAAATGCATAGTTCGATTTTGGGCTTGAAGGGTTCATAGTGGCTCTAGAAGTGACACCATGTACGGATATTTATGGTTGGTCAAAGGATGCGAAACTGCCAAACTTTATAGCACGAGAACGGGTCGTTCGATTTTCAATATTTTGGGATTAGTGTATTCGTATCGACCTAAGGAATAACACTCTAGAGGGAATATAAGCATTGGTCAGAGGGACGTACCCTCTTCTAGCTCTATAACGGATAGTTTGACTTTCACAATTTTGTGCTTAGTGGATTCGTATTGGCACAGAAAGGACACTATGGAAGAAAATTTAGGATTGTCAAAAGGTCGTGGAACTGACCACACAAAACATCATAGGTTAGGTTAGGTCAAATAGAGGAGACGCACAATGGGAAAAATGGATAAATACGCGGGCATAGCAGTATTTTCTATCTCATAGAGATAGAGTCCTACGGTTTGGGCCATCTTTAAGAGAATTCTTTGGAGAAGAAATTGTTGAACCCAGATTTTATTATACTGTTACCGTGTATTGCACATTGGGGCTACTAAAGCGACTTTGTGGAATTTAGTGTAAAAATCAGAATATCGTACCAACTGCGTTTTAAATATATAGACCATTGAAGTTCAAAATTATTTTTGTCAATATTGCGTTAAAAGTCTAAAAACCGGGCAATTTTTTTTAAATTAAAACCAAAACAACATAAATAGTATAAAATCGTAGTCTGTAATATTTTTGAAAGCTGAAGACTAATGTACTTACACAATGATTCGTCGACTCTTAATAAAAAATAAAAATAAAAGATCGCTATTTTTGATCGTAGGACACTACAAATTTGCAGCCGGACCAATCGTATTTGTTCGCGTCAAATTGCTGAATTGTGATTGGAGTGGGAGCTATGTCTGCGGGGATAAACCAATGAGTTCTCTTGAGCCGAAACAAACCAAAGAAAAAGTAAAATAGTAATTTTCACGAAAGCAATGAAAACCACGGGGAAAACAAAAGATATAAGAAAACAAATGGAGTTAGATTTGGAATTCGAATGTTTGGATTTATTTTCTTTGGAAGAGGTCTTACCAGTAGGTTTGGACAGTTTGCAGGTTGGCGAATAACAAGAACGATTTTCGGAAGTTGAGCTTTCAATATGGCCAATATTTGTAGGCAAAAAGGAAAATTCACGAGAGTATCTCGGTTACTTTTACGCTTTTCTTTGTCGTTTTTACACTACGAATAAATTTGGGCTTTTGGAACAATTATCTGGGATTTTAAAGTAGGGTTTTACGTTTTGGCGTAAACATTCCTGCCCCCCTTGCAAGACAATAACAAATATTGGCAATTGAAAATTCAAGATCAAAGAAAATGTAGAGTTGGATAACAAAAATTCATTACGAAATATTCAAAGGTAATATTAATGGATTTAAATTCGAATTTGAAAATCAAGAGTTCACTTAAGTGTAGGTTTTTAAGAAGGTATACAGTACAATAGAGGAATTCATTAAATGCCTTGTTTATATAACTAATTCATATTGTAATTAAATTATAATTAATTCAGTATTGTAATTCAAAAGTACGCAGTTGGAAAAAAATATTTTAAACATGGAATTAAACTTAAAGAGTATTGAAGTTATGGTGAAATGGATCCATATAGGACCATTCCCAGGTTGGTATTTTGTGCTGTGGGGAGACCAGGACGAACAAAAATGCCTTCAGCGATTATCTTCGAGTAAATGTCCACACCAAGAATTATGTCTATGGATGACACCTTATGGAAATATTTATCTGCCAGGATGAGATTTTTGAAACTTGATTTGATGGATTCAGGAAGAGGTTCCGTGGGAGTAATGATGGTAATTCTGTTGTTGACCCGCAACGTGGCATCTATTTTGTAGGCAGAGTCTACAGTGGACCATAAAGTCAAAAGTCAGTGGGCAAATCGTCTCATTATCGAGCTCTAAGCAGGTCACTCCCAGCTTTTCCACGAAACGTTTGGAGACGCAACTCATCCTTGCTGCAGAGTCCAGCAGACATCGGGCATAATGTTTGCCATCCTTTGCTTCAACCTTCACCAAAGCCGTAGGAAGCAAGCAGATGGAATTTTGTTTTAATATGGACGTCAGGGATGTGGTGCTCGCTGCTGGTTTTACGGAAGGGCGAGATGGTTGCTGTGCTGTAGACGCTGATATGGTGGCCTGTGGATTTGCCTTCGAAGTGGACGGATGATGGGATAATGGCGATAGAGTGCGACTGTTGGACGATGGCTTGGATGATGGTGGTGGAGTATGTCTGGTGGCAGATTGCTGGAGCCTCGGATGCGAATGTAATAATGAATGGTGCTTCTGGTGGCAATACCCACAACCTGTCGTGGTGAAGCAAGTCCCTTGAGAATACGAGTGCGCCAGACAGTTGGTACAATAACCATATTTTTTGACGATTGCTAACTTCTCCGTGACGTTCATACACTATAAAGCGCCAACAGTATTTAAGGGGGTGGGGACGACGGCAGACTCGACAAGCGAAGGTAGATGGACTCTTGTAGCGGCTCTGCTGGCGGTTGTTGCGGCGGTCCATGTTGCTGTAAAAGAATTGTGTTATAATTTTATTTGAATTCGGAAAATGGATATTTATATTTCAATTAGAGTAAGATAGGATACTTAGTGGGAAGTCTATATTGGAATGACGACCAATTTTGTAATTGGCCGAGTTACGGAACCGCTCTGAGTGAGTATGTCAGCGACGCGAACTCACTGGTCGTTACCATGGTAAACCCGAGTGATCCTACCGAGGCGCCAGCAATTTGGTGGAAGATTCTCGTCGCGTATTATCACAAGCGTATCTTCCTTGAGATCATTTTCGGACGTCTTCCATTTGTGTCGCTTTTGGAGTTCCTTCAGATATTCATTCTTCCAGCGAGAGCAAAAATGTTGGTGCATTGCCTTCAGACGTTGCCAGCGATTTTGGATGGAGACTGGTGCTTGATTTGCTTCAGGATCAAGTTTTACTAAAAGTGGAGATCCAATGAGGAAATGTCCCGGAGTGAGGGCTGTCAGGTCCGATGGATTTTGCGAAGTTGGAGATATGGGCCTGGAGTAAAAGCAAGCTTCAATCTCGGATAACAGAGTCTGAAACTCTTCAAAGGTATATTTGAGTACACCGGCAGACTTTTTAAAATGTTGTTTGAAGCTTTTCACTCCTGCTTCCCAGAGTCCTCCCATGTGAGGGGCACCAGGGGGAATGAAATGCCAAGACAAATTTTGACAACCGTAATTGGAAGTGACGACCTGTTGGGATGTTTGGAGGAATTCCTTAGCTAAAGTTCTGGATGCGCCAACAAAATTGGTTCCATTGTCAGAATGCAAGTGCAGTGGACAACCGCGTCGGGCAACAAACCGGCTGAATGCTGCAAGAAAAGTGGATGTGGACAGATCGGACGTGGCTTCCAAGTATATCGCTTTGGTGGAGAAACAGACGAATACACACACGTATCCTTTAGTGATTCGACAACATCTTCCAGCATATGTTTTGATGTCGAATGGACCCGCGAAGTCCAATCCAGTATGAGAAAAAGGCCTTGAAATCTCGCATCTTTCTGGAGGCAGGGCTGCCATCAGCTGTCGTTGGCATCTTTTCTTATAAATGATACACGGCTTGCACTTATTTAGCGTTGTTTTTATTAAATTCTGGACTTTGGGAATCCAATAGTGGGTTCTAACTAACCGTAGTACTAATTGGTTTCCGCCATGCAAACTTATCTGATGGATAAATTTTACCAATAGTCTAGAATATTGACAGCTGTATGGCAGAATAATTGGATGCCTCTCATTATAGGTAAATGCTGGAGATGATTCCAGCCTACCACAAATTCTCATCATTCCCTCGGCATCGATGAAAGGGTTGAGGTTCAGCAGTGGAATAGATGGAGAAATCTTTTGGAATTCAATGTCATATACTCATTTGGATAACACGCCTTTTGTGCGGCGGATATTAGCTGCCTGCGAACAAATATTATTTCTGAAGAAGTTATCTGGTAATTAGATCTATATTTGGAATGGGTAGCAAGGAATGGAAGTTAAGGAAAATCGATAAACATACGCGACGACAAGCAGTCCTCTTGGAAACGATGAGAATCTGCTGAATATGTCCTCGTAATTGTGGAAGTAAGAGAAATGTACCTTCAAGGATTTTTTTTCTATATCTGTTTCTCTAATAATTGCGTTCAGATAGTTAGGCCAATTTTCCGAGGACTCAGATAACCAATGGGGTCCATTCCACCAAAGTTTATTGGATATTAGATCCTGGGCGTGGTCTCCTCTGCTAGGCAGATCAGCGGGATTATTCTCGGACTCGACGTGGAACCATATGGATGGATCAGTCACCTGAATGATTTTTGACACCCTATTTGCCATGAAGGTGTTCCAGCAATACGGTGGTTTTGCCAACCATGACAACACAATGGTTGAATCTGTCCAACAATACAATGCATATTTTGGCACGTCAAATTTTGGAAGCAGCGTATCGATCATTTCAGTCAAAAGAACAGCTCCACATAACTCCAATCGTAGAATGGATAATGTTTTAAGTGGAGCAACTTTCGTCTTGGAAGAAATTAAGTGGACATGAATGGAATTTGGATAAATGACTCGAACGTATAAAGCCGCTGCATACGCTTTTTCTGAGGCGTCAGAAAAACCGTGGAATTCGATTTCGCATTGTGGAGTAAAATCAATCCTTCTTGGAATTGTTATTTCATTAATACGAGGATAATTTGATTGAAAAGTTTCCCAAAGAGAGAGTGACTGTGGAGAAATTGTAGCATCCCATTCGGTACGGTCCATCCATATTTTCTGCATTATGATTTTCGCTTGAACAATAATTGGAGATAGCCATCCTGAGGGATCGAAAAGTTTGGATATTTGTGAAAACACTTCTCGTTTTGTGTACAGCATGGATTTTGGAAACTGCGTTATGGAGAAAAAGAAGTCATCTGAGGGCACGTTCCAACGTATTCCGAGGGTTTTGGCGGAGCTCCGGTCATCGAATTCCAGGAAGTCAGCGTAGAGCAGATGTTCTGCTGGCAGACCTGCAAGGATTTCCTTGGAGTTAGCCGTCCATTTCCTCATGACGAAACCAGCGGATCCTAACGCTGCGATGATCTCATCTCTTTTTTTAATCGCCATTTGGATAGAATGAGCTCCAACCAAGGCGTCATCCACATACATAGCAGACTTCAAGATTGAACTCGCCAAAGGATATGTTTCCTGAACGTCACATGCCAGTTGGATCATAGTCCGAATCGCCAAATATGGAGCGCAGTTTACCCCAAATGTTACAGTCTTTAACTCGTAGTCTTGGACTGGATCAGTGGAGCTTTTGCGGAATAGAATGCGTTGTAATGGAGTGTGGGAAGGATTCACCAGGATCTGCCTATACATTTTTTGGATATCTCCATTATATACATATTCCGAGGGTTTTGGCGGAGCTCCGGTCATCGAATTCCAGAAAGTCAGCGTAGAGCAGATGTTCTGCTGGCAGACCTGCAAGGATTTCCTTGGAGTTAGCCGTCCATTTCCTCATGACGAAACCAGCGGATCCTAACGCTGCGATGATCTCATCTCTTTTTTTAATCGCCATTTGGATAGAATGAGCTCCAACCAGGGCGTCATCCACATACATAGCAGACTTCAAGATTGAACTCGCCAAAGGATATGTTTCCTGAACGTCACATGCCAGTTGGATCATAGTCCGAATCGCCAAATATGGAGCGCAGTTTACCCCAAATGTTACAGTCTTTAACTCGTAGTCTTGGACTGGATCAGTGGAGCTTTTGCGGAATAGAATGCGTTGGAATGGAGTGTGGGAAGGATTCACCAGGATCTGCCTATACATTTTTTGGATATCTCCATTAAATACATAGCGGTAAAAACGCCACTTTAGGATAAGAATGGTGAGATCATTCTGAAGAATCGGTCCCGTATAAAGAATATCATTTAAGCTTAAACCATTTGAAGAAGGAGCGGACGCATTCAAGACTACCCGAACCTTAGTAGTAGTACTTTCTGGCTTAATCACCGCGTGATGTGGCAGGTAGTAATGGAATGGAGCTTTGGAAATGTTGGGAGATTCAACCGGAGTCATTTGGTCTAGTGTAAGGTATTCTAGAAGGGAATGGTCGTATTCACCTTTAAATTGTGGATTCCGAAGTAGCCGACTTTCATTGCGGAAAAATTGCGCCATTGAGCTGGTTCTTGATTGTCCCAGACTCAATGTATATGGAAATCCCTCCTTAAAGGGAAGTGAAACTATGTATCTCCCGTCGGTATTCCTAGTAGTGGATTTCTTATATAATTCCTCACAAAATGAATAGGACGGGGACATGAAACGTTTTTGTGGGATATTCTCCACCTCCCAAAAGTGTGAAATCTCTTTGTCTAAAGAGATTTCGCAAAAGTAGGATACACAAGTGGAAAATGAAGATGATTTATTCGAAGGGATAGGTCCCGTGAGAATCCATCCGAAAATAGTTTCCTCGGCCAGTAGTGATCCGCAAATTTCACGTTCACAACCCGAAAGCATGATGGACGGGAATAAGTCGCCACCCAAGAGGATGTCCACTTTGGAACTTTCGTAAAATTTGGGATCAGCTAGTTGGAGTTGAGGAAAATCGGGAAGATTCTTCATGTCAATGGTCCTAGACGGGAGGTTATTGGAAAGGTGCGGTACGACTAGTGCCGTAACCTCAACTTCAACGTTCTTATTAATGGAACCCAGTGTGAAACTACACTGTTTCTGGACATCAGCCGACACCGAATTGTTAAGACCTGAGATCTTGGCAGATGTGCGCTTGAAGGGAAGTTTCAGCATGTTGAATAGATTTGCAGAGATAAATGTCCCTTCCGAACCTGAGTCTACGAGAGCTCTTGCCCTATAGGATACACCCAAATGACCAACGGTAACAATGGCGGTGCCAAGTAAAACTCCTCTACTACTTGAAGAAAAACATGTTTGAATGACACCGTTTGGGGAATGGGTGGACTGTACTGGATACATTTGAGTTTGTGGAACAAACGGTGCCGGAAGTGCATTCGAAGTCGAGGGGTGGATACCACTAGCAGAAGGAAGAGCAGCCACAGTATTGTTGGGATGATCGGATTCCTTATGGAGCATAGTGTTATGTCTTCTGCCACATTCGAAACATGAGTGTTTACTTTTGCAGCTTTTGACTGTGTTAAGTTAGAATGTTCCTTAGTAGAGGGGAACTGTTCGTTTCAGATAGTGACACCTGTCAACACCTTGACAGCATGTCACCGCAGGTGTGATTTATTGATCATTAATGTCAAGAGGTGTGAATAAATGGTATATCTGAGATTTTATAGCCATCAGGTGTACATATAGATCGCACCCCCCATCCTAATGTGTATTGAGATCCCCACCCCATCCTAAGGATCGCATATTGGTTGCCGTGTGTTTGTGTCAAATGAGATTTTTATAGCCACCAGGAATGTATTGAGATCCCACCCCATCCTAAGGGATCGCATATTGATTGTCATGTGTTTTGTGTATGTTGCCTTTTTTGTCTAAATCTGTTTGAATATGAATGAACAATTTAGGTTCGGCAGGCAGTATTTTTTTTCTGTTTGCTTTTTATGTTTGAGATGGAGTTAGTCCTGTATCTAACACATGTTTACTGGTTCTTTCCTGCGTTGTGGGAGGGCGGTTTGCTAGTTATTGATTTATGAGTTTACTTATGTGTGTGAAGTGGATGTTTTCGAAGACGATAATTTGCGATCGTGTGTAATAATGTTTTTCTCACTTGTCTCGTGTAATTGGTTGGTTAGTTTACTGTTTATGTGCGGTTTGGTTAGCCATTCATTTTACTTATGTGTGTGAAGTGGATGTTTTCGAAGACGATAATTTTGGGGTCATGTGTATTTTTGTTTGGTTAAATAAGTCTTTCACATCCAAAATGTGTAATTGGTTACTTCGTTACTGTTTATGGGTGATTTTGATATATATTGATTTATGGGTTTTCTTTGGAGTTAGTCCTGCATCTAACACGTGTTTACTCGTTCTTTCCTGCGTTGTGGGAGGGCGGTTTGCTAGTTATTGATTTATATGTTTACTTATGTGTGCGGACTGCATGTTTTCGTGTGCGGACTGTTTGTTTTGTTGTTGTCATATATGTATATTATACTCTCGCTCATCCTAAGAGATCACATATTGTTTACCGTATGTTTGGTGTATGTTGCTTCATTTGTCTAAGGCTGTCTAAAAATATAATAATTTTCTTATTTGCAACGACTAGGTAGCGCAAAGCATTGGTTTTTCGGTTTTCTTTTGTACAAGATGTTTAAAAGATAAACATTGGGAATCGGCTGTATTTTAGTTATTGTTTTGGGTATGTTGCTTCATTTTCATTGTGTATGATATTATAAACATTTTTCGAATGACTTCTGTTGAAGAATATTCTGTCGCCATTTATTGAAATTCTGGTTTTAGCAGACACATCATACCCTTTTGAGCATTTCTAATTAGCCTATACACTTGTTATTTTTATAATGTAGCAATATATATATATATATCCAGACTTATCATATGTGAAGTAATGGTGTCATGTCTATTACTTCAGACTTCTTTATTAAACAATTTTGAATTGCTTGACCCCCCGGAAATCTTTCAAAGATTTCTAGTTGACTTATACATGATTACCAATGATTGGTGGTAGCTAAATAGATGCAGACTTATATCCTTTTTTGTAATTTCAAATTCAAAAAATATATATATATTAAGCAAAATAGTGGCTTCAAATCAGTGTGTGTTTGATCCTCATCTGGGTATCTAACAAATATTAAAAAAAAAAAAAGAAAATCATGAGTAGCCAAACTAATGTGTGTTTTGCGGCAGAATGGGAGGAATGGACTCCTGAAGACTTTGCACCCAAACCCTCAACGAAACTACCCGAGGAGCCGAAAAATCTCTCGGAAAACAAAGAGATTGCGGCTGATCGAGAGTTGGTGTCTCCTCCGGAGGATTTACCTTTAATCCAATTAATGAACAAGAGGAGGAGAAAGATGTTGATGAGTAAAAGGGTGAAAACTCAAAAAAAGAAAGGAAATCGCCAACTTCTAAAGAATATTAGAAGTTTAATAAAGGGTGAGGTGCAGAAGCTATTAAAAAAACAGCTGAATGCTTTGCGAGCAGCCTTCAAGGAAGAAGTAAACCACCATGCAGAATTAGTGGATGATGATGACCCCGAGTCCATTACACCCAATGGCCAAATATTGACCGATGAATATTTAGACGAATTGTTGGGGATGGATGACATTCAGATGGATGATGCGATTGGGGGTCTGCCATCCCTAATATTAAATGTGGAAGAAAGGCCAAATTGGAAACCTAAAAATGTGAAGCGGTCAAGGAAACCGCTAAATAAAATGTATTTGGAATACGCTACACAAATTTAAATATGTAGTTAATATTTATTAAGATTTTATATAGAGTAATATTAATTTTTATAATTTAATTAATACATATTTTATTTAGTTATAAACAATAAAATTCTATAAATCGAAATATTTAGTTTTCTCATTCATCTGGGTTATACAGGGTGGGGATCCTTACAAGATCTAACAGTTTTTTTTTTTTTTTTTTTTTTTTTTTTTAATTGTTATGAACAATAAAGAATTATGTAAATCCGAAATATTTTGTTTTCTTATTTATTGGGTGGAGGGGAGGTTTTCTTAGTAAAAGAATTACACGGTTTTTCCCTACAGGAAAACGTTTTCGAATGATACACACGCTTGAGCTCGATGACCTACAAAACATTGTGTTTTGAGTAACATAGCTATAATAACATACATTTTCTCTTTTCATTGTTTATGGATTGGATTGTCGGGGTTCTATTTATCCTTAAGACCATTGACCTCTCATGAAATTTTGTTTAACTAGTCTTTTTTCTTGCGTCGATCACTATTTTATTTTCTAGTATTCGTTGTAATACTATTTTTCGTCTGGATGTGAGTAATTGTAGAGGAGTGTAGTGTTGGATTTAGTGTGTCTTAAGTCGCAGACGAATAAACATCCCATCTCAACCAAGTAGACAATTTACTTCAAGTTTATTAAAAAAATTAAGAAAGGAAATAATGGCTCCCAACGTGTGTATGTTTTGCAACGAAGTTTTCAGTGCAATGAGAACTTACGTGCAACATATGAAAAAGCATTGTCCAACGTGCAATGTATTCATTCAAAATGTATATGCAATGAGATATCATCAAAAGCTTTGTAATAAAGCTCGTGTAGCTAAATTATTTACAATTAACTACCTACAACAACAACATCAGAAACAAAACTATCACCAGTACGCACAACCTAATTCAATTATGCAGCAACAAAATACATATATAGTTCCAAATCGCCAACAACAGCAGATTGATTGTCAGAATGTGCAACCTAACTCATATATTCAAAATAATGATACATCCTATCATAATCAACCTCATCAAGCCGTTCTTCAGTCCCATCAAGCCGTTCTACAACAACATGAACCTCAAACATGGACCGCGATACAGAATACCCACCAAAGCATTAGTCATTTAGGACAAAGCCATAATCTGTCGTTGCATGAGAAACCAACATACTCTGGTCATTCTCTTGTCGATAAAAATGGAAAACCTTATGAATTTTGTGAAGACTGCAATCGACCTGTTCAAATAAAGCATATCCATGAGCGTACACACGAGCATAAGACGGTAGTCAAGAGAAAACTTAGCGAACATATCAATGTCATAAAAAGCTCATTCGACAAACGTATTACCATTTATGAATATGTTAATTCGAAAAATATTCTTCATCCAAAAGATTTTTTATTGGAGGCCAAGCAGTCTTTAATTAAACTGTTAACATTAAAATTGGATGAACATAAAACTATTAAATTCAATATGCAACTCGTGGGAGAATATAGACAACCAACTACGGAAACAAGCACAGATTCGCAATCTAATGCTAAATCCTCAACGCCATTTGTAATAGCTCACACAACGAAAATGACTTTATTGACGATGTCTGATGACATAGAATCGATATACACTGACCAAATCGACGGAATATTGACTAAAATGTCAGAATTCCAGGAGAGAGACTCAGGATGGGCTTTGCAGAAAATTGAATCACTGGAAATTAACATAAACAAATCGAATCTAACAAAAGGAGCTAAATATATTAGGACACCTAATTCCTTATATAATAAAAGAGCCTGCCTCAATATTCAAAATTCGGATAATTTTTGCTTCAAATGGAGTTGCGTAGCAGCGTTGGACGTCAAGCCTCCTCATAACCATTGTTTAACATCATCATACAATGTGGATATTAATAGCGATATAATTTTGCTTCAAAGCGGTATATCATTAAATTTTAAAGGACTACATTTTCCTTTATCAATAAAAAATATAAAAATGTTTGAAGCTAATAATCCACATATTAGCGTAAATGTCTTTGGTTATGAGGAGGATCAAATAGTTGGACCATACTATCTCACGAAGAAAGAGAAGGACACCCATATAAATTTAATGCTGCTTCAGGAAGATCAACATTTCCACTACATTTTAATAAAAGATATGTCAAGGTACTAAGAGAAGTTTTATTAGTATATACATGAAAACTAATGTTTTTCTTTCTTTTCAGACTTCTAAGATCACAAATAACTAAAAATCATGGGAATCTGTTTGTATGTAATGGGTGTATACAACATTTCACTTCTCCAACAACATATTCGCAACATAAAGGAGAATGTGGAGGTATTGTTACTAATTTACCTAGTGAAGATAAGGCTTTACTAAAATTCAAGAATTACGAGAGAAAGCTGCGAGTACCATTCGTCGTATACGCCGATATTGAATGTATACTGGAGGATGTACAAGTACAACATGGGAAAACTCAGGTATTGAAGAAACATATTCCATGTGCATTCAGTTACACAATAAAATGTAGTTTCAATAGTAGTCTAAATAAGTTTATTAAGTATACAGGAGACGATGCATCCAAAAAATTTGTAAACTCTCTTGTAAGCGATTGTAAAGAAATTTATGATAATTATTTATGTAAAACTAAAGTAATGGATAGATTAACGCTCTTAGAAGAAAACAATTTCAATTCATCTCAAAACTGTCATATATGTGAGGGTATTTTAGGGGAGGATAGGGTGAGAGATCATTGTCATTTAACAGGTAAATATCGAGGTGCAGCTCACAGTCAATGTAATCTTCAGTTCAGAGTCTCTAAATTTATCCCCATTTTCTTTCATAATTTTTCATCCTATGATAGCCATCTTTTTGTTAAAGATCTTATGGATATTGAAGGAGATCTTACTGTTATTCCACTCAATAAAGAAAAATATATTTCTATGACAAAATTCATACCAATCAATGGGGCACCGCCACTACAATTAAGGTTCTTGGATAGCTTAAGATTTATGGCTGCGAGCTTAGACGTGTTGGCAAACAATTTACCAAGGGAGGCTCTAAAAACAGTTCGGGAGCACTTTCCATTAGATTTCGACTTTAATCTTATGCAGAGGAAGGGAGTATTTCCATACGATTACATATCTTCATTTAGTAAATTGTCTGAAAATAAACTACCTTCGCGTCAAGACTTTTTTAACAACTTGACCAACACGAAATGTTCTAAAAGTGATTACAAACACGCTCAAGATGTTTGGTCAAATTTTGGTTGTCAAACTCTCAAAGATTATATGGAGTTATATCTACAGACTGACGTACTGTTATTAGCAGATATTTTTGAAAATTTTAGGGATTTATGTATTGAGGTTCATGAGCTAGACCCATGTCAATATTACACAGCACCGTCTCTTTCATGGGACGCTATGTTGCTGTGTACAAAGATTGAGTTGCAGCTTTTGACTGATATAAATATGTATAATTTCTGTAAGAATGCAATAAGAGGAGGGATTGTTCAGTGCTCAAAAAGACACTCTATTGCAAATACTCCAGGAATGGCTAATTATGATCCAAACAAGCCTATTATAAATATTTATTATCTAGATGTTAACAACCTTTATGGGGAAGCAATGAGTCAGTATCTCCCTGTTAACAATTTTAAATGGGTTGAAGGGGATGACTTTAAAAAATTATGCGATTTAAAATTTATAGAAAGTATACCTGACGATTCACAAATTGGTTACATTTTTAATGTCGATTTGGAATACCCAATTGAAAAACATGAGGAACATAATGATCTCCCCTTCTGTGCAGAAAATAAGAAGGTTGGGGGTTCAAAGTTCAATAAATTAATCACCGATTTTAGTGACAAAAAATCATATACAATTCACTACAGAACACTCAAACAATGTTTAAAAAATGGGTTGAAATTGAAAAAAGTAAACCGCATCCTTTCTTTTACGCAAGACAATTGGCTTAAAAAATATATAACGAAAAATAACGATCTAAGAAAGCAAGCGAAAAATACGTTTGAAAAAGATTTTTATAAACTTTTAAATAACGCTGTATATGGAAAAACCATGGAGAATGTTGATAAAAGAAGGGACATTAAAATTGTCAAATACTGGGATAGAACGAATTGTAACAGGTTAGGGGCAAAAGATTTAATATGTAAACCTAATTTTAATAGTTTATCTCACTTTTCTGAGAATATGATTGCTATAGAGCTGAATAGAGTCAAAACATTTTACGATAAACCATTATATTTAGGGTTTTGTATTTTAGAGCTATCTAAGTGGGTGATGTATGATTTCTTATATGATTTTCTTAAACAGAGATTTGGAGATAGTTTTTGTCTGAATTATATGGATACGGACTCATTCATATTAACATTTTATGGAGTAAATTTATTTAAAGACATATCCACAGAAGATTTAAAGAGGCGTTTTGATACATCAGATTTCCAGCCGGACAATCGAGATGGTATACCTCTTGTGAATAAAAAGGAAATTGGTATGATGAAGGATGAAAATGGTGGCAAAATAATGACTGAGTTTGTAGGACTAAAACCCAAAATGTATGCGATAAAAGTAGAAGGAGGGGAAGAAACGAAAAAATCTAAGGGCGTTAAAAAATCCGTACTTAATAAATATACAATAGACACTTATAGAGATTGTCTTTTAAATAGAAAAAAATATTGTGATAGTATGATCAATTTTAGATCAAAAAATCATGTGATATACACTAATAGCGTGAATAAAATTTGTCTAAATTATGAAGACGATAAACGTAAAATTAGACCTGATGGCATAAATACATATGCCTGGGGTCATAAAGATATTGATAAGGATATAGTTGTAGATGAAATAGATTTAAATTCAATAACTCCAATGGATGTATGTAATTTAAATCTAAGTGGCATTGACTGTCAAGACATAGCATCTCCGGATGAAATCCCCGATTGGATTTTTTAATTTATAATTTGTAACTAAATTAAGAAATGTTATTTGTTATTTTTAGTTTTATTTTAAATGATTTTGTAAATAAAATAAAAAAAAGATTCGTATTTCATTGTAAAATAATATATGTTTTTTATTTATTAACAATGGTTGTTTGGTAAGCAATATATTTATACATCATTTATATTTAAATAATTTTTCTAACAATGCCAGTCAACGGAGTGTATTCCACTAAGCGATCGTGAATAATTAGACAGTATGCTGATGTATTTTGAGGTATGGATGTGCTTGTCTCAAACTGAATCTTCAAATCAATCGGGCCACTCTTAACAGCTTCGTTCTGATTGCTAACATCGATTACAGCAACTGGGTTTTCCTTGAAATTTCCGAAGGAAAGCAATGGTTGAGGCTCCCTCATATAAAAATTTTGTTGAAACTTTGTATACATGTCATATAGAATAGCATAACGGTTTTCTCCAAACTTTAAATTTAAATCGTCATAGGGATAAGTATCTGAATTCAAGTGTACTTTTATATTACTCAAATCACAGTGTACAAATTTATTTTCTTTCTCAAAAACTACAATGACATATCGTGGTCTCTCGCGGTTGGCAGAGAGCTTAACGTTCCAACTATGTTTGGTTCCACCAGTAAATGTAGGATTAAAATAGCAGTCCCAGCTGCGGAAAGCTATTGGTAGCGATTTCCCATCCTTGATAGTCTTCATAAAGTTTATTTTTATATAGTCGGCCAAATGAATGTGATGAACTTTCCATACAATATTTGTAATTGTTAAACGAATATCTTCCTTTGTATTAGTCGAATAGCATGCGTTGCTATCACTGGCGCTACGCAAAAGTATTAGATCATGTTTACTATTACATAGTACTTTGTTAAAGTCCTCAGCAAAACCAAGAAGACGGTTTAGGGGTATGCAGAAATTGAAAGAAGTTCTCGATAAATCTCCATCTGTACTCCAGCCAGCATTACTCATCATAATACTTTCAGATTCATTTAGAGAAATGTAATTTTTAATTTTACTTGCAACACCCAGATAACGTGTACGATCAATTTCAATGCCATTCAATTCATAACGAATTTCGTCAAACATGTATCCCACACAATTATTTCTCAGCCGGGCACTTGAAGTTTTTTCCTCACTTACGGTTTTCAAATGACCCTCAATGTACAAGTAGCTCTCAGACGGTAGAATATACAAATCTTGGTTTTGAATACTTATTCTTATCTCGTCATTGTTTTTATATGACTGAATGTATGGGACATAGCTGTGGTAGTCCTTCTTCACAATTGACTCGTCTGAGAAAGGTTTTTCGGTAATATTTAGGATACTAGACATGTTGTTTAATTTTCAGTTTAAGTAGTTTTAAAAATTGCTTATTTTCTTTTGTTAGGGGTGGTCTTGTTGGTTTGACAGATTGCATAGGAATGTTTACAACATTCTGTTTATATTTATATTTATTATAAATTATCATATTTATCTCGGTCTAAGGTGAATTCTAAGGGTTATTTCTTCTCCGCGAAAGTTAATTAAACGTCCTTCTTGATCCACGATTCGTACTTCAAGGTAACTGATTTCTCTGACGTTTACAGGCAAATAAATTAGATTGCTAGGTCTCTCAGTTAATTTATAGCCCGGAGGAACATCTAAGGAAAATTCGTGAAGAATATGGGCAGGAGAGTCGTTAAGGAATGATCCAGTTACAATGTTACAGTGTATTTGCAACACATTGACTTTTAAAATGTTCACAGGAAGATTTGAAATGTGTTTTTTTCCAGACTCTAATATACGTGCATCAAACCCAAGGAGTCTAGCTATTGACCGTTTTTTATTGAAAAACACAGGGTCGTGTGATGACTTGATCTCAATTTGTAATGTGTTATTGTTGGCTACGATTTCAATTGACTTTTTTGTCTTGTTAAGAGACTCGAACTTTGCAGTAATAAAATCTGCAATGTCTTGTAGTTCATATGACCCTATAGGAATTTCTATTATTTCATTCCCAATATGAAATAAATTATTGTCAATGTCGACGTTGGGGATTGAGTTGTATGACTGAAAGTCGATAAGACAACATTCATAATCATCATCACCTAGATCGATTGGTGGTGAGTAATTTGACGTCAAAATTGATTTTTTACCGCTCAAAGTAAATGTTCTCAACATCATGAAATACTAAATACGATTAAATGAAAACGCTTTGTACATAGTGTTTTATTATATAATTTATTGTGTATTGAAAAACTTAAAGTATAATTTATAAGACATCATTTTTATTTATCCAAGAGTTATGTTGATTTGAGAATCCCAGCCACTTTACCAGCACTTTATCACCCCTCCGTCTCAGCACTTTTTCTACTAGGTACACGTTTGGGTATCTTGTACGTAAAAGCTCTTCCTTGTAGAATCCTCCCTGTATTGGATTTCGTTCATAGTCTTCCAACAAGTATGTAGTCGGATCGGTATTTCTTACAGCACGTATTTTGAATATTTCTGTTGTCCAGTTTGGAGTATATCCCTTCTCAAATACATTTTTATATTTACTGATGCGTACGTTGTCACCTACATGAAAATGTGGAGATCTATAAATTTTCAAATGGCTGTATACAGTGTCCAGCAAATTTTTCTCATTTGATGCATTAACGTTAATTGGAGGCATTTTAATGGTTCGATGTGTATTTTTATTATATTGTTTTATCAAGTCTTTATAAAGATTAACCCAGTGATAGGTACCATTATAACTAAATTCTTTCCACATCATACCTTTTAGAGTTCTATTGAATCGTTCGACAATTGAAGCTTTCATCACGCTGAAGGTTGAGTAGTGATTGATTGAGTACTTTTTCATAAGTTTATCAAATTCTTTATTAAAAAATTCTTTACCATCATCAGTTTGTAAATTTTTGGGGATTCGCCCGCATTTTAAAATTTTGTGAAATGCATCAGATACATCAGCAGAATTTTTCGATTTAGTTGCTTCAGCCCATGCGTATTTGGAAAATGTGTCGATAACAGTGAGTAAAAACCTGTAGCCATTGTTTATGTTAGAGTAATTACCCATTTCTACTAAATCAGCTTGCCATAAATCATCGAAACCTTTCATAATAACTCTTCGACGTTTAAAATTTTTCCTTGCTTGAGTATGAAGCTCATTTACTAAAGCCCTTTTTTCCATTGTTTATTTTCTTTTGCTGTTGTTGTCATAGATTATGGTTGAGGTTGATAGAAATCTAGACAAATCGGTGCGAATATCTCTAAGATTTTTCTTTATCTCGGAAATTTCGGTTCTGAGAGTAGCAATTTCTTTAGTTAAATCTAGTCTCAATACTTCTTGTATGTGGTTGATTTGCGCATATAGATATGTTTGGTTGACTCCATCCGTTCCTTCTCTGGGGGGTGCGACGTTTCGGATTCTTTTGTTTTGAATGTCCACATTGTTATCTTCATCCAGAACGATTTCCAAAGTTTTCGAATCATTTTTCTTTAAAGCCACAGAATTGTATTTTTGAGTGTAATAGTGTCCAAATTTGTCGACAGTCATAGATATTTTTTATTCTATAATATTTGCTTCTCGTAATTCTTCAATAATTGACACAATTTCATTTGTATGATTATTGTGACCAGCTTGTTGTGATGCAGTCAAAAGCTGTAAACGTTCTACCATTTCATTGGGGTCATCCCAGTATATATAGTTAGGTTTCTGAAGATTTACTCTCATTAGTCCTTTACCAGTGTAAGTATCCTCAAATAAATGCTTTATTATTTTCTTGTACTTGTTTCCTCTGTTACTTTTAATTCGCTCACTGGAGTCATAATTTACTTTATGTGCATTTGTTTTAAGTAAAATAGCTTTATATATTTGCATTTCAGATTTATCATAGTTTTTTGGGTTTTTAAAGAAAAGCAGTTCAAATAATCCCGGAGTGTATGCCCAATGCTGATTACCAATAATAATTTTCTCATCGCTAACTTTCAAAACTTCATTTCCAAATTTCCATTCTCCATTTTCATCTTTATTAGGACCATATATAACATCCAATTTTTTATTCGTTTTCAAGTAAGATAGATTAGGTACTTCATCATCGAGTTGCGAGTAAAACGTTTCCTCATTACCAAAATTTTCTTCATTATATAGGTCACCATCTTTAAAAGTATTGTCATTTTCTCGTATGCTACCTATATTGTTTTTCAGAGTACTTTGCCTCAAAAGTTCATGATTTAGTTTTAATTTGTTGGGTGTGCTACCAATTAAAGACTCTTGAAAGGGCTTTCTTGAAAAAAACGTGTTTTCCATTTTTGGTATGATTGAGTCGTGTACGTGGTCGTTTGATAATTTGACCAGTTTTTGTAGCGGTTCCGTTAGCGGTTTAAAGGTATTTTGCAATTCAGTTGATGTTGCATCCTCACCCAGTTTTATGCTTTGGAACTTTTTCTTCAAAATATTTCGGGATTTTACTAGTTGCTTTAATATTTGCTCATCCATTATAACCTTTATATGTAAACGTCTAAATACGACTAAACGTGTATAAAAATGTCAAAGCCTTTTCTATAACGACCGCCACAAAGCTCATCGTCTTTACTAATAACTAGGAACCCATACTTATCCTTCCAACATTCTCGACATATGTTTCGGAAATTCTCGAGACTCATATCACCTCCGACATGATCATTATAAATATGCTTCAAATTCAATTCATCTTGCTTAAACATGATAATCATATTAGCATTATCGCGAATCAAGTGTTTTGGTATGCGGGTGTATGTTTGACACAGGTAGAATGAGTCGACATTTTTATGTCTACCCATACAAAAATACGTTCGAATATTATTTTGTTTGTCGCATGAAACATCGTCAAAAATTATGATCGAATTCGGGTTTATATTTTCAGGTTGAATCACATCAGCATTTTCAGAGAAGGTGAAGAAACCCATACCCTTTACCGATTCAACAAGCTTCTTTAGATATTCATATTTTGGCTGATAAAGCGACTTTGAATAAATGTAAATGTTCTCAAATTTCAAACCATTGGGGCTCTCGATTAGGCTGAGCATGACATTTGTCTTTCCGCAATTTGACGGACCCACTATCAAAGCTCGAATATAATTAGGTAACAGGGAGCTATGTCTTTTCCTATTATTTTGCACGAAATCCAAATTTCGTACAAAAATATTTGATTGTTGCTTTACTAATCGCATCTTGATTACTAAAAAGTTTTAAAGAAGTGCACATCTCTTATATTAAATTTTTATTTTAGCAAGAAAAAAATATAAAATGATTGTGTATCAGAAAAATGCACTTAAATCCAAAAGAACCGTTGAAGGAAGAGGGTTGGTGAATAACTTAATAAATTCGTTGCCAGTTGAGTTACATATCCCCGGATACCAATTTTGTGGTCCTGGTACAAAGTTGAGAAAACGATTGGAAAGAGGTGACAAGGGTATAAATCCATTGGACGCTGCCTGTCGAGTACACGACATTGCATATTTACAAAGCAATGATATTGCTTTGCGCCATCAAGCTGATAAAGTGTTAACAGAAAGAGCGTGGGAAAGAGTAAAAGCCACAGATAGTAGAATTGGAGAGAAAATCAGCGCATACTTTGTCACTAACGCTATGAAAGCTAAAACTAAGTTTGGGATGGGTATAAAGAGGCAAGTAAAGAAGAAAACTCAAAAATTGTGTGGCAGAAATATTTTCATTGCTGCCATTAAGAAAGCCACCATGCTTTTAAAAAAGGAAAAATCTGAAAATATTTATAGCGCTCTAAAAATCGCTAAAAAAGTAATTCAAAAATCGTTTCGTGGGAAAAAAGCTAAAATTGTTATTCCAAGAGTAATCAACGTACCCAAAACAGGTGGGTTCCTTCCTCTTATACCCATTTTAACTGGACTTGGAGCATTGGGTGCTTTGGCTTCTGGAAGTGCATCCATTGTAAAGGCTGCCAACTCTGTAAAAACCGCTAGACAGCAGCTCGAAGAAGACAGACGACATAATAAGGCTATGGAGCGTATTTCTATTGGAAAAGGACTTTTTCTAAAGCCATATAGAAAAGGAATGGGTATTGCATACAGTGGAAAAAAATCGTTTTCAAAAAACTAATAAAACAGCTACCTAAGAGACCTCTAACTGATATCGATTTAAAGGAATTTGGAGAAATATATATTCCTCATTTTAGAGGTGTATTCATGCGCGATAAACTCCCAAGAAAACCACGCACAATAGAGTCTGGGGTGGTTAATCTTGACTCATATAAGGGGAGAGGCACTCATTGGGTAGCATACTATAAAAATAAACAGCAAAATGAGTATTTCGACAGTTTTGGAAATCTTCAACCGCCTTTGGAATTAATAAATTATTTGGGGGCGAACATAAACTACAACTATAAGAGAAGACAACAATTTG
This sequence comes from Eudasyphora cyanicolor, assembly GCA_963930755.1. Lineage (NCBI taxonomy): Eukaryota > Metazoa > Arthropoda > Insecta > Diptera > Muscidae > Eudasyphora > Eudasyphora cyanicolor. Next base: position 95,309,691 of record OZ005737.1, on the reverse strand, counting down.
ATACTGTAAATTGTGGCCATTTATGTTTAAGATTCTTATTACATTTAAATAAATAAATAAATGAATTAAAAAAAGAAAACGCAATTTTATTTTGTTTAAATCAATTTATTTTTATAAACTTATTTTTAGAATATAATTTATAATTTTTAATATCTTGTTTAATAACATTTTCCATTTTTTTATAAAACTCAAAGCATAGGCGAGTTAAGTCAATTTCGACATCTCTATCATAGAAGTCCTTTATATCAGATACTTGAACATACGTTTTCTTCATATTCACACAAGTAGGTATATAAAAATTATAGTAGAAGAGTGAAATTTGTTTTTGAAGTATATTATTCCAGCGTACAAATGTCGTTAGAAATATTTCGATACGAGTTATGGTACGCCATGTTTCAGCATCTATTTTGATTTTGTTTTTGTTTTGTTTCATTACAAGAAAATTTCTGCCATATTTTTGCTTGAATTCAAAACAAATTGCTTCTTTTGGAGGATCATTCAATAAATTTAATGAATCTAAAAATTCATGTTGATCAAGTCGCACTTGAATATAATCCTTAAAGTGCATGATGTGCAGCCAGATATCACGAGTAAGTCCAATGAAGTTCTTAGATTTATTTTCGAACCATATCATAGGTTCAAATCTCCACGTTGTTGAAAATCCACATATCAGTTTTAAATTAAAATTAATAAAATATTCAAATTCGAATACGACGTCATGATTTTTAAATTTTTTCTTCTCTTGTATTGAGTACTCCATTCCCCTGAACATGTGGCTTACTACTAATGAGTCTAAGAATCTGCTATATAAATCGATGAATTTTTGAATCACATTTTAGTTTAATACGAATACTCCAATTAAAATGATGTCCTTTAAAAGATCTGAGATAGCCCTACTCGATTTTCAATATTGTCATGGCAATGATGACGTTATATACATGAAAGAGATGGCATATGAGTGGCTCCTCTGTTGCGCCGAATTACTTTGTTTTCAAACAACCGTTTGACATCCGAGAACTAAGCAGAGAGGGACGGAGAAAAAATGACTTTTGCAAAAAATATGTAAATGGATTAGAATGGTCGATGGGTTCCATTGACTACTGCAGTATGGGGGATATTCTATCACCACTAAATAATTTTAAGTACGTTTTTGTTGTTGGGCAGACAAAAAAAGATTTCTTAACAAAATATGTAAAAACCACTGTTATTAATTTAGAGAACAAAATTAATCTAAAAAATTTAAAAAATTATTTCACATATTGTCCTATTCACTCAAATACAAAATTTAAGTGTGCACTAAATAATTTATTTAAGATATTTGTATTTATGGAGAAAAATTATTATCAAATTCATGATATTATTATTGACACAATAAATTATTAATAAAACAAATAACAAAAACAATTTCGTTTAATTTCAATAAAATATTTAGGATTTGTTTTATTTATAGAATGAAATATAAAATATATCTTTAGATAACATTGGTCTTAATTCGAATGAAATACAATATAATCGTTAACACCACATACATCAAAACTTATTTCTGGAAGGATACGATGTAATTCTGCTGAATTCAGAGCAACATTATTGGTGGTCATTCGTTTTAGTAATGAACAATTCTTCGACCATCGCAAATGTTCAGCAAGTGGTGTATCGGTATATTCCCACGCCCATATTTCTACTTCACAGAAATAACATTTAACTTTGTCCATTTCACCAGTGTAAAACATGCCCAGCATAGCCAATTCTTTGTAATTTATAAAATCTAATGGCCATAAGTCGAAAGTTCGCAAGCGTTGTTCTTCTCGATGAAATCGATCGTTCATAACATATCGAGGTTTAAAATTCTCTATTTCCAAAAAAATCATGTTTCTTCTTAGATTTTCTAAATGCGACTGCTTCAAGGAAAAGCAGCGTTATTCTTTTATTAAGAAAATTACTCTAAACCTCCCCCTCTTCAACCAAATGAAAAGAACATAAAATATTTCATTACATACTATTTTTATTTATTTATAAAATGGTGTAAAAAATATATCTGTAGGTAGCATTTGTCTTAATTCTAATTTAGAAAGTTCCGATCCTTCACGTAATTGTGATTTAATCACAGCAAATACTCCATCACCCAATCGTTTTATAACTGCATCCGTAAGAGATAGGAATCTTGATGGCAAATATAAAATGCATTCATCCAATTGTAGCACAATTTTGTCACCATATGGAGTTGAAGACTTATATGCTGCCTTGATGGGATATTCTGTATTAAGGAGCATATCCTTCACACTTAAAATTTTTTTAAAATTCAATTTGTTGAAGGTTTCTATAATCTCCGTGTTAGATGTCATGATGTTCAAATTACTTTTCAAAGTGTGTCATCGACATGAAATTTTACGCTATTTATTCAAATTGTTTGAGAGATCATTAGTATAAGTTTCTCTTTGAACATCCCTCCGCACACATAAGGAAACCCATAAATCAATATCTAACAAAATCACGCATAACAGTAAACTAACCAACCAATTACACGAGACAAGTGAGAAAAACATTATTACACACGATCGCAAATTATCGTCTTCGAAAACATCCACTTCACACACATAAGTAAACTCATAAATCAATAACTAGCAAACCGCCCTCCCACAACGCAGGAAAGAACCAGTAAACATGTGTTAGATACAGGACTAACTCCATCTCAAACATAAAAAGCAAACAGAAAAAAAATACTGCCTGCCGAACCTAAATTGTTCATTCATATTCAAACAGATTTAGACAAAAAAGGCAACATACACAAAACACATGACAATCAATATGCGATCCCTTAGGATGGGGTGGGATCTCAATACATTCCTGGTGGCTATAAAAATCTCATTTGACACAAACACACGGCAACCAATATGCGATCCTTAGGATGGGGTGGGGATCTCAATACACATTAGGATGGGGGGTGCGATCTATATGTACACCTGATGGCTATAAAATCTCAGATATTCCATTTATTCACACCTCTTGACATTAATGATCAATAAATCACACCTGCGGTGACATGCTGTCAAGGTGTTGACAGGTGTCACTATCTGAAACGAACAGTTCCCCTCTACTTTCCTTTGAATTTCGTTTATGTCATTGATTTGTTTCGGTGCATATATTGGCCAATTTATCGGGCATACATACTCGTTAAAATGTGCCTACTCCTCATTACTACATCCTTGTAGTATTAGCTTTGCAGATTTTAACGAGTAACGATTCGTTTTCTTGGTCTTGACACTTGCTCCGCCACCTCTCTCCATCTTGGACCGTCACTCGAATAAGTACATCTTGCTGTACAAATATATTTAAGGTAAATTTTCGTTACCACAAACTTAGCAGCAAAAACAACAATAAACCTCAGGCACCTTGCCTATTAATATTACATGAAACTAATCGTGTTTTATTTATATTTCTATTTCTCCAACTCTCTTTTTATTTACCCTCTCGGAGTAAACGTAAATTCGTCGTTTGCTCCCCTGCGCCCCCGCCGGCGTAAACATTGGTCGTATCGAGCCGGATTTGAGCTGCCCTACATCGTCGTAGAATTGGTTTTTGCTGCTTTTCGTCAAGGAAAACATCCCTCAGTCATCAACAAACCATAATTTTACAATAAAAACATCGGTACGTACATTCAGTAGGCTAGTGAGTGTCGCGAGTGTTTTTATTTATTTAAAATAAAACAAAAGATTTTGGTCGGCTTTCGAAATCCCTATCGCGTTTTTTCGTTAAAATATACAGTCCACACCGTCGCCATTTCGTTGCTAAATCGCGCTATAAATCAATCGGGAATAATTCTATTCCATATACAAAGCATTAATATTTCGTTTGAAAAGTTTCGGTTTGATTTGTTCGCTTTAAATTGTTAACATAATTCCAAATCATTTCGGTCGTGCAGAGTGTAGTGCTAGTGTCGCTCGTTTATACATTCGATTGTTTGTTTTGGTTTTCTACTGTCATTGCCTTCGGCTGCAAGAGCGCCCATTTAGTGTAACAATAACAACATATTCGAACGAGAACCTCTTATCTTGCTACTCCCTTCACTCGTTGTTTGGGTCATACATAGTACATTGTTAATGTCGCCTTTGCTTGCCTCCGTTTAACCAAAATACTCGTACATACATACATTCAATCAACATTGCTCGAATGTGGTGCTTCGAACCTTATCGAACATAACTACTACATACGAGGTTGCATCGAACTTATTTCGATCTCATACCTACAGTGGGTTCTAGAAAAACGTGCTTCTTATGAAAAATAAATTAGATATTTTTATCGTGATATTTTTTAAAATAGTGATAGAGGTACACTACACATAAATAATTTTCGGTCTTATTTGACACCGGTCTTATTTGAACTATCCCTTAGGTGGGTGAACCGAAGTATTTGATCACGAAAAACCAAATAAATTGAAGCGTACACCGATGTATAATTTTTCATGTACTAAGTTTCTGTACAGTTTGGAGTACAGAAATCTGTGATAAATGTAGCTTGTTGTAATAGACAGAACGCAATTACGGATACAAAGTGATTTTCTTCCAACTTTATAGTATATATCAGATTTCGATTATACCTTTAATTTAAAATCAACATCGTTTAAATAAGAGGTCAACATAATAATAGCAATAATCAGATAACCATAGTACCAATAAGCAAAATATTATAAAAATAATCAAATCAATAATGAAAAAAAATTGAAAAAACCTATAATTCTTAATTTCACCCGCTTGTTTATTGTTTTTGTGTCGGAGAGATTATATTCCTTGTGGATGACTGTAAAGATAAAGTATTTAGATACTCTTTACAGCACAACAAAATGTTAACCCTTTGTATCAGACTACAGTATTTCAAAAAGTATCTGCTCACAACATAATCATCAAACATAAGAAAATAATTTTTGGATGCAATCATACAGTTGGATATATATGTATGTCGCTATGTTTGAATTGAATTTGGAATGTAAACAACACAGAAGAGACAAAGGTGACTGAACTCTGCTGTGATGGAATATTTGGGAAAAAATGGAATACCTGGAATATTGTTTTGGTTTGTCCTCTCTGTTCGTCTGAGCGACAAATGTATTGGTGATAAAAAAGAGAGTAGCAGCCGGACAGACTTATTACTCACTCTCGCAGTATTGCAAACTCAGCTCCACCCACACAGCTTGAATGTATGTGTCACTTAAGAGGATCGAGTGACAGAGTAATTTTTATTAAGAGCAACTTCCCAGCGGTAAATGAAACGAAGTACCTAGATTATAATGACATTCAGTATGACATTCTAAGCGAGCGATTTAAGTACTTAGAATTTTATACGTGTGTAATCCAATAAATATGGTCAACTTATTGCAACTCCGATTACAATGTAAGCGGATAGTTAGTTCGTGTGAATATGCACAAAACATGCAAAGAAATAAAAATTCCGTTATAGCGGCTTTGGAAAAAATTTACAAATAACAAGAAATATGTATGCATCACTATGTTAGTTCAAAGTTGATCGCGCAACAAAGAGGTTGTTGACATTGTTGAAAGTTGGTAAATAAAATAATTGTTTTAAGTTAATAATACTCTACATGATGCGGTTTTCGGTAAAATTGGTTTACACTTTTTATATCCGTATTTGTAATGACAATTTTCTATTTGGTTTTTGCAGATGCTGTCAAGAAAGTGGGTTTGACGATTGAAACATTAAAAAGATTTGCAGCATTGTTTTAAAAAACTCAAAAATAGATATTTTGCAAAATTTGCGTATTTAATATTTTTATCACAATTTTATCTAAAACCTGAAAATCTGAATTTGTGTTGTAATATTTAGTATACACTTTAGTATGTGCCTTTTGTTTTTGTTGTTATTTTTTTAATCGTATTTAAGTGTTTTTTTCTAAATAAACAAATGATACATTTAAATGCGTGTTTATTAGACTTTCAATTACAAAAACATCAGGATTAGTGGTACCATCTCATAACATTGCCTTACAAGTGCAAATCAGACTGCAATCGGCGTGCATTACATTCTAATTTGCCTGCATTTATTGACGTGCCATCAGGCTTACTTATAGCTCCACTTAGAACGTAAGTGCAATTGAAATGGCACTTACGTAAGTGCAATTGAAATGGCACTTACTGACATCTTTCCTTACTTTGTAAGCGAGAGCGCACCGATTAAGCAGCCTATGACACTCGTGTGTAAATGTAAGCCGAAATATAAGCGATAAAATCATCACTGATTGCTACAAATTTTGCTTACATCAGCGATTAAATAATGGGTATTTTTACCGCTGGGTTAATCTGCTTCAGGGTACTTGGAACCATAAACGCGCAAACTAATAGATGGTCCGTCGTACTCTTTAAAAAGTGACAGTTACGAACGATTAAATTTTTGACAGTTGTTTTGCTCTCTTCGAGATATTTTGGCACTCTCTTGTTAGCTCTCAAGATTTAATTTGCCGATTTAAAGATGTGTTTTTTGCTATTTTATTTTAAAAATCAATTGTGTTTGCTCCAATTGTGATTGTAAAGTGAAATGTTTGAGGAAAAATGCCAAAAGTATGTATAAAAAATAAAAACAAATTTGTGCTTTCTTTTCTTAACTACTAATGTCAAAAATTTTTTTTTTTTTTCCTTTATTCATTCCTCTAGGGAACATAGGGCTTCTACAAGATTATTCCACATATTTCTATCATAACAAAAAGTCTTGATTTCATGTTAAGTTTCCGTATTTCCATTAGGGTTGTTCGACGCCATGTGCTCTTTGGTCGTCCGCGTCGTCTGCAGCCTTGCGGGTTCCATTCTAGTGCCTTTCTACATATACTTTCGTTCGATTTTCGGAGCGTATGTCCAATCCACTTCCATTTCCTTCTTCTTATTTGGACTCTCATTGGAATCTCGCTAGTTTTGTTCCACAATTCAGTGTTTGAAATTGTATTCGGCCAAAAAATGTGACATATAGTACGTAGAAATTTATTTATTTGTGACTGGATCTTCTTCAATACTGTGGCCGTTGTGAGCCATGTTTCACTTCCATATAGTAACGGTGATTTTACACAGGCGTTGAAAATGCGTATCTTGGTTTGGAGAGATATTTGCGGTGAACGCCATATATGCTGTAATCTTCCAAATGCGGACCTGGCTTTGCCTAATTTATAGTGTACATCTTCTTCGATACCGCCAGTCACAGACATCATACACCCAATATAGCAGAAAGTGTCCACATATTGGATTTCTTGGTCATTTACTTTAAATGAATTGCTGTTGTTACTATGGATACGGCTTTTGAAAGAGTGACTAGCTCTTGTAGTTTGCTCTGCATATCGCAGCGTCTATGTGACATGAGACATATGTCATCCGCAAAATCGAGGTCTTCAAGGTAATTGTGCAGACCCCAAACTATTCCTCTCTTTTTCTTGCTTATCTCCATCATGATATTATCTAGTGTGACAGCGAAGAGTAGGGGTGATAAGGGACAACCCTGTTTCACACCAGCGTTAGTGGTAAATGGTTCGCTGTTCATTCCACTGTGACGGACTTGTACAGTGGCGTTGTCGTACATCACTTTGATCATATTTATTATTTTTGTTGGAACACCTTTATTTTTCAGTGATGTCCATATTGCGCTGCGCTTGATAGTATCGAATGCCTTTTGAAAAAATTTAATCGTTCGTAACTCGAGAAATTTGCTTAAGAGAGCGAAGGACCATCTAGTAGTTGAGTGTTTATGCTTGGAACAGCAATGAACCGTTAAAGTAAGAGAGTGAGTGGATGTGAAGTAGAGCGGACATGCACTAATTTAGTTACGGACCTGCGCAGTAACAGAAGAGAGAATGTAATGAGAAAGAGAGACGCGATCAAGAGTAGTGATGATATCGAAGAGTGATTATCATCTCATTTATCTTCGGACATGCACAATAGGAAAGAGAGAGTAGCGGCTGATGTGAGATAAGAGATTCGAGTTTTGAATTTAAGCTGAGAACGGAGATTATAACCCAAGCATGCTCTCATTTATTCTCAGACATGCGCACTAGTGGAATTTAATATGGGATTCAAACAAGTTGTTGGTGATTGAAGGGAGCCGAAGAAACATGAAACAAACATGTATGAGGGGAAAAGAATGACAAACGCTTGGTATGAGTTGAGCGCTGTTGTTAACAGAACAGAACAAAAAACGTTCTTTACTTTTTCTGAACGACAACAGAATTTACACTCCACCACAAAATGCGCGTAGACCGAAATCTTAATTTGTTGATTATAAAAAAAAATTAATTTAAATTTAAATGAAATATTCTCGATTTGAAAAAAAGCACAATACGCGAGGATATATTGAAAATAAGTACAAGTTAAGCTTTGTTCCTTGGATAGATTTGATATAGAAGTAACTTACAGTTTCCTCGTAAAGGCCTGTAGAACTTTTCTTCAACTTATTCAAAGGCTACATCCCAGAGTTGGCCGCACAGTGTAGCTTGAAAGATCTTCGTTCTTCCTCCACTTACGTTATGATGTGTCTGTCGGTCTATTTCCTTGGCTTCGCTTGTTGACGTATGTCTCCGTATATATGTACGTAGATTGTTGTATGTATGTTCCTTTAAAATTCGGCTCCTCGTGTCACCATTAGTTATTGTAGGGTTTTATTTTTGTACAATATTTTACTTTTTTTATCATTACTTAAAAAATTTTCCACCTTTTTATAGCATTAAATTTATATCGAGAAATTTTGTGACAATGGAAATAACGTAATTTTCAAAATAAATATTTTTACCAATGACTCGCTTGGCTCTTTGACACAGTACTAAAAGCCGAGAAACGAGTTGTATACCAACCTGCCTACTGGTGAGTTGATGGATTGGAGCTGAAATCTCAGAGAGTCGCTGATTATCCGGCTCGAAGGACCAAAATGTTCGCGTCAAATAGCTGAATTGTGATTGGAGTGGGAGCTATGTCTGCGGGGATAAACCAATGAGTTCTCTTGAACCGAAACAAACCAAAGAAAAAGTATTTTTGTTTGGTTTGTAGCTCGCAATAGTAATTTTCATGAAAGCAATGAAAACCACGGGGAAAACAAAAGAAATAAGAAAACAAATGGAGTTAGATTTGGAATTCGAATGTTTGGATTTATTTTCTTTGGAAGAGGTCTTACCAGTAGGTTTGGACAGTTTGCAGGTTGGCGAATAACAAGAACGATTTTCGGAAGTTGAGCTTTGAATATGGCCAATATTTGTAGGCAAAAAGGATAATTCACGAGAGTATCTCGGTTTCTTTTACGCTTTTCTTTGTCGTTTTTACACTACGAATAAATTTGGGCTTTTGGAACAATTATCTGGGATTTTAAAGTAGGGTTTTACGTTATGGCGTAAACAGTATTTATTATCCGATTTTGCCGAAATTTCGTTAAAGTTATTTTTTTTTGTACCAAGAAAATCGGTCCATATGTTTCGGGAAAATCGATTCATAGATAGATGTAGCTCCCACACATATTTTCTATATATAAAGTAATAAAAGGCACATATTTAAAGTGAACAAATCTGCCATAATCGCAAAAAGTCGCAGATAAACTAGGTGCTGTTGGATTCACAACTAAGTCACCTCTCTTCTCCATGTCATATGGTAGTGATCCCACGTGATCCAAAAAAGTTGTATTCCATTTACTGTGGATAATTTTTTTGAAAAATTAAAAAACCTTATTTTTACTTTGAAACATATCTTTATTTAAAGACGTCTTAAACACAAAAATTAAGATGAATATAACCTTATAATATGTTAAAAGTCCGGTAGCATTTCACCAAAAAACGAGAATTCTACAAGCATTTTAGTATATAAATTTTATCATCGCAATGTCATTTGAATTTAATAGAAAAAAGTAATCGCCTAGAGATATTTTCATAAAATTAGAAGTTTTTTTCATTAAATGTTATCCAAAATAAAACAATATTCCCAAAAAACTGATTTTTGAAAGTTGTTTTCAAAGTCCTATGCGCGCATATTTCATCATATTTTCCCATGAGACGTTTAAACGTCTCATGTCCATGGACACACACTTAAGCCAGTGGTTCGGCCTGTTGTTCGCTCCTTATTTATGATTTTTATACCCCACGGGTTACAAAAAATCGGTACTAGACACGACTTTTCTCAGTATCTTCCAGTCATATCCTCTGAGATGAGACAATTCTGGAAATATGTCGGAACCGAAATATAGGGATCTTGCATGTGTGAAAGCTGGACAGTGACACAGAAAATGTTCCATCGTTTCTATGTTTTCCCTGCATGCCTTGCACTCGTCGTTTTCTGCTAGTCCTATGCGAAGAAGATGTGCCTGTAAGCTTGAGTGTCCCGTTAGAACACTCATCATCTTACTAATCTCGATCTTGTTTAGATTCAGAAAGCTACTTGTTTTCTTCTCATTTGGGTCACCCCACAGTATCTTTGCACTTGCTCCTACAGTTGCTCTATTCCACACAGTTTTGTGAGCCATCACTGCCCAGTGCATCAACTCAAGTTTATTACTCGAAGTTCTCTGCCCTTTAAAGCCAAGCTGTTTGCTCGTTCATTTCCAATCACTCCGTTGTGTCCCGGTACCCAGAAAATACGCAGTTGACCATGGACTGAGTTATTGTTTATCGTTCTTTTACAGTCTAACACTGTTCTGGATTTGACCTTTTCCGATGTTTTTGCTTTGATCGCCATTTGGCTATCTGTGTAGATGTTGGCATATTGAGGCTTTGTGGTATTACTGAGTCAGTTAACACCGTGATTGCTCCAACTTCTGCTTGAAATACTGTGTTATGGTCTGGGAGGCGGAAGTAAAGTTCGACTTCTGGTTCATCAATAAAAAGTCCCAGACCCGTCCTTCCTCCTAGTCTGGACCCATCAGTGTAGCAGCTGGTTCCCACTGGTACATGAGCTAGTGTTCCGTTTTCCCCGGAGCGTCTGTCTGGCACGAACGAATCACAGGTAGCTGTAAGCCGCACTTCAGGAATGCGGTCGGAGATTTCCGGATTTTGAATATGACCGTCCAGTGATTGTAATATCTTCTGATGATACGACTTGTGGTCTCGATTTATCCATTCACTCATCACTTGTAGACGTCTTGCTGTGAGGGCTGCCTCATACTTTATACGGATATCTATTGGTTGGATGCGCAGTATAGTCTCCAACGCTCTTGTTGGTGCGGTTCTAATTGCCCCGCTTATGCCTAGACAGCATATACGTTGCACTTTTTGCAACGGTATTACGTTGTACTTCTTGTCCATTGATGTCCACCACACTACAGAGGCGTAGGTTTTTATTGGTCTAATCACGCTCATGTAAAGCCAGTATGTCATATTTGGACGTAGTCCCCATTTTGAACCTATAGCTCTTCTGCACAACAACCAACATCTGTGGGCCTTGGTAACTCATTCTTCAATATGATCTTTCCAAATCAGTTTCTGATCCAAGATTACTCCCAAGTATTTTACCTTTTCAGATATGACAATATTCTTATCCAGGAATCGCGGCACGGTAAAAGGATGGATTTTCCTTTTCCTTGTAAATAGACATATTTCTGTTTTGTCTGGGTTAACATTTAATCCCCTTGGTTGTGCCCAGTTATATGTTATGTTAAGTGCCTCTTCAGCTCTTCTGCATAATAGATTTGGATGAAAGCCCCTTAGAAGTATTACAACGTCGTCTGCATAACAGACTGGTTTAAGTCCTTCATTGGTGAGGGCTTTTAGGAGACTGTGTATCGTCGTAACCCATAGAAGAGGCGATAAAATGCCCCCCTGAGGTATACCACGATTTACCTTGTCTCTAGTTTTTACGTCATATGACCCACAAATAATCCACCTATTCCTTAGCATATTGTTGATCCAGTTTTTCAGCGCCCGGTCAACCTGAAACTCGTCTAAGGACTGGATAAGTATATCGGTCTGTACATTGTTAAATGCGCCCTCAATGTCTATGCAAACAGCAAGTGTATACATTTCTTTACTGAAGGACTCTTCTATGTGCTGCACTACCTCATGCAGAGCTGTTTCCACTGATCTTCCTTTGACATAGGCGTGTTGTTTTAATTTTAGCCTGTCATCCGCTATTTTACCTTTGACCATGTTATCAATTATTCGCTCCATTGTTTTTAACAGGAAAGAAGTAAGGCTAATGGGTCGATAAGCCTTTAGGGTCGTATAACTCGCCTTGCCAGGCTTTGGTATGAAGACCACCCTTGATTCCTGCCAGTTTTTTGGGGTATACGAATGGGTTAGGCATGCAGTGAACACTCCAGCCAGATGAGTTGATACCAGATCCACATCAGTTTGCAGAAGTGCTGGAAATATTCCATCCGGTCCCGCAGCCTTAAAGGGAGAGAAACTTTTTATCTCTTCTTTAACCATACCATCTGTTATATCCGTAATAGGTACTTGATGCAATACATTTTCATTCTGTAACTGTTCCTCTGTCGGTTCAGCATTACCAGTCGGAAAATGAGTTTTCATCAAGAGCCTTACGGTTTCCTCTATAGTTTCCATCCTTTTACCCGTTTCATCCACCAGTGTTTCGGTTTGGACATGAGTTTTTGAGAGGAACTTTTTCATTTTAGACATGCTGCTAACGCTGTCTACCTGTTCACAGAAAAGCCTCCAGGAGTTACGTTTCGCCGATCTAACGATTTTATTGTATTCTTTGAGTCTTCTGTGGTAGTCGTCCCAATATACTGATTGTTTTTTACGTCGAGCTCTGTTGTAAAGTCTGCGGACATCTTTGCCAATCGAGCGAATTTGTCCTGTCATCCAGGGTTTCTCGAAGGCAGATTTCCTTTCTCGAAGTGGGCAACTATCTTCGAATGATTTTACAAGAGCCTCGGTAATCTTCTTCACATTGATATCAATGTCTTCTGCACATAGATAATCGCGTGTAGGCTGCCCCAATCGATTTCTAAGTAGATTTCCGAATGTAGTCCAGTCGGTCTTAGCCTTATTACGGAAACTTATGGGGTTTGGCGGTGGCCGTGCAATTTTAAACCTTATATAACGGTGGTCTGAATAGGAGTGTTCATCCGAAACCCTCCACTCATGAATCTCATCAATAAGATTTTCTGAACATATCGTTATATCTAATACTTCTAATTTTGTTAACAAAGGTTGCAGTGTTTCCTATGTTAAGGGTTATGAGGTCATTTGTATTCAAAAATTCGATAAGGGCGTGTCCCCTTTTATTGGTATTAGTACTACCCCAAGCGATATGATGGAAGTTGGCGTCACATCCAGCTAATAACTCATTACTTGTGTGTTTGGATTCCCTCACCAGACGTTGTAATTCCGACTTAGGTGGCAATGTCGGCGCATCGAATGGCAGATATATTGACGCCAGGTACATATTTCCATTACCTTGCCTCAGCACCGTTGCGTCCGATGTTGACAACTCTGGAGAGAAAATAAAACATAAGTTTTTATGGCACAGAATACAAGTCCTTGGACGAGTACCTGTGTTAGCGTAGAAAAGGTTATAGTTCACATGGTTTAATCCAGTAACCTTGTTGCTAGTTGTCCATGGTTCCTGGATCAAAGCAATATGAACCCTGCCTTTATTTATGATGTCCATCAGAGCGTTGGATGCTGTCTCGCTCCGGTGGAGGTTTATCTGGATGACCTCAATCATTGTCCTTCCAGTAAAAGTTTCTTTTGGGAGTCTATCCTATCTGGTGGCACCCCCTCATTATTTGGTAGTGGGTCATTCTCCTCCTTTCATTCACTACCTATTACACCATCTTCCAGTAGACAATTTTGGGAGGCGGTGTTATTTTTTGTCGCTCCCTCATTGTTTTGAATCGTTTTGTGGCTCTTTTTATTTTGATCACCACCTTTGCTGGGAACTTCCTGCAAAAGTGGCGGTACTATTGGTGAACTGGTGGTGTTATTGACTACTTCCACATCAGTTTTTGGCAGTGTCTCACTTGTCTCCATCCGTTCACTACCAGTGTTTGCCTCTTCAGACAGTATATTTGGACACGATTCATCTGTCCTGCCAATCGGGACCTTTCCAATTTTGAAAAAGACTGTCCAGATCAAGAAGTACGCCATGCCCTTCGCCACGACAAGATTGTTCTTGGATTCTGGGTCTATGCCCAACACGAGGAGAGTACCCTCGGTATCATCCTTCCTATAGAAGACTTCCCACTTTCTCACGGAAAGTTTTGATTTCTGTTTGCCAATGATGTCGAGTATGTACTCTGATGAGAACTTACTGGGACATCCCTTAACATATAGGGTCGTTTTTATGAGTTCAGGAATGTCACTTTTCCTTACCAATTTTAGCTTTGCGCCGTCCCAAGGTGAGGGGAAGCTATCCACAAGTTTTACGAGGACACCCGCGCATTTTAACTAATAAACATTTTAATGACTTCGTCACTGTAATTCTGGCAACACCATCTTTTTCACACACCATTTTCTCTCTTAATGATGCTTTAATACTATTATCAATTGTAAGAGTAGTCGAATAAATAAATTATTTTATTTTTTATTTTAAAAACAACTGTATAAATTAACAAAAATGTATGCTCACTTGTCCAATAAATAAAAAAACAACAACTGAAGATCAAATAAATGACGAATTCAGATAATTTTTTTATTACATACAAAAAGGTATTCGAATAACGAATAATATTTAACACATGTTAATTATTTACTTATCACTAGTGCATTTTGTACAATTTGCATTTCTTGTGTTCTGATTTTGCAACAATATAAGTTTATGATCTTTTGTGAAACAATATAGGAAAAAAGAATGCGAAAATTCATTATTATACCGATTTACAATATGGTGAAAAAGAAGAATGCAAAAAGACATTTTTTATACCGATGGACGCAGAATCATTTCCCGAGTCGATTTAGCCACGTCCGTCCGTCTGTGACAATCAAAGTACTGCTCGAAAAAAGGAAACAATCCTTAGGAAATTTTTGGGATAAGGAGCAGTTTATGTTGCACAATGCCTTTAACTCTTCCTGAAAAAATGCGACAAATCGGTCCACGTTTTGATACACCTCCCATTTAATGGTACATTCCGTTTTGACATAAACACTTTCTAGAAGGCACAGTCTTATAATATTTTTTCTTTTAATTAAAAAATTCCATAAAAATGTTTTGCAAATACATACGAAGAAAAAGCAAGTGTCACTTTAACAAACGCTTAAAGTAAGGTCGAACCAATATTAAAATTCACGCATTTAACAATGGTTTACAAAAGGTGTTTTAAGCGCCATGGCCACACATCAAACTGACTCATCAAACTCGAGTTGTTATGATTGTGTTGGTAAAAAAAACTCACACGTATGGTTTGATGAGAGAGTAAAAAAATATCAAAACCATTTAGATATTTGCGTCGACGCGGCAGAGATTTGACGTCGGTTTTATGTGCGTGTGTCAAAATATCTTCAATTATCATTTTTGATTTGTTTTCGAAGTGTTAAAAGTGTTTTATTTTTTGGTGACAAGTGTTTTTTTTTGGAAGAAAAAAATTTTATTCTCGAATTTATTGAAGTGTATCGAAGTTTGCCGGCTTTATGGCAAATAAAATCAAATGAAGTTTGATGACATGAGTTTGATGTGTGGCCGTGATAAGCAAAACAAAATTTTACTAACACATACAAGAGTTTGATCAAACAGTTTGATGTGTGGCCACGGCGCTTTAGGCTAATAATCGTTTATGAATACAGTTTTAACAAATTTTGTTTAACAAAGATTTGTTTTAAGTTTTTATGAATACGGCAATAATATTTTCTGAGCGATTTGTAAAAATGTTTATAAAGTTCTGATTCACACAAGGCAGTTTTTTCAAGTGTCAAAGTTTGTTGGAGAGAGAGGCCGAGAGCACTTTCCGCCAGCCCCTCTCTCCTACAAATTTGGTCATATGCTTGGAAGAAATTGCCTCGAGTGATCCAGGACTAAGTACTGTGTATGCAAAAAAAGTTAATAAAACAAAAGAATTCCTAAAGGCTTAGGGTGAGTATTAAGAGAAAATTTCGCAAAATGTATCATCCTGTGCAAAGACGATTTTTATACTTGAAATTACATCGGAAAAATTTTGTTGCCACAGGACGGCAAATACTTGTGAAATTTTCGGTTTGAAATTGTAAGTCCCGATTTACTCCGGGCGATTTTTATCAGCGATTTTTTATGTTCTCTAATTGTCTTTTGAACTTGGCTTTGCTTTCCTCCGGCTATTTCTGTGCGTATTGTTGTTGTTTCAAAGTGCGAATGAAAAACAAAACGTTCAATTGAGTATGAGAGTTTTCCCCTCCCTTTCCAAATGCCTCCCCAACAAACACCGTTAAGCCACTGATAAAATTGCCTCGTGTAAATCGGGACGAACATAGACACCTCAACACACGTGGCAATTCGGTGTTTGTAGGAGAAAGGCATGCGGAAGATAATGGGGAAAGTAGTTTCTTGTACTGGCAATCCGTTTTGTGTTTTTCATTCGCATTTTGCTGCCTTTATCTCCAACAAACAACGAGTTGCCTCGTGTGAATCTGGACATAGACATGCTTTATTACGGAAAAAAGAAAATAAGCGGCGTTTAATTTATATTCCTTACCACTGAAACCAATTTTTTCCATTAAAATGTGCTTGTGATAAGTTACTAAATGTTTTTGTGCAGATAAAATCTCATATTAAATGTTTATTTCGCATATCAAAAAATATTGACAGACGTAATATGCATTCACTAGCATTCAAGAGTAGCACCCTTTGACAGACATCGTGCGGCGACTTCGGCTATTTAAGTAGCACCCTTTAAAGAGTAAATTTGACGCCGAATAAAATTGAAATTTTCGTTCTGTTTGTCTGCATTTACATGATACTTTTTTTTTAAGTATTAAGTATACTTATCGGCGTTTTGTGGGCGAGAGAGGCAGTCGGAAACGGGGGGGGGAAAAAGTATGCCGTACTCGTACTTATCGAGTGTTTTTCGTTCGCACTTGGAAACAACAACAATTCACACAGGAAAAGCCGAAACAAAACAAATGAAAATAAGTATAAGTATTGAAAAAAAGTACGTGTGTGAACGTAAATACTTTTTCAAAAGAGAATAAGTCGATAAGTTACTTAAAAAAAAAAGTACCATGTAAATGGGGACTTTGTTAATTCGCATTACAAAGACATTCCGCTGGCGGAGTATAGAAATATTTTTGGCAACGAGATCACATCCATCAAAGAAGATAATGCAAATGATTTTATTGAGTAAAACGATTCCGGGGGACATGCTTACAAATGGCTAAAGAAAGAAATCGGTTTAATATTTCCCGAAAAGGCGAAATTGTTTATGTCTTGGAGAATAGATGGCACAGGACAGAAAATATTGAACGGTGGATGGGTGTTTACGACTTCATAATGAAATTCATAAGGGATGTGGCACGTAAAGAACCACGTTATCAGAGAACTTGTGACAACGATGGAAGTGTGACTCTAATGAAAATACCTGCAACAACCCGTAAGTATTTTTTTCCTTTTTGTGATTCGTTTAACGAAATGGCAACATTGATTTTTTACTCCATATGCTCCAGCGATGGTCGCTAATATCCGAATCACGAAACAACCTTTTTGGCTCCAAAAAAACTCGGAATAATGTAGTCTAATTTGGATGTAATCCATGGATAAGATAATTTTGCCCAATGATATGGCTCTGGACATGTAAAATTACCGTGTCTATAGGTTAAACCCAACACATTGGCCAACATTGACAGGGTTCTCGTCGATGTCGTACGATTTATGTTCTTTATATTTATCCTTGGGAAAAAAAGAAGATAATTGTTAATGCCAGTGACCGGTAAGTATTGTTTTTAGATACTTCTGTTGCTATTCAATTTTACTAAATGATTTATTTTTCATTTACATTTTTAGATCAAGCGTACGTGCAGATTTCACAGTTCGAAACGCTTATCAATACATGGGCTGAATAACTTCAGGTTGGAATCCTGATTGATATACTCTTCTCAAATATCAGGAAAATATAAAAATTGCATTTCTTTTATTAAAATAAAAAGACGTGTGTTAGAATAACAAAAATAGTTTGTTCTTCCAGCCGCTTTTTTCTGTTAAATAATAGCAAAATTGTTTGTTAAAACGACTGTTTTAGTTTGCTATATTACCAGGCAAATTTGTGTGCTAGAATAACAACCACAGGGTTGCTAAAATAACAGATGAAGTCTGCTTTCCCTTTTTCAGCAGACACAGACTGTTGAAAGAACAAACATTTTTGCTAATGATACTCACAAAATTCTTTGAGTGTACACCACACTGTGGTACAGGGTATTATAACTTTGTGCATTTGTTTGTAACACCCAAAAGGAGAAGAAATAGACCCATCGTTTATTATACCGATCGACTTAGAATCACTTTCTGAGTTGATTTAGCTATATCCGTCTGTCCATCTGTGCATGTATTCTTGTAATCAAAGTACAGGTCGCAATTATGGTCCGATCTCGACGAAACTTTACACATATCTTTTTTTTGGCCCAAGGACGATCCCTATTGGTTAGAATCGGTTCAGATTTAGATATAGCCCCCAAATATACGTTACCCCCGATTTGACATGTAAGCGCTGTAAAAATGTTATTTTATATCCGATCAGTGCGAAATTCGGCAAAGAGAGGTTTCTTATTACATGAAGGAATACTGCCAAATTCGGAGAAAATCGGTTTAGATTTAGATATAACACCCATATATATGTTACCCCCGATTTGACCTGTAGGCGCTGTAGAAATTGTATTTTATATCCGATCAGTGCAAAATTCGGCAGAAAGAGGTTTCTTATTACTCGAAAGAAAACTGCCAAATTCGGAAAAAATCGGTTCAGATTTAGATATAACACCCATATATATGTTATGAATGAGTATTCAGGGAAGATCGGTTCAGATTTATATTAAAGCTCCATATATATGTTCCTCCTGATTTGGTATCAAACCGCTATAGAAGTTGTGTTTTACTTCCGATCATTAAAATTTTCCAGAAAGATGTTTCTCAATTTAGGAACGCATATTGTTTAATTTAGCGATTATCGGTTCAGAATTAGATCATATGTTTCTAATCATTTACCAATTATTCCAAATTATTATGGCAATGACCCTTATCGCATTGTTAGGGAGGTGTAGGGTATTATATAGTCGGCCCGCCCAACTTTCTGCCTTTCCTTACTGGTTTAATTATAAAAAATATTTTTGTATTATTTGCCAACTAGCCTCTCTAATGCCTTACGGCGCTGAGGCGTTTACATTTTATGAATTTGTATATACGTTTTATTAACAATTTAATAAAAAAAATATGAATAAAAGAGGATTTGATGACCTAGAATATAACGTGTAACGTGTGCACCGCACACTTAAGCAACTTAACTGCAACTTGCTGACCTGTTTTCAATTATGCTTTAAAATCCCATATGCCTTTTGAGATCCCATATGCCTTCTCAATCCCATATGCCTTTTGAGATCCCATATGCCTTTTGAAATCCCATATGCCTTCTCAATCCCATATGCCTTTTGAGATCCCCTATGCCTTCTCAATCCCATATGCCTTTTGAGATCCCCTATGCCATCTCAATCCCATATGCCTTTTGAGATCCCATAATATTTAATTATTTCAATCAATTTATTTACTATTTAACATATTTATTTATTTATTATTTACATATTATGTATTTAGAGTAATATAATTAAAGATAATATAATAACGAATATAATTAAAGATAATATCATGAATATGTAATATGAATGAAATGTAATGAATATGTAAAGAATGAATATATTTATTATTTACATATTATTATTACATATTAAAGAATGAATATACGAATGGATTTTACTCCTCCTTTACTGGAGTTGTTTCAAATAGCATACATTTATATCGATCGTATACATTTTTATCGGGAAGCCAATCCATCGTTGCTGATCAGTCGTAGTGAACGGACGTGTTTATCAAAGAGCGGATAGTTAAAACCTATTACGCAGTACCTATTACGCAATCGCAAAAAAATATACAAAGTCGGGAAGGCCTACAACGTAGTACCTATTACGGGCTAATGTAGACAAAATATAAATAAATTAATGTGACAGGGATGGAGCGGCGTTCCCCAATCGCCCGACTGTCCGTCCGTTGGTCTTGGCCAATGTCAACCACACCAAAAATGGTGAAAATTTCCCCGAGTACTTACAGCAGGGGCAAACGTCATGTCCGACCGTCAAAGCGGAAGCACAAAGAGCGCTCAGAGTATTGATGAAGTTGGAGGCTGTTGAGGTTTCGGCTCTTACCGAAAACAAAAAGAGTCACTTACCTGTAATAAGGGCGTCATAGATGATTATAAAGCCAATGAGTATGAGTAGTATATGGTTTCGAGACTATAGTCTTGAAGGTATACAAGCAGTATATAGCTGCCACTGCGGAAGGTGAGTCGTCCACCGTGTTTGATACACGGCTTTTCAAAGTCAAATGTCAAAGTACATTATGCCCTGGCTGGAGAAAATTTATGTAGGCTGTATCAGGCTTTCATATATCCCGAATCGATGGAGAGACACCAAAGTGGTATTCATACCCAAAGCGGGAAAGATATAGCTCACTAGGCCAAAAGACTTTAGACCAATTAGCCTATCCTCCTTCCTATGGAAAGGTCTGGAAAGACCTAGATTATTTCATTGGGGAAAACCTGGATACAAAACTCCTGTCGGGGAACCAACATGCTTAGAATAAGAGAAAGTCTACAGACTCAGCCCTGCACGAACTTGTTAGCACTATCGAATCGTCCCTACATTTCAAGGAATTCACCATGTTGGCATTTCTTGACAATGAAGGAGCTTTTAACAACATTCACTCAAATGCGGTAATTGCGGCACTGTCACATCTAAAGATAAACTCTAGCTTGATTAGACTTATACAAAGCCTGATGAACAGAAGACGCATAACAGCGTGTCTTGGGTCCACAATTCTAACAAGGTTTCTAAACAGAGGGACCCCACGAGGAGTACCTAATATGGAACTAGATCTAGTACGTTGTGGCTGCAAGGTCGTGGCATATGCGGACGACGTGGCAATCGCAGTGAGTGGCAAATTCGAAAACGTCCTCAGAGACATGTTACAGGTGGCTCTGAACAAGATGGCTAGATGAGCCAGATGCAGCGGTTTGGGCGTTAATCCAAACAAGAAGGAATTGGTTCTCTGCAGGAAGGGTGTAGGCTCGCGTTTAGGCCTCTCTACTAAAATCGTCCATTGTATATACATATATAGCAGTAGTTCGTCCAATACTGTTATACGGCATTGTGGTATGGTGCACCCTCGTCCGTAAACACTCGCATACCCCCGGCAAACCAACTACACTACCACCTACAGCATACGGCTCCTGTAGCAGGGCCAATGAGGCACCTACCCTCCTCATCTCCTGCCCCAGCTCGGCCATCAAAGCCTGCGACCGCTGGCAGTTGTATTGCACAACCAGGATGTCCTCCATCTCAATGTCTCGCCCTCGCAATTAGCCCTGCGTACACCGGACACAGCAGCGACAGCATACTGTGATCGGCCGCTTATCCTCGGAGCTCACAGTTTCTGCACCTCGCTTCATTGGGACACTGATAGACAGTGTGTCCCACTGATCCGCACCTCTTACATACATTCTGCCTCTGCCTGCAGTCGCGGATCATATGGTCGAAACCATAGCACCGGTGACACGATGGCACTTCCTCCTGAAGACGCACTACAAACCTGTGCCACAAAATATAGGCACCTCCAGACTCCAGTAGCTTTTCTGCTACACGTGGCGTACACTCCAGCGCAACATCCGTGTCACCGGTCGGGCTTACCTGCCAAGCCTTGGAGGCGAGGCGGACTCTCTTTTCGAACGCGGCGATCTCCATCTCCGGACCGAAATTCTGCCGGTACAGCTCCTCCATAAATTTCTCCGGGCTGATTGCCTTGCTCACATCCCTCACAATCAACTTAGGGCCGAGCTTGTCATTGGTCGACACACCATCCCTGCCTCCGAGAACTTCACGTTCTCCACAATCTTCTTCCGCTCTGCCACCTGCGGATTATTGCACCACCATTCTTCATCGTGCGGTAGGTGTGAACGCGGACGTCCATAGTCGGCGCCACCTTCTCCACCACCTCCTTAACCACCTCAGCACCAGTCGCACCATCCTTCCTGATTATTGCCGACCAGGTATCCACTGGCTTCGGCACAATCGCCGGTCGAGCAGCAACACCAGCAGCAGCACCCCTGGCAGCCACAGGCCGTCCATGGGCAGCCGCAAAGCCAACACCACCACCTTCAGCCCTCCAATGTTCCTCATATTTCGCCGTGCACTCCAGCCTCATATTTCGCCGTGCACTCCAGCATCTGACGCACACCTGACGTCGATACGTTCTCAGAGAACGCCACCTCCATCAGGGACTGCGTCAGCTTCCTCACCGAATCTCCAGTCGGCACGGCATCTCCACGAAATCGTGGACGGCTCTCAGGTACCACCTTCCTAGCCTCGTCAACACCACCACCAACAGCACCAGCAGCACTGGCGCCGGCAGCACCTCTAACACCAGCAGCAGCACTATTACCACCAGCACTAACACCTACAGCGCTAGCACCAACAGCTCCAGCACTACTACCACCAACAGCTCCAACACCACTAGCCCCAGCACCAAGCAGCACTACCGCCAACAGCACCAGCAGTACCAGCAGCAGCGGCAACTCCAGCACTCTCACCAACACCAGCAGCAGCAACACCTGCATCTGCATCTCCACTCCTGACAGCAGCAGCACTAACACCTACAGCGCTAGCACCAACAGCTCCAGCACTACTACCAACAACAGCTCCAACACCACTAGCCCCAGCAGCACTACCGACAACAGCACCAAGCAGCACTACCGCCAACAGCACCAGCAGTACCAGCAGCAGCGGCAACTCCAGCATACTCACCAACTCCAGCAGCAACAACACCTGCATCTGCATCTCCACTCCTGACAGCAGCAGCCAACTCAGCAGCCATCGCAGCAGCCGTCGTAGACGGCTTCTTCGGCTTCTTCCTGCCGACAGCTACGCCTCCCGACGACTCCTCAGTCTCCGTATGCCGGACTCGCCCTCCACCAGTCGTAGACATCCGCGTCACCTCGCTATCCATGGTCACCGACTCGTCTACGCTCATCAACTCCTCCTCTGACTCGGCCTTCGCACGCCCCTTCGTCAGAGACATCCTCTTCGACTTCCTCCTCCCCTTCGGTGACGGCATATCCACCGGCATCAGCAGCGACACTAATCCCTAATCAAAAAACACTTAGCAAAGTCACAAACCAGTCCGTCAATCAAAAACAGTCTAAAGCAAATCAAAAAATCAAATCAAAATCAAAAAACACAACCTAGCCAGTCCTCATCTAACCTCAAATCTCGCCGGAGATTTTGAGACACCTTCAAACTTCACCCAAGAATTTGAGACACCAAACGGGGTAATCCGAAATACAATCTCACCTTTCACTTCACTATCAAAAAACACTTCAAACTTCTAAACTTCAAAATCACTCGCTTTAAAAACTTCCGAAAAACACTTTCACGTCTGTATATATCAACTAGAATAAACATAACAAAAAACATAATACTTAAAACGAAATAGAAAAGTCGTTGCTGATCAGTCGTAGTGAACGGACGTGTTTAACACAGAGCGGATAGTTAAAATCTATTATGCAGTACCTATTACGCAATCGAAAAAAAAATCTGTACAAAGTCTGGAAGGCCTACATCGTAGTACCTCTTACGGGCTAATACAGACAAAAAACATTAATAAATTCGTTGACGGGGATGCCTTAGGAATTTGATTTGGATTTGTTTTTGATTGCTTTTAATTGACGGACTGGTTGTGGACTTGGCTAAGTCACTTGGATTATAGATTTTGGGAATAGTTAGATAGGTGGGGCTGCTGATGCCGGAGGATATGCCGGCACCGACGGGGAGAAGGAGATCGAAGAGGCTGTCTGTGGCGAAGGAGCGTGCTAAGGCAGAGTCTGAGGAGATGAGTGTAGACGAGTCGGCGACCACGGATAGCGAGGTAACGCGGATGTCTACGACTGGTGGAGGGCGAGTGAGGCATACGGAGAGTGAGGAGTCGTCGGGAGGCGTAGCTGTCGGCAGGAAGAAGTCGAAGATGGTTGGCGAGGCACCGTCTATGTCGGCTGCTGCGTTGGCTGCTGCTGGAGTTGGTGAGGATGCTGTTAGTGCTGTTGGAGCTAGTGGTGCTGTTGGTGCTACTGGTGCTTTTGGTGGTGTAGGTGCTGTTGGTGCTACTGGTGGTGTTGGTGCTGAGGAGCCGAGAAGGCCAGTGCGGGAGAGCCGCTCACGGTTTCGTGGTGATGCCGTGCCGACTGGTGATTCGGTGAGAAGGTTGAAGGAGCTGACGCAGTCCCTGATGGAGGTGGCGTTCTCTGAGAACGTTTCGACGTCAGGGGTGCGTCAGATGTTGGAGTGTGCGTCCAAGTATGAGGTGATGGTGTTGGACCTGTTGTTGGAGGTGGAGCACTGGAGGGCTGGAGGTGGTGGTGGTGGTGCTGGGGCTGCTGCGGCTGGCCATGGACGGCCTGTGGCTGTCAGGGGTGCTGCTGTCGCCGCCATTCCGACGGTTGCTGCTGCTGGTGTTGCTGTTCGGCCGGCGATTGTGCCGAAGCCAGTGGATACCTCGTCGGGATTATTAAGAAGGATGGCGCGACTGGCGCGGAGGTGGTGGAGAAGGTGGCGCCGACTATGAACGTCCGCGTTCACACCCTCCGCCCGATGAAGAACGGCGGTGACATTATACGCACCCCTTCGGTGGCAGAACGCCAGAAGATCGTGGAGAACGCTAAGTTCGCGGAGGCAGGGATGGTGGTGTCGGGGTTTGTGTTTCGGTGGAAGGTAGTTTTGGGAGGATGCATTTGGCTAGCATCTATTGTAGGTTTGGAGCTCCATTGGAGCCGTATCTAGGGTATATGGATACCGTGCTACTACTAGCGAGTAGCATTCCGGTTATCCTCGGTTTGGATGCAAATGTGTCCTCTCGTATGTGGTTCTCTAAGATGAACCGGCATTCTGCTAGTCATAAGAATCACATACGAGGAGAGACGCTCACCGAGTGGATGGTGACGCGTAGAGTAGGGGTGCTGAATGAGCCCAGCGATCTGTATACCTTCGCTGGGCCCAATGGGAGGAGTGACATTGACGTGACGGCTGCGAATGGGTCGGCAATGACAATGTACGGCTTTAGGTGGAGGGTGTGTGACAGATGAGGCGTGAGTGATCACCGACCCATCGAGATTGTGGTCTCTCACAGGGGACGGACTAGGGTGACTGCACGGTCTCGCAGGTGGCGAGATCGGGACGTGGACTGGCGACACTATTCGGATAGTGTTAGGGAGGCGGTCGCGGAGACGCCAATAGCTGAGTTTAGGTCACTGACGTTAGATGACCAGGTCAGCCGATTGGATGGATGTCTGTGCGCGGTGAATGATGTGCAACTTGGTCGACGTCGCGAGACTCGACCGAGCAGAATCAAGTGGTGGACCCAGGAGCTTGAGATGATGCGGCGGAATGTCCGACGCCTTAGGAAGAGATTCCAGAGGGTCAGTCATTCCAATGTTGAGTTGATGGCTACGCGGAAAGCTGAATATCGTGCTGGCCTTCGTACGTACAAGGACATGCTGATAAGAAGTGAGGAGGGACATCTTAGGAGTATCGTACTGGACAACAGGGATGACCCATGGGGGTTGGCTTATAGAATATGTCGAGGGCGTGACAAGCAGGACGTTACGTTCTTGGAGGGAAAGCGTGGATGAACTGTTGGGGGTTCTCTTTCCGGGTGCGGATCCGGTTAGTTATTCTCCTCCTCGTGAGGCTATAACTCACCCTCCAATCCTGGAAAGACATGAAATTTCGGACAGTGTCTATCGGGTGAAAAGTAGGAAGTCAGCAGGTACAGACGGTATTACTGGAGAGATGGTGAAAGCCATCTGGAAGGCAATACCAGAGTACCTGGATAGTATCTATCGGAGGTGCTTAGTAGATGGCTTATTCCTAGGAGCTGGGTATATTTGTCAATTTCCGAGATGCATTTGATAATCTCCTTTGGGACAGCGTGCTCCAGAGATTAGTCCAGATTGGTTGCTGTGAGCTTAGGCTTTGGCAAAACTATTTTAAGGATAGGAAAGTTTGTGTGGTGGGTGCCAGCGGCACAGTTTGAAAGGAGGTGACATGCGGCTGTCCCCAGGGTTCTATTTGTGGTCCATTTCCTGACCAGTCTCGTGCTGAGCTGGAGGGAAAAAGTGCGCGGCCATGCGTACTGTCGGTGAGTGGAGTGCGCGTGTTGGCGTCGAGGTGTCTGTGGAGAAGTCCTCGACAATGTTGCTCAAGGGCAAATTGTCTGCGGGGCGTCCTCCACTCATTCGTTCTGGCGAGGATAGTATCCGGTATAGGAGTGAGGTGAAATCCCTGGGTATTACCATGGGTGAGAAGATGAACTTCCTTCCTCATCTGAGTTCTGTTAGAGCCAAGTTGACCGAGATTGTGGGGAGAGTCAAATGTATGCATGTATCCGCACCATATATCATGGACTGTTTGTTACCTGTGTAACTTATGGTGCATCTATATGGTGCGAGACAGTACTGACTGCTCATGGCCTTCGCAAAGTCTTATCGTGCCAGAGGGTGGCGATGTTAGCTTGTATGCCAGTACGGTGTCCACAGACGCATTACAAGTGTTGCTGGGTGCACTCCCACTTGATCTGGAGGTGTTGCGTTGCGGCATCACATTCCGGATGAAGAGGGGCCTGCCACTTCCAAGTTTAGATTGGTTTCCTGCTGATCAGCTGGTAGAAGGGGATGTTAGGAGGAACAAGTTACTCTTGGATGAGTGCCTTGTGTCTAGGTGGCGGACAAGATGGACAGAAAGCGACAAGGGGCGGGCGACGTACGCTTTTATTCGTGACGCGACGTTTTTTAGGGAGCGGCCAGACTTTGGCTTCGGTCTGAGTCTCGGCTTTTTACTGACGGGACACGGCTCTCTCAGTGCATTTTTGCATGCGAGAGGTCTGTCCGATAGTCCGGACTGTGGTTGTGGGAGGGGACCTGAAGACTGGCGGCTTATACTTACGGAATGCTCGCACTACGATGATGTTAGGGATTTAGCTAGCATGGAAATCTTCCACTCCCAGGGGGGATTTCAGTAGGAGACGACTAAGAGACATATAGTGGAGGTGACTGATTGCACTACTGTCGGCATAGCCTGCCCAGTCGGTTGTTGTTGTTTTGTGATCGCGAAGCCCGTCACAGATTCCTCCATCTGCGCCCTGATGCTGACGTTGTTGATGCCTGCCGATGTTCCCGATGTTCCTGATGTTCCTGGTGTCGAGGTAACTGTTGTTACCTGTATGTTTGATGTTTGTGTCGTTCACCCGTGAGGGTGTTCGTGTTTATTGTTGTTTTATGTTTTTGTGGGTCACTGATATCCAGTGACTGCGTGTTTGTCCGGAGCGGCGTCACGATAGTGACCGGTGAGTCATCCGTGAGGACGGCTGTGTTAATTGTTGTGTATGTGTTGTTCATTATTTGTTTGATTGTTGTTTACAAACAAAATTTTGAACTATAGGCACCAGTCCCGAACCTTTTTTGGAGGACCAACTGGTAGTAGCATCGGCTACGAAGTCCAACCGGAGACTATAATCTGGTACCACGGAGCCAGGAGCCCCTGGAACTTCGGTTCCAGCCTGGCTGTTGGTATGGCCCCTTGGGGAGCATTTCGTGGTGGCTGTGGTCGCGGGGAGAGCGCAAGCACGATGTGGAGTTGCATTTTCAACCGGGTGCCATAACCCATAGAATGGAAGGAGTTTAGGTAGACTCCGCCCTTAACCAAAGGGAACGCCAAAAACATGAAGTCGAATTGGTACTCATACACTTGTGTGTGGGGGCGTTGGTAGACGCATTGTATTCACCATGTGTTAAGAGCACAGTGCGGTAAGGCCATTGCGTCGTGGACGCACTTAAAACACTCGACTCCTATGTCCGCCCGTTGGTCTTGGCCAAAGCCGACCACACCAAACATGGTGAAAATTTTCCCCCAGTACTCACAACAGGTGGTACGGTGAAGGGAAACCGTCATGTCCGACCGTCAAAATGGAAGCACAATGAGCACCGGACAGCGCTCGGAGTTTTGACGAAGTTGGAGGATGTTGAGGTTTTGGCTCTTACCGAACAAAAAGAGTCACTTACCTGGCCTAAAGGCGTCTTAGATGCTTCTAAGGCCAATGAGCCGGCTGAAAGAGCCAGAAATTCAGCTGTGTTAACGGCTAATAAAGTCAAAAGAATCACATCACCTGATGAACCTCACCATCAACAGGACACTCACCACGCCCTTGAATGAAGTGGCGAAGGAGAGTCTAGTGATGGCCGTTATAGACAGAAGTAGTGAGGATGGATCCATCCTCAAGGACAAATGGAGCCATGTGCAATCAGCCATTATGGCTCATTACCTCGATGTCCGTAGAAAAATGCCGGGCAAACCACCAATCTGTAACGATGCAGGGTGGCATCAGGGGAGAGTAGATATCTTATATTTCGGTGATGCCAGATCAGTAGACCTGTATATGGCTGCTATGAGCCGAGCGGGTGAGGTGTGGCCGGCTGCCCAGTTGGATGTTGTCGAAAAAACAACATGCCTAGTCACCCTAGAGCCATCACCTGGGTTACAGAAGAGCCCTCCAACCCGGCTGACATATTAGAAATAATAAAAGATTCCAATCCTGGTCTGCCAGCCCATACTTGGAGAAGCAGCAAGGTGGGTGAGGCGGATGGTAAAAAGCGGCAGGTCAATTTGATCCTTAACGCTGAATCCACCTCCCATATACAACGTGCAAGTGCAACCCTACAGTATGGCTTCGAGACTATAGTCTTGAAGGTATACAAGCAGGATATAGTTCCCACTGAGGAAGGTGAGTCGTCCACAGTGGTTGATACACAGCTTTCTGGAAGTGCGGAGGTATCCACGCCCATTATTTCTGGTGACTCCAACTCTAACAGAAGATCTGTAACGTCCTACTCTGAGGACGAAGGCTCTACTTCTGACACAGAGGGGCTGAGGGGAGTCTCCGGACTCTTTGACGCATCTGGCGGGAAACGCTTCTCGATGATACGGACGAAGAGTTCGATAACACCCTTGTCGGGGTGGATGTTAATCTGTCAATTACCAATGATGGTAAGAATTCTACAGATTAACCTCCATCACGCTAAAGCAGCCTCAGCGGCCATATTGCTGCGCCTGTCCACAGGTGTAGTAGACATCGTCCTGATACAGGAGCCCTACGCAGTGGGAGGAAGGGTGTACGGTATCAGGACACCCAACTTTAAACTGCTTGTGGCCAACTTTGAAGGTACTCCAAGAACGTGCGTATTGGCCAGGAAAGATCTAAGTATCTTTCTCCTGGCTAATTTAGTGGTAAAGACCAAACATCTGCTAGTCTGGAGATCGGTAATCGCATATATTGGGTGGTCTCAAGTTACTTACCTTATGAAACTGTAGTACCGACTGCTCTATTCAGGGAAGTAGTAGAAGAAGCGACGTCTGACGAGGTCGAGTTGATTATTGGCGCAGACACGAACGCTCATCATACTATCTGGGGTAGTACGGATATAAACAATTGGGGTGATTCGCTTCTTGACTTTGTTCTAACTACCAACCTAAGTATTTGTAACATAGGCAATAAACCGACCTATACAATTAAAGACAGGCAAGAAGTACTAGACGTTCTGCAGAAGCTGTGGAGATGAGGAAGAAGTGGAGAGCATTGAGCACTTGCTATGCGACTTCCCCGCTCGTAGTAAACGACGACTGGACATACTGGAGTCGGCCTTTCTAGGCAGCCTAACAGATCTTTCCAGTACCGATATTCGTACTATCGATAAATTTGTATATCAAACAGGTTGGTTGCGATGAGGGGCATTTCAGCCCGTGGTAACACTAGGGACCCAAACTGGTCTATGTGAGCTGAAGAAAAAAAACGGCTGCCACCCTAACCTAACCTAACAAATGAAGCGGCGTTGAGTTCGGCCATGCCGAATCTTATAACCATCCACCGTGGATCGCATAACAATTCTTTTCGGTTTAAATAAACTCAGCCAAATTCGTTAACACTTGTGGTTTTTGTAGCGTTAAGAAGTCAATTCTGGATGGACCTTTGTATGTGGGCTGTATAAAAACCTGGAACTATGACAGCCGTGGTTCGTGTGAAAGATTCTGGGTATAAATAAACCCTAGTTACCAATTTTCAGCTGATCAGTAGATATTTATGGTCCCTAGGGCGTTATGAAATTAAATCATGGAGATTTTATATATAGGGGACCGATATTGCCCATTATCAATCCTAAGTCTTGATTCACACTCGGCAATTTTTTCCAAGCAAGTGTCAAAGTTTGTCGGAGAGAGAGGCAGGCAGAAAGAGCTCTCTGCCTCTCTCTCCTACAAACGTTGATACTTACCTGAACAAAATTGCCGAGTGTGAATCAGCACTAAGTTACAGATAAGAAGTATCTGTACCAAATGTCAGTTATCTAGATCAGTTGTTGTAGATTGTAGCATGATTACAACATACATACATGGTTAAATCGTCTTAGAATAATAAGACAATTAGAATATATTCACTTTATGGGGTCTCAGATCAATATTTATTGGTGTTACAAACGAACACCAACACCCCCAAAGGGTTAAACTCGCTGACTTTGTACAAAATGTAGTTGCTAGTATAATTCATGTGGAGGTTTACTGTTCATGAAAAAGTTAAATTTGTAACAAAGGGAGGACAAATCCTACATATTTGGAAAAGGAGGGAGGACGGGAGGACACTGGTTTAAAAGGAGGACATGGCCTCCGAAAGGAGGATGTATGGTAACCCTGGTTAAAGGACGCGTAGTGCACTTCCAATTGCCTTGTACTACTCCATTCGGACACCGAAAGGTCCATTGTGTTAGTCCTATAAAGAATTAAAGATTTGGAGTAACAGTAGAAAAATATAATAGATTGAAAAATGAGAGGGGGTGGAGGGGGCCCAATAAGAAGAGAGAAGAGCGGAAAAAGAAATGTTAAATTAAAAGAGGAGAGGGGAGAGAAGTTCCTGCAATAGACAATGCCGTTTAGGCAGATGGATGAGCGGTTGTCATCCCCAGCCACTTCAGGCAACTAATATAATTGAGGATACTGACGATTTTATGCGATGACAGAACTTCAAGATCTTCGATCATAAAGTCACCGAGGTAGCAGTGTCTTCTTCTAGAAAGAAAAGGACATTGGCAAAGAAGGTGCTCGATCGTTTCAAGATCCTCTTCGTCTGTACAGAGACGACAGTAGTCCTCGGTGTCCCGTTGCAACTTTGATGTAAATGCTCTAACGTTACAGTGGCCTGTGAAAACGCCCACTAACAGGCGTAAATTCCTCTTTGTGAGGTTCTGCAAGTCCCTTGTTCTGGATTGTGACATAAGAGGCCAGAGAGACCTAGCGATTTTACGTTGATGTCACAGTGTCCTGGGACCCAGCAAAACTTGACGTTAACTGTAAATTTTTGCATTTCTAATATGCAATCATTCACTAACTTGGATTTAATGACGTTGGAGTTCAGTGCCTTCAGAGCAGCTTGACTATCAACATAGATAGAAATGTTTTCACCCTGCCTGGAAAAACCCTCGTTAATTAAACGCAAGGTAACCAGGATGGCAAAAACCTCCGCCTGAAAGACACTGCAGGTGCCTGGCAACTTATAAGATCTGCTAATACTAAGAGATACACTAAAGATGCCAGCCCCCGTTCCCACATCCATCTTTGATCCATCTGTGTAAATAGCGTGACCACGAAAGGGGAGATCACCATCCAACCAATCTGATCTAGAAGGGATCGTCGTGTCCAACCTTGTGGATAAATTCAGAACATGTGGCAAATAATCAGTTTGTCCTGTTAGAGCCCTCAGCCTGGGCCTGTTAGATGCTTCATTAAGGATCTTTGAGCGTCCGCAGTTTGAGTTACGCCACATAAGTGATTCGCGGAGTCTAGCACACTTGGTGGCGCTACACTTAATATATTGACATATCGGTTGAAGGTTTACTTTGAATAAGAAAAGTAATTGCTGGGAGGAATTTGCCTCCAACTGTCTACCAACAAGTTCATTACACTGAGCCCAATTAGTCTGCCTTGGGTTTCTGAAGGGGGTTCATTACCAGTTACCATATTCAGAGTAAAAAGAATGTATCTGTGGTCCGAGAAGGAATTTTCCTTGGCCACTCTCTCCATCCTGAAAGAACATTATCATCAAGATTAGTCAAGGATATGTCTATTACCTCCGATCTATTTTTGACGTGAAAGTGGGTTTACTACCAACGTTACAATTCTTTACGCCAGAATTTAAAATAAAATCATAAAGTGACTCACCTCGAGTGATAATGTTAGAGCTTTCCCATAGAGAGTGGTGGGCGTTGGCGTCGCATCCTAAAACCAGCCTTGTTAAGCGTATATTGTCATGCACGAGCTTGCTCACTAACTCATTTGGCGGCTGATTTCCTCATATGGTAAATAAACTGATGCGAGTATTAACGGTTCGTTGTTTTCGTCTCTAACCTTACAGTTGTCTGATCACCATTGCTGTAATTATGTAGAAGGATTCCTACCTACAATACAGGTTCTCACCTTATTTGTAGTGGTAGATGAGTACGTGATAAAGTTTGAATTGCTCAGTCCAGTTACCTTATTCTTAACGATATAGGGTTCCTGGATTCGAGCAATGTCAACTGAAGAGTTAGAGAGGGCAATTAGAAGTTCGTTCGAGGCTGCTATAGAGTGATGCAGATTAATCTGCACTACTCTAAGCTTACTCGAACTAGTTTCCTTTTGAGGTTTGAATGCGGAAGTGGCTGATACCAAATCCCCATCTTACCTTAACCCCTCTCTCTCTTAAGTACTCTTCTGATTTTTTGTCAATTGCAACTTTGAAGATCAGACCACCACTTTCAGCAAACTCCTTAGTCGATTGTATCGTTCAAAGAGCTGTACTGAGACCGGCGTTCTGCTTTGCGAGCAGTTTCAGTGGATCAGACTGAATTAATTCAGTTGGGATCCAAGCTGTCGTTCGAAGAGGTAAAGCAGTAGGAGGTAGAACTTTGATTTGTGCGCCAGGCCAGAGGGCTTCCACGTTATCTACGGCCCATCAAAGAAAGAACAAGGACTCACTGTTGGCACATTTGATAAGCATAATACCATCTTTCCATTGCGCTCCATCGAAGATTACATCGCTACCGCTCCACCTATCTGAAAGTGTTAGTTTGAGCAGCTTCGGCTCTAGTAGCTTCCAATTGGAAGGGCTTATCCTCCCGGCCATGTCTACTACCGCCACCTGCTGGTCTAAGGTTTTCTGGGAAGGGATATCTGTTTTCCTAACTTGAGGTCTTGAATAGGGCTTAACCACCTTCCTCGCTGGTCTAGACCCAGAGGGTTCTTTACCACCAGAAGGTATTACGCTCTGTTAAACTTGACGGTTAGTTGTTAACATTCCTGCTTCGTTTTCGGCGATCACATGCTTCGCAGCCGGGTGCGACTCCTCGTTCGACCTCGTCCGTTTCACAGTATTCTGTAAAGCAGAAGATCGTATTGAGGCCGCTGCTTGCCGTGAGGTTGAGGGACCTTCGAAAAGAGGCAGAAAGTAACTGCCAGTATCTTGTTTGCTAGTATGTGTGGCCTTTTGTGAGCCAACACTGATCTATACCTTTGGAGGTACATTAGTGGGAACTGCTGTCACCGCTACCACATAGGGCGTAGGAGTTGCAGTCTCAACCAGAGAAGTGAGAGAAGAAGGTTTCAGCGAGGATTTCAACAGAACTGGTCTCTTCACAATGGCGGGATGTCGTCGCTCATGTCGAAGAATAGTGTTCCAGTTTGTTCTTATGAAACCCTTTTCTCTCATCGTTAAATCGGTCTCGCTCTTACCTTCAAACTTGCGATTGATAGGCATCGCGAGCTTTTTTGCAGATGACTTACTTTTCCCGCGTTTTGGGTGTTCCTGAGTCTAAAGCAAAGGAGAGGAGATCCTGAGTCTAAAGCAAAGACATTTGAACAAGAAAGGCGTGAAATTTCTCTCTTTTGGCTCTCTTAAGCAGAAATGCCATCGAAGACTGACAATAGGGCGCTTTGCGATTCGTTGCTGATCATTCGCAGTGAACGGACGTGTTTATCACATAGCGGATAGTTACAAGTACCTATTACGCAATAGCAAAAATCTGTACAAAGTCTGTAAGGCCTACATCGTAGTACCTATTACGGTCTAATACAGACAAAATAAAAATAAATTCTCTTGACGGGGATGAATTCGTGTTCCGCACAATGAGCATCGTGTAGCGCTCAGAGTTTTGACGAAGTTGGAGGCTGTTGAGGTTTCGGCTCTTACCGAAAAACAAAAAGAGTCACTTACCTGGGCTAAAGGCGTCATAGATGCTTCTAAGGCCAATCGGCTGAAAGAGCCACAAATTCAGCTGTGTTAACGGCTAATAAAGTAAAACGAATCAGATCACCTGATGAACCCCTGCCTTCGAAAAAGGCAAGAGGCCCTAATGTCATCATCAACAGGACACTCACCAAGCCATTCAATGAAGTGGCGAAGGAGAGTCTAGTGTTGGCTGTTATAGACAGAAGTAGTGAGGATGGATCCATCCTCAAGGACAAATGGAGTCATGTACAATCAGCCATTATGGCTCATTACCTCGATGTCCGTAGAGAAATGCCGGGCAAACCACCAATCTGCAACGATGCAGGATGGCATCAGGGGAGAGTAAAGCTCTTATATTTCGGTGATGCCAGATCAGTAGACCTGTATAAGGCTGCTCTAAGTCGAGCGGGTGAGGTGTGGCCGGGTGCCCAGTTGGATGTTGTCGAAAAAAAACATCCCTAGTCACCCTAGAGCCATCACCTGGGTTACAGAAGAGCCCTCCAACCCGGCTGACATCTTAGAAATAATCAAAGATTCCAATCCTGGTCTGCCGGCCCATAATTGGAGAATCAGCAAGGTGGGCGAGGCGGATGGTAAAAAGCGGCAGGTCAATCTTATCCTAAACGCTGAATCCACCTCCCATATACAAAGTGCGAGTGCAACGCTACAATATGGCTTCGAGACTATAGTCTTGAAGATATACAAACAGGATATAGCTCCCACTGCAGAAGGTGAGTCGTCCACCGTGGCACATTCTGGAAGTGCGGAGGTACCCACGCCTATTATTTCTGGTGACTCCAACTCTAACAGAAGATCTGTAACGTCCTTCTCTGAGGACAAAAGCTCTACTTCGGACACAGAGAGGCTGAGGGGAGTCTCCGGACTCTTTGACGCATCTGGCGGGGACATGCTTCTCGACGATACGGACGAAGAGTTCGATAACACCCTTGTCGGGGTGGATGTTAATCTGTCAATTACCAATGATGGTAAGAATTCTACAGATTAACCTCCATCACGCTACAGCAGCCTCAGCGGCTCTATTGATGCGCCTGTCCACAGGCGCAGTAGACATCGTCCTGATACAGGAGCCCTACGTAGTGGGAGGAAGGGTGTGCGGTATTAGAACACCCAACATTAAACTGCTTGTGGCCAACTGTGAAGGCACTCCAAGAACCTGCATTTTGGCCAGGAAAGATCTAAGTATCTTTCTCCTGACTAATTTAAGTGGTAAAGACCAAACAGCTGCTAGCCTGGAGATCGGTAATCGCATATATTGGGTGGTCTCCAGCTACTTGCCTTATGAATCTGTAGTACCGACTGCTCTATTCAGGGAAGTAGTAGAAGAAGCAACGTCTGACGAGCTCGAGCTGATTATTGGCGCAGACACGAACGCTCATCATACTATCTGGGGTAGTACGGATATAAACAATAGGGGTGATTCTCTTCTTGACTTTATTCTAACTACCAACCTTAGTATTTGTAACATAGGTAATAAACCGACCTTCACAATTAAAGACAGACAAGAAGTACTCGACGTAACGTTTGCTACTGACCGGCTGTCAGACAAAATTATTGGGTGGAATGTACTGGACGACCACTCTCAAGAGATCCCTATTAATAGTATACAATGCAGGTTAAAGCTATTATATACTTAAATATCTTAATTAAATAAATACAAACATTCAAATGGTTAAATTTAGTATTCTTTAGGATTTTGGTACTGATATTGAAACATTTATTTCCTTATTAGGTTTCATTTTTGCCAGGCTGTTAGAGGAAACAGATATGTTTATTGGAATATATTAGGTCTTCAAAAGTAGATGTTTCTAATGGCGATTTCGATTCTGGAAAAAGTGCAACATTTTCTCTGTCATTTTCCCGACAACTGCACTTTTCTAACACATTTCCCAAAATTTAAGTTTGGAGTTAAGTTTAATTTGAGGGACTACATCATTTAAGCATTTCACATCGACGGGGTAACATTTTATTCAGAAACGCATCGCCATAATGGTTCGCAAAACTACAACTGCCCGTATTACGGCAAAGTTGTCGAAGACTCTATGCAAGTAAACACGTATTGCATTGCATAAATTATTATTATTTGTTAGAATAAATAGTTTAGGAATAACATTTGGGGTCATATATTAATTTTGAAAAAATTGGGATTTTCATTCATTTTTATTTTGGAGCCTTATTTCATTGTATTGGGGATTTGGTTGACTTTAAATATTGGGGTTTTATTTCATAATGAATTATGTCCCCAAATTTGGGGAATTAGTTCATTTTGGTTTTGGGGACTAAGGGCCTGTTTGTATCATGAGGTTTCGTCGTGCGATCTGTCAAAAATGCATCCCTGGGCGACTAGTCTTTTAGGGTATCTCTTAAATACCAGTGAATGCGTCCGGCCTATGTCAAACTCAAATTTCATCCTATTGTTTTCTGTGCATCAACAACACTTTGACAGACGCAATTCACCGGTATTTAAGAGATGCCCTTAGGTGTAAACGAGGATCACACGATTTTGAGAGAAGATCACACGACCCCGAGAGAGGATCGCACGACAAAACTGACATCCAATTACAAGCAGGGATGGAAAAATTTTTTGGAAAGTACTAAACTTAAGTACTATAGCACTTTTTAAGCTCAAGTGGTACTAAATGAATTAATTTAAGGAACTTACTTTTTTTGAGTTTTTATACTATTACAACAATTATAATTAGATATTCTGCTTATAGCATTTTTAAATATTATTTTAGAGAGTTGTGATCGCTATTACAAAAGAATACTTCAAACTAGTGAGGAGAATAAGAACGTACAGTTCATATTCTCTTCATATAAATAAAAATGGAAAATAAACGCATTTTCGGAAAATGCTGTCTGCCGTACCTATCTATCATCGACATAAATTTTATTCAAATTAATTAAATTAATTGTGATAGAAAACGAACGCCGAGAGTGTGTGAATAAGGAAACAAAATGTCATTTGATTTTTGTTTATATAAATAATTTCTAAACAATAGATAGATCAACAGCCTGTTTCTCTATGTCGAACGAAAGCGATGCGAACGAAAAACAGCTGATTTCAGACCTACTAAAAGGTATCAGAACGACAAAGCGATAGCAAACATACTGGCGTTCGTTCGTTCGCATTTCTGTCGTTCGACATAGAGAAACAGGCTGCAAATAAAATAGTACTGAAACTTTCGTGAAGATACGTTGGTACTTTTGGAAGTGAAAAGGTACTGAAAAAAGTAATAAAGTACTAACTTTTTCCATCCCTGCTTGTTGTACGACATTGTCTGTTGCGAAAAGGATTTTACGTACGATTTTGAAAAAATCGGGAGAGGATCAAAGGCAAATTCTCACTGGAAAGTCACGTGGCAGATCGTTTACATGTAAACCGGCCCTAAGTTCATTGGGGACTTAGTTCGTACCGCCATTTTTGAAAACACGGAAGCTACATTGCTGAAATTGGCTCCATATGGCCCAATGCTAAATCCAATTGAATACATTTGGTCAAAAATAAAAATCTACACAAACGCATCTTATATTAAGAGAGCATCATAGACAGCGATGGGCAAAAGCACTACCCGGCATAGATGGAAAAAGTGGTACAATTGTACCATTTCTGGTACAATTCGTTTTTGACTGGTACGTTGGTACACAAATCGTCGGCTTAATGCTATGTTGGTCCATACGCAATTTTCGTGTTTTTTGAGTTAGGAGTTGATACTATGGGTTTAAAGCATGCTCTTTCAGAATCTGCAATCTCTTTTTTCCTATCTCGTCTAGTTTTCGAGATATTGGTAGGGTAAATCGATTTAACTCTGATTTACGGAAAATACATTTGATAGTTTTGTTCTATGTCTCGTTTTTGTTATCGCCCTACATTTTTTACTCAATATTTTACGTTCTTTCGATCACAATATGTAAATTAGTGTCCTTCCATACCGACAATTTTTGTGGTCCATGTAATACAAATACAAAAAAATATTAAAATAAAAGTGGATATGGACCAAAATGCCAAGTACAAAAATTGTTATAACTTGCTTATTTTTGGATGTAATGGCATAGAAATACATGAGAATCATACAAACACTGTTGGGAACCCTACGAAATAAAAAGTGTGTAACTCTTCAGTCCCGTTTTTACTCAAACAATAAATTGCGTTTTTCTCCGTTCATACAAAATGGCGTATGGAACAAAATAGCATTAAGCCGACGAAATGACGATTATGGTACAATTTCATGTTTGTAAAATTGTATGGTGGTACACTTTGCCAGATTTGGGTACAATATAACCTTTAAATTTGTATAAAATATACGTATCGTTACTAAAATCACGGCCAAACTCGTTACCAAAATAGGCAGCCAATAAATATTATGGTCAGTACACTGTAACTAGTGACTGACGATTCCCAATAATTGTTCGTAGAATATGAAAACAAGTCAGCTGACTTCCTACGATACTATACGAAAACAAATCAGCTGACTTCCTACAATTCTATTGTAATAATTAAAATTTTTTAAGATCAATAATTTCAAATGCTGTTTTTCTTCGATGGTAAAATATTAATTTGTATACACCGTCATGTATAAAATACTTGTTTCTATAATAATATAGAAACAAAATGGTCTTGAAGCCGGGAGAGTATCCTAGTTTTGCAAGAAAACTAGATAAAATGTAAAAATAATTATGTTCGTGTGATTTTTTTAAAGTTAGCATGACAAATGGATGTATTTTTGATTTTATAGCGAAAAACGAAATAGCCTATCTTACAAGTACAAAAACTATACGTTTGGAACTGTAACGGAACAAAATTTTCCATACGATTTTTTATTTTTTAACAAAAATTTAATCGTAGTTTTTAATTATTTTTTTCCTTTGGTACAATTTACTTCAATTTGGTACATTGTTGTCGACGTCGTGGTACAATTCGATTTTTTTGAAATTTCATCAGTGCTACCCGGGGTTTTTCCTCTCACGTGTACATGAGCACACACATTGAATGAGAGTTCACTATCATTCAGTCGCGCTTGGACATTCGATCGACGATGTTGTGTCGTCGCTTGTTGCTTAGCGTGCACATAAAGAAAAAATGGATGATACAATTATTACAATACATACTTCAAGTATAGGAATAAAGTTTAGTATGTATTGTATTTTTACCGAAGAATTTATAAACATTTCTAAATACAAGTTTAAACTATTTATTATGTTACTGCAGAAATGTATATATTATTTTCTTTTTGTCAAAATTAAATAAAGTAACGAATTTTTTAAAATAATTTTAAATGTATATATTAGGCGTGTTTTCGTTACACCATAAGTGCTTAATTTGTATGGGGAACTAAGCACTTTTAAGCACAATTAGTTCCCGATGAAGTTTGGTGCTTGTGTTCATGTCTTAATCGAGTATGATGTTGCCAGATTGGGCACCCTATATTTAGCAATATGGCATCCCATTTTTGGAGAGATTTTATCAATTATTGTGAATTAATGGGAAGAAGAAGAACAAAAATGGGAAATTATTTTAATATTTGCAAAAGAGTGTAAACAATTGAACATACAATAGCAAATATATGTTTTATAAATACTTTTCACGAATTTTTTGTCTGTTTCGCACTGTTCTTTCTTCGCAACTCATGACACCATTGCTACCAGATAGTGAAAATCCGCCACTTATTGCTTATGTGCCAGTTAGTGGAAGTCAGTTGTTTTCGTTGCAAAGTGCTAAACTAAAAGTGCTAGCTTGTAACGAAAACATGTCTATTATTATCTTTTAACGATTTTTTAATAAAATTTGTATAAACACCTAAATATACTAACCAAAAAATAGTTGGACACTCGAAAACGGTTAATAGAAAAAATGAAGAATTAAATAAAGAATATGGCATAATCAATACGAGTATGTAGTACTTTTATTGGAAAATGTGGATTGATTACTTTACATAGTATAATAAATATGTATGTATGTGGCTAATCATAACATATTTAAAGTTCGATTTCTTTATGTACGCGTATAATAACCCCAAATCTACTTATTGATGTTCGTTGTCCACTTTATTTATTATCTTACCCAACAAATATATGTTATGAAAATGCAAATACCATTTCTCGCAGTGCATAAAGAGAGTGTT
This sequence comes from Eudasyphora cyanicolor, assembly GCA_963930755.1. Lineage (NCBI taxonomy): Eukaryota > Metazoa > Arthropoda > Insecta > Diptera > Muscidae > Eudasyphora > Eudasyphora cyanicolor. Next base: position 95,269,067 of record OZ005737.1, on the reverse strand, counting down.
AACACTTCTCACAAATACATAACCATTTTGTAGAAGTATTGTGTGCCCATCGCTGTCATAGACGAAGCTAAAAATATTATAACAGCTGGTGATTGTGCCAGAGCTGTTCAAAATTCAACAACATTTTACCAAGAAGCCATTGAATTGAAAGACATGCTTGTTGGCCAGTAAAATATTATTCCCCTTATATTTTCCCTTATTCATATACTTATACATACATATTACGAATACTGAAATATATTTTTGCGAAAGCGAAAGCTAAGTTCAGATTCACACCCTGCAATTTTTCCAAGCTACAATTATTCCAAAGATGGCATTTGCGAAAGCGAATGTTAAAATGATGCGAATAATTCGCTTTCGCATATGCGAATACATATAAACAATTGATCTGTTTTGAATCAAATTAATTTTTAATTTCTATATTCTCAATTTCAAATTTTGTTTTCTCAATAACAATTTGTCTTTTCCCAATTTAAATTTGGGTTTTCTCAATTACAATTTGTCTTTTCTCAATTTCAATTTGGGTTTTCCCAATTACCATTTAAATTTTCTCAACTTCAATTTTGAAGTCTCAATTACAATTGGGATTTTCTCAACTTCGATTTCTCAATTACAATTTGAATTTTCTGAATTTATTTTTTCGACTTCAATTTCGATTTCTCAATTACAATTTGGATTTTCTCAAATTCATTTTCGATTTCTCAATTACAATTTTATTTTCTCAATTTCAATTTCTCAATTACAATTTTATTTTCCCAATTTTTAGTGAACAAAAACGACATTAATGGCCAGGAAATCACATGCCGCTGTTGGGCAAACGGAATATAACTTACCACAACTTTATCTCCTCCGTTCGAATGGCCTGATCCACTTGCCATCCATTGTGTAAATGTGGTAAGATATAAGACATGGTGTTAGATTTTTATTTATTCGGGAATTATTTCACAAAATTATTTTTCTTCACAAACTTTAGATATTTTACAAACAAAACTCCGTTTTTGTTGAATTGTTGTTGCTGTGCTCACTCTGTCACTGACGTCTATCTGTCAGTTTAATTTGACAACCAAAATGGCAAAAATGCGCAGGGTTGCACTGACGTTTTGATTCCGAATTTGATTCTTTTTGCAAAAATGGATTCTTTTTGATTCCTTTTAACATTTCCAAAGGAAATTTTAGGTAATGTGCTTCACTAATTGGCAAAAACATGCGCAAACGCGATGTAAATCACATTTTCATATCAGCCAGCTTATATACGTTGTTTTTTCTTTCGTAAACGCATACAGTCTCAGTCACTTTTTTATTTATTTCACACAGTGAAATTATAAGAATTAACGGCATACACATACATATGCATTTAAAATATTACTTCTATTCAACGGCTAAGAAGTGAACGAACTTTTTCAATTAAAAGAAACTAAAATTATTAAATTAAAAACCAATTTAAGATCAAATATGAATAAGTAAGTATCATTATAAAAGTACGTCAAAATAAATCCATTTAATAATGTGCATTTACAGGTTTGTTATAAATTTCGGTGGTAATGAATTACCAAAAAGAAAGAGGGCATCATAGATGAACGTTCTGTTGATTGTACCGATACTGAGGATATTGTGGTTTCTGAAGCAATCAGTAGTTCGAAAAGGCAACAATTTAGCAGAAAATACTCATATACTCATATAAGTATAATACACAAAACGTCCAAAACGGAAGACAATTTTTTTCGTTTAGTAAAACCAAAAAATAGTTCGAGCCAAACAATTTACAATGCGGTGCTTAACACTTTGGAAGAAAATGAAATTCCATTGGAAAATTTGGTCGGTTTTGCAACAGACAATGCATCTACTATGGTTGGATCAAAGACTGGCGTAGCAACCTTATTGAAAAATAAAATACCTAACCTTTTCCACGTTGGATGTCTTTGCCACTCCGCGAATTTAATCAATAAGTCAGCTTTGAAAAACTTTCCGGAAGACGTAGAAAAATTGCTAAGAAATATTTTCAATTAACTAAAGAGTGCCAAACGGCAAACTTGCTTCAAAGAAATTCAACGAATTTTCGACGTCCCAGAACACAAGATACGCGATACGAGACGGCTTTCGTTTGAGTCTGTTGCAAGCAAAGTTTTAGAGCAGTAGTCTGTATTACAAACCTTTTTTACAGAAGCGCAAGCTGAAGAAAAACGTACAGAGACTTTGGAGAAGATCAATGTTATTAAACTATCGCTACGTCCAATTAACAACATTTATCTAAAATTTTTAGTTTATATTCTTGGGATTATGAACAAATTTAATAGAAATTTCCAAAGCGAAACTTCACAAATAATTTACCTTAATCCATCTGTAAAAATTATACTTTCTCTAATTTTTAAGAATTTTCTTAAAACGGAATATGTAATGAAAACTGATTTAGAAAAAATTAATTTCGAAAATAAGTTATATCAGAAAAATATATCCAAAATATATACAGGTTATGATGCCGAAACCGCAATACAGGCGGGAAATATCTCAATAGAAGATTTTAAAATAATCAAGAAATATATATTACATTTTTACCAAAATGTATGTAGTCAAATTTTGTTCAGAATTGATATTAATGATAAAAGTCTCAATATTTAAAGATATCTCGACCCCCCATTCCTTAAATCTAATGAAGATACAGATTATTTTGAACTAGTATATACATTTAGCCACATTATTACAAAACCTGTTAAATTTATAAGTGAATTCCAATCATTACAGTCTTTATTAAAGGAAAGATCCCATAAAAAAATGTTTGAAGTTATGGACGCTGAACCATTCTGGTGTAAAGTTGGGAATATGAAAAATTCTTTAAACGAATCCTTGTTTCCAAATTTATATAAATTTACTTTATATAATTTTTACTTTACCCCATGGCAGTGCCAGCGCTGAATGAACTTTAATGAAAAATAAATTAACAAATAGACTCAAAGTACAGACTTGTGATGAAAGGATATCGGCTCTTAACTTGCTCGACTGTGATCTAGTTAAGTGGACTCCGCATCCTGAACAGATTGAAAAATACCGAAAAAATACACAAAAAAAGTGCTTGTGAGATTTTTATATACATACTTTTCTTCTATGAATTTTCGTGAATATCGTTTTTTTGTTAATATTGAAAATTTGTTTTACTTTGTACCTTATTTCAGTGGTTCTTTTTAATAAAATGAGTTGAAAAAAGTTCGATTCTTCTCTTTATACTTGATTCTTTTTCGCAAATGTGATTCTTTTTGTGATTCCTTTCGAAAAAGTCAGCGGCAACACTGATTAATCTAACCGAACTGGAAATGAACGCGATCGACCCAATCTAAGCTAGTTTTTAGTTTTTTTTTTCCTAATTTGTTCCATTATAATATTCACCTGCAACTTGTACCGTTAATATTGATAATATTTTTGCTGCAATCTTCCTTTATTTGTTGTATTTTAAGCAAAAAAATAATATGTAATAACCTCATGTGTTTGGAAGTTCACGCATTTCGATAAAAATAATATTTGTAGGTTTCTCATTATAATGTTTAACTACAGTATATACAATATACCTTGATATTTTACTACACACATAACAATATAAGGGCTAATCTATTTTCAATTACAAATTATTAAACAAAATATTCAACAAAAAATGAATTGCAATATCCCGGAAAAGACAAGATCCCACAAGTAAGGAAATATATAATATTTTAAAAAAAGGTTTTTGGCTGATTCAGATAACATTACGTAAAAAATCATTTCAACTGCTTGAATCTGGAACTGAATCTACTGTAGCATTATCTATAACGGCATTGGCGCGTTTATCTACTAGCCATTTTTCAATTTCATCTTTCAGGTCACGGTTCGGTATTACTTTATCCATAGTTAGAGGTGCCCGATTGAATGGGTCCGTTTGGTCACTTAATAAATGGCGAGCTATTGTGGATCTATCTACTGTTACTTTGGAACTTGGCAGTATAACTGGATCCGTCATTAGAGTTGACATAATGGGATCTAAATATTCGTCGGGAGCATCGGAAATAAATTCCTGCTCCTGTTTATACTGCATTTCTATCCTCTGGACTTTTTCGGAAAACTCTGCCATTTCTCCAATAAGTTGGCCACCACCGATGCGTATAAGGATATTTTCAGCATAACTGAACAATTGAGAGCTATAAGAACGACCATCCTGTGAGACTGCGAGGCAGAAACTTTCACTGCTGCTTAGATTTATGTAAATATGGCAAATTTCCAAGACTGTATTGGCTGGATCGAATTCAAATTCTTTCTTGTCCTTTACCTTGAACTTCTCTTTCTGAGGTCCAACCAAATTTAGAAGGAAATAGTTAAGCATGGCAGTAATGCGGTCAACCATACTATTGTGACAAAAAATGCTCTTGATTTCAGTTGTAATTAGTTTGAGGACATTGATAGTGTCACGACCGAGAATGTTATCGAAGCGGGCTAACATACCCAAATGATGGAGATTAGACTGATGCTGTTGGCGCTCATTTTGAGGCAAGTTAGTCCATTCTCCTCTACTTTGAGCTTCTTGTAGTTGCCGGATTTGTTGTAGATTATTAAGCGATTCGTCTGTTAACAAAATGTGTTACATATTAGTGTTGGAATACATTCGCAGGCTATAAAAGAAAAACAAAAATACGTACCCAGTAAAAATATTGCGTCATTAATTAGTAGGTTTATGAATCGTAAAAACAATGGGGGCTCAATTGCTTCCATATTGGCCTCGGCATCCATAGCCAACTTGCGAAAGTTTTGCACATATTCTTCTTTACCCCATAAGTACTCCATTATTGAGTACATCGGTCGTCGGTAATTGAATTTTTGTTCAAATTGCACAGATTGTCCAGTCATTTCAATTGAAACAAAAACGTTTAGAAGACTGGACACAACTTGGGAACGATCGGGGTGATTATCAAATACATGGGAAAGGAATGTACCAGCAGTAGAACGTTTTGTTAAGAAAAACTCTAAAGCCTCTGCCAGTTTTGCCCTCAGATGTGGGTTTTTTACAAACTCCGAGCTACCCATGCAGAGGACAATCATTTTAAAAAATGCATCATGTGAAGATGGATACATCTGAATAAATTGACCTCCTGGGGGGAAATGACGACTAAAATTTAAATATGAAACTATGTTATCTATAATATTTTCCGGAATACACTGTAGAGTGTGGGGGACGAATTTAATTTTATCCGGTAGCGGTCTGTCTTTTCTGCTGTTTGGTGCGAATTCAAGCTTTTCGTTAGTATTTTTCTCCAACTCTTCGGGCGATATTAGCGCCACCTCAGTTAACCAGATTGCTGATGCCTCAAAAAACTTTAATATCGCAGTATCATTCTCCGGTTCCATAAGACAATTACGCAAACAAAGGTATTGCTGAAGTTGTTTTTTTAGCATATTCAGTAAGTTCTTAGCCATATCGTTGTTAGGATCGGCACTGGCTACATCTTGGTATGATGTCTGTAAATTGTGTAGCTCTCGAGACATTCTAGTGTACCGTTCTATGCTAGCTCTGTAGCTGAGTTCGTATGCTTTGTGCGTCAAAAAGAAGAGCTCTGTTACAAAATTGTATTTGTCAGCAGTTATTCTTTTCGCATTTTCCTCTGCAGGTAGTAAAGCGGTTTCATCAAAGGCTTTTATCATATTTACTTGTTTATTTTGACGTTCATCCTCAGGCACGCCGCAATAAGTTGGGTCAACCAAGAGTACCTTGAAAAAACCGGAATAATAAATCAGAGAGTTAAGGGAACAGAGAAGAAAATTAAATGTTTACTTTCATTGTTGGTTCACATAGAGGAGCACACAATCGTAAAAGGACTGAAGTAAGCCCTATCATAAAAGAGTCGCTGGCATTTTGATGAAGAAAATTGTCCAATCCAGCATTCAAATTATTCCACAGATGTCCACGAGCAACATTTGCATGTAGACACTTTGCAAACCACTGCAACGTTTTTTGCTTTGTTATTGGACTTTGTACAAGTAGCTGTTTTATAAGACCAAAGATAGAGTTTTGATGGCTTGCCATACATTGCCAGAGAACCGGGTCTGTGCTCTTCGATTCCAAACTTAAGTCGGTGAAAAACTCATAAGGGCCGTTTTGATTTTTCGGCAAAATCGACAACGAAAATAAGTGACCAAACAAAGTATTCATATAATCACCTCCTGTAAATAAATATGTGGATTAATGTACCAATATGACGCGGTTTTGGCTGGTATAAGAATTAAGTGTACCATTTGTATTAGGATTTGGAATAGTATAGTCAATCAACACTTCGCCCATTTGAGGAATGCGTTTATCTCGCACAAAAAATGTCAACATCCAAAAAATGTTCTTCTTTACAGTCACCAAGTTGGATTGACTAATGTCGGTTTGAATTTTTCCCAGCAATGGGTAGAAATTTGCCTTTAAAGCGCCCAAAGCTTCTAAAGGATCGTCATCGCCATATATTTTCTGAACACATTCGACAATAAAGTTCATTGTATCTGATGTATAAACATCCTCTGACATAAGCATTATCTCCTTCCATTGTTGCCATACTGGACGTCCGGGGAAGAGGTCTGGCTGCTGCATACAAGTGCTACTATTTGTAACAATCAAAGAACGTATTTTCTCACAGTCATTCATTCGATGAGGCTGAGCGGTCTTAACACTTTCGCAAGATACATATGCCCGATGTAAATATATTAGAGAATCTAGCTGCAGAGCATCCTCAACATTTTCACCATCGAGTAAATACGCTTTAGTATCGGACAGCATCAAGCGTTCGAATATAGCATGGGACAATAGCTCTTCGGCCATTTCATCCCTCACGCCACAGTCAGACACAACGACGTCTGCTAAGCATAACACGGCCTTCTTTGATGATTGGTCTTTTTTTAATGTAAATAGTAAAATATCCTCAATTAATTGTTTGTCTATTCCAGACTTCGTCTCACACAACAGGGCAGCAAAGGGATTATCAGCACTTGTCATATTTATCACAAAATAGGTCTATATACTATTTATTTATTTATCTAGAAAAATAGAAGTTTCCCTTGAAGTAGTTAGCTGTCAAACTGTCAAAACAAGTACACAGACCTGCGTGAAGATACCGACCATGATACAATAATAGACGGTAAAATCAAATTTAAATACTAAGATACAACATGGGTATATTGAACAAGGTAGAGTACAGTGAACAGCTGATTTTGTCGTCATATATTTAGAGTTCAATGAACTGTCAAACTCATATATGACGTTTGATTGTTTGTTTACATTTTACTGTTGTTGGGCCGTTTTAAAATATAAAGTGAGTAAAATTCACGCAAATTAAAAATAATGTAAATTTTATTTAACATTTCTAATATTTAAATGTAAATAAAGCAATGTATCTGCAAAGATATATATACTAAGATGGGTAGAGAGGAGTTAGGTTAGGTTGAAGAGAGGAGACGTTTAAACGTCTCATGTCCGTGGACATACACTTAAGCCAGTGGTTCGGCCTGTTGTGCGCTCCTTATTAATGATCTTTTTATACCTCACGAGTTATAGAAAATCGGTACTAGACACGAATTTTCTCAGTATCTTCCAGTCATATCCTCTGAGATGAGTCAAGACTGGTAATAATAATAACATATATAGGGTGATTCATTTCGAGGTTCCCTACTTTTTTAAAGAAAAAACACAGAAAATTCAAATTGAATGGGGAATGTTTATTATCATTTGAAAGAACATTCTTTGGCATTTATTTTTTTAAGAATATGTCTATCAAATGTTGACAGCGGCTACGTCTCAGATGGTCCATCCGTTGAGTCCAATTTTCGAAGACTCCTTCGAGCATTTCGACTGGTTACTGGCGAATGACACGCGTAAACGTGGTTCAGGTGTAAGTCTTTCCATGATGAAATGCCAAACAATACCTAACAAAAATAACATGACACGACTCACACGTGATCTGTCACAAAAAGGTTATTAAAAAGTATCTCTACTTGGATCACCCATTATAATATTTAAAACATTCCATACATATCAAAAACGTCGACTTTTCTACAAAACATTATTTTTCTGTATACAATATTTTTCATTTTACATATGTACTTACATTTCATTTTCTTCACTAAAATGTTCAAATTTGATAATCGGCAACACCAATATTTAAATTCATGTGTAAATGGCTACCCTATTGTTAATTTACGCCATCAGCAAACTGGTTGCAACCTGCAGAACGCCATCTACAAACTAGTTGTGAAGAATTCGTTGTGAATGGATACCGTTGTATAATATACCTTGATACCGACGTCGGTAACTTTCAATAACACGAAATAACAGGCTGACCCAAAGTAGCACAACATAATAGGCATGTTTTCGTTACAAGCTAGAGATTTTAGTTTAGCACTTTGAATCGAAAACAACTGACTTCCACTAACTGGCGCATGCTTATAAGTATGTGGTGGATTTTCACTATCTGGTAACAATGGTGTCACGAGTTGTGAAGAAAGTGTAGTGTGCGCCCTTAGAAGGTTAATAATTTGAGAGTGTATATTATTTTGTGAATGTATACTCGTATTAGAAGAGGGAAGAAGAACGAAATCCACAACAGCTGTTTTTGCCATAAAAATGCAACAATGATGGCAGGCAGATTGAGGAAGAAAAAGGAAAATAAGAAAAGGGGAGGTTTGCTCGCGGAAAAATGTGAAAATGTCCTTTTTCCCCGGCTGAAACTGATGACGACGGTCAAGTGGCTCTCAATAAATATATTTATACTTACTTTTGCTGCTGATCGCCATCCCAAGAAAATTTGAAAAGCGGAGAAGATTTTTTATTAAACATTTTATTGAAGAATAAACAAGTTCAAAAAAGCAAAGTAACACAAAGTTAAAATAAACATACATACATACATATTTTATACGAACAGAACACAACGAAAGAGCCACCGCTGACCAGTCCAACGTTGGAGGCGCAGAATTGCATCACCAAGCCTGGGATGCCTAGTATTCATCAAGTGCACACAAATAACGTTACGGTGATGGACGACTTGACGGAGAGGACTGTAAATAAAAAGATATATAAATAAATTTGAAGAGCCGGTACTTTCAAACGCAAAATCAAAATCGTGATACTTACCTAAAGTCCAGACCCTTTGTGTACTGATAAAGGTGCGCGAGTAGGTTTCTCGGTGTGAGCTCAGGCCTAGGGACATCCGCTTTTGATAGAGGGGATAGGTTACCCCGTTCCACACGGTGTCGTCGGTGCTAGTAGAGAAAAAAATGAGGCTATAAATAGTGTCATATTTTCGGCGAATCATACTAGTACTTACGGTACTAGAACTCGGACAAAGACGGACGACACACCCTGGAAGACTTCCTCATTCGTTCCATGCCAGCCGAAGATGAAGATCCACTCAGATTAAATGCCGATAGGAAAGAAACAAAAATTAAAGTGAATTAATTTTTTTTGTTATATTTATGAATTGCTTGAAGTAAATTTTCAATGAAAATATTTTTTATATATGCAAAATTTGCCTTCTTTAATACTTATCATCATCATGAATTGTTGTCATCATAGTATTTTGAGTCGAGCGAACATAGTGCGAAGAAATATCGCTTACAATAAAGCGCCAAATTGTATTATTCTGAAACGAAATATGTTACATACTGCCTATATGCGGCTGGGAAATGACTCTGAGCTCAGGCTGGCCTTTGTCGTTTTCAGGGTTGGTCCCTCCCGTCATTCCTGCCCTAGGACTGTAGCAATCATTTAAATACAAGTACAAAACCAGAACGAAACAAAATATAAAACACACAGATCACCTATATTGGGAGGTAGTTGGAGACCTCCAGTCGCCCTTCCTACCTTGGTCATGAGGCTATCCCCTCCTTTTTTTCATGACCCCTTATGCCCGCTCACACCACCAACCTACATCCGTTAGATTCCCCTATTTTACAAAATTACCACATAGTCATTATTTTAAATTTTTCACATATAAATCATTATTTTTATTCTAATTGTATTTCTTAGCCTAACATAAATTCTCCCTTGTTTCCTTATTTAATAGTATTTATTATTTACCTGCTATCAAAAAAACTATAATATAATAAATGAAACAAAACTAATATAAAACTAAATACAACGAAACAGTCTTTTCCTTCTTCCGGTTCAAACGGATATTGGATTTTTAATCAAAAGGTCAGTTAGACCTTAAAAGAAATCTTTTATACAAAAAAAACACCGAATGACCTTTCGACTTAACAAAGCAGACTCTTAGAATTGGCAAAGTCCTAGAATTTTTGGGTTCAAATAAATACAAAATCCCTACTATTGTCCTACATAAGAGAGCTCACTTAGCTGGTTCTATGAGGGAAATTCGGGTTAAACAAATCCCGATATTATTAGTACGGACAAACTTTGCTAATCCTATACACATACATATGATTGGGGGGGGGGTCAGAATTAATGAAGGAAAAGGATAATATACTAACATACGCCAAATAAGTATAGATACGATACACGATACACATAATAAATACCATAATAAATTTAATAAAACTAATTTATCTCTATTTTGTAAAAGAAATGATTTTTGGATCAATAGTTTTGTCACATGCAATTATTCTTTCGTCATGTATATTTGGCCAACTGGGTGCACAAGTGGTTTTCATATTCGCATCATGTGCTGCATTCATATTCATATGTGCTGCATTCAGGCGTCCACTTCCGGTGCCTGTCTTCACTTAGTAATCTTATATTATGTTGGAATTTGAGTGGATGGTGGAAGTTATTTTCTCGGCGAAGCAATTCAACTCTGGGTAATGGCGTCCCAGGAGAACTTGGACACTTCTTTTAATTCGACCGATCGTACGATATCTCTGTTTTGTTGTGTTGGTCGTGTTTGTCAAACAAATAACGATAAATCTTGGCCTACCTTATCAACCAGCTAATAATCTCAAAGATATCTGGTAGTATACCTCGGATCAGGGTTAACTTTGGTAAACAACCTCGTAAAATATGGTTCGGTCACCGTCACAGCTCATCACTTCGGAATTTCCCAAAAACGCTGTTCAATTCCTAGCAACACAAAACAAATTAATTTTCAATCTCAGCAAATTTTCTGAGCTTTCCATGACTTACTTGTTTAATCTTTATAAGAAAATGCCTTTTATTTTATAATGATTTCTTTTCCGAACAATGTTTACACCAATTCGTACCCGATCCATATTTTTACAATAAGACTGTTTTTTTTTTTAATTTCTGTTATAAAAACTATATTCTTGCTTTAACTCTTCACTAGTAAGTAAAAAAGTAAGTGGTTACTTTTTTCCAAAAAAACACATTAAAATATTTAACAAACTTTATCACTTCTGATGCACCTCAAGCCAAACTTCCACAAAACTGACGCGGAAAATCTCGACTTCACCTCCTTTTATTAAGTTTTTCTTCCACTCAATTTTCCAGCCGACATCTTTTTATTAGGAAGACATCTTTATGTTTCTATTTTCCAAATTCTAAAATTTTCATTATTTTCCTTTTCAATTCAATCTCTTTCATTTTAATCTCCCTAGGTTTTTCGCGCCAGTTAAAAATCATGAATTAAAAACTGTACTATCGACTCCTACTCGCAACAACAATTTCGTCCGGTGTACTCTACCCTCAAATACTACCATTACTCCACTCGGTGGTTGGCAACGCTACTCTCATTATTTGACGTTTGTCAAATATTGTAAACATTAAGGGCCTGTTTTTGTCACTTCGCACCAGACTGTGGAGCCAACGCGGCGCGCCGGATCGGCTCGCCGCCGCCATTCTAAATTGATTCATATTCGCCGCCGCCGATATTGTCGGCACACATAGCTGAAAATAAGCCGCCATTGACACTGGCGCATTAGGCTGAAAATAAGCCGCCGAACTTTGCCATTCCCTTTCACATTAGGGCTTTACGCCCCGTACTAACATGGGTTTCTGCGGCAAAAAACTGTCAAAATCTATATGTCCCTATTTACATTGGCTGAATGTTCGGCGGATTATCGGCGTTTTGTAGGAGAGAGAGGCAGTCGGCAAGAGGGGAAAAAAAATCTCCCGTACTCAGGCTTATCGGTCTGAACGTTTTGTGTTTTTCACTCGGCCTTTGAAACAACAACAATTCACACAGAAATATCCGAAACAAAATTATGTGTCTAAACGCAGAGGCAAGTTTAAAAGAGAATTAGCGGATAAGCTGCTGAAAAAAATATCCTAGTGTAAATCTGGACTATCATAAATGTTGACTTCTGACATAAAATCTACATGAAATTTTCATGCAGATAATTTGGCTTAGTATGATATATACATACATATTTCCCACGAACATCCCAGAAGGGACAGAGGGAAACTTCTCTCATATCACAATGTTCAATTAGTTCAATGATATGGGACATCCTTCTTAGGCTGCCGAACATAGTTGCGACATTTAGGGATCTATTATTTATTGACATTTCAATAAAATTAATTAAAAGAACTAAAACATGATATTGATCAAATGATTCGCAACCTCTGCAAATTTTCTTGCTGTTGCTTTGTTTGTTTTTTTTTCAATTCACAAACAAAGAGCCAAAAACAGCTGTAGTCATTCAAGCCGGCCAAGCCGCCGCCGATGAGAAATATTCAAACCTATTTCAGCCAGCGCGCGGCCGCCGCCGCCGAAAATATTGCTCGGCTCCACAGTCTGCTTCGCACGTCTATTGGCAAGCGAATGAAATTTTTGGTTTTTGCACACTTTGTTTTGATTGTAAACAAAGAAGCTTTCAATTATCGCCAACATTTTGGTTCTTATAAGACAACAACGAACGAAATGAAATGTCAAATCAGACGATCAGAAAAATTCATTCGTGTCGGTTATTTTTGTCGTCCTTTTGAAAGATAAAGTGAAAATTGTTGGGAAAATGAATAAAAAATGGTTAAATGAACCAAACAACATGTATCTTTAGTTGAAGTATCCACTATAATTTCAAAAAACCTCTGTTTATTAGTGTGTATAAAATGTATTGAAATCCTACAACTACACTGTTGCTTTTTATATTGTTTCATAATACCTTAAATTAGGTGAACCAAACAATCGTTTATTATACCTATCGATCTAGAATCTCTTTCTGAATTGGTTTTGTTTTGTCCGTCCGTCTGTTTGTCCGTCCGTCTGTATGTATTCTTGTTACCAAATACAGGTCACAATTATGCTCAGATCACTATCAATTTACCACTTTAGAACTTTCTTTTTTACCACTTTAGAACTTTTCCGATTTATATATAGCCCCTATATATACATATATGATCAATCAAGCAAACAATTGTATTTATTTTCGGTTGCTTGATTATTTCTCATTGTCTAGAATCAGCTGTTGATACTTTTACAGCTGTTGGATAGGGTTGCCCCCGTTCTGATATTTTCGTGTGGAAAAAGCTTTAAGAAATGTCAATAACAACATGTAGGTAATATTGGCATTTGACAGGAAGACGATGAAGAAAAGAGCTTTCTTACCCGAACGATAAGTGACAATGAACCAAATTAAAAACATGATCGCTTGGGTGAGAATAAGAAGAAGAAAATTATTGCTTGGGTGGCTATCGCACGTCTGCGTTTTGTTACATTTAGCTGAACAGGCTGTAAGTTCTCTGCCCACATTGGACAGACATATTTTTTTACATTTCCTCATTTTTTTGTAATTTCAGTTATCACCTTAATTAACCTTTTTTTCTTTTTCTTTAAGTTTTCCTTGCTTGCCAACGCTATCCCGTACTTGTGGAGACCAACTTTTCGGGATTCCTTGAAGAAACTTTTTCTTCTAAGGGGACCCTTCTACAAGGAACCCCGAATTGGGTCATCTACACACGTGGTACCGCTGGCTATTGGATATTTTGGGTTCAGGGAAAGCCGCGGTTAAACCCAGCCGTAAAGAAACGCTTCCCTGCCTGTATGGATGATCATAGAAAAGGACATCCCAACGAATTGCTGATGATTTTTTGGTTGGACTTAGAAAAGTTCCCGCAACAAAACTCCTGGTCTGACGAGGTTCCGTCGACAGGACAGGTGTGCGGGATCTGGAGTATGGAAGAATCTGCCACCCACGTGGGGAACTCCCACGCCCTGAGAACGCCGGGCATAGATAATGAACATCATACGTATTAGGGAAGTATACCAAACCTAACTTTTTGCCTAGATTAGTTACTTTGTGTTTTCTTTATCGGTACGTTCGTGCCTTGGATTACCCTGGTCTGGATTATTTCGTAATCGCCTATGGATTTCAAGGCATATCAACTAAGACGGGGTGAGTTATCGAAAGTATTAAGATCATGAAATCTAATCACAAATAGGCTGGGTAGGGTATAATTAGTAAGATAGGTGTATAATTAGTAGGATAGGTGTATAATTAGTAAGATAGGCGTATAATTAGTAGGATAGGTGTATAATTACGAGGGTCGGGTGTATAATTACAGGAACTAAAACTATCAGGTACATGGTATATATCACAGATTTCATTCATATTGCACTATAGCTTCAGAGGGACGCAATTATTTGGACGAATACAATCAAAAGCACGGAAAATTGTATAAATATCAATAATAATCTGCATTCTTATCCTAATTATTGCACCTGTTGATCACAGTCTCTAAATCTATATTGCACTATATTTGAATGTCTTTCACGTGATATGTCCCCAAGGTTTTCCCTTGCAGAGTTTCGAGCTCATACATGTTCTTTCCGACAGGTTTTACGATCCTACATTTCAAGAATTTTTGCAAAATTTGGCATTTCTATCTTTAGCGAAGTTGGACAGGACAGAATTTCGCCTATAAACTTCCTGTCCTGGGACAAATTTCACAATCCTGGCACGCTTATTATACCTCTCCGAACTCTTTTTATATGCCCCGTGAAGATTACTTTTCACCTTTTCTCTTATTAATTCGAGTTTTTCTGGCCTCTGCAAGTCTCTGATTTCATGATCAGACATGGACATCAGTTTTCTAGCCAGTTTGTAATCCGAGCCATTGGAAAACATATGGTATCCAAATAGAACAAAAAATGGGGTTATTCCTGTTGCCGAATGAATCGATGTGCGCAAGTCACATTCAATCTCGGACAAATAAAGATCCCAATCCCGGTGATCATCTTTCAAATAAGCTGTAATTGCTGAGATCACAGATTGGTTTACTCGTTCTGATGCGTTTGATTGTGGGGAGTATACCGCAGTTCTAATTTGTGTTATTTTTTACATAGATATCATGTCTTGGAAACTTTTCGATATGAATTGCGCTCCACTATCACTATGGATCACTTCAGGGACTCCAAACTTATGAAAAAGCATCCCATTCCCATCCCATTCAGCATCCCAACGAATTGCTAAAGAGCACAAAACAACAAAAACAAACATCACTTGGACACGGCAGCCAACAAAAGGCATAACAGGTTGGCTGCCGATTCGCGTGTGTCCAAGAGCAGCTCCTCCAGCAAGCATAGACCACAGGAGCTGGAGAAAAATCGTGGATTAGAGGCCGCCACGCAGGCGTAATGGCCTTGCCCTAGGGGCCCTCCACGCAGATTTTTTTTGGTTGGACTTAGAAAAGTTCCCGCAACAAATAATTGAAATGTTTGTAATGGACTAGATAACTTAGTCCGTGGTAGCAAAGTGTGGGAACACGTAAGTAGAACGAGCAAATCTGGGATACCAAGAATATCATATTGCAGGTATCATGGTGAGGTCGGAGCGGTCTCCAGAGGGTGGGCCTAGTCTTGGCGAAACATCAGCCAAGTTTCTGAGCATAGTCTCTTGGTAATTCCTATCTTTTCTGTTTCACCTTTCACATCTTTGCATTCTTTTTTCTTTATTTCGGAAGATAATTTAATTTATTATTCTTTATTAGGAAATTTTATTTCTAATATTTGCAACAGTTGAGTTTCTTGCGAACAAAAATAAATATAAACAATTAGAGTTCATGAAAACTTCAGAAAACTTATGCAGAAGTGTGTGGATAGCGAAAGTCAAATTTTCCAGATCAGCGTTAACAGCATGTCTAAAATGAAAAAGTTCTTCTCAAAAACTCATGTCCAAACCGAAACACTTGTGGATGACACGGGTAAAAGGGTGGAAACTACAGAGGATACCGTAAGGCTTTTGATGAAAATTAATTTTCCGACTGGTAATGCTGGACCAACAGAGGAACAGTTACAGAATGAAATTGTATTGCATCAAAAGAAGCGATAAAAAGTTTCTCTCCCTTTAAGGCTGCGGGACCGGATGGAATATTTCTAGCAATTCTGCAGAATGAGGTGGATCTGGTATCAACTCAACTGGCTGGAGTGTTCACTGCATGCCTAACCCATTCTTATACCCCAAAAAACCAAGGGTGGTCTTCATACCAAAGCCTAGCGAGTTATACGAGGCTTATCGGCCCATTAGCCTAACTTCTTTCCTGTTAAAAACAATGGAGCGAATAATTGATGACATGGTCAAAAGTAAAATAGCGGATGACAGGCCAATATTCAAACAACTCGCCTATGTCAAAGGAAGGTCAGTGGAAACAGCTCTGCATGAGGTAGTGCACCACATAGAAGAGTCCTTTTGTAAAGAAATGTATACACCTGCTGTTTGCATTGACATTGAGGGCGCATTTAACAATGTACTGACCGATACACTTATCCAGTCCATAGACGAGTTTCAGGTTGACCGGGCGCTGAAAAACTGGATCAACAATATGCAGACGACGTTGTAATACTTCCAAGGGGCTTTCAATCAATCTATTATGATATTTGAGAAGAGTATATCAACCAGGATTCCAACCTTAAGTTATTCTGCCCATAAGCGTTTCGAACTGTGAAATCTGTATGTACGCTTGATCTAAAAATATAAATGAAAAACAAATCATTCAGTAAAATTTAGTAGCAATAGGAGAATCTACAAGCACGACATCGGGGCGAAAATCAATGTTGGCCAATGTGTTGGGTTCACCCTATAGACACGGTAATTGTACATATCCAGAGTCACATCATTGGGCAAAAGTATCTTATCCATGGATTACATCCAAATTAGACTAAATTATGAGATTTTTTGAGCCAAAAAGTTGCATCGTGATTCGGATATTAGCGACCATCGTTGGAGCATATGGAGTAAAAATGCAATGTTGCAATTTCGGTAATCAAATCACAAAAAGAAAAAAAAAATACTTACGAGTTGTTGCAGGTATTTTCATTAGGGTCACACTTCCAAGAGGTGTATGTCATTTAAAAAGTAGACAAGGAAATAAATATATATAGTTGCTACGAAATTTCAGATCATCTTTTATAGCCGTATTTAAATAGGACGCTGCTTGGTGAGAATCTTGAAAACAAACAAAAATATGTCTTAGATTCAAAGTAATAACATGGTTCTTTGTGTACGCTTGATCTACCGTGGTTCTTTGTGTGCCACATCCATTATGCATTTCATTATGAAATCGTAAACACCCATCCACCGTTCAATATTTTCAGTCCTGTGCCTTCTATCCTCCAATGCATATACAATTTCGAATTTTCGGGAAATATTATGCGCCATCGTCGCTTGGATGACCAACTGCGGTAACTGACATTTTCATTGTTCAGGAGAGCAGTTTTTCTGTTTTTGAGACAATGTCCATTCTACCCCACCGCGTAATATTTATTATATTTCCAGTTTGCTTTTCTTATTGTGTACTTAACTCCATCTTTTTCAATATTATTAACAAAAAAATAAAAAAATTTAATTATAAAGCATGTTTTTCATAAACAATGCAGATACGTCACTTTGTGGGGAAAAAATTATACTTAATTTCAGTTACGACTGATCAACGCCCAGCCCAAATGGCTAAAGCTAGAGTTATGAAATTTTGTAGGATGGTAGTCCTTGCTATATAGACGTGCAATATGGAAGGGTTTTTCGAAATTTTGGGCGCACAATGGGTCAAAAAGAAAAAATATGGTATCACAGCCAAATCCAAACGGATCCAAACTAGAATTGCAACATTTCGT
Organism: Eudasyphora cyanicolor; assembly: GCA_963930755.1. Lineage (NCBI taxonomy): Eukaryota > Metazoa > Arthropoda > Insecta > Diptera > Muscidae > Eudasyphora > Eudasyphora cyanicolor. The sequence goes on along the minus strand of OZ005737.1, from coordinate 95,251,068 downwards.
GTGAGGGTAGCGCCTAGGGCTATTGTGATTCGGTATGAATCACAATTTTTCGAAATTAAAAAATTTACGTGCACATTGGGACAAAAAGGGATAAATATGGCACCAATGCCAAGTCCAAATGGCAAGAGCTTGAATCGTCTAATTTCGCTTGAGGGTAACCATTGGAACGTAGACTAGACACAAGGAGTTTTTTAGGCAAAAATGGTGGAAAATGATAAATGTTGTGCAGTGGGACAAAACTATGTTGGATATGGTACAGTGGGGGGAAAAATTTAAATTTGTGCAGTGGGTGAAAAATGTGTTAAATATGGCACAGTGGGGCAAAAAGTGTTAAATATGGTACAGTGGGGGGGGGGGGTAATTAAATTTTTGCAGTGGGTAAAAAATGTGTTAAATATGGCACAGTGGGGCAAAAAGGGTTAAATATGATACCGTAGTGCAAAAATGGTAAAATATGGTACGATATGGCAAAAAGGGTTAAATATGGTAGAGTAGGGCTAAGGGTGCGAATTTAGCTTTTGAAATATACAGTATGTTTTTCTCTTAATACATACTTATAGTGGCACTGTGATGCAAAAACGATTAAATGGTGTACAGCTGTGGTTTAATGGCATTTAGAGGCACATAACGGAAAAGAGATAAATACTGTAATCTTTCGATTATCCTAGCGGGTGACATATGCTATATTAGTTATTTATTGAGGAGGCGTGGTCCCGCGCAAATAAGCCAATTTGGAGTTATTATTTTCTTAGTGATTCCTACTGTTCCTACCTACGAATGGATTATCGAGATTCCTACTGTCGTTATCTGACAGTATTTTTGTCCGCAAGAAACTCAAAATAAAATTTCCTAATAAAGAATAATAAATTAAATTATCTTCCGAAATAAAGAAAAAGAATGCAAAGATGTGATAGGAAAAAAAATATGTTTATGGAATAAACCAGAAGAGCGAAATTCCAATTGGATTGCAGTACAAAAGCAAACAAAATGTGCAAAACACTGGAAGGACATGTAACTAAATGTAATAATGTGGAATTTGTCTTCTAATTAGATATGTACATTTATGTTTGTATGTTTAGAACAATTGTGTGCAAAAGCCAGGAGAAACATTACGGACGGCTAACGCTACTAAAGCAGTAGGACAATGGAATTGGACAGTGCCTGTGATCTCGATTTGGAAATGGTTGTAAAGAACATACATAGTTAGTTCTTGCCAGCCATAGAAGTTGGAAGAAGATATTCCGTTTATGGATGGAAGTATAATATATATGTCAACAAATATAATGTAAATCCTTAAATATAATAATAAAACATATTTTTCGATTAATCAAAACATCATTTTATTTATTTATATTCGTACAACAGTAGGAAATTATTTCGTTATTTATAACATTGTACTACCCTTGCTTTTCATGTCTAACAAACATCGCCACCGCAACAACACAAAATAAATAATTTATGTATAACATTAGCACAATGATCTCCAACAATATTTCCTTTCTGACATTTAAATTAACTATTTTCTAAGTCGGCATTATTCCAATTATTGATTCGAATTTTATCTTTTGTTTGTTTTCAAGAATGTTAGCAAAAAGAAAAAATTCATATGCACACATCCATACATATAAAAGTGACACTTTGACACACACACTTCCAAGCTGCAATGCAACTTTAGTAAAAAAGCGTTCCATTTTTCAACTCGAAATAACATTTTGCGAAATCTTTTCGTGCCGAAAAAACGTAGTACCCACCTTAAGGGGGCAATTCCTACTTCACATTTTCTTTTTTCTCATTTGTTTTTTTTGCTTTTTCTTTCCTTTTATCTTTTTCGGACTACTTTCCTTTTCACTTGCTTCGGGTTCCCTCTTTATTCTTATATTTTTGGATGCAACGACCGGTATGATTTTTTTTGTTACGCTGTGTTAAATATCAGAATGGTTGGCAAGAACCACCTGGTAACCCTGGCCATTTACTGAGTGGCCATTCAGAGGATTCTTCTTAGGCAGAACCAAAACAAAATTAAGCAGAAACAAAAGAACACTGCGAAACAGACAAAATATTCGTGAAACGTAAATTTACTATTATATGTTCAATTGTTTACACTCTTTTGCAAATATTGATGTTTCCATTTTTATTCTTCTTTCCGTTAATTCACAAGAATTGACTACAATCTCTACAAAAATGAGATAACATACTGCGTAATATAGGATGCCCAATCTGGCAACACCATACTCTATTAAGACAGGAACACAAGCACCAAACTTGAGTCACAATCCAACAGCTGTTGGCATCGGACTGTCTTGACGCTGGTCGTTTTTTTTCTGTGCTACTTGCCAAACCAACCAAAACAACAACACCACACATACACATTGCGGTTTAACGCGTCTGTGTACTTGGATTTTTCTTTTCGATTTCAACTGCACAGTGTGCTGAAACCAAAACAAAATATAAGTATTAAGTTGCTTTCAAAAAATGGGTGGAGTTGGGGAACCGCCTCCGCCACCACAACCGCCCCCTCTTTCTGACAAAAGAAAAGCCCAATCTATTGCCAGAGACAACAAGACTTTAAAAGACAATGATGGGTTGCCCATAAGAAACATGTTGCCAAGCGACATGCCATCCACATCCAAACAAAGCCAAAATATCCAACAACAAAATCGCTTACAATATCAAACCCCCAAACAAAATCATTTACAAAACCAAAACATTCAAATCCAATACAAAAACCAAAATACAAAAATTCAAGATCCCAACCAAAACGTAACTATTGGTCAAAGTAATAATCTAAATGAAGAACTTCCAATAGAACACAATTATAATAAATTGTCAAATACTACAATTTTATACCCACCACACCATCCCGGTCCTTACTTTGTTCTGGTCACCTCAGACACTCCGGTGAGCTCGAGAAGGAAGAACTGCGAATATTTCAAAAAATAAAAATCCCCAACAACTATGTTTGCAAAAACATTGGTTATAACACATTTCGCATTACTTTCAACAATTCTGTTTCTGCAAACAACTTTTCCCTAAACCCCAATTTAAGTGGAGTTGGACTTAAGGCAGAAATCCCTGACCGCGTTGTTCAGAGATTCTACATAGTCAAAAATGTCCCTACCTCGATCCCTGGTTTAGAGATCGTAGAGTCTATTGAAGCAAACAATGACTTGGAAGTATTGTCTATACACCGGTTCACAAGGAAAAATGAAAAAAATGAGATTAAACCTACTGAAACCATAAAAGTTGGAGTTGTCTGTGATGGAAACCCACCTGAAATATTTATGTGTGGAACTAAGATAGTTCCAGAACTATATGTACCTCCCATTCGTCAATGTTTGCACTGTGGTCGTTTGGGTCACATTGCAAGTCGTTGCAGATCATCCAAACGCTGTTTGAAATGCGGTCAGTTCATTATCTGCCCTATTCAGTGTAAAGAAGAAAAATGTCGTGACTGCCTAGCCACAACAATATGCAAAGGAGTTTGCAACTCAGCGAGATGCATTCTCTGCAGCAAAACGGTCTACAGAATCCAACATGCGCAAAGTGGGAGTCAGAGCGCAATCTACGAGAAGTAATGGCTCTATCAAATCTATCAAGGAAAGAAGTTTTCCAAAAGTACCCGGAAACTCAAAATTTCTACCAAATTTTATCTGATGAAGGCTATCAGAATAACTTCCCCACAATCAGAAGGAAAAAAGAACCACTAAATAGAAATATCAATGAAGAAATAAACAGAAGAATCACAAGAGCCAAATACAGTAAAGTTGCAGCTCCAGAACCCAAAAGAATTCATCAGGTAGCAAGCCCAATTGTAGTTTCGCCATCAAAACCCATTTACGAAAGCGCCAAATTTTCCAAGGTTACAGATCTGGAAAAAGTTCTATCAGTTTTTGCCAATCAGATGTCAAAAGTACTTACTTCTTTAAATAGCACAGAAGGTCTAAATATCCTCCATCAATTCCAAAATTCAATTAAAGGAACCCCAAACACAAGTAAACAAATTTTAAATAATATAACAGAAGACTTGGATCCTCCAACCTAAAAATAAAAAAGATACATTAAGAATTAAAAACCTAACAAGAAAACAATGAGATAAATCCTACACAAACACATGTCATTAAAACTACTACAATATAACATACAAAGTTTAAATAAAAACAAAAGTTCCCTTCAATTTTACTTTAAAAAACTTGAAATCGATATATGTTTTCTTTCGGAAATTTTTAACATTGATGAAAGCCAAAACTCAACATCAATTCAAGATTATAATATAGTATCAAAAAAGAGAGGAGACAACTATGGAGGAGTTGCCATCCTTTTCAAAAAACAAATAAAATTCAAAAAATCACTTTTATCACCCCACTTGATATTCTAATATGTGAAACAACCAACTTATCGAGAAATCTAACCCTAGTTTCAGTTTACTTCCCCCACTCAGTAAAGTGCAACATGATAAAGCAAGAACTAAACAAGCTTATATCTTTTTTAGAAACTAAAACTAATGTGTTCATATGTGGTGACTTAAACGCGAGACACTCTGTATTCGGTGACATCTTTGACTCTCAAAGAGGCAAAGCCATAAAAATAATATTTGATGCATCCAACTTTCGGTGCCTAAATAATGGAAACATAACTTTTAAAAAACGACTACAAGATATAACGGGTTCGGTATTAGATCTCTCTTTCACAAACACAGCAATCGATGTATCTTGGAATGTGTATAACACTACCATCGGCAGTAGCCATCACTTCCCAGTGATTGTCAATATCAAAAATGTCATAAACAAAAATCAAAAATTTATCGCAAAACGCAAACTACTAAACAATCTAAAAAATACTGAATTAAATACTTCCTTTGGTGATATAGAAAAATCGATAACCTCTGAAATAAAAAATGCAACATATGTTCTCAATGGAAAGGGCAACCCCAAATCCTGGTGGGACAATAATGTAGAAAAACTGTATCGCCTTCAGTTGGCAGCTCAAAAAAGTTTCAATCTTAATAATAATGATACAAATGCAACAAAACTAATAGAGGCTATCAAAAACTTCAGAAATGCGATCAAATATGCCAAAAAGCAAAGCTTCAAAATAGGATTGAACAAATTAACCAAACACCCAATTCAAAATCACTTTTTAGATTTGTTCGCGGTTGTAAAAACTCTTTGTCCCCAAATCCTTGCTCCAAATGGTCCCCTGACAACAACAAAGACTTCTTAATCCATCTGAGAGACCAAGTCCCAGACAACTCACAAATTACCCTATCAACTGAGAATACTTCATCATCTACGGAACTCACCTTGGAAGAACTGTCTAATGTACTGGAAAAGAAAAAGAAACCATCTGCTGCAGGAGTGGATGGTATCACATATGAAATGATAAACCAACAATCAACAACCTCAAAATGCAATCTGCTTGCTGCGATGAATGTGCACTGGAAAAACTGCAAAATCAGAAATGAATGGAGGAAAATAAAAATTGTACCCATTCCAAAAAAAGGCAAAGATCTGGAAAACCTAACAAACTATAGACCAATTGCGCTTATATCTGTTTTCATAAAAATAATTAACTTAATAATAAAAGATCGACTCCAAGTATTCCTTGAAGTCAATCAAATTCTACCACAAAGTACATATGCCTATAGAAAGCATTTCTCTGCATCGATGTGCATTAACGATTTGTTATACACAATCAACTACCACAAAGAAAAAAGCGATAAAGTCATTCTCTTCACACTTGATGTTTCGAAGGCGTATGACTGCGTAAAAATTCAATTGCTGTACAAAATTCTAAACGAGCTATTCTGCCCATCTGAAATCACAAACTGGGTTATTAACATTCTCAAACAACGAACTATTATCCTTGGAGAAGACTCCCTAGAAATTAATAATGGCCTCCCACAGGGCAGTTGTCTAAGCCCAACTCTCTTCAATATATATATCTTAGGACTACATGGTATTGTGGATCAAAACACCTACATATTTCAATTTGCCGATGATTTTATTATTCTATCTGTCCATAAGGATTTTGATATAGCTAATAACAATCTTCAGGTCAAATTAAATAGCTTCTGCAACATCCTATCCAAACTAAATCTGGAATACAACCCAAACAAAACCTCAGTCATGTACGTGGCCAAAGGAGGAAGAAAAATCCCAAACGTTAGAATACGGAATACAAAAATCACCCCTGTTACCAAAATTAAATTCCTGGGCAGACACATAAAGAATAGTCTAACCCTCAAAGAACACTACGAAGAAGTCATTGCTTCCTGTAACTCATCTTCTTCAATTCTATAAAATATGGTCTTTATCCAAAAATTGCTATAAACTTATAAAAATCGTTACTGTTCTCAAAGACCGAATACTCAATATCATCAATGGCTCATATGCCAACCTACCTTAACAAAAAAGTAACTGCATTTCAGAACCAAATTCTGAGAAAAAACCTTGGTCTCACACCATCAACTCCAAATCACATTATATATGCTTTGTCACTATCACTACCACCTGAACAGCGTTCGCAACTTCTTACGGCAAAAGAATTAATAAAATTTAAAATCTTCAGCCCACAGACATATATGAAAATCTCACAAAATGCCACAAAAAAGACCAGTCTTGGTTTAATCTACACAAAATTTAAGCATATTCTGGATAACACCGTTGTAAATAAAACTGAACAACCCAATGAAAAAATTGTTTTCCTAATGGATATATATGAAAAACCGAAAAACACACTTCCTAAGGAATTCTTCCAAAAAACTAATCACTGAGCTAAAGAGTATCGGATGTTCAATATGGGCTACTGATGCTTCAATTGGAACAAACGAAACAGGATGTGCTGCATGTAATATATCCAGCAACCAAAATTTTCTTTTCAAAATAAATGCAAGAATATCATCTCTGATGGGAGAACTACATGCTATTAATAAAGCCATAGATCTCATTATCGAGGATGGTATAGATAAAGCTGCTATTCTAACTGACAGCAAAAATGCTTGTCTTTTATTAAAACAAAACACATCCTACAATTACCTTGTCAACACTATCATTAAAAAAATCAAAAATTCACAAATCTCTACACTTACATTAATTTGGACTCCTTCTCACATTGGCATTGAACCCAATGAAACGGCAGACTATTTTGCTAAGCATGCTGCTGCGGCTGGCTGTGAAATCCCAAACTATCTGTCGGTTAAAGACGCAGAGGCCCATATACAACAAATACTATTGCAGTACAAAACCAAATCAGTCCTGGTATATGAGTACTTAGAGTACTTATCCAACACTAACTTGACAAAACAAAAAAAAAAGCACCAAACTTCATCGGGAACTAATAATGCTTAAAAGTGCTTAGCTCCCCATACAAATTAAGCACCTATGGTGTAACGAAAACACGCCTAATGTCAAATAACATGATCTATGTGATTATGCATGTACGTATCAGACCAATTTACCAATTTTGGTCGGTGAATGACAGATGAGTGATTGTAATTTTTTAGTAAATAAGTGAAAATAATTTTGGTTTTAAAGGAAAGTGAATACAAATTAGAAATAAAAAGGGGACATTGCACTGATCATTTTCGTGTACCATATCGTCGCTCGATTATTGGAGTGACCCAACAACCAAAAACCATTTTTCGAGAAAAACGATAAAGACGATTTACGTATATTTTCTTCGATATCTACACGATAGATGTCCTTTTTTAGCGTAGACATCAATAACTACATTTATAATAAACAAATATAATAATTTGTATACCTTTTTATACAATATATTTAAAGTTATTACACATTCAGTCAGAATTTACGAAAACAATTGTAGTTTTTTCAACGGCTAATGCCGACGTCATCGTACCTCATGTGTTTGTATGTGTTGTTGTTATTTAGTATTGTTGGTCTGTGCTTTTATTATTCAGTCAGAATTTATTTTGGTTTGAGACCATATGTTTCAGTTACTTTCTGTCTATTGCAAAAAAGTAATAGAAGCAAATACAAAAATTGGTAGAGTTTTAATTGCTAGGTTATTACACATTTACTAAAAAATTAAATTTTTATTGTGTGACCCATGTCACACTATTCACTACTAGGCGTGTTTTCGTTACACCATAAGTGCTTAATTTGTAGGGGGAGCTAAGCACTTTTAAGCACTATTAGTTCCCGATGAAGTTTGGTGCTTGTGTTCATGTCTTAATCGAGTATGATGTTGCCAGATTGGGCACCCTATATTTAGCAATATGGCATCCCATTTTTGGAGAGATTTTATCAATTAGATAAAAAAGAACAAAAAAGGGAAATTATTTTAATATTTGCAAAAGAGTGTAAACAATTGAACATAGAATAGTAAACATATGTTTTATAAATACTTTTCACGAATTTTTTGTCTGTTTCGCACTGTTTTTTCTTCGCAACTCATGACACCATTGCTACCAGATAGTGAAAATCCGCCACTTATTGCATATGTGCCAGTTAGTGGAAGTCAGTTGTTTTCGTTGCAAAGTGCTAAACTAAAAGTGCTAGCTTGTAACGAAAACATGCCTACTATTTTTGTGTCAAATAATACAGGTGGGTCAAAGTAATATGAAGTTTTTGAATAATCACAAAATAAGATGTCCCTTGCTTAATTATTAAAACTTGATATTTTACTCATGTTTACGAAGAGATTGTTTGGTATTGCGTTTTTAATAATTTGTTATCGACTATTTTATGAATATGAAGAACATTTTTGTCTTTCTCTAGTGTTCTTCGGTTCATTAATGACATGCAGCAAAACAACATCGAAGAAAAGTGTTTTCTATTTTCTATGTAAATTTTGGCGCAAAGACCAAAAAGGTGGATGTAGAACTAAATAATATCTTGTTAAGTTGAAAAATGGGGATGTGAAGCAAAGATGGGGCTGGATATCTCTTTACTCATATGGGATATAGAAAAATGGATTGCAGATTCAGAAAGAGGGAACATCAATCACATATAATCGATTCCTAACTCATTTTTGTTAAAATAGTCTTTGGGCCACTCCAATAATCGAGCGACGATATGTCAGTCGCCGCCAGTCGTAACGAACGGATGTGTTATCGCAGAGCGGATAGTTTTTAACCTATTACGCCTCACCTCATACACACCTCATATGGGTGCCTGGGCATAGGGATATCCCGGGAAACTGCAAAGCCGATGAACTTGCTAGGAAAGGGACGACATTACAAATTCTCGAAGAATTTGCATATATTGGTGCGCCACTATCCACGTGAAAGCTTTGGCTTAGACAAGAGGCAATCAGGCAGTCCAACGAAAGATGGACAGAAATCGGCACCTGCTAGACAAATCTGGCCAAGGTATGACCTGAGAAGGTCAAAATATCTCCTCGCACTAGAGAGGAAACGATTGTCTACGTTAGTACAGGTTCTGAGGGGACGCTGCTTGATCGGCGAACACGCCAACAGATTGGGTATTGACTCCAATGACTTCTGCCGAAGCTGTGGAGATGAGGAAGAAGTGGAGAGCACTGAGCACTTGCTTTGCCACTGTCCCGCTTTGAGTAAACGACGACTGGACATACTGGGGTCGGCCTTTTTAGGCAGCTTAACAGATCTTTCCAGTACTGATATTCGTACTATCGATAAATTTATATATCAAACAGGTTGGTTTCGATGAGGGGCATTTCAGCCCGTGGTAACACTAGGGACCTAAACTGGTCTATGTGAGCTTGAAAAAAAATACGGCTGCCACCCTAACCTAAACCTATTACGCAATACATATTCACCTACCTACTACGCAACCACGTGGTTTGTTGTTTTTAAAGTGTAGGTTGAATTGGATGCACCGGTCTCTGGACAGAAATTTCTGAGCTCATTCTGGAAGGACTATATCGACGTACCTATTACGGGCTAATACTGGCTATGAGGGTGTCTCCCCAACCAATTTATGATTAAACCAAAAAAGATGAAGGATATTACGGCGCAGGGGAGGGAAAACACAGTGCCGGTGACAAGCGTTGATTCAGTTACGAGTCATGCGTCGTCTTTATCGAACAATCGTGAGCATGCAACTTCCAGTATATGTAGATCATTTGCTACAAAAAAAAGTGTAATTCATTTTAGGACGTTTGAGTAATATCCCTCCCTCTAGATGGGCCAGAAGCAGCGGTTTGGGCGTTAACCCAAACAAGACAGAATTTGTTCTCTTTACTAGGATGAATAATGTCCCACATGTGGACCCTCCACCTCGTAGGAGAGTATATGTAGATCATTTGCTACAAAAAAAGTGTAATTCATTTTAGGACGTTTGAGTAATATCCCTCCCTCTAGATGGACCAGAAGAAATGTTTAGGAATAATTCTAGATAGGAAACAGTTATTCACACTTAACGCACTGGAACGTGTAAGGAAGGTCAACGTCGCCTTATAATCCTGCAAAAAGGCTGTAGGGTCGCGGTTGGCCTCTCTCCTAAAATCGTCCATTGTATATCCAATGGACGATTTTAGGAGGAGCGCGGGAATTTGCTTTTTTGCACTGCAGGCTGTGGCGGCACTGTTGGCTTATAGTGGCTGACGGGAGATTTGTATTCGTCTGCCTTTCAGTTGCCATCATGCATTGGACACCTGAGGAGAGGTCATTTTGTGTTGAAGCGTATTTTTCAAATCCGCACTCGATCAATGTAGGGCAGCGTCCTTTTCGTTTATGATTCGCTGTTCCCCCTACGCGGACTTGTTCCTGGACGGCAATCAATTGTAAATTGGGTAACTTCATTGAGAACAGCAGGGAATGTGTCATGTGTACCAACCGTCCCAACACCTTGGAAGAACTAATTAACAATATTGAGGCTGAAATTGGCAGAATACCAGTCGACATGCTTGTTAGAGTTCATGAAAACTTCAGAAAACTTATGCAGAAGTGTGTGGATAGCGAAAGTCACATTTGCCAGATCAGCGTTAACAGCATGTCTGAAATGAAAAAGTTCCTCTCAAAAACTCATGTCCAAACCGAAACACTTGTGGATGACACGGGTAAAAGGATGGAAACTATAGAGGATACCGTAAGGCTCTTGATGAAAATTAATTTTCCGACTGGTAATGCTGGACCAACAGAGGAACAGTTACAGAATGAAATTGTATTGCATCAAAAGAAGCGATAAAAAGTTTCTCGCCCTTTAAGGCTGCGGGACCGGATGGAATATTTCCAGCAATTCTGCAGAATGAGGTGGATCTGGTATCAACTCATCTGGCTGGAGTGTTCACTGCATGCCTAACTCATTCTTATACCCCAAAAAACCAAGGGTGGTCTTCATACCAAAGCCTGGCGAGTTATACGAGGCTTATCGACCCATTAGCCTAACTTCTTTCCTGTTAAAAACAATGGAGCGAATAATTGATGACATGGTCAAAAGTAAAATAGCGGATGACAGGCCAATATTCAAACAACTCGCCTATGTCAAAGGAAGGTCAGTGGAAACAGCTCTGCATGAGGTAGTGCACCACATAGAAGAGTCCTTTAGTAATGAAATGTATACACTTGCTGTTTGCATTGACATTGAGGGCGCATTTAACAATGTACTGACCGATACACTTATCCAGTCCTTAGACGAGTTTCAGGTTGACCGGGCGCTGAAAAACTGGATCAACAATATGCTAAGGAATAGGTGGATTATTTGTGGGTCATATGAAGTAAAAATTAGAGACAAAGTACATCGTGGTATACCTCAAGGGGGCATTTTATCGCCTCTTCTATGGGTTACGACGATACACAGTCTCCTAAAAGCCCTCACCAATGAAGGACTTAAACCAGTCTGTTATGCAGACGACGTTGTAATACTTCCAAGGGGCTTTCATTCAATCTATTATGATATTTGAGAAGAGTATATCAACCAGGATTCCAACCTTAAGTTATTCTGCCCATAAGCGTTTCGAACTGTGAAATCTGTATGTACGCTTGCTCTAAAAATAATGTATACACTTGCTGTTTGCATTGACATTGAGGGCGCATTTAACAATGTACTGACCGATACACTTATCCAGTCCTTAGACGAGTTTCAGGTTGACCGGGCGCTGAAAAACTGGATCAACAATATGCTAAGGAATAGGTGGATTATTTGTGGGTCATATGAAGTAAAAATTAGAGACAAAGTACATCGTGGTATACCTCAAGGGGGCATTTTATCGCCTCTTCTATGGGTTACGACGATACACAGTCTCCTAAAAGCCCTCACCAATGAAGGACTTAAACCAGTCTGTTATGCAGACGACGTTGTAATACTTCCAAGGGGCTTTCATTCAATCTATTATGATATTTGAGAAGAGTATATCAACCAGGATTCCAACCTTAAGTTATTCTGCCCATAAGCGTTTCGAACTGTGAAATCTGTATGTACGCTTGATCTAAAAATATAAATGAAAAACAAATCATTTAGTAAAATTTAGTAGCAATGGAGTATCTACAAACACGACATCGGCGCGAAAGTCAATGTTGGCCAATGTGTTGGGTTCACCCTATAGAAACGGTAATTGTACATATCCAGAGTCACATCTTTGGGCAAAAGTATCTTATCCATGGATTACATCCAAATTAGACTAACTTATGAGATTTTTTTGAGCCAAAAGGTTGCATCGTGATTCGGATATTAGCGACCATCGTTGGAGCGTATGGAGTAAAAATTCAATGTTGCCATTTCGGTAATCAAATCACAAAAAGAAAAAAAAATACGAGTTGTTGCAGGTATTTTCATTAGGGTCACACTTCCAAGAGGTGTATGTCATTTAAAAAGTAGACAAGGAAATAAATATATATAGTTGCTACGAAATTTCAGATCATCTTTTATAGCCGTATTTAAATAGGACGCTGCTTGGTGAGAATCTTGAAAACAAACAAAAATATGTCTTAGATTCAAAGTAATAACATGGTTCTTTGTGTACGCTTGATCTACCGTGGTTCTTTGTGTGCCACATCCATTATGCATTTCATTATGAAATCGTAAACACCCATCCACCGTTCAATATTTTCAGTCCTGTGCCTTCTATCCTCCAAGGCATAAACAACTTCGCATTTTCGGGAAATATTATGCGCCAGTTAGTGGAAATCAGTTGTTTTCGTGGATGTGCTAAACTAAAATCGCTAGCTTGTGACGAAAACATGCGTATTATATATATCGTCGCTTGGATGACCAACTGCAGTAACTGACATTTTCAAAATTGTTCAGGAGAGCAGTTTTTCTGTTTTTGAGACAATGTCCATTCTTCCCCACCGCGTAATATTTATTATATTTCCAGTTTGCTTTTCTTATTGTGTACTTAACTCCATCTTTTTCAATATTATTAACAAAAAAATAAAAAAATTTAATTATAAAGCATGTTTTTCATAAACAATGCAGATACGTAACTTTGTGGGGAAAAAAATTATACTTAATTTCAGTTACGACTGATCACCGCCCAGCCCAAATGGCTAGAGCTAGAGTCATGAAATTTGGTAGGAATGTAGTCCTTGCTATATAGACGTGCAATATGGAAGGGTTTTTCGAAATTTTGGGCGCACAATGGGTCAAAAAAGAAAAAAATATGGTATCACAGCCAAATCCAAACGGATCCAAACTAGAATTGCAACATTTCGTGTGAGGGTAGCGCCTAGGGCTGTTGTGATTCGGTATGAATCACAATTTTTCGAAATTAAAAAATTTACGCGCACATTGGGACAAAAAGGGATAAATATGGCACCAAAGCCAAGTCCAAATGGCAAGAGCTTGAATCGTCTAATTTCGCTTGAGGGTAACCATTGGAACGTAGAGTAGACACAAGGAGTTTGTTAGGCAAAAATGGTGGAAAATGATAAATGTTGTGCAGTGGGACAAAACTGTGTTGGATATGGTACAGTGGGGGACAAAATTTAAATTTGTGCAGTGGGTCAAACATGTGTTAAATATGGCACAGTGGGGCAAAAAGTGTTAAATATGGTACAGTGGGAGGGTGGGGGGCGTAATTAAATTTTTGCAGTGGGTAAAAAATGTGTTAAATATGGCACAGTGGGGCAAAAAGGGTTAAATATGATACCGTAGTGCAAAAATGGTAAAATATGGTAAGATATGGCAAAAAGGGTTAAATATGGTAGAGTAGGGCTAAGGGTGCGAATTTAGCTTTTGGAATATACAGTATGTTTTTCTCTTAATACATACTTATAGTGGCACTGTGATGCAAAAACGATTAAATGGTGTACAGCTGTGGTTTAATGGCATTTAGAGGCACATAACGGAAAAGATATAAATACTGTAATCTTTCGATTATCCTAGCGGGTGACATAGGCTATATTAGTTATTTATTGAGGAGGCGTGGCCCCGCGCAAATAAGCCAATTTGGAGTTATTATTTTCTTAGTGATTCCTACTGTTCCTACCTACGAATGGATTATCGAGATTCCTACTGCCGTTATCTGATGATTGGGACTGGACCGTGATCCCGTTTCGAACGCAATCGGTCCAAAAATGGGCAACGAGTGGGCTGGGTCCAGCAAGTACTCCATAACAATAATGAACAAACATTTCGGGAAACGAAATATTAAGTGACATATTGCACTTACGTCTCTTGGTGAAATTTTTTTTTTGCATTGTGTCAGTTACGTCTAAAATCATTTACCGTTATTTGAGAAAACGGTAATATATATATGCACAAAATGTATACACGCGTTGTACTTTGACTAGACAAATCGAATGGCGGCCTTAACTCAAGTTCTGAAAAATGGTCAGTTACGTCGGTTGGTCATCCAAGCGACGATATTAATGAATTAAATCAAAAGAAACTAGTCTTATAAACTTACCGCGTTAAACGTCTACAACGCTTGAAAAGTGTATAACGCCTGAAACGATGGTATTGTACTTCATCCCCTAAGGTTTGATAAGCATAGTACTACTCCACCTTAAAATCCATACTATAGCGTTTTGGCGTACTGGAATAAAAATAAACAAAATCAATTAAACTTGCGAAATTTAATCCCTAAAGTTGAGATTATATCTGCGAAAGAATGCCAGGCAACAGTGGGCGCAACCAACACAACAGGAAATATTACAAAAAAGACCGGCCAGTAATTGACGAAAATAATGCCGTGTTGAGGTCATTCCAGGCTTATGCTTTGGAGCTTGATTCCAAACATGACCGCTACGAAATGTTAGTCAAGATGAGCCGGGACATAACCATTGAGTCAAAGCGAATTATATTTTTGTTGCATTCAATAGACATCCGTAAAAATAACAGAGACAAAATTTTGGAAGAAGCTCGGATGCGATTGGAGAAGGTTATTGATGTTAACTTCAAAGCAATTGCTGAAGAATTACATGGCTTGGATCCATACCAATTTCGAGGAGCTTACTCACCAGGACTACAGGAATTTATTGAGGCCTACACATTTATGGAGTATATAAATTATGTCGAAAGTGAAAACAAAATAATTGATAGTGACGGTGAAATGAGCGGCTGGACAGATCTCCAAAAGAAAATGACGTATTCCACAGAAGATGCCAGCGAAAACAGTCCCGAATGTAAAGCGTTTTTTGTCGACCCAACTGAATATATTTTAGGAGTTTCTGATCTAACTGGAGAACTCATGAGAAGATGTATAAATTCTCTGGGAAGCGGGGAAACGGTAGCGTGTCTCTCATCTTGTAAAGTGTTGCAACAATGTTTTACCGGGTATGCTAAGAAAAAATTGTTTTGGATCACTTTTCTATAGTTTAATATTTTGCAGATACATAAGTCTGAACCACCGATGTCGGGAGATAACACGCAAAATACATACCATGCGCCAGAGCGTCTTAAAGGCGGAGAACGTTTGCTACAATGTTAAGGTACGAGGTGGCGAAGCTGCTAAATGGGGTGCCATGTTCGACAGTAAGCCAGGTGATGATATTGATGAAGGATTTTACTAAATGCACTTTCGGAGGCCAGCATTTCCTCATTAAAATTGTATAAATATCAGATAATTAAATGAATGATTTTTAATTTTAATGATTTCTATTGAACTTTGAACTAAAATATTTCTCTCTTGATATTTTTGTATTACCTAATTTTCGACCTATTTCAAACATACAAATATTGAATGTAAACCATATTGAATAAAGTCATTTTATATTCTCACAGATGCAAAGTTACAGTAATTGTACTAATTATTCCGAAATAGCGGACTTTCATTACTGTAAACAAATTTCGGAAGTACGGATTTTTTTTCAAAAAGCTAAAAATGATCCTTTCTGGGTGATACAAAGATGGTTAAAAAGTATAAACATTTTTTGAAAACACAAAGTTATCAGTCCAACTATAAATACGAATTCAGAAATTTTCCCTTCCTCCAATTCTAATGAAATTTCGAAAAAGGGAAAATCATTCTGCGGAAAGGATCGTTATTCTTTGTGTAAATAAAATGGAGAGGGAGCGAGTATTTCACCGCAGCTGGAATAAATTGAGGAGAAATTTCAAAAACAACATTTCAACCACTATTATAATTGCCAAAATACAGAGGAAATCAACAAGTTAGTCCAAGACATAGAAAGGTCATTGACCTCATTTCAGAAAGCATGTACAAATAACATGCATCTTAAAGGAGCTTCGAAATAAAGCGAAGATATTGTATAACAGATGCAAATTAAATCCAATACAAAACGAGATTAAAGGAGTAGAAGAGATAAACAAGAAATGCCAAAAGGATACTTTGTCAGAATAATAGAGGAATTTTGTAACGTAAAAGACACTGCCATGAAATGTCAAGACAGCAGCACTTTGAGGGAAATTTGAATAATGAAGAAGTATTTTGGTCTAGCACACAATAAGAAACAAACGACCTCGTACTGCTTAAACACTTTTCAGGACCTAGGGAAAATAAACGAAGACCGTTTTTTATTTCATTTCATACATTGTAACACAAAAGCCAATAAGGCCAAAATATCCGTATTACACACCAAGTACATCCAAGTGGTATTTCATACAAATATAATAAATTATTAAATTAAGTAATAACAAAAGCAAATATATAAATAAATCTAATAACTAAAGATTTAGAAGAAAAACTAAATAAATAATAATATAAAGTTAACATTAAATGAATGGCTCCCCAGCCTAATACAGATGGTATTAACGAATTTATGTACATATATAGACTCTCACTGATAACGCCTGAATCATGTGGTCAAGAAATTATGCACAGATCATACATGTATATTAACATACATATCAGGACTCGTGCAGAACATATTCCAAATATTTCCGCCTAAACGTATGAGCAGGATATGAAAATGTACGCAAACACATAGGAAGCCGGTTCCATATTCTACTAACTCGTACAACGAATGATCGTTTAAACGGAGAAATGTAAAATCTGGCCGAACATCGTCCAAAATCCTAAAAAATATAAACTAAGGGCAAAACTTAACCTCAATGGTGGACTTCTGAGCTAACGGCAAGGAAAAAGACCTGCAACAAGCTATTCAACAGGGCGAAATCTACTGGGGTCGCTAATGTTTGGGATGCCTGTAAAGATAAGAAGGAAGGCGCAAAGACGCTCTTGGTATTCCTTCTGTGGCGAAGTGGAAATGGTCTCCGTAGCCGAAGATGCTATCCACTTCACCTTGTACAGTAGGGTATTTGCAGGATGAGGCAAACAACTGGACAAAAAACAGCGAGCAATCGCTAAATGTATTGCTCGACACACATCAACAGATCCCGAGGATCAACAGGACCAACAAGAGTTAGAGTGGAATGCGAGCGTCGCTAGCTTGTTGATTGAGAGATCCAGAATAAGTTGGGCAATAAACAGCTTTGAGCACTTCAAGTCACCTGGACCAGACGGCATCATCCCAGCAGAAAATGTTAAAGTACATTATCCCCTGGTTGCAGAAAATGTATGTAGGCTGTATTAGGCTTTCATACATCTCACATCGATGGAGGGACACCAAAGTGGTATTCATACCCAAAGAGGGAAAGATATCGCACACTAGGCCAAAAGACTTCAGACCAGTTAGCCTATCCGCCTTCCTATTGAAAGGTCTGGAAAGACTTTTAGATTATTTCATTAGGGAAAACCTGGATACAAAACTCCTGTCGGGAAACCAACATGCTTACAATAATGGAAATTCTACAGAATCAGCCCTGCACGAACTTTTGAGCACTATCGAATCGTCCCCACATTTCGAGGAATTCATCATGGTGGCATTTCTTGACATTGAAGGAGCTTTTAACAAAGCTTGATTAGACTTATACACAGCCTGCTCAACAGAAGACGCATAACAGCGTGTCTTGGGTCCACAAATCTAACAAGGTTTGTAGACAGAGGGACCCCACAAGGAGGAGTACTGTCTCCGCTAACTTGGAACCTAGCGGTGAATGAACTATTGCTAAAGCTAAAACGTTGTGGCTGCAAGGTCGTGACATATGCGGACGACGTGGCAATCGCAGTGAGTGGCAAATTTGAAAACGTCCTCCGAGACATTCTACAGGTGGCTCTGAACAAGTTGGCTAAATGGGCCAGAAGCAGCGGTTTGGGTGTTAACCCAAACCAGACAGAATTGGTTCCCTTTACTAAGATGAATAATGTCCCATATGTGGACCACCCACCTCGGATAGATGAAACAGATCTAGTCTTTTCTCAAAGTGCAAAATTTTTAGGTTTAATTTTAGATAGGAAACTGTAATTCAGACTTAACGTACTGGAACGTGTAAAGAAGCTGTAGGTTCGCGTTGGGGCCTCTCTCCTAAAATAGTCCATTGGACATATGTAGTAGTAGTTCTCTCCAATACTGTTATACGGCATTGTGGCATCTGTTATGCGGCAACGGCATCTCCACTTCTATACGGATGGTTCGAAGCTTGAAGGTTGGCTTCGGAGTACACTGTGAAGAACTTAGTTTGAATATAGCTCACAGACTACCAGATACCTGCAGGGTCTATCAAGCCGAAATAATTGCAATATGGGAAGTCGCCAAGTGGCTGAGACGGAACATAGTAACCAACACTGGCGTTGTCATTTACTCGGACAGCCAGGCTGCCATCAATAATCTGGAGGCCACATCCCTAAATCCACAAACAGCCCTCGACTGCCGCAGATCTCTTAACGAGATGGCTGAGCAGTTTAATATACACCTCATATGGGTGCCTGGGCATAGGGATATCCTATCATCCACTCAATGTTGTCCGGCTGTAAATTAAAATTCGTCTGTTAAATTCAGGGAAAGGATGTTATTTGAGTGTTGCCGTTTCTATTCTCCACTAGAACCGCTGCATTGCTGTTAATAGTCGTAATGGTGCTATGTCTATTTTTAGCTTCCCTGTTGACTTGGGTGATCAGATGTTGTTGTAGTGGTAGTGCGCCCGGTGAGTTATTTTTAGCTGCAGAAACTCGAATTAGGATGAAAATATGAAATGTTGATGTTAAATTTCCCGGTGCCCTGGCTGGGAGTTGAACCCAGCACCTTCGGGATCCAAGTCTAATGCACTAAGCTACCGAAGGCCACAGGCAATCAGGCAGTCCAACGAAAGATGGACAGAAATCGGCACCTACAGGGTAGCTAGACAAATCTGGCCAAGGTATGACCTGAGAACTAGAGAGGCAAAGATTGTCTACGTTAGTATAAGTTCTGACGGGACACTGCTTGATCGGCGAACACGCCAAAAGATTGGGTATTGACTCCAATGACTTCTGCAGAAACTGTGGAGATGAGGAAGAAGTGGAGAGCATTGAGCACTTGCTATGCGTGTGCCCCGCTCTGAGTAAACGACGACTGGACACACTGGGGTTTTTAGGCAGTCTAACAGATCTTACCGGCACCAATATTCGTACTATCGATAAATTTGTATATCAAACAGGTTGGTTTCGATGAGGGGCATTTTAGCCCGTGGTACCACTAGGGACCTAAACTGGTCTATGTTAGCTGAAGGAAAAAACTATTATTCAGTGATGGCGATCTGTCTGTTCTTAGCAGCAAGAAGGAGATTTCGTTCATCCGCGTAGTTCGTCCATTCTTGTATGTTTCGCAACCAAGCTTCTTCCTCTGGCTCGATTTCCTTCTATTCTAACCTGGCTGAGGTGAGCTTAGTGGTTGCCAGAGTTCGTCCTAAGGACCCACGAACCTGAAGTGATAAGACGAGTATTTAACCCACATGGGCTTATTATTCGCCTTTATTGAGTATTTTGAGTATTTTGGCTACGAATTCAGGTCACTTCGGTTCGCCGTTCGGCTTCAATCTGGTCGGCGGATTCTGAAGTCGAAATCGGATTTGGGTTGCGTCGATTCGTTTGTGGTCTTGAGCCTCGGGAAGAGTGTCGGTTTCAGTCTTGGTGCAGCTTTCGCGTTCGCTTTTCCCTCAGCTTTGATCTTCGCTTCGGCTTTGGTCTTCACTTCGGGTCTGGTCGTCGCTTCGGAGTTGGTCTACGCTTCAGCTTTGGTCTCCGTTTCGGGTTTGGCCTCCGCATCGGTTATGGGAGTTCGTATTTAACTTCGGCGACGCTTTGCAAGTTGTAGCAGGGGTGGTCTGGGCTACTTTGAGTTCAATGACTTCGGCTTTTTATGTCATGTCATCTAGGGGAATTGGATATGGTTAAGCTAGCTACGAGCGGACGAACCGCGGGATCGAACGGATCGCGGAAGTGAACGAATCTCGGGAGCGAACTAATAGCGGAAGCGGACGAACCCCGGCCAACGAATCGCGGGAGCGGACGAACCGCAGCTAACTACTCTTAAATTACGGTAAGGAGCGAACGGATCGCGGGAGCGAACGAATCGCGGTTAAATACGCTTCAGTATGTTCTAAAATACTGGTTGGATGAATCGCAATCGTTTTTAAGTCGGGTATTTTCGACTGCGGTCGTGCCACACATCTACTTATGCTCGTCTTCTTAGCGATGGGGATCCATGACTTCGGTTTCCAACCGTTTCATAAAGCTTCGAACCATCCGTGTAAAAGTGGAGATGGTTTCTATTACCTGGTATTCTGCCAACCCAACCATCTCTGGCGGGAATCATAGTGACGCAATTTCTCTGGAAGTTGTACGCAGTTGGTATATAGTCCACTCGGTCTGTTACCATAGCACTACCTCATGTAGTTCTTGTACATCCACATTGATAGGCAGTTTAATCTTATTGCCGCTTTGGTTGCAACTTCTCTCGCCACAACATTAATCGGCAGTATATGGAGTAGAGCTTGTAGACTCGGTCGCTGTAGCCCTTAAGGCTCCGCTTATGCTCAGGCAGGCTGTTCTCTGAACCTTTGTTAGTAGGATGGTGATGGTTAGTTTGTCAGTTGCCGTCCACCATATTCAAAATGCCGTATAACAGTATTGGACGAACTACTGCTATATATATACAGTGGACGATTTTAGGAGAGAGTCCCCACCGCGACCCTACAGCCTTTTTGCAGGAATATAAGGCGACGTTGGTCTTCCTTACACGTTCCAATACGTTAAGTCTAAAAAAAAGTTTTCTATCTATAATAATTCTAAAAATGTTGCTCTTTCAGAAAAGACTAGATCTGTTCCATTAATACGAGGTGGAGGGTCCACATGTGGGACATTATTCATCCTAGTAAAGAGAACCAATTCTGTCTTGTTTAAGTTTACGCTCAAACCGCTGCTTCTGGCCCATCTAGCCAATTTGTTCAGAGCCACCTGTAGGATGTCTCTGAGGACGTTTACGAATTTGCCACTCACTGCGATTGCCACGTCGTCCGCATATGCCACGACCTTGCAGCCACAACGTTCTAGATCTAGCAGGATTTCATTCACCGCTAGGTTCCAAATTAGTGGAGACAGTACTCCTCCTTGTGGAGTCCCTCTGTTTACAAACCTTGTTAGAGAGTTGAATTAGTCTAATCAAACTAGAGTTAACTTTTATATGTGAATTTGCCTAAATTACCGCATCTGAGTGAATGTTGTTAAAAGCCCCTTCGATGTCAAGAAATGCCACCATGGTGAATTCCTTGAAATGTAGAACGATTCGATAGTGCTCACAAATTCGTGCAGGGTTGATTCTGTAGACTTCCCCTTAATGTAAGCAGGAGTTTTGTATCCCGACAGGAGTTTTGTATCCAGGTTTACCCTAATGAAATAATCTAAAAGTATTTTCAGACCTTTCAAAAGGAAGGAGGATAGGTGAATACCACTTTTGATAGATGAATACCACTTTGGTATACCTCCCTACGGGAGGTATGAAAGCCTGATACAGCCTACATCAATTTTCCAGCCAGGGGATAATGTACTTTAACATTTTCTGCATTTCTGCTGGAGTGATGCCGTCTGGTACAGGTAACTTGAAGGGCTCGAAGCTATTAATAATATTTAATATTCTGGATCTCTCAGTCAACAAGCAGTACATTGAGCGACTGCTCGCTGTTTTTGTCCAGTTATTTGCCTTATCCTGTAAATATCCCACTGTACAGGGTGAAGCAGATAATATAATATCTTATAATATAATATCTTCCTCAGCCTTGTGGCGTCGGAGACCTTTACCACTTCGCCACAGAAGGTAGATCTTGAGTTGCTCTTTATAGGCATCCCAAACATAAGCGACCCCAGTAGATTTAGCCTTGTTGAATAGTATGTTGCAGGACTTTTTCATAGCCTTTAGCTCAGAAGTCCACCATTGGGGTTTAGTTTTACCCTTGTACCTTGTTTTTGGACATGCTTCTTCAAGGGAACTATTGAATGATATGGCGATATGCTCGACCAGATTATCCAGACCGGCTTTGTCATTCGGTTCGTACAGAAGTTTAGAGTTGAGGACTTTCTTGAAATTCTTCTCATACAGGTGCCACTTTGTCTTCCTCACATTTCGGAGGACTGCAGGTTTAGGCGCCTTTTCAGGGAGTTTGAACTCAATATCTGAGAATGAGTGGTCGTCCAGTACATTCCACCCAATAATTTTGTCTGACAGCCGGTCAGTAGCAAACGTTACGTCGAGTAAAGATCGGTCTTTTACCTATGTTACAAATACTTAGGTTGGTAGTTAGAATAAAGTCAAGAATCGAATCACCCCTATTGATAGTATGACTGGCGTTCGTGTCTGAGCCAATAATCAGCTCGACCACGTCAGACGTTGCTTCTTCTACTACTTCCCTGAATAGGGCAGTCGGTACTACAGCTTCATAAGGCAACCACCCAATATATGCGATTACCGATCTCCAGACTAGCAGCTGTTTGGTCTTTACTACTTAAATTAGCCAGGAGAAAGATACTTAGATCTTTCCTGGCCAAAATGCAGGTTCTTGAAGTGCCATCACAGTTGGCCACAAGCAGTTTAAAGTTGGATGTCCTGATACCGCACACCCTTCCTCCCACTGCGTAGGTCTCCTGTTTCAGGACGATGTCTACTGCACCTGTGGACAGGCGCAGCAATAGAGCCGCTGAGGCTGCTTTAGCGTGATGGAGGTTAATCTGCAGAATTCTTACCATCTTGGTAATTGACAGATTAACATCCACCCCGACAAGGGTGTTATCGAACTCTTCGTCCGTATCATCGAGAAGCGTGTCCCCGCCAGATGCGTCAAAGAGTCCGGAGACTCCCCTCAGCCCCTTCGTGTCCGAAGTAGTGCTTTCGTCCTCAGAGAAGGTCGTTACAGATCTGTTAGAGTTGGAGTCACCAGATATAATGGGCGTGGTTCCCTCCGCACTTGCAGAAAGCCGTGTATAAACCACGACTCGCCTTCCGCAGTGGGAACTATATAGTTTGGCACATACGATTCGCACAGTTGCTTAAGCTAGCTAATGCATATTAATCGCGCGTAACCTCGGGCATCAAAACTTTGTGTGCAAGCTCGCATCACAAACGGTGACGAACGTCGTAGTGTTCACACTCGACAATTTTTCGAAATTGCGGAATATGCTCCAAGAGCAAAAACGCAATTTTTACACCTTCTCTCCGAAGGGCCAAAAGCCGCACTGTAATTATAGGTCGGCCGGCTGTAATTACAGATCTGTACGACGAGGCAGACCTACGCGCACACCCCGCCCGTACAAAACTGTCATGGGCGTTAGATAGGAAGATAGCCAAGAGTTCTTCGGTATGGACTTCTTCGCAATTATTGTGAAGTTAAAAACCCACTCGTCCGATTTTACTCCTTGTCTACCAAGGAGGCTAAACGCAACGCCATGCTCGCCGTGGCACAATCTATCGCTTTCAATGTCTAGCGACATTAAATGCATTTTTGTTAGTGTCGACTCCATCATCTCGATGCATAGGCGACATTAACTCGTTTTGTTTTTAAGGAAGCACAAACCGGATGTTCTTCTCGCTGAACATTAATTAAATCATGTACATAGAGTAAATTTTCGCGGCTATACTATGTATAGGCAAGACTCGGACGCGGTGGCGGCACTGCGATCCTTGTCAAAGAAAAATTTCACTCCCAGAGGATTACTCTAAACCTCGGGAGCTTCGAGAATACTTGCGTGCGTGGAAAAAACTTGATGGGTCTTGGCTGACAACTGTCGCCTTATACCACAAGCCTAATGATACTCTAAACGCGAATCAACACGATCCGATTCTCGACGCGTTCCGTCAAGACGATATAATAATCGGCGGCGATCTTAACGCGAAACACCCAAGTTGGGGTGGTGAAGTCACCAACCTTCAAGGCAAGTCTATATATGACTACCTCTTGGAGTGTCCGGAACGAATTCGTACATACAGTGGGGAGCATAACCGAGTGCATGTATGCTACTTTTTCAATTTTTATTTTGTGAAAACAGTATCTTTAGTCCAAACGTCTTATTTATACTTTATTTATTGCTAAACAAAAACTATTATTTAAAAAACCATACACTTATTCTAGTGAATATCATCATATGAACTAGATGAAATTCTGCATGCACTCAGTTTTGCACTTAAATTTTATTAGATTTAAAATCAGATATTTTAGCATTTAGTTCATCGTCCTTTGTTTTTCATTACGCTTTGCACTGGTTTGGGCATGCTTTCCACTAGGTTTTGGCTTATTTCATTTGTATTATCACTCCATTAATGCTGCACCCGACTACACAGCCCGTTGACATAACCCCAACCACATTTTGACCACAGCCCACAAATTTTCAATTGGAATTAGGTTGAAACTTGTGCTGGCCATTCTGGAAGTTGAAATTTATGTTACCACAACCATTTTTCACTATTTTGGAAGTGTGCTGGGATATACGTCTTGCTGAAACACAACATCCTCAACAGGGTAATGACTTAGCTCTGCAAAATCCGGTAAATTTGATTTCAAAATATGATGCCAACATGATGCTCTTGTTGTTCACCAGCGGCCAAGTGCGCCACCACGTAAAGAATTCTCATATCATAAGCTTCCTCCTCCATGCTAAACGGTTTGCTTGCCTTAGGGGTTTTTGAATAATTTCATAAGGCCGGCGACAGTAATATTAATTCCCATCGGATTGGAAACTGTTAATTTTTGTTTAAACTGGGCATATAACACTTTTTCATCCACCAATCCTTCTATTTACGCGGGTCTTACAGAATTCCAACCGCTTCTTAATTTTTTTTGTAAGACAAATGTGTTTTTTTTTTCTTGACTGCTGCCTCGAACCCAGATCTTTGTATTTGTTGTTATTACTTTTTCAAAATTTAATTTACGGTGTTTTGTCCGTAAGAAAGTAAATAAGTGCTGACAATTTTATAACATTTGGCCTAACAATACTATTTTTACTGAATAAATGATACAAGAGTGGCAAACATGCACTCGGTTTTGCTCCCCACTGTCGTTATCTTCATGGTCTCCTCGGGAATATCCTACACGCGAGAGACTGAGGCCTCTGGACTCAGGACTCTCGATTACGAATCTGACCACATAGCTGTGGAGATCGTACTAAGGCAAAGTGGACTTGCTTCTGACAACAGAAGACAAGAATACTTTGACTTCGATACAATGAACCGAAATCGTTTTAATCAACGACTCGAAACACCCCTTGAAAACCGCGAACTTCCGATCAATCGGAACTTTACAACCGACGAAATCGATGAGTGTGTGAGCATCATGACCACCGCTTTCCGCGACTCTATGGAAGAGTACATTCCTCGAATGAACTCCAGCCATAGAGGACTTCGAAATCTTCCACCACATATAATTAATTTTATAGGGAAGAAGAAACGCCTTCGAAAGATTTTACATCGGTCGGAAGACTCTGGCCGATATCCCACCCTAAAAGCTGAAATTCCAATCCTGGATAGAATTATCCAGGGCCAAATCGCTGAATTCGAGCGCTCACATTGGACTGCCTTCCTGCAATCCATCCGAGTTAACAACTCAATATTCAGATAAGTAAAAGGTGCTGCCGGCCTAAAAACCCTACCACCTATTTCAGCCTTGCTTAACGCTAGTGGCATTCTCATATCCGACGATATGGGTAAAGCGAATATTCTCGCTGACAGCGTTCAGTTGTCTGGGACTTCGAACCAGACTGGAGACAACACATTCAATGACCTCATTGATAGTGAAGTCTCCGAACTGAACGACTTGAGCCCAATCCTCAACTTCGATGATGAACTCACTGCGGATGCTTCAATCCGCGGTGAGGGAACGATCTGGCAAAACGTTGGCTTTGTGACTCCTCAAGATGCCTTGAGAGGTAAACGTAACCGTCGATCAGCCGGAGTTGACGGAATTCCGGATATTGTCTTGAAAAAGACCATTATACTGATTTGGACATTTTTTACCATAATCTTCAATTATTGCTTAAACTTGGGATATTTCCTCAGGGCTTGGAAGGAATCACTCACGATTCCTATCCCAAAACCTGATTCTGATCCCAAGCAAAGCAGCAACTATCGACCAATATCCCTACTCTCAGCCTTTGACAAACTTCTGGAGCACTTCCTGTTGCTCAGAATAAGGGACACGATAAAAGATGTCGGAATACTTGCGGACAACCCATTCGGTTTTCGCAAGGGTCATTCCACTTCCCATGCACTCTCAGTGCTATCCGATTGTTACGTGCACCTTGAGGCGCTGATGTTGGTCTTCCGGCTCGCTCAGGGTTTTCCCAGAAGGTCCCAACCCTTCCCAACATCAGTCCATCGGGACGAACACAAAAAAAACTGAAATTTATAACAATAACAAAAAATGACAAACAAAAGTACACTTAGTAGACAGGGAAACTTGGTGGAGGTTTCCGCACTTCGCCGTCCCTACCTTGGTTCTCACACAAAAGAGAACCCCATTTACTCCACTCACCACATACTTAACCTATTCAACCTTCACTCCCCCATTAAGGACAAACTAGCACTTATTCATGATACACTTAGGACGAAAATAAACATTTATTTGAACACAAATTTTGGCACATTATGGCCCGAACATTAATAAACGGAAAAATCCTTAACATGTAACATGCTTAACCTATTGACAATTAACGTAAAATACCTACACAAATCACTAACACCAGGATACTAAAACGGAGCCATTGCTCAGACCTACTAAAAAAATCGCCTAGGAATCTATTTTTATGGCCCTTTAACCCGTACTAGAAGCTAATTAAAACCTAACTAATAGAGCTCTGTTAGCCCTTATTCTCCGGGCTAGCAACCACAAATTAAATAGATCCTATTAGCCTCCTTTTTCGTATATCCTACGCTCCTAACAAAAACTGGTATTAACAACTTTTACGTAGACACTAGAAAGACAATAAATTTCCTTAACCTATCTTCATTCTATCTTTTAATTATTCTGAATTTCTTGTTTTAGCTAATTTTTTATTTGTTTTGGTAATTTGTAGTTATTTCGTATTTTGTGGTTTTGCTTTATAGCCTTTTAATTCTTGGCAAAAATTATTAATATTTTTCTTCTCTTCTAGGCAATTCTGCGCTTCGCCTGGATATCACCTTTGGCGGGAAGATACGGACACAGACACAAAAATATACAGGGAAGAATTTACCTTTTGTTCCGGTACTTTGTATCGGAATAAAACTGGCCTCCTTCCCTTGATATCTTCCGGAGGCCACCACTGGGATCTGACGCTTTTCTACATAGACCAAACACACATCACATTTAATTACACTATTTACATTTACACCATTTGACACTGTTACTTACAAATTTCTTTTCCACTCTCACAACCATTAACCAAAAATAAACAAAATATAAACTGCTGGATTCGATTTTATTCCTAACAGTTTCGCTTGGACAGTTTGCTTCGGTTACTTTGCTTGACTTTAGTTGGAACACTGGCTCGACTGGTTCCTTCCACTTTGAATTTTCAAATAAGAGTTTTCCGCCCAGCAGCGGCTTTTATACCCTTTGTTTGGTGCTGGGTTTCCCTCTAATTTCCATCAAGTTTTCCTCAGCTGGCGGGTTTTATTATCTGTCATCTTTTGTTTGACGTTTGAGTTACGTCGTTCTTGACACCTTGTCTTCTCGTCTACACTGAACACCCTCAGTATGTTAAGGTGGCCACCTTCTCACACAACACGATCACGTAGCCAGGTCCTTGAATAAGCGTCATGTGACCATTGCAGTTAGTCTTGATTTTTCCAAGGCGTTTGACACTGCTTGGTACACCGGTATCTTATTCAAGATGTTGAGCTGCGGGTTTGGTGGCAAAACCTGTCGGACGGTAACGAACTTTCTAAAAGATAGCTCTTACAGAGTTAAGGTCGACAACGACATCTCTGAGAGAAAGAATGTAGTGGCTGGAGTTCCGCAGGGCTCTCTCCTCTGTCCAGTACTCTACAATATTCTTCTGTGTGACATACCGCAACCACCTTCTGGTGACTTGCTTTTGATGCTACTGCCTCGGGGCAGTAGCTTCAACTGTAATCTCTAGCATAAATTCTTATCTTTTAGAGTTATCGAACTATTTCGACAGGTGGAGACTCAGATTAAATATATCAAAATGTGATAGCATCGTATTTAAAGGCAAGCGCAAGCTCCTTTATTCTAATGCGAAACAATATATTCCTGTCATTAGCATAGGAAATGACATAATTCTCGATGGACTTCAAAAAATTGGCAAATAATTGGACCAAAAACAGCGAGCAGTCGCTCAATGTACTGCTCGACACACATTTCCCTAACAGAACCAGAGGATCAGCAGGACCAACAAGAGTGCGAGTGGACTGCGAGCGTCGCTAGCTTGTTGACTGAGAGATCCAGAATAAGCTGGGCTATTAATAGCTTTGAGCCCTTCAAGTCACCTGGACCAGACGGCATCACTCCTGCAGAAATGCAGAAAATGTTGAAATACATTATCCCCTGGCTGGAGAAAATTTATGTAGGCTGTATCAGGCTTTCATACATCCCGAATCGATTGAGGGATACCAAAGTGGTATTCATACCAAAAGCGGGGAAGATATCACACACTAGGCCAAAAGACTTCAGACCAATTAGCCTATCCTCCTTCCTATTGAAAGGTCTGGAAAGATTTTTAGATTATTTCATTAGGCAAAAGCTGGATACCAAACTCCTGTCGGGGAACAAACATGCTTACAATAAGGGGAAGTCTATAGAATCAGCCCTGCACGAACTTGTGAGCACTATCGAATAGTCCCTTCATTTCAAGGAATTCACCATTGCATTTCTTGACATAGAAGGGGCTTTTAACAACATTCACTCAGATGCAGTAATTGCGGCACTGTCACATCTAAAAGTTAACTCTAGTTTGATTAGACTAATTCAAAGTCTGCTCAATAGAAGACGCATAACAGCATGTCTTGGGTCCACAACTCTAACAAGGTTTGTAAACAGAGGGACCCCACAAGGAGGAGTACTGTCTCCACTAATTTGGAACCTAGCCGTGAATGAAATCCTGCTAGATCTAGAACGTTGTGGCTGCAAGGTCGTGGCATATGCGGACGACGTGGCAATCGCAGTGAGTGGCAAATTCTAAAACGTCCTCCGAGACATTCTACAGGTGGCTCTGAAAAAATTGGCTAGATGTGCCAGAAGCAGCGGTTTGGTCGTAAACCCAAACAAGACAGAATTGGTTCTCTTTACTAGGATGAATAATGTCCCACATGTGGACCCTCCACCTCGGATAAATGGAACAGATCTATTCTTTTCTGAAAGTGCACAATTTTTAGGAATAATTCTAGATAGAAAACTGTTATTTAGACTTAACGTATTGGAACGTTTAAGGAAGGCCAACGTCGCCTTATATTCCTGCAAAAAGGCTGTAGGGTCGCGGTGAGGCCTCTCTCCTAAAATCATCCACTGGATATATATATCAGTAGTTCGTCCTATACTGCTATACGGCATTGTGGTATGGTGGACGGCAACTGACAAACTAACCATCACCAACCTACTAACAAAGGTTCAGAGAACTGCCTGCCTGAGCATAAGCGGAGCCTTAAGGACTACAGCGACCGAGTGTCTACAAGCCCTACTCCATATACTGCCGATTAATATTGTGGCGAGAGAAGTTGCAACCAAAGCGGCAATAAGATTAAACTGCCTATCAATGTGGAGGTACAAAAACTACGGTCACATGAGAATATCAAAGTGTAGTGCTATGGTAACCGACCGAGTGGACTATATACCAACGGTGTACACCTTCGAGAGAAATTACATCACTATGATTCCCGCGAGAGATGAATGGGTTGGAAGAAAATCAGGTAATAGAAACCATCTCCACTTTTACACGGATGGTTCGAAGCTTGATGAAAAGGTTGGCTTCGGAGTACACTGTGCAGAGCTTAGATTGGATATAGCTCACAGACTACGAGATACCTGCAGTGTCTATCAAGCCGAAATAATGGCAATATGGGAAGTAGCCAAGTGGCTGAGTCGCAACATAGTAACCAACACTGGCGTTGCCATTTACTCGGACAGCGAGGCTGCCATCAATTCTCTGGAGGCAACATCCCTAAATTCACAAACAGCCCTCGACTGCCGCAGATCTCTTAACGAGATGGCTGAGCAGTTTAACATACACCTCATATGGGTGCCTGGGCATAGGGATATCCCGGGGAACTGCAAAGCCTATGAACTTGCTAGGAAAGGGACGACATTACAAATTCTCGAAGAATTTGCATACATTGGTGCGCCACTATCTACGTGCAAGCTTTGGCTTAGGCAAGAGGCAATCAGGCAGTCCAACGAAAGATGGACAGAAATCGGCCCCTGCAGAGTAGCTAGACAAATCTGGCCAAGGTATGACCAGAGAAGATCAAAATATCTCCTCGCACTAGAGAGGCAAAGATTGTCTACGTTAGTATCAGTTTTGACGGGACACTGCTTGATCGGCGAACACGCCAAAAGATTGGGTATTGGCTCTAATGACTTCTGCAGAAGCTGTGGAGATGAGGAAGAAGTGGAGAGCATTGAGCACTTGCTATGCGACTGTCCCGCTCTGAGTAAACGACGACTGGAAATACTGGGGTCGGCTTTTCTAGGCAGCCTAACAGATCTTTCCAGTACCGATATTCGTAATATCGACAAATTTGTATATCAAACAGGTTGGTTTCGATGAGGGGCATTTCAACCCGTGGTAACACTAGGGACCTAAACTGGTCTATGTGAGCTTGTATAAAAAATACGGCTGCCACCCTAACCTAGACCTAGACCTACGCCGATCAACAAGGCACCGAAAAGTACCTCAACGTTTAGCAGATTCCTACCTTGAATTTGATTAAATTAAGGGGGGATAAATGTCATAATGTAAACATAATGCAAACAATCATTGTATTTATTCGTCGATTATTCCTATTATATATTCAATATCAATTACATGCATATGGATTATTCATATTCATCACTAATAGGTGAATATCACCACTAACACTAAGAAATAAATGACCCTAATAATATTCTTTAACAAGAACGGTTGTTTTAGTTACAACAAAAACAATAAAATGATGAGTAATTCTCTTTTTGTAATTAGATTTTTTGGGAAAATATTAAATATATCGACAAAGCATTGTAACTAGTATGTCATTCCATGCCAAACGGGACGATTTTTGACATCACTATTTTTGATTGCTTCGAAATTTTGTGCATGTATTATTTTTTTAAAAATATCTTATAAGTAGTTAAAAAAAATTGAAATATTTTTTTTTAAAGAGTTATGAACAATTTAAAGTTGAAGAAATTAAGTTTTCTTCTAAAAGGTGTGTTCATTGTTTAGCTTGTAACCCTGTAATACGTGACCGATATTTATGTGCTATACCTTGTTTTGAAGGTAATTTCAACCACTACAACTTGACCCGATTTTATTCCTAACAGTTTCGCTTGGGCAGTTTGCTTCGGTTACTTTGCTTTACTTTAGTTGGAACACTGGCACGACTGGTTCCATCCACTTTGAATTTTCAAATAAAAGTTTTTCGCCCAGCAGCGGCTTTTATACCCTTTGTTTGCTGCTGTGTTTCCCTCGAATTTCCATCAACTTCTGCTTCCATGTTGACAACAATCATATTTGATTGCGCCAACTACGGAAATGGTGGCTAAAATTATCTGTTGTAGTTGCCACAACCAACTGTTTTAAAAAATTGGTTGTTCTGACAATTTGTCAGTCACATACTACCGACAATTAATTAAAAACAGTTTTCATTAATTTTTATTTTATTTATTGAACAAAAAACAAAACAATTCATAACAAAATTAAAAATCCCATATTACAAATTCATCACTATTATGAGATGTGGAAATATTTGACACACATTTTAGTACACGAAAAAAAAACACAAAACTTTTATGCAAATATCTCTTAAACCTGTGCTTTCAATTTCATGATTGTTGCTTTTATTTTTTATTTATGTAAAACATTTTGCACACATATTCTGTATTCCACACATTATTATCCATACGAGATTATTTTTGATTACATATACCGTTTTTGAACAAAATGTTGAAGATTTATTTATGTCGAGTAATTTTATTTTTTGTTTGTCATGTATCAGCAAAAGAACAGCAACCAATCTTTCGGTTGTATTTCCTAAAATACATTTAATTATTCTAAAGTTGGGAAATTATTGGGATAACCAATAAACGATTATTTATTAATATTTTTTCTGTTGTAGTAACCAATTATTCGTTGCAATAATAATCTTTGGTCTATT
This sequence comes from Eudasyphora cyanicolor, assembly GCA_963930755.1. Taxonomy (NCBI): domain Eukaryota; kingdom Metazoa; phylum Arthropoda; class Insecta; order Diptera; family Muscidae; genus Eudasyphora; species Eudasyphora cyanicolor. Next base: position 95,218,079 of record OZ005737.1, on the reverse strand, counting down.
GATACAATTTCTGTTGTCAAGAATAAAACATTGGTTGTCACAACCAAAAATCGATCATATGGTACTATAATTAAAATTTAGAGTTGGTTACCACAACTAACCGAGTGTCAATGAAAAAAATCTTAATTCGATTGATACAACCATCGATTTAGTTGCAAGCATTTTCATTTGATCGTATCCATGTTATTATTGTTGTTTCAACCATTTATTTATAAATACAACCGACAGACGGTGTAGGCAATATACTTTTTGTTGCTAGTACTATTTTTTATTGTTACAATCGAATTCCAACCAATTATTTTCATGGGTGTGTGTTTATTACATAATAAAGATGAAGGTAGGCCGTTAATAATGAAAAACAACATCAGCCAAATGGCCACCACGACCGCGCTTACAGGACCATATCCTTTTCATGAAATTTTCCATAACCAAATCGCATAACCAAATGTCCTCGATAGCCTCACAAATTCTATCTTTGAGGTCTTGAATGGACGCCGGGCTGTTGGCGTAGACCTTATCTTTCACGTGGCCCCAAAGGAAGAAGTCGCAAGATGTTAAATCGCAAGATCTCGGTGGCCAATTGTGATCACCTCTTCGAGAGATAACACGGTCCGGAAACTTTTCCCGTAACAGAGCAATGGTTTCGTTGCTTGTGTGGCACGTAGCGCCGTCTTGTTGAAAGTAAACGTTGTCCAGATCAATACCATCGAACTCCGACCATAAAAAATCATTAATCATCTCTCGATAGCGCAATCCATTCACCGTAACTGTTGATCCAACCGCATTTTCGAAAAAGTAAGGTCCTCAATGGAAATGGGCCTCATCAGTCAAGATGATTTTTCGATGATTTTCGAATTTTAATAATTTCAATGCGTTGTTAAATCGTGTATCGTTCCATTTTTAGTAATGGCGTAGTTTCTACTTGTCAAATGTCAAAGAATAAAAGCTTCAAAAGTGACAGCTACCGCAATACCGGGTGATTCAAAATAACACCTCTTGTTGGAAAACTCTATATAGCAATAAGAACAACAAAAATTATTTGCAAAAACATAAAAATCAGCGATGGCTTGATATTTAAAAAACAAAACTCGTTAAACAATAGCAAGAGTCGAAAGATAAGAAAGCACTTGTTAAACTATTCTTTGAGATGAACTTTATTTTAAAATCACAGCAACCTGGAATTCTCTTTTTGATGTAGAAAAAAATTCAGTAAATTTGTTATTCCGTTTTTCACATTCAATTCGACAATTCAAAGAAAAACAAAGCAATAATATTTTAAAATAAAAAATGTCACCTCGGTTTGATATTTGTTGCAACCCATTCCAATTAATGGTGTTTTCTTTTCTAAAAAAAGATGTTGCCCTGCCAGAGAGCAGCATTTTAATAATGTCGCCTACACCCTCTTGTACTGCTGCATTTTTCATGGTCAGAATCGATAACAAAAATGCAACAAACTAGCCTTTTAACTCTCTAAAAGTAGACTAAACACAAAGAATACTCCACGGCGCCGCCTAAATAAAGCATCTGACCAAACTTCATTATAAAAAAGCACGCACGGACACACGCGGTTATTTAGGCTATTCGCTCGACGCCGTTTTTCACATTCAATTCGACAATTCAAAGAAAAACAAAGCAATAATATTTTAAAATAAAAAATGTCACCTCGGTTTGATATTTGTTGCAACCCATTCCAATTAATGGTGTTTTCTTTTCTAAAAAAAGATGTTGCCCTGCCAGAGAGCAGCATTTTAATAATGTCGCCTACACCCTCTTGTACTGCTGCATTTTTCATGGTCAGAATCGATAACAAAAATGCAACAAACTAGCCTTTTAACTCTCTAAAAGTAGACTAAACACAAAGAATACTCCACGGCGCCGCCTAAATAAAGCATCTGACCAAACTTCATTATAAAAAAGCACGCACGGACACACGCGGTTATTTAGGCTATTCGCTCGACGCCGAAAAAACATCAGTTTTGTAGGGCAGCGTCCACCCCTTCGATTAAATACAGGGCTGAAATGTTGCATTTTTGCCCCGTGCATGTGCGACATTTTTCACAAAAGAAAACGAAACCCTTTCACAGTGCAGCATTTATTTTACAATCGAAGACAAAAAGGCATTTTTGGGGCGAAAGGCACAAAAAATGTAGCATTTTTTGGCACAAAAGAAAACACCATAAGATACCATAAGAAATGCAAAAAAATTGCGATGGATAAGTTCTAGTGTTTTTGAACGTAAACTAAAATTAAAACCTGAAACTTTAAATGGCAAGCTTAAAATTTGTACCACACGCCTTATTAAATTGAATAAACTTAGTGAAACCGGCACAGAAACTGCTGATATAGAGATAAATGAGCGTATGTCTATTGACAGCGACAGAAATATCAATATCGGAAAGTTACATGATGTATTAATTACGTTGCAATATCAGAATGCCTGAAACATGACACAAAAAAAGAGAAGACATAAATAATGTTCACTCAGAGTTTTTTACTACCGAACAATACGAAAATAGGGCAAAGCACCTAAAGGAACGCTTTAATAAAGTAAAAGTAATTTCTGGAACTACAAAATACCACGAATACCTTCTATTTTCCGATAAAAAAATTAGAGTTCTGACAACATCAGCTTCAGAACAGTACTGTATTAAGACGGTGTACAATGATTAATATTTTTTTTACACATTTTCTTCTTTTTTACTGTAAATGATTCTAGTCTTTCTCATGCATTTTTATTGTTCTTATTTTTTACTAATAATTGTCATTTTTAATAATAATTTTCATTCTTTTCTTAAATGTTTTATTGCTCTTACTGTTTTAATAAACTAATGACTAAAATTTATCATTCTGTTAATTATTTAAAGCACATTCACAGTAATTATGCAAATAGTTTTTTGATAAAAATCGTAAAAAATAGTTCCCATCAATTCACCACTTCCGAATTCATACAGTAGCTAACAAAGACATTTAAGAACACGACATTAAAATTGCAAAAAACACTAAGTGTTGCCTAGTGCCATCTGACATTTCCATTGGAAAGTTTGACATTTTTTAGCATAACTTCACTCAGACCGTTTTGTCATTAGAGCGCGAATTGTTTTGGTTACAGTGTGTTGAAAATTCACGACCATTTGCTTCGAAGTGCTTCTTCCACGAACAACTTTCGTTGGATTTGGGTCGTCTTCGAAGACCCTCTCGGTCGATTGCTGTTTTGTTTCGGGCTCACACGCATAGATCCAAGATTCGTCACCTCTGACGATCTTATAAACGTCTTTTGAAGCACCACGATCGTATTTTTTCCAAATTTCTTTGCACCAATCGACACGAGCCTTTTTTTGAGCGATTTTCAAATTGTGCGGGATCCAACGAGAACAAACTTTTTTTACGGCCAGGTGTTCATGCAATATCGAATGTATGCTGATGGTAGAAATGCCCAAGGATGCCTCTATCTCACGGTATGTCACATTACGATCTTGCATTATCAGTTCACGCACGGCATCAATGTTCTCTGACACACCGTCCGTTTTTGAACGACCTTCGTCTTTGAGCGAGCGTCGGCCACGATTGAATTCATTAAACCAGTTTTTCACAGTGGTATAGGATGGTGCTTCATCGCCATACAAAGATTTAAGTTAATCGATGCACTCTTGTCGAGATAATCCACGTCGAAAGTTGTGAAAGATGATCGCACGAAAATGTTCACGAGTTAATCCCATTTTTTTGCCAAATTGATATTTTTATGTCACTGTAAACAACACAAATGATGGTCGTACGTCAAAATGTTCTGAGTACGTTTATGCTAAAAATGTCAAACTTTCCAATGGAAATGTCAGATGGCGCCAGGCAGCAATTAGTGTTGCCTAGGCCAGAAATGCATATAGCAACCCTCGTAATAAAGATTTTTTGTTGCATAGTCAACTACAGCAAAACATTCGTGTGAATTCTTTACATTGTAAAGACTCACGAGAGTGGAAGTTGGTGCATGTACGAGGGATGATGATTACTGAATTGTCTTTTTTTGGAGATATGCGCTTTTAGGAAACAGTTCTCGTTTAATGATACTTGGCTGTGCGTATATATTTAATAATTTCGACTGAAGTAATCGTTGTAATAAGGATATTGATAATGGGAGTTTGGTGGCTCCCGAAACAGATCTGTCTATCCAACCATTACAACCGCCCCCAATACATGTCACTTACTTCTTCTTTAATTTTTAACAAAGTTGTTTTCATATACTGAAATATTTTATATATTTGTAAAATATTTTACACTTTTTTGTCCCACTGTTCCATATTGAAAGGTTGTCTCCTCTCTATGGTATACATAACCCTATTTGTCCTACTGTACCATATTCAAACACATTTTCTCCACAGTACGATTTTTGCCACTATACATTACCTAACCGATTTTGACCCATTGTGCTCCTAAAAGTACTCTTTTTGAAAAACACTTCATGTCTCAATATCATGTTCCAATTTTGCCACATTCTTCCATTTTTGTCCCATTGTACCATAAATAACGCGTTTTGTCGCACTGGGCGTCTAAAAGTATGAATTTCCGAAAAAACACTCCTAGCACTATGGGACCATGTTTAACCATTTTTAACCCAATGTACCATATTTGACAGTTTTTGCCCAGCTGTGACACTAAAAGTACGAATTTCGAAAAATAGCTTCATATTCCGATCCATTGTCGTAAGGAAAACACTTGCTTTAAATTTCGAAATTCTAACTCAAGGCGTTTAAATTTGTCGGTGGTATCATATTTATCCCTTTCTGTTCCACAGTGCGGCTAAAATTTTCAAAAATATCGCTCCCTGTGTCTAACAACGTCCCAATGGCTGCCCTCACACCGAAGTTCACGATTCCCGCTATTGCCTTCTGGATTTGGCTGTGGTACCATATGTATCCCTTTTTATTCCACTGTGTGCGTAAATGTTCGAATTTCGAAAAATCCCGCCATATCCCGAGTATACGCCCTAAGGACTACCCTCACTTTGGCAATTCTAGTTATATTTCTCGTTTTTTCTTTTTGTCCCACTGTGCGCACAAAAGTACGAACATCAAAAAATCCTGCCTTATTACACGTCTACGGCAAAAGGACTACCCTCCCACCAAATTTCATGATTCTAGCTTAAGCCGTTTGGGCTGTGCGGCGATCAGTCAGTCAGTAACGCAACAATTTTATATAAATAGATAATTACATGTCCTGCCAGTGTCATGATGTTTTTTTTCTTTCGAAAGATATTGTAAAAACAAAGTCGCGAAAAAATGTGTGAAATTTTTTCTTTTGTTGTACATACTATGTTCATTTCGGGCATCTCCTAAATACCTGTAAAATGCGTCCTGCGTCTGTCAAACACGATTTCAAATATATGAAAATGTACTACAGCTTCCGAAATACGCACACGGATACGCCGGATAATTTCAAAAAATCCGAATTTGACAGTGCGCTTACATCTACAAGGAAAGAAAACAAAACAACAACAATAGAAAACATAAACACAAACAGATGACAAGCAGCATTTTATTTTTTATTTTGGAACAGTGCACGAAGTAGAAAAATAATAAATATTGAATTTGCTGGAAATATCAAATACAAACTGGTAAGAATTTAATATTTTACTGTTATCATTTATATCAAAATGTGTTTTTCAGATTAACAGCGAAGAAATGGTTGAAATAGCTGGGACACTGCCCACTTATGGAATACAAAGGAGCCTCTCCACAAATGTGTAAAAATCAAGAAGGGCACATGGCAAACAATTTCTCTGAAGTTGTCAACACCAAGTAAATTCCAAAACTTTAAAATATGTACCAGCATTTTTGTATTAATGTTTATTAAGTCACCAGAAACGTGGGGAACCTATTCATGCTGCTTGGACGCAAGGAATCCATTTTCAAGAACACATTTTGATTCCGGTCGGATCTAACCTAAGGAAATCGTTAGTTCAGGTGTTTGGTCTTCCTACAATGAAGCATGTGACACGAGCTTGTTCCGAATAGTTTTTATTTCCATAGCTTTACGATGCTGCATTTAAATTCCATGTTCAACGAGGACATTTGGAAATATCAATTGAAACTGGCCAATAAACAATTCTCTACTTTGAAGCATGATTATAAGATAAAATTTGATTTAATAGCGACACTGCCATGTTATATAAAACACAATTTAGTCCAAACATGGCAAGTGCCGACAGCTTCGATAGATTTGGTTGGCGTTTACAAAGTCAGGAGGAGAATTACAGGTCTTTACATTTTGCACAACTAATAAAGAGTTTAAGAAACATAATTTGACTTCGGTGGACAACACCAACATCTTTAGATACTCCACGATATATTAGCAATGTTTCCGTTCTTCTCTAATGAAAAACAGCATCTTGCTTAACAAACAAATTAAAACATATAACTACAATGCTATGGAAATTTTGTAGTTAAAAAACGTTGTATCATTGGGGTGTATACACAATAATACTGCTCTAATGCAAACTATCAAATTGCTTCAGTGCAGCTTCTACAATCTTTCCTTACGAAAACTTAGTTAGAAAGTTGAGAAGGCGAAGAAAAAAGAATTGCTGTCTGAAAATGTTTAAAAGTCGAATGCCTCCTGGTTTTGGAATATATTTCTATTCCTTCTTCTTTGTGGTTTGCCCAGAATATTTTCAAAACATATAAATCATCAATAATATCGATATTGCTCTGAATATCCACTCCAAATGTAGAAAAACAAAATTTTTCTGAAATGGGGATGATAAATCAGCTGTTTTTTGTTTACTGCGTATTTCGGTACAGCGCGCGTTGAAAATTATGCATCATGCGTTTTTTTGACAGACGCTGACGCATTCACTGGTATTTAAGGGTGTCTCTTCAACACGAAAAAGTGAAATTTTGCGCCGTTACAAATTGAATGCCGCAACCATTTTATTGCCGCCAGTCTCGCACTCCTATTTGCCGGTTTGCCCTTACCGACTGCGTCCCTCTCCCACAAACACTGCAATTCTGCGTGGGCAAATAGTGTGAATATGAACTGTGTCCTCGAGAAATTCATGTCATATATATTAGTCGAGATTCACACTCGGCAATTTTTTTCAAGCAAGTGTCAAAGTTTGTGGGATAGAGAGGCGGGCGGAAAGAGCTCTCTGCCCCTCTCTCCAACAAACTTTGACACCTGCTTGGAAAAAATTGTTCTGTGTAGCACGACTAATAAAGAATACTAAGTTGAGATTCACACAAGGCAATTTTTTCCAAGCAAGTGTCAAAGTTTGTAGGAGAGAGAGGCTTGGAAAAAATTGCCTCGTGTGTAGCACGACTTAATTAAATTATCTTCCGAAATAAATAAAAATAATGCAATGCTGTGGAAGGGAATGTATTGTTAACCATATGGAATAAAAAAGAAGAGCGAAATTCCAATTGGATTATAATTCAAAAGCAAAGCAGCTGGTGTCCAAATGAGGTGGGAATCTGTGGTAAAGGATATTAGCCACTGTATACGGATTTATCCTGTAGTTATGTATATTCACGTTTCTATGTTTAGAACAATTGCGTGGAGCAGCTTTCTTGGTGTTTAAAGCTAAGTCGAGATTCACACAGTCGAGATTCATTTTTCCAAGAAAGAGTCAAAGTTTGTAGGAGAGAGGGGCAGAGAGCTCTTTACGCCTGCCTCTCTCTCTCCTACAAACTTTTACACTTGCTTGGAAAAAATTGCCTCGTGTGTAGAACAACTAACGAATCAATAAGACTCCATTTGAAAATGCCTGTATGGAACATAAAGTGGGCAAAAGTGCAGTTTATAGAGGTCAGCCCAGAAGTTAAAAATGTTTTCACCACCCCTTCAAAATAACCCCCAAAACGCAAAAATTAGGTCAAAATTTGTCGGTCGGACCCACGGGGCCCAAAAACTGGACCCGTTCCCGGACTTTGTCAATATTATACTCATATTAAAGAAAATCCGTAGATTACAAATATGGCAAAATAAGAGTCAAGCACACTCTAGGGAAGGCCCTGGAGGGCCTTTAAAAATGGTCCTTGGTCCAACATATCATGCGACCGCTCAAATTAAAGGAAATTTTCCGTTGATTTCGAAAAGGTTCAAGCGCCCTCTAGGGAAGGCCCTAAAGGCCCTGAAAAATAGACCTTGGGACAACAAATCATGCGACCCCCTCAAATTAAAGGAAATTTTACGTAGATTACGAATATCGAACAAATTTTCTTCAAAAAAAGTAAAGATAAATTAGAATATTTTTCTTGCAAAAAAATTGCACATAAAGAAAAATAATTTAAAAAAAAATCGCATGGTTTTTATATTTTTTCTGAGCTGGCCTTTATAAACTGCATTTTTGCTAGTTCTGTTATGCTTGAACAACTTTTGTTATACACAACCGTTTCATAAGTCGTGCTACACACGAGGCAATGTTTTCCAAGCAAGTGTCAAAGTTTGTAGGAGAGAGAGGCAGGTAGAAAGAGCTCTCTGTCTCTCTCCTACAAACTGTGACACATTCTTGAAAAAAAATGGCCTCGTGTGAATCAGACTATTGTAAATTGCGACGATGACTGTGATTAATCGCTCATTTTGGATTTTCAGGGAACATAGTGCCATGCTTTATGATGAAATAAGTGAAAATGAAATGAAGTATTGTGCGAAAAGAGCCAAATTGGTAACACTGGTGTCATCATGTGGTAAATAAAACATGTCTAATGTTTTTCACATAGCCGATACGCAACAGCAACGGAAAACGTTGCCTCGGATTTGTTCTCCGACTGGACGAATCTCTAGCAGACGAGAAAAAGGTTGTGTCGGCTTTGTTCTTTGATTGAACGAAACTAGCGATTCGTTCAGTCGGAGAACAAAGCCGAGACAACTTTTTCTGCGGCTGCGGTTCATAGTCTTTTTTCATTGTAATTGAATATTTTACTAAAAAAGGATACGAATTTTTCATCGATGCTTGTTGATAAATGTTCAGTTTTTCCAGGAAAAATTAAATGAATTGTGATGTGTATTCAACAACTAAATAGAATTGTGTGGAATATATAAATCATTGTCTTTGAAATTGTGTAACCACAATACAAGAAGGTCGGACACAGAATTTAAGCTAAACAAAAAAATACAAAATTTTTATTGAAATGTTAAATGTATTATATTAGAAGCGAGGAAAGAAGTGACGGCGAGATGTGATAAAGCAAACTCGAAATATACGAAAATTATTGTTTCAAGTGAATTTGAAGGGCCGTATAAAATATACAATTTTATTGATAAAATGTGTATTTTTCACTACACCTGTGTGTGTATGTGTGTGCATTGTTTAAGTGTGAGTGTTGAATGATAATCAACACTCAGGTGATAAATAAAATCAAAAGGAATTAGTGAAACGCAAAACAAATAAAAAGAAGTAACAAATAAATTTGTGTGTTTCCTCAGTGCATGTTTCGCGTCTCCAAACGATCCTCTGAAAATCCGTAACTAACAAAAATGTAAACAAAGAAATGCAACACCAGAACAAGAAACTGCCAAACAGCAACAATAAGTCGAAAAGGAATTTGTTCAAAACAATAAGCAGCAGCCAGCCAGAAGCAGTACAATACACACAGAAGGAAGCAAAATTAAAATAATAAATAGTAATAAACAACGTACATATTGACAAACGCGCGCGCACGCACCACTCACGCTGAATCAGCGTACATATAAGAATCAGAATCATAACACAGCCAAACAAATAAATATATACAAAACTATAATTACGCGCAAAAACACCAAATCAACGAAAATACGCAGACAAATTAAAAAGCTATAATAATAGTGCTACCTTCTTTCTAAACAAAATAAAGCAAGCTAAAAGAAAATAATCACATAATATAAATTAAAATTTCGATTTGCACTCACAAAAGACAAAAAGCAAAACAAAACGCGAACAGTCACAACAACAAAATTAATAATATAATCTACAACTCAAAGACCACAAAATTTCAAGTCACCCAATCGAGGTGTTTATCGTCGTTCGTTCGCAAACACCACCCCACCTCCACCGTCACAACGTACCCCGTCATCTCGCTTTATTTTTACTTTGGTCCGTTTCTTCTAACTTGTTTGTTGTGCTTTCTGTGGGGGATAACTGCAACAGAAACAGAACATCCATCCACTGCACGAGTCTAGTGAAAACAAAAAAAAAACAAACAAAACCATTGCATGTTAGGTAATTTTCTTGTTGTATTTTACAATATCTCTCTCTGTGTTTGTCTCCCAAGCGTCATTTTCCCAGTAAGTTTATTTTGTGTGTTTTTCGCATTACGTTCACTTGCTTCTGTCATGCGCACGTTGGGCCACATGATGTATTCTTGTTTTTGTCTGCTTGAAATCATTTCTGTAAATAGTAACTGTTGACTTACTACTCTTGCTACTAGCTTCTTTGCATCTGTCCATCGAGATTCCCCTTCGTAAGTGGGTGACAACTATCAGACACATACATATGTATGTACGTATTTGTGTACTGTGTATGTATGTTGACATTGAAATCATTTCAAATGAAGTCAGAACCTGAAAAAATTAAAAACCCTTTATCTCAACCAAGGCATAATGCATGTGCATATGTAGTATGCCAGTATGTACGAGTATATTGTATATAGACGTGTTTTTGTATTTCAAAATCGAAATCTTTTCTCATTTGGTAGTCTTAACGCAACATGCAAATCGTGGTGTTCTCCAATGATATCAAGAGTTTGCTGATTCTGCAAATTTCGTGGATATCAGCTATTTGGTACTATATCCGAAGAAACTCCGGTCATAATCCCCGTTTGCGATGTTCGTATTATGTCCAAATGGCAAGTACTAATTGTGTAGAGTCAATGACGAGGCGCTTCCGGAAAATTTAAATTTGTCAAAATTCTCCCTCTTATCAAATGATTCAAACTGGTCCCGTCTGATCTTTTTTGAGAATTCCTTTTAAAAATGGGGACAAAAAAATTGGTGGCTCATTATTTTTTTTGTGAAATCGATTCATTATAAACATTTTAGATTTTTTTCAATGTTGCTCATTACAATCGTTCTGCTTTTCTATGGTGAATTAGAAAAGAAGAGGCATTGTCCAGAGCCATGTAGGTTAAGTTAGGTTACGGAAGGATGACACCAGAGCTTGTCCGATGTCTAAAACTATAACAATTTTGATCCATTATTATGTTCGGCGTAACGCGGATTGGGGCCACTCGGCCATTTTCATTGAGGCATCAAGAATGTCTGATCTGAGGGCTCTGGCAGGACCGACAGACTATTTGTCACCAGCTCAGAAATTCTCCTCAAATATACCCCCCCCACTGAAAAGACTGGTCGTGCGGCAACCTTCCTTTGGAGGGACATGCAATATACACTGACGCTTCAAAAATGGATGTAGGCACAGGGGCAGGCATTTTCAGGGAATCTTTTGGCATAAATACGTCATACAGGTTAGCCGACACCTGCAGCGTTCCAAGCGGATGTCTTTGCTATACTGCAAACTCAGGAAAGATGATCACATAACAGTCTATGTTGACAGTCAGGGTGCTTTGAAGGCACTGAAGTCAACCACTATTAAGTCAAAGGTGGTTAATGAGTGACGTTTGGAACTGCAGCAATTGGCAGACATAATCAGTTTGTGCTGGATCCCCGGACACTGTGATATCGCGGGGAACGAGAAGGCTGACGAACTCGCGCAAAATGGATCAGCAATGGACGCTGCAAGGGTTGAGCCATCACTATATCGTCCCTTATGCGAATTCTTCAGCAACATGGAGTGTTTCTACAAAGACCTGACAAACCGGAAATGGTCGAGCAGATAACTGACTGCAAATTGGCTAAATCTCTTTGGCCAGCCATATCGAAATCTAGGACCAAAGATCTTCTTAACCTCACAACAAGGTACATTCGTTTAATGATAGACACGCTGACTGGCCACTGTAATGTTAGATCTTTAACATCAAGGTGGCAGTGTGATTCTGCCGACTATTGTCGACTCTGTGAGGATGAGGAGGAACTGGAGGCTATCGAACACCTTCTCTGTCAACGTCCTACTCTATCAACATGAAGACATCGCTACCTAGTTGATTACACGATACAAAATCTGGAATCTCTATCATCCCACGATATTGATAGCATTATGGGCTTCATAGGTTGCTTGAGATGGATGGTTTGACATCAATTCATCTAAACCTCTCCTAAAAAGCCATTTCTCCTCTCTCTTATCTATACTTATCACCTCCTTCATCTTCTTCGACCTCTCCCACTTCTTTTTCTCATCTTCTCAGGACGAACACAATGGACCAAATGATCTCCGAGTGAAGTGGTGCACGCCAGCAATGGTTGTTTACCGCGCGTCCTTAACCTAACCTAACGTATAAGGTTAAGGAGCTTTGACTGTAGCAGCCTCCAGCTGGAGAGGCTGATTTTCCCATCTGAATCAGCCAGATCAACTATTGCCACCTGTCACTCAGAAATTGATTGGGAAGGGGGAGCTGGTTTCCGTCCTTTGGGTTTTGAGTAGGGTTTGGTCGATTTCCTTGTTGGTATAGACCCAGAGGGTGCTTTACTGCGAGGTGCGACTGACCCCTTCAATTCCTTCTGTTTGGAAACTAAATTTGTTGTCTCCCTTCTTAGGGCCTCTTGCTGTTGTTACTTCGCAACAGGCTGTGGTCCCTAAGTAGATCTAACACGCTTTACAGGTGTACATTTAATGAGGTCCGTATCCTGTTGCGATGTTGAGGGGGGCCGAATAGAGGCTTTAACAGTTCTGGATTTAACTGTTAGAGTCATCTCTGTAGAGTAGTTTGCATCTTAATCGATCCTGCTCCACCTGGCGTTTTACCAGATTTCTTTTCCTCATTCACTTTGTGTTTGGGGGCTACATTGCTTTAGTATCTAGTGGTGTACCATGCTTTTTGCTTGGTATCATCACCTCAGATGTGGATGTTTTAGATGCCGGAGTCCGTGTTGAAGATTCGGCTCCCGGTTGCAAAATTTTTTTTCTAATGGTGTACCTCGCTTGTTGCTTGGTATCATCTCCTTAGATGTATTTGCTTTTGATCGTTCTGAAGTAACCTTGGTGGCCATTACTCCAGTTCGTATCGCGTCAGGATAAAGGGTGGCCAATGGTGTCTTACCAATATGACTATCCCTTCTTCCAGTTGGTTTCGTTGCCTCTGAAGTAGGCTTTGTTATCCTATCTTTAGTTTGCAGCGACTCTGCTTCAGAGGGTCTGCTTGGCATATTACACGCTTTTCCTTCTCTGTCGCAATTGTAGGAGCAGCTGCTTTCACCGCTACCACAAGTGGCGTAGGTGTTGCTCTCTCACCGGTCTAGAGAGAGGTAGAGGCCCAATCGGGGACGCTATTCGGGGATAAAGCCGTTCATGCCGAAGTATCGCTTTCCAGTTGGATTTGATCAGTCTCATTTATCTCTCCGTTCATTCATTCGAACTTCCGAAGACAAGGCGTCGCCTTCTCTCGCCTCGACCCTTTTCCTACCGCTCGTCGAAGTGTTATCACCAGGAGTGCCTGGGACTATAGCTCCTTAACTCGTCAGTATCAGGCGTTCTGCGTTGGAGGACTTGCTAGCCATGGAGTCGGGTACCGACTCAGGTTGAGGTGGTGGAGTCGACAGGTCGTTATCCGTCACGGCCAAGGCAAGGTTGCCGGCTTTCTCTCGATGGATTTAACCTTCTCGGTAGTTGGGACGGAGATAATCGTTATCTCACATTCACTATCCGACATAGTAAGATCTTCCATCAAGTCCGCTGACACCCTCTCCTGACTGAGTCCGATGCGGGAATCATCATCATCCACCATCTCCGACAATTGCTGACATAACTATGTGTGTGAAGATAAATTCCGAATTTAACTAGCACAGACACAAACCAACCCTTTTAACAGAGCTCTGTAAACGACTTAACAGAGCTCTTCTTACAAGTTAGCTTATTTCGAAATTGGAGGAAGTGCGTCCACTAGTCACTGCGGTCGAACGGAACATTCTATATCGCATTGTTGCATACCACTGGAAAGCTCTTTCTGAGGGCTATCCAAATGCATAATCAGAATATCCATAAATCATCCAGAATTTATGCAAAACTTGTAACATTTCATCCCTTGAATTTGGATGAATTGCGTCCACTGTGTCCACATGGAACATTCTACCTGACATTGGTGCATACCGCTGGAAAGCTCTTTAAGACGGCTATCCAAATGCGAGAGAGTATTCCAAAATCATCCCGAATTTACGAAAAACTGTTGAACTTGATCCTCCAGAATTTGGATGAAGATGCTCCACTGGCCACTATGGAATCATGGAACATTCTATCTGACATTGTTGCATACCACAGGAAAGCTCTTTCCGAGGACTATCCATGTGCATACTCAGAGTATCCAAAAAGTCATCCAGAATTTTGGAAAAATCTTACAACTTTTTCTATATAAATTGGATAAAGCGCGTCCACTGGCCACTGTGGCCACATTGAACATTCTATCTGACATTGTTGTATACCACTGGAATGCTATTTCTGAGGGCTATCCTAACGCATAACCAGATTATCCAAAAATCATCCAGAATTTATGCAATTATCGTAACATTTTTTCTCTGGAATTTGGATGAAGTGGCTCCACTGGCCACTGTGGCCACAGGGAACATTCTATCTGACATTGGGCTACATCACTGGAAAGCTACTTCTGAGAGCTATCCAAATGCTTAACCAGAGTATCCAAAAATCATCCAGAATTTATGCAGTTATCGCAACATTTTTTCTCTGGAATTTGGATGAAGTGCCTCCACTGGCCACTGTGGCCACTGGGAACATTCTATCTGACATTGGTCTATATCACTGGAAAGCTCTTTCTGAGAGCTATCCAAATGCATAACCAGAGTATCCAAAAATCATCCAGAATTTATGCAGTTATCGCAATATTTTTTCTCTGGAATTTGGATGAAGTGCCTCCACTGGCCACTGTGGCCACTGGGAACATTCTATCTGACATTGGGCTATATCACTGGAAAGCTATTTCTGAGAGCTATCCAAATGCATAATCAGAATATCCAAAAATCATCCAGAATTTATGCAATTATCGTAACATTTTTTCTCTGGAATTTGGATGAAGTGCGTCCACTGGCCACTGTGGCCACATGGACCATTCTATCTGACATTGGTCTATATCACTGGAAAGCTATTTCTGAGAGCTATCCAAATGCATAACCAGAGTATCCAAAAATCATCCGGAATTTATGCAATTATCGTAATATTTCTTCTCTGGAATTTGGATGAAGTGCCTCCACTGACCACTGTGGCCACATGGAACATTCTATCTGACATTGTTGCAAACCATTGGAAAGCCCTTTCTGAGAGCTATCCAAATGCATAATCAGAATATCCAAAAATCATCCAGAATTTATGCAATTATCGTAACATTTTTTCTCTGGCATTTGGATGAAGTGCCTCCACTGGCCACTGTGGCCACATGGACCATTCTATCTGACATTGGGCTACATCACTGGAAAGCTCTTTCTGAGGACTATCCAACTGCATTAACAGCATATCCAAAAATCATCCAGAATTTATGCAATTATCGTCCCTTTTTTCTCTGGATTTTGGATGAAGTGCGTCCACTGGCCACTGTGGCCACATGGACCATTCTATCTGACATTGTTGCAAACCATTCAAACCATTCATCCAAATTCCAGAGAAGAAATATTACGATAATTGCATAAATTCTGGATGATTTTTGGATACTCTGGTTATGCATTTGGATAGCTCTCAGAAATAGCTTTCCAGTGATATAAACCAATGTCAGATAGAATGGTCCATGTGGCCACAGTGGCCAGTGGACGCACTTCATCCAAAATCCAGAGAAAAAAGGGACGATAATTGCATAAATTCTGGATGATTTTTGGATATGCTGTTAATGCAGTTGGATAGTCCTCAGAAAGAGCTTTCCAGTGATGTAGCCCAATGTCAGATAGAATGGTCCATGTGGCCACAGTGGCCAGTGGAGGCACTTCATCCAAATTCCAGAGAAAAAATGTGACGATAATTGCATAAATTCTGGATAATTTTTGGATATGCTGTTAATGCAGTTGGATAGCCCTCAGAAAGAGCTTTCCAGTGATATAGACCAATGTCAGATAGAATGTTCCCTGTGGCCACAGTGACCAGTGGAGCCACTTCATCCAAATTCCAGAGAAAAAATGTTACGAAAATTGCATAAATTCTGGATGATTTTTGGATAATCTGGTTATGCGTTAGGATAGCCCTCAGAAATAGCTTTCCAGTGATATATAGACCAATGTCAAATAGAATGTTCCACGTGGCCACAGTGGCCAGTAGACGCACTTCATCCAAATTCCAGGGAAAAAGTATTACAATGTTTGCATAAATTCTGGATGATTTTTGGATACGTTGATTGTTTATTTGGATAGCTCTCAGAAATAGCTTTCTAGTGGTATACAACAATGTCAGATAGAATGTTCAATGTGGCCACAGTGGCCAGTGGACGCGCTTTATCCAATTTATATAGAAAAAGTTGTAAGATTTTTCCAAAATTCTGGATGACTTTTTGGATACTCTGAGTATGCACATGGATAGTCCTCGGAAAGAGCTTTCCTGTGGTATGCAACAATGTCAGATAGAATGTTCCATGATTCCATAGTGGCCAGTGGAGCATCTTCATCCAAATTCTGGAGGATCAAGTTCAACAGTTTTTCGTAAATTCGGGATGATTTTGGAATACTCTCATCTCGCATTTGGATAGCCGTCTTAAAGAGCTTTCCAGCGGTATGCACCAATGTCAGGTAGAATGTTCCATGTGGACACAGTGGACGCAATTCATCCAAATTCAAGGGATGAAATGTTACAAGTTTTGCATAAATTCTGGATGATTTATGGATATTCTGATTATGCATTTGGATAGCCCTCAGAAAGAGCTTTCCAGTGGTATGCAACAATGCGATATAGAATGTTCCGTTCGACCGCAGTGACTAGTGGACGCACTTCCTCCAATTTCGAAATAAGCTAACTTGTAAGAAGAGCTCTGTTAAGTCGTTTACAGAGCTCTGTTAAAAGGGTTGGTTTGTGTCTGTGCTAGTTAAATTCGGAATTTATCTTCACACACATGACATAACTCACCATTCTGAATGGTTATCTCCCGGTTCAGCGTTTCGATGTCCCTTAATTCAGTTAATTCTCCCCTAATTACCTCATCCATTATGAGATTTAGGGGTGACGGTTGAGTGTCGTATGGACGGACTTCGCATATATTTGGGAGGGGACTAGGATGACTTGCATTTGTCATAGAGTTCGGAAGTTGGCAATCCGGAGGCATTGAAGGATATGAAGCTTCAATGCTGCTGGTTGTAGCCGTAGTAGTTGTTGTTGATATGGTTGTTATGTTGTTCGAGGTTATGAGACAAGGTCACCATAAAAAAATTTCGAAAAAGAGAACATTTGTGCCAGAAATGGAGGACATTTCGATGGCTTAATTTAAAAAGGGCGTATCTCGATTTTGCTTTTCCGTAACAGGGAAACGAAAAACCGAATAATAACCAAACAAATTCTTTGACTAGAGTTATGAGGTTTTTCAAATACATATAAATCCTTAATTTGCAATTATAGCCTCCGAAAATTTTAAAAAAATTAAGGTGATTTTGACAGTTTTCGACCAGAATAAACGGAAAAATCAATTGTGAAAAAAATGTAGATACGCCCTTTTTATATTAAGCCATCGATTTGTGACATTACAAAGAGCCCTTGGAACGTTCGGAGGACATATTTTAAAATAAAAAATAGCAGTAATTGCAAAAATAAAAACATTGTTATGATCAACAATCCATTTTTTAAAAAAGTGACGTAGCCCTTTGCAAATGTAACAAAAGGAACTCTTTGGATGAAAAAGACAAAACACTACATTGGTACTAAAATATACACACATATTAATCTAAAAATGCAAACGAATATTAATCTCACGATTGGCATTTTGAGTAGTCGAATGGCAGAAAATAATCTTAAGATTAAAGGCCCAACCAAAGTTTCCGCTATCTAACGTTTTTTTTTCAACTAGTGCTTATTTCGTGAATGGTAACACTTAGCTCATGTTTGATTTGACAGATGATTAGTTTTATCCTTCCGCTGAACGAATATGGTTGTGTATACGCTTGAACAACGCTGGGAGCGATCGACTTACAGAAGATGCCGATTTTGCCAAAAAAATAATCTTTTCAGATGAAGCTAATTTTGATCTTGGGGGGTATGTAAACAAGCAAAATTGTCGCATTTGGGGCACAGAAAACCCGGTCCAGAGCCATAATTGGGCCATTTTTCTTCGAAAATGAGCATGTGGCCGTTACAGTCAATGGCGATTGTTATCGGGCCATGTTGAACGAATTTTTGTTCACAAAAATTTTTTTTTTGCATAAAGCTATTAATAGGCCAGCTTTTTCAGTCAACAAGCTAGCGACGTTAGCAGTCCACTCGCTCTCTTGTTGGTCCTGCTGATTCTCGGGTTCTGTTGGTGACTTCCCCGGGAAATGTGTGTCAAGCAGTACATCAAGCGACTGCTCGCTCCTTATAGGTTATGTGTGTGAGGATAACTTCCGAATTTAACTAGCAGAGACACAAACCACTCCTTTAACAGAACTCTGTAAATGAGAGCAGTTAACATAACTTTTTAATGAGTTCATAGACTGACAAATAGTTAAAACAATTAAAATAAAATATATTTACGATTTTGTACAATTCATAATTATAAAAGTAGTACAATACATTAAAATTTTCCGATATAGTACACTAGGGTGATGACTTTTATACAACCTCGTTTCCCTGTATCATATTTAGATGAGTTTTTATTTAAGATTAGATAAAATATTACATATAAGGTGATTCGAAAAAAAAACCTCACGCACAAAATGATTTTAAAAATTCTATTTATCAGCATTTTGGGAAATATTTTAATTTTTTTCAATTATTTCAATTTTTTCAAAACTTACAAATTAATTACCGCTCATAAATGTGGTTTCTGTAAAAAAATCAGAAAAAATGAGAATCATAAAAACGTCGTTAACGTTTTTTCCATTCGATTCAAAATGAGATACATTCACTTAATTGTAAATAAAAACGAAAGATGTTCATCGATTTCTATGATCAATGTCTCATTTTGTTCATAGGTTATGTGGCTTTTCGTTAAAGTTATAAGACTTGCTATTTTTTCCCGTTTTGGATTTATATGATTTAAAAAAAAGAAAAAATTTAATTTTTTTCACAATAATATAATTTCAAAGTGGTTTGTGCGTGACCTTTTTCAATATTTAAATGGAATAAACGTTATTTTAGTAAATAATAGGCAAAAATTCATTCATTCGTGCAACAGGAAATAATTTTTGAGAAAAAAAAATCAAAAAGTCATCACTCTTTTAGTACACACCAAAATTTCTGAAATTAACTGGGTCATCTGTTGTATATCTTTGGACGAAGTGCGTCCACTGGCCTCTATGGCCAAATGGAATTTTCTGCCATATATTCAAATATACAACCAAATGGTAACATAAAATTACCAAAAAGTCCGCCTGGAACGATGTAGTGGGCTTAACATTTCATCTCTAGAATTAGGATGAAGTGCGTCCACTGGCCATATGGAGAATTGTGTTAAATATTCATATACATCAGCGGAAAGCTCTCTTCGAGAGCTACTAAATAAAGAAATTAAATTAACAAGAAGTCCGCAAAGAAAGATGTAGTGGGCTTAACATTTTATCTCTAGAATTAGAATTTTCCATACGGCCACAGTGACCAGTGGACGCACTTCATCCTAATTCTAGAGATGAAATGTTAAGCCCACTACATCTCTGCTGGCGGATTTTTCGGTAATTTTATTTTACCATGTAGTAGCTCTTGAAGAGAGCTTTCCGTTGGTATATTTGAATATACATATGTCAGAATTTTCCAAATTGCCTCAATTTTCAGCGGACGACTTCGTCCAAAGATATACAACAGATGACCCTTTTACTCATTAAAAGTATTTATTAACTAATTACATAAATTTAAACATCTTAATCTTATAATGACAAAAAGGTAATTTTTCTGAATACCTTCCTTGTATGTATACCATTTCTTTTATTTGAATACAGCTGCCCAGCAGCATTAAACAACTGCTCCCTTGCACACTTGTTGGTGGTGCTGACAAGTACTTTTCTGCCAACACTTCAACATTTTTGAATCGTCTCGAGTTACAGCATTAAAAAATATTAATGATTTTTGGACTTAATTGCTAATTATTGTGTATTCTTACAACTTGTACAAGAATGCTTTCAATAGTTCGTGGGCTTTTAGGTGAGGAACTGAGTCATGTTTTTCTTTGTTGATGATCCTTTTATGTTCTTTCTCTAATTATTTTTTAGTATTTTTCGCATCTGCACACTCTGCTGCTCTTATGAGCATAATATAATTTTCTTTAAAGTCATATAATTCTATTTTTTGTACTTTTTTAACAAAATTCGGACTTCGGCCAAATTCGATGGATTTTGTGGTCGAATAATATCACGTTTTATTTTCCGTTGTGTATTCTTTACCAACGCGTAGTCTTATTTGACTCAATATGTCGATCTTGACAACAAAAGTGAAAAATGGGAGTCTTCGTTGGTTTATAATTCGCATATCGTCACCTGAAATGCCCAAAGGCGTAACCCTCATTTTCATTATTTTAAGGGAGAAGCAACTAACCGCCTTCCTAAATATTGTCGATACATTTAATTCTATCAAAAAAAAATAATTATTTGGCTGAGTTTTGACAGTATTACGTCTATAGTGACACCTGCAATTTTACAAAATTGAGGGTTACGCCTTTGGGCATTTAAGAAAAATACAATCACTATAGACGTAATACTGTCAAAATTCAGGCAAATAATTATTTTTTTTACAGAAATAAATGTATCGACAATATAATTCTATTTTTTTGTACTTTTTTAACAAAATTCGGACTTCGGCCAAATTCGATGGATTTTGTGGTCGAATAATATCACGTTTTACTTCCCGTTGTGTATTCTTTACCAACGCGTAGTCTTATTTGACTCAATATGTCGATCTTGACAACAAAAGTGAAAAATGGGAGTCTTCGTTGGTTTATAATTCGCATATCGTCACCTGAAATGCCCAAAGGCGTAACCCTCATTTTCATTATTTTAAGGGAGAAACAATTAACCGCATTCATAAATATTGTCGATACATTTATTTCTATCAAAAAAAATAATTATTGGGCTGAGTTTTGACAGTATTACGTCTTTTAAAATGTTCACTTTCCAAAAAATTCCAATCGCCAATTTTGTTCTCTGAATAATTCCCTTGTTGGATTTTTTCACTTCGATTTGTTCACTTTATTTTTGCTATCGAACAGATAGGTCTCACCTGGAATGTCATGGACATCCTAAGAGTGTAATATGTGGATCGATAGATTATGATTAGCTGATAGCTGACATATTTATGCTAAAAACCCGACATCGGAATTATCTGACATACGTCGTTATTCCAGAAAACCACAGATATGTGGATACATATGCATACATATATATTTTCACCTCATAACCACAACCTGCTTCCACTTTGCAAATAGTCTTGTTCCATTGGCAAGCTCCGTATCGTATCAACGTATCGTATCCTCATTTTACTATCGCAAATCTTTGAAACATAGATATATAAAATAAAGGAGGATTCGTACGAGTGTCACATTTAATCTAAACTCCTTTTCTGTTGAAGTACAGGTGCTTATTTGTCTTTAACCCTACGATGTTCACGTGTGTACCATCAATACATCCAAGAACACCGGGTATTCCAAATTTAGTGTAGAAATCCTGTGCCATAACTCACCCACTTTATGACATCTGCCAAATCCTTTCTGATATCCAACGCCTGCAACGAACCGTAGACATGCATTGAGTTTTACAATTGGAGGAATCACAAATGATTTTTTTCAGACGGCAGAGATTAATATTTTTTTACCTTAACTTTAAAAAAAATCTTTTCAACGCTTCTTCTTGTTTTTTCGCACACTGAGCACTGAAAATTTATTAATTTTTGATTTGATTGTTCCCTATTAATCACGATATCATTTTCCACTTCCCGTGATGTGAAATTTAGGTAGCCGGCACATGCAAAAATTTCAACGTTTTTCTATATATATAGTGTCCGCCAAATAACTTTTTTTTTGAAAACATCGCGCAAAACATCGAGTGTAGCTTCGGCTGTGTGGCACGTAGCGTCGTCCTGTTGAAACCAAATGTTGCCAATATCCTCCTCTTCAATTTTTGTGAACAAAAATTCAACATGGCCCGATAACGATCGCCATTGACTGTAACGGCCACTCCTTGCTTATTTTCGAAGAAAAATGGCCCAATTATGCCTCTGGACCAAAATCCGCACCAAACAGTGACTCGTTTTGGGTGTATCGGCTTTTCAATGTATGCGTGCGGGTTTCCTGTGCCCCAAATGCGACAATTTTGCTTGTTTACATACCCGCCAAGATCAAAATGAGCTTCATCTGAAACGATTTTTTTTGGCAAAATCGGCATCTTCTGTAAGTCGATCGCAGGCCCACTTGTTCAAGCGTATACACAACCATATTCGTTCAGCGGAAGGATAAAACTAATTATCTGTCAAATCAGACATG
The DNA here is from genome assembly GCA_963930755.1 of Eudasyphora cyanicolor. NCBI lineage: Eukaryota > Metazoa > Arthropoda > Insecta > Diptera > Muscidae > Eudasyphora > Eudasyphora cyanicolor. Next base: position 95,195,433 of record OZ005737.1, on the reverse strand, counting down.
AGCTAAGTGTTACCATTCACGAAATAAGCACTAGTTAGATAGCGGACCCTATAGATGTGTAATTAATTATAAACAATAAAATGAATCTACTTGCACAGTTAAAAAAGAGATTATTCGAGATAATATGCTGAACATTCAGCCAGTGTAAATCGGGACTATGTAATAATTGGTAATATCTGGAAGGTCTATATGGTACATTGAATTTAATCTTAGAAAGAATAAAACTAGAGGGCACATCAGCTTTTATAACTTTTAGCACCATGGTGGTGCTACTCTTAAGAGTAGGCAGTCTTATCAATCTCAACCTGCTAGTATAGGCTGGAAGACTTAAATCAATATTCCAATGAAGATGTCTTAAGCGAGTAATAAAAATTAATTTTGCACAGATTCGATCTTATCAACGTAAGTCCCGTATTGGGAGTCCCACACTACAGACCCATATTCTTGAATAGGCCAAATAATATACACTTCTCAAAGCATTTTTTGGGTAATGCCCTTTTTTTATCAAATTGATTAAAAAACATTGTAGATTGAACAGTACAGTTACTTGAGTCGCTGATTTCCTTTTGATGTTCCTGCTTTTAGATGTGATTTTTGAAATGTTGAATTGTTCGTTTTGTTTTGTTTATTCTGTTTATTATTGAAAAACAGTAGAAAACTTTTGAGAACAGTTTAGGTTTAGTTTAGTTTCTGTGCTGTTGTCTTATGCGATTTCTAGAGCTAGTCCCGATTTCCACGAGACAATTTTCAAGGAAATTCGGTGTTTGTGTGAGAGAGGCAGTCGGAATAGAGTGGGAAAAAAGTTGGTCGAACTGGTAATCCGTTTTAGGTTTTTCATTCGCACTTTGTTCCAACAAACACCGCATTGTCTCGTGTAAATCGGGACAAAGATACTTTAAATGAGTACGGACTACAGTTCGACCGAAGGCAGTTTTTTTGGCTGAAGCCAAACTTCGACTGAAGCCGAAGGCAGAATGTTTTCTAAATTCTTTTTAGCTCCACTAAAACGCATATATACGCCACTTTGTATAGAATTATGCATGTAAAACCTCAAGTACCGTCAAATTGGGGTTAATTAGCTTATTTTGGACTTATTTTTTGGAAACAGTTAGATAATATGAGCACATATATTAAGAAAGGCTCGATTTTTTATATTTAAATAATGCAAAACAGTTTTGTGATAATTTATACATGTTCTTTAGAGGAAAAAATATAATAATTTATGGCGATTTCGTTTCTGAAAAATAATATCACCACATCATGTTGCGACATTTTAAAAATTCCCCCCGCACCCACCCACAGCTAATTTCGCATTTTGCATGCGAACAATCGAACAAAAATCGTGCGGTGTGTAAAACCCATACCTACATTATGGCGCAACCATTTGATAGTGCATTAAGAATGTACGCTTATAATTAGGTTTGGTTCTGAAGTTTGCTTTTTGACGGTGCAACACTTCACACCGTGGACTGGGCTGAGTGTGGAAAATGCGATATTTTCGCATTTGTGGAGTGTAATAATTTTACAAACGAAATCAAAACCCGTTCATGCGGCTGCACCATTTTTACAAACGAACCTAAAAATGTGGTTTCAGTGTAAAATGTAGACAATTTTTTAGAATTTTTTGTACAAACGAAATCACCATTAGATTTAGATTAGGCGGGCCGTTTACCAGTTTTTGGCCGAAGCCGAAGATGATTAATCGGTCGAACTCTAGTACGGACCTACAAACCATTGAATTTCAATTTCAATTCATGTTTATTGATTCGAAATATTCTTATTACAATGGGTAAATGCGCTTATAGCTAACATTTATCATTATTACGAGATAACTTACATGCATTAGGTATCTTACAAGTGATATATATTAAGTTCATTAATATTATGTATTTCTACATTTCACTCATACTAGTTACAATGCTTTTTCGTTATATTTAATATTTTTCCAAAAAATGAATTACATAAAGGGATTTACTCATAATTTTATTGTTTTATATTTAATACTATAACTTAAAAATAACACTTAATATTAATATATACAAATGGGGGGAGTCCAAAATCAGTCCCGATTATTGGTGCGTACTATACACGGTGTCGTCCAAATCATAGCTACCTATCCGACGATGATAGAATAGCAGTTGGTCGCCATGGTATAGTCCGCCGTCAGAGTTAAAAGACCAGCAGGAGGCTGGTAGTTTAACTCGGTTAGCCAGTCTAGAGGAGTTTCTAGATTTAGGCATGTTCTTATCAATTCATTATCAAGGGAGGAAGAGCTCTCAAGATGCCGAATTGCTGTTTTGGTTAAAAACACGTATATACGATCGAAGTCAATCGCGCCGTAGAGAGACCGATTCGAAGGTTTCCGTACCGTACCGTCGTCCGCAATGGTGTTTCGAAGACCGAGGGATGTACCGAGAATTCGTCGTTCCCATCGCCTAAGCCTTTCCATTTGGAAGAGATTCCAAACCATATTCCAACATCTTATATCGTGTCCCTTATTCTGCACAACAGGAAGTGCTCCAGAAGTTTGCCAAAGGCTGAAAGTAGGGATATTGGTCGATAGTTCCTGCTTTGCTTAGGATCAGAAGCAGGTTTTGGGATTGGAATCGTGAGTGATTCCTTCCAAGCCCTGAGGAAATATCCCAAGTTTAAGCAGTGTATAAAGATTATGGACAGGAATGTCCAAATCAATTTTAAGGTGGGATATCGGCAAGGGTCTTTCGACCGACGTAAAATCCTTCGAAGGCGTTTATTCTTCCGTATAAAATTAATTATATGGGGTGGAAGATTTCGAAGTTCCCTATGGCTGGAGTTCATTCGAGGAATGTTGTCTTACATAGAGTTCCGAAAAGCGGTGGTCATATTCGTAATCGAGAGTCCTAAGTCCAAAGGCCTCAGTCTCTCCCGCGTAGGATATTCCCGAGGAGACCATAAAGATATCTATGTACGAATTCGTACCGTTTCTTGTAAGTCCCTCGGTGTTTGCTATCCTATGTTACGGACACTCCAAGAGGTAGTCATAGAGAGAATTGCCTTTTTGGTGACGTCACCACCCCAACTTTGGTCCCACAAACCATTGATGGAATTTCAATATAAATATTCGAATTGTACCACGGAAGAAACAAAATGTACCAAAAATAAGATAAAGTATTTCTGTGAATAAAAAATATATAGAATGAATGTTGAAGACGAAATGAAAACTTATGTCACAGCAAAACAATATTATATTCAAGAGAAAGCTTATGGAACTGAACTATTTATAATTTATTTATTTATTTTCATTTTATCAAATCGAGCCCACAGGGGCTATATGTTGATAGATATACAATAAATTAGTTTAAAATAATAAATTAATAACAATTTTTCAAAACAAAAAAAAAAGAAAACTTACAAAACTAAAGACCCTAACGCACATTTTTTTAAACAATAATACAAAAAGACAATTTGAAATAGAACATTAAATGGTGAAAAGTAATTGTCAGTAACAAACGAAATGTTAAAAACCACATTTTGCAGGTGTTGCTTATGAAAGTAAGCCAATAATTTATTTTTAAAAGTCTGAGGACAGATAGAAATATGTTTAATGTTCGGAGGTAACGAGTTCCATAATCTTGCAACACGGATTACTAAAGATCTCTCAAAGATATTATGGGCGAAATTTTCTATAAGAATTTGAGAATTTCTAGTGGAACTCAAGAAGTGAAAATAAGGAAGCAGATATAATGGTTGGTCATGTTTTAACAAATTAAAGAAGAAATAAAGACTTCTATTTTGAAGAAAATGCTCCAATGAGCAAATGTGAGTAATCACGACTGCAGCGCCCTCCGTAAACATACCTCAAATACCATGAAAAAAAATTAATTCACTTGATTCATATTAGGCTCTCACTGAAGAAATTATGGAATGGATTTAGATATATTTTTTGATTACAATAGAAATGTACCAAAAATTGTTAACCAAAATCTTTATTTGTGTACTTGCGTACCAGTCAGAACTGAATTGTACCAGAAAGGGTAAAATTTGTGAAAAGGTCTTTGTATGGGATCTACAAAGAGCTAATATTTGATGGTTTTGGTCTAAAGGATAATATTAAACATACTGCTAAAAAGTGTGGATTATGAAGCGCTAAGAAGCCGAAATCGAAGCCACATCCATTTTTAAAAGAGTTCATCCTTGGTTCGAAAAAAAGGCTCTGCAATTTATTTTTCCAATATTTTTAATTTTTGTTTTTACTTCCAACATTTTCTTAAATAATGGTTTATGCCTACTGTATTGTAGGTAATTATTTGACCCGATTTTTTCTGATTTCTAAACATACTGCTGAAAAGTGTGGATTATGAAGCGCTAAGAAGCCGAAATCGAAGCCACATCCATTTTTAAAAGAGTTCATCCTTGGTCCGAAAAAAAGGCTCTGCAATTTATTTTTCCAATATTTTTAATTTTTGTTTTTACTTCCAACATTTTCTTAAATAATGGTTTATGCCTACTGTATTGTAGGTAATTATTTGACCTGATTTTTTCTGATTTCTAAGAATGCAAGTCTTTCGTTCTGGAAGAACGATGTTTTGTATCCAACACATTTTTGTGATTTGATTGTGATCGCGTCACCCGTGTTCTTCTAAAGTAAAACAAAATTACATTAAGCAAACGATTTATTGTTGAATTTTAACTCTGTATTTTTTTTAATTATAAAGTTATAATTACCTGCAAACCTCTCTCTCTCTAAAATATGTATGTCTGTATAAGCTTTGACCAACCAAATGTGTTTTCTTGTTCCACTGTAAATCTCCCGTTATAAAATTAAATGAGTCAAATTTATTTTAACAAATAATAAGAATTATTTTTGTTTCTAAATTTTAGCCCGATGAAAAAAAAGCGAAACCATAAGTCAACTGTGCGGAAAGAAACAAAATAAGAGAAACGTGAATATGAGTTGTTTTGCCGATGAGAATGTGAGCGAAAGCAAACAACAAAAGCCCCAAGAAACACCACAATTGACCGAACAGGAGCATATGAACAATGTAAAAACAATAAATACAGTAACAACCGCTACAACAACAAACAGCCAAACAATATACGATAATAGTGTTAGCAATATAAGAAATCTAAATGAAAACGAAAATAAAAGTGCAACATTCAACAAAGCGGCATCAAGCTTTCCTCCCAAAAATGATGATGTTGAACATGAACATAAATCCACCAAAGGTACACCGACTAAGGAATCAGTGATATCCTTAATTTCTGGAACTACAATGCCGCCTGGTGATATCGAGCTACAACAACAACCACAGCAGCAGCAGCATAAACAACAACATAATCAAACGGTGAACATATTAGGCGATGCGAAAAAAGATATCGCTATTGATTACACGACGGCGCTTGACATCATCTCGGAACAAGAACTGAAATTGAACATACAACCTGGTGATATTTTGGCCACAACATATCGGCCGAGTAATGATGATGGTGTTAATCCTACGGTTTCGATTGTGCCATCTGATTTACCTACGCCGACTACTGTTTCATCGCCATTGCCACCATTGCCATTGGGTCTAAGTTCTAATTTGGGTACATATTTGCCGCATATTTCCAGCGAGCCGACATTTGGAGTACAGCTACGTAAAAAACAACAAGAGCACAGTTCAAACGAAACGTCAGACAGTGCGGTGTCATATTATAGCAGCACAATTAAGTCTGGCACTGTGAGTGCATCAGCGTCACCGAACATGGTGCGAAAATCATCGGATGGTTCTGTTTCTCTTCCACGTCGTGTATCGTTTCCAAAAAGCGATAATGAGCTGGTCACTGGCTATTTGGAACCAGCCAATCCTTGGGAACACGGTAAGTAAGTCTGTGAAATTGATCAGGAACATTGGGTGTTCCGATTGTATGTCAAGTTTCTTTGTAGCAATGTTGTCAGAAATTTTTACCCAAAATTGACAAAATTACTTTTAGAAAACAAAACATCTTTAACACAATTATCCACCATTCACATACATACATGCATATATCGAAATTTTTTGGGGGGATATGTGCCTCAGAAATGCTGGTCTTGCATTTCCAGTCGTAAATGTCTATGATCGTCTCAACTGATGATTTTTATGTTGGGCTTTGCTGTAATGTCTTGAGACTTTCCAATAGATCGAGCTTCCCTGCCATACACGGCTACTCTTGGGTTGATTTCTTTTCTCGAAGGGCGCAACATTCTTTGCGGAACAATTACATTACGAAAAAGATTGAAAAACGTGGCTCTGCCAAATCATTCGTACATTTTCATATCCTATATCTGCAATACTTTTAAATGTACACATGTGTCCATAAAGAAGAAAATCGGGAAAGGTAATCGAATAAAGTCAGTATATCATAGTATTTTAAAATATTAATTTCCGCTTTCCACTATGCCATTTGCGCAAGGAATCACAAGAAGGCAGAACAATTGTTCGGTCGTTTGTATGCAACCGAGAAGTTTTTTCGAATGCCATCTACGCATAACTTTGCTGTTATTTCAACAGGCAGCCCTGAAAGGGATTTTGTATTACAACAGTACTTGGTCAAGCTAGATTAATTTTTGTCGATTTCATGAAGAAATTGGAAAGTTAAATTGAAATTTCATCAAAACGCTTTCCATAACATATCTGGTAATGACAGTTTCAAACTAGCGTGATCTCCACAAATATTGAAATATATAAAAATTAAGTTTTTTTTTATGTTTTTCTCACTGTGGAGTTGAGCTGAAGATCAAAGGGTTTCTTCTAAATGAAGGAAGGCATTTTGAATAGTCAAGGGAAAAAGGAAACGACCTTGGGAAACGACCTTGAACTTACCAGCAAAAACTTGGTAAGTTTATGTCATTTATACTTGTATTACCAAGTAATGATATACCCTAACCCTCTGCAAGGTATTTAGTGGCAGATTTAATGATATTGACATAAATAAGTACCTATTTGTAAGATAATTTCTGTCGGATATTGTAAAATATGCGAAAAGAAACGTTTATTTGGTTTAACAATTTAGTGCCTGTTTCTGTAACTTATTTTCGTTCGTTTACGTCGAACGATCAAAAATCTCTCAACTATTACTTGAATTTTATAAAACGCAGGTTAGAAATATTTTAGGTACGAGCTTTTTGCTTGCTATTCTATAGACACAACGAATTATAAACTCCTGAGACTTATAGATTTCTCGGAACAAGTGAGTGATTTTTGATCGTTCACCGTAGACGAACGAAAATAAGTTACAGAAACAGGCCATTAGTAACATTCTGAGTAAAAAACATATCTCGTCATATACAATTATATATCATATATATACGCTTATGTGTCAAATTCGTAAACGTCCTCAGAGACATCCTACAGGTGGCTCTAAACAAATTGGCTAGATGATAAGCAGCGATTTGGGCGTAAACCCAAACAAGACAGAATTGGTTCTCTTTACTAGGATGAATAAAGTCCCACATGTGGACCCTCCACTTCGGATAAATGGAACAGATCTAGTCTTTTATGAAAGTGCAAAATTTTGAGGAATAATTCTAGATAGAAAACTGTTATTTAGACCAACGTCGCCTTATATTCCTACAAAAAGCTGTAGGTTCGCGGTGGGGCCTCTCACCTAAAAAAGATTGGGTATTGACTCCAATGACTTCTGCAGAAGCTGTGGAGCTGAGGAAGAAGTGGAGAGCATTGAGCACTTGCTATGCGACAGCCCCGCTCTGAGTAAACGACGACTGGACATACTGGGGTCGGGCTTTCTAGGCAGCCTAACAGATCTTTCCAGTACCGATATTCGTACTATCGATAAATTTGTATATCAAACAGGTTGGTTTCGATGAGGGGCATTTCAGCCTGTGGTAACACTAGGTACCTAAACTGGTCTATGTGAGCTTGTAAAAAAATACGGCTGCCACCCTAACCTAAACCTAAACCTACGCTTACGAAAAATTGGTAAGGTGTTTTTTAACCCCTTATTAAAATACAATATCAACTACTTATATGTGGGGTATTCGTAAGCGTAGGGGTAAGAAGTTATATGTGAACACTTTGTATACTTGCATGAAAGTACTTTCCTCCAATATCATGCCCATGTAAAAATAATCTGAAGGGTGGGTAAACGTCAAGTTATTTCTTTTGAATTTAGCTTATCCACCAGATAACTTGGTAAAGAGAGGTCCTAGCTCCGCTAGGAGTTACATGAATATTATGATGATGTAGGTGTTATTCCCCTTATTGATATGACAGTAATAACTACTTATATGTGGAATATTCGTAAGCGTAGGGGTAAGAAGTTATATGTGAACACTTTGTATACTTGCATGAAAGTACTTTCCTCCAATATCATGCCCATGTAAAAATAATCAGAAGGGTGGGTAAACGTCAAGTTATTTCGATGTTATATGTTAAGAAGTTATATGTGAACACTTTGTATACTTGCATGAAAGTACTTTCCTCCAATATCATGCCCATGTAAAAATAATCAGAAGGGTGGGTAAACGTCAAGTTATTTCTTTTGAATTTAGCTTACCCACCAGATAACTTGGTAAAGAGAGGTCCTAGCTCCGCTAGGAGTTAAATGGATATTATGATGATGTAGATGTTTTTTTTTTTAACGAACGTTCCCAACGCAGCCACTCTTACCCGCCCATTCCGACCGCGGGGGCCACATCCCCATAACGTAGGGATTGCGTACACACCATGATCCGAACCATGGCGGGTTAACAGTAGAGGGTGGAATACCAGCTACAGAATATATATCAACAGCCGGTATGTACATACATGCATAAAATGTGTTAACTTTGTTTAGTTAAATAAAGAACACACATAAAACAGAATTTCACTACTGAGTTAAATAACATATGATTCTAGATTTCACTATATCTATTCCTACATTAAAGTCAATAATATCATATAAAGTGTTAAAGTCTATGCACATTCTACGGATAGGCTCTGCAGATGCGTAATTTATACGTTGAAAATCAATATGCAATAATTGGTAATATCTGGAAGATCTGAATGGTACGTTAAATCTTATCATAGAAAGAACATCACAATTTATAACCTTCAATATCATTGTGGTGTTCAGCATAATACGTCTGCTCTTAAGAGTAGGCAATCTTATCAAGCTCAACCTATTAGTATAGGGTGGAAGAACAAAATCACTATTCCAATGCTGTTGCCTCAAAGCAAATAATAAAAATTGTTTCTGAACGGATTCAATTTTATCAACATAAATCCCATATTGGGGGTCCCATACAACAGAACCATATTCTAGAATAGGTCTAACAAGTGAAGTATACAACTGTTTCGTTACATACGGATCTGAGAATTCTTTCGCCCATCGCTTAATGAAGCCAAGGACACCATAAGCTTTGTTCACCATTGTAATTATGTGATTATTGAAGTTAAATTTAGGATCCATTAATATACCAAGATCCACAAAGGATTCAACAGTTTCTAAATTGGAACCAAGAAGACTGAATTTGGATGGAATCAATTTCGATCTAGAGAAACACATATGTTTACACTTCTTCAAATTAAGGTCCATGCAATTAATTTCACACCAATAACCAAAGTTGTCTAAGTCAAAGAAGAAACAAAGACTCAGCAGATGTGTTACGAGAATAAAATATCTTAACATCATGTGCATACATCAGTAATCTAGAACTAATAATTGAATCTGGTAAGTCACAAAGGGCCAATATGACTACCTTGGGGTACCCCAGATGAAACCAAAATCGGGCCTGAGAAGTAACTACCAAATTTAACAATCTGAACACGACTGTTAAGATAAGAGGATATCCAACTCAACAAGTTATTACTAAAGCCAATGCGATTCAGCTTATACAGTAAGAGCTTATGATTAACTCTATCAAAAGCTTTACTAAAATCAGTATAAACCACATCTGTCTGATTACCAAGAACAAACTCATCAATTACCTGGGAGGTAAATTGAACCAAATTTGTCATAGTCGAGAGTCCCTTACGAAATCCATGTTGGAATGGACTAAGAATAGGTGAAACACTATGAGATAAAATCTCAGTGATCATTTTTTCAAAAAGTTTTGGAATTATACTTAATTTCGCAATTCCACGATAATTCATAACATCAATCAAGCTCCCAGATTTATGAAGTGGAGCTATAAAAGATTTTCTCCAAATAAATGGGAAATATCCATACTTCAACGAATTATTGAAAAGCAATGTGAGCGGGACAGCAATACTCTGAGCACATATCTTCAGGATTACACTCGGTATACCATCTGGGCCAGCAATGTTAGAAGTCCTAAGCTTGCCTAAACTTGACGATACAAAAGATAAATCAAAATAAGGAATGTTCAAATGATTCAATGATGGAATATTGTAAGGATAGGAAACTAGGTGACAATGTTGACGAGAATAGGTTGATGCAAAGAACTTTGCAAAACAATCGGCGATTGCCTGATCACCACAGAATTCTTCAACATCAATTCTAACCCTTGAAGCCCTTGGATTAGACTTACGTTTCATATTGACAAAATCATAGAACGATCTAGGGTTCATTTTAAAATTGTGAGCTAACTTAGAGCTCATAGCACTTACGTGATTCAATGTTATACTGTGATCTGGCGACAGAGTACCTGACGTAATCAACATCGGATCCAGACCTTTTGAATTTCTTAAATAGTCTGCTCTTTACGTTCCTGAGAGATTTCATATTAGAAGAATACCACGGTGGTTTATTGGTATTCTTAATACGAATCTTTGGTACAGATTGTACCAAACATTCATCCAAGACATTGTAAAATCTATCAATAGATACATCAATATCAGTCAGGTGATTACAACAACAAACTAAATCCCAGTTAGTATTCAAGAGCAGAGAATTTAGCAACTCAAAATTTGTTCTTTTGAAACAAAAAACCGTACCCTCGTCACGTGGGGGGTATATAGAAGAAGAGTCCGAAATGTCATACATCATGGAAATACCCAGCGTAGGATGGTAACCATCTTCCGGGGTAGAAACCGGATAAATTCTATGAATATCAAAAATCTGAGCGTTATTCACAAATACTAAATCAAGTAATTTTCCAGACGAATTAGAAATCCCGTTAATCTGCAATAGTTCGAGATCGGAAAAACGCCTTACCACATCATAAGTCCACTCGAACGTGATCGAAGAAGAATTCAAAGGAGTAAATGCCTCAGTATCTGGCAATGAAAGCCAAGAATTAAAATCCCCCAAGACTAAGATATGGTCCACATCCCTCAACATCAAAACCAATCTGCCTATAGCCTTTAAGTGACCACCATAAATAGATAATTCCGAGTTTGGGGGGATGCAGGAACATGAAACCAATAATTTAGCTTTACCTAAATTAATAGAGACAACAATAAGTTCAATATCATCAATCTCATCAAGAATGACACGCTCAGAAGAAAGCGAACTTTTTACAGCAATAAGAACTCCACCACCAATTTTTTGAATGCGATCTTTTCTATATAGAACACATTCATTCGACAGTATCTCTGAATCAAATATTTAGGGTTTTAACCAGACCTCAGTGAAACACAAAATTGAAAAATCAAAGTCAAAGCTATCTGATAAGCTATGACCAAAGAGCTATTCAGTTTTTTGATGAATTAGAGCCAGGAGGCCTCAAAGATAATTGCGCTAAATTGTCGACCCTATCAACAAATTCTTTAACAAATGCCTTAGGCGGGCAAAAATCAGAAGATATCAGTTTATCAAAGATCTCGGTTGCACGATGATCTTAAATGATGACCTAGAATTAGAGGAAGACGAACGAATCTTAAATGTCTTAAGATAAAAGTCACCTTCAATCTTAGATCTAATGTAAAAGTCTATATCTTCGGAGGATGTGTCGGGAGCAAAGCGCGAAACAAAAACTACTTTCTTGGCTGGGACCACAGTCAGAGTTTTCGATTTCCCAACGGCTCGTGATGCTACATTTGCAGGAGGTTTAGGATTCATTTCAAGATTACCCATTGAATTTCCCTCCTGCATAGAGACAACCTTATCAACCCTTGGTGTTACAGCGAGAGCAACCCTCTGCTGATCAACAGAAACTGAACAAGGAGCACTGACAGAAGCTGATGATGTTGTAGGCTCATCCAACGACGTACGCTCAGAAGCCCTCGGTGTACCGACATCGAGCTTCTTAGGAAGCGTCTTTTTCGTCGACCTTTTGCGCTTCTGTCCGACAACGTCACAAATGCATTCAATTCCGGGAACCTATCATACAGATATGCATATTTATTAAATCTCGAATACAATGACCACATTTCCTTACCAATTTCGGCCATTTCCGAAGAATAATCTTTAACAAATTTATAGAACTCTACATTAATTTTCCTACAGTTCTTGCAACACCATTTAAGACCACTATCACTATCTCCGCACATAACATCTACAACCTTTGCAGATAAACCTGCACACTTATAATGCCAAATGTTAGTACAAAGCCAACACTCTATAGATCGACACGACATTTTTTAATTGTAAATTAATTGTAAAACAAACTAACAAACAGGAATAGGAATAGGAAGAACAAACAATAATACACGAAAATTAGATTTAATATTTCACCCTCTACTATAAGGAGTTAAAGATGAGAATATTTGGCAAAAGAAAAAATGCTCGATGGCAACTCTGTTTGAACAAATGAAACAATGTGAAAGCACACACACGAAAGGAGGGAGTAAGTATAACAACAACAAATTACACAAATGGAACACAACAGTTGTTATCTAATTGCAATAGCAAATAAATCCCAACTTAAAACACAGGAATTTTCACAGAAAGTAAATAATTAATAAAAACAATAGGTGCACTTATTGAAAAATACACTTGTCTGTACTTAAACACAATTTTAAAAAAGCAAGAAACTATTAAAATTGGCTAAAATTAATTAATTAAATTGTCACAGGAGCACAAACTAAAAAATCAAACTATTGGAACAGGGTTGCCAACGAAACTGATGTTATTCCCCTTATTGATATGACAGTAATAACTACTTATATGTGGAATATTCGTAAGCGTGGGGGTAAGTAGTTATTTGTCAACTCTTTGTATGCTTGCATGGAAGTACTTTCCTCCAATATCATGCCCATTTAAAATAATCTGAAGGGTGGCTAAATGGTAAATCATTATTTCTTTTGAATTTGACTTACCCGCCAGGTTACCTGGTAATGAGAGTTTTTGCTGGTTGTTTAACCAACAGTTTGTGTTGGTTAAGGACGTTTCTTTTTCATTTGACTATTCAAAATGCTTCCTTCATTTAAATGGAACCCTTTGATCTTCAATTTAACTCCACAGTGCGACAAACATAAAATAACATCAACTACAGATCAACCCCGCGTAGGGAATTATCAACGTTAAGATTTGTTTTATAAAATATCTCCTTAAATTTAATCTATACATATAAAATTGTTGCGTTACTGACTGGCTGACTGACTGATCACCCTACAGCCTAAACGGCTGAAGTTAGAATCATAAAATTTGGTAGGAGGGTAGTCCTTGGGCCGTAGAGTGGGGCAAAAAGGGTTTAATATGGTACCACCACCAAATCTAAACGGAATGAGATAGAATCGTGAAAATGTGAGGTGAGAGTGTGTGGGTAGCTCTTATGAGGTAAACCCTCTTATGAGGTAAACTTATGAGGTAAATTGACAGGTTTTTCGAAATTCGAACATTTACGCGCACAGTGGACGGGAAAATTGGTGCGACGGTAGCCCTTGGGACATTAACAAGAACAGGGAACTTTTTTGGAAACTTTTAGGGGCACAGTGGAATTGAAAGGGATAAATATGTTACCGCCGTCAAATTTAACGCCTAAAGTAAGAATGGCGAAATTTTAAGTGGGGACGTTTTGTTCTTAGGGCAACGGATTAGGGAAGTCAGTTTTTTTTCGATATTAGTACTTTTCGCGGCACAGTGGGGCAAAAAGTGTAAAATATACTTTCAGTAGCACTGTGGTGCCCAAAATCATGAATCTCGGGTGAAGCGTGAGATTGCGCTCGTAGTGGCTCCAGAAGTGACACTATGAAGAAAAATTTGGGATTGGTCAAGGAGGCGCGAAACGGTAAACACAAGCTAATAGTTCGAGAAGGGAGCGTTTAAATAATTTTGGCCTAATGTATTCGTATTGACCGAAGGAAGAACCCTATAGAGGAAAATTTAGCATTTGTCAAGGAGCGCGACACAGCACAGCATTACAGCTCGATAACGGATTGTTTGATTTTCACAATTTTAGGCTTAATGGATTCGTATTGGCCTAAGGAAGAGCACTATGGAAATTTACAACTGGCCAAAGAAGCTTTGAGCGTTCAACACAATCTCATAGCTTGAAAATGTATCGATCGATTTTGAAGATTTTGGGCTTGGAGGCTTCGTAGTAGCTCCAGAGGTGATACCATGGGGGCAAATTTATGATTGGTCAAAGGACGAGAAACTGCCAGCAAAACTTTATAGCACGAGAACCTAAGGAAGAACACTATACTGGGAAATTTAGCATTAGTCGAATGGGTGTGAAACAGCCTTATAGCTCTGGAACGGATCGTTTTACTTTCACAATTTTGTGATTAGTGGATTCTGTGCAAAACGAAGTACACTATGGAAGACCTTTAGACAAAGGTCGTGGAACTGACTACACACAACGTCATAACTCGAGAGCAGATTCCTCGATCTTCATGAATTTGGGATTCATCAATTCGGTCCAAGGATGGACACACATAACAAGAGAACGGATTGTTCGATTTTTTGCTTGATGTATATCGGCCCAAGAAAGGACATAGAGGAGGACAATTTATAATTGGTCAAAGGAACGCGACACCGTCCATACAATGTCATAATTCGAGAACAATTGATTTTCATAATTTTGATCTTGATGAATTCGCATTTGCCCAATGTGGAAAATTATGATTGGTCAAAACGGCGTGGAACTGATCATATAACCTCATAACTCGTGAACAGATCGATTCTCACAATTGATTGGCTTGATGTATTCGTATTAGCGCGGAGGATAATTTATGGTTTGTGAAAGGAGCGCCGTCCGTTCGTACAACCTCATAACTCGAGTACATATCATTAGATTTTCATAATTTTGACAGATTCGTATTGGCGCAAGGAAGGGCACAGTGGTGGAAATTTTATGATTTACAAAAGGGGCGTGGCACCGCCATACAACATCATAAATCAAAAACGGATCATTCGCTTGATGAATTTGTATTTGCTAATAGACAATGATACACTATGGAGGAAAATGTATAATTTGTCAATGGTCAAGCCACCGCCCACTCAACCTCATAGATCGTTCGATTTCACAATTTTTAACATGATAAATTTGTATTGGTCCAATGAACGCCACTTGGAGGTTAAAAATTCAATATCTAGAATACTGTTGTAGTAATAGCCTCGAAATTCGTTACATGAGAACTTGGTTAAAGTGCTTAATCTAGAAAAATAATCTAGCATAAAAAGAGTTTCTAATTCTTGGGATAAATATTTGCGGGTTCCTGGTGGAACGACTAAAGACAAAGCTCATACATAAACGCCGAGCTTTTCCACATTTGATGACTTTACGGAAGAAAAAGAGTAAAGGGAAATTCGCATATTCATCAAATAAGTACCCTAAAAATTGCTTCACATGCCACGAAATATGCTCATGCCGACCAACATTGTAAACAAAACAAACTATTGAGTTTACAATATGTCTAATTAAAACCACATTCAACCCGGTAGTGCCAGAAAATACTTCAAGGCCGTATAAAACTTGTGACATCAAGACACCATGAGCCAGTTTACGTCTGGAAGAGACGGGCATGTAGATGTTGGATGGATAGATGCGTCGCAGTTCACTCAATGCTCTAACAACGTCAATATGTGTTTTGAACGTAAGCCTACGATCAAAATCAAACCTAAACATTTAATATTATCCACAAATTCAATTCTACCATTTCCCACAAATACATTCAAGTTAATGATAGATTGTTCAGATGGGCCAAAGATTATAGCTCTTGATTTCGAAGAATTAATAGTTAAGGAATTATCTACGGTGCATTGCACCACTCGTTTGAGGGTTATGTTTATATTGTTTCCTAAAACCTCAGAAAACCCACGGTTACCCTAAAAAAGTAGAAAAATGTCATCATTACATAAAGAATGATCATTAACATAAAGAATAAACAATAGAGGTCCAAAGACAGACCCCTGAGGCACACCTGACAACAGAAAGCAAAGATGATTTTATCCCGTTAGCAGAAACAAACCGAGGCCTTCCACTTAAATAAGAAAAAAAAAACAGTCTACAGGCCGACGCAGAGAAGTTAAACAAATTCTTTAGCTTAGATATCATTTTCACATGATTAATAGAATTAAAGGCTTTGGGCAGATCAAGTGAGACAAGTGCACATAATTTATTCTTATTTATAGTTTCTAATATCATCTGTTAATCTCAAAAGTAAAAAGGTTTATAGGGTTTTCCAACAAGAGGTGTTATTTTGGTATTCAAAGAAAAATTCAATTTTTTGAGATAAATGATCGGATGTTTATTTCATAATAAAGAAGAAGGTATGCCGTTAATAATGAAAAAAAAACATCAGCCAAATAGCCACCACGACCACGCTTACAGGACCATATCCTTTTCATGAAATTTTCCATAACCAAATCGCAAAGTGGCTGCCCTATGTCCTCGATAGCCTCACGAATTCTATCTTTGAGGTCTTGAATCGACGCTGGGCTGTTGGCGTAGACCTTATCTTTCACGCGGCCCCAAAGGAAGAAGTCGCAAGGTGTGAAATCACAAGATCTCGGTGACCAATTGTGATCACTTCTTCGAGGGATAACACGGTCCGGAAACTTTTCCCGTAACAGAGCAATGGTTTCGTTGCTTGTTTGGCACGTAGCGCCGTCTTGTTGAAAGTAAACGTTGTCCTGATCAATACAATCCAACTCAGACCATAAAAAATCATTAATCATCTCGCGATAGCGCAATCCATTCACCGTAACTGTTGATCCAACCTCATTTTCGAAAAAGTAAGGTCCAATGACCCCGTTGATGGAGAGACAATAACTCTTGGGTTTTCCGAGCCCCAGATGCGACAATTTTGTTGTTGACGTAGCCACCGAGGTGGAAATGGGCCTCATAAGTCAAGATGATTTTTCGATGATTTTCGATTTTTCGAATTTTAATAATTTCAATGCGTTGTTGAATCGTGTCTCGTTCCATTTTTAGTAATGGCGTAGTTTCTACTTGTCAAATGTCAGAGAATAAAAGCTTCAAAAGTGGCAGCAACCGAAATACCGGGTGATTCAAAATAACACCTCTTGTTTGAAAACCCTGTACTATAACCCCGACGAAAAGCATACTGGTCATCAGAAATATTTACAGTTTCGGAGGCAAGTATTTGGTTCTTTAGCAAATGTTCCATAACTTTAGGTAGAGCAGGGAGTATCGATATATGCCTGTAATCCTCTGGACCATGAACAATACGTGTTTTCGGAATTAGCACTACTCGAGCAATCTTCCAGCTCGAGGGAAACATAGATGTCGTCAACACTGTATTAAAAAGATCCAAAATGATATTAGAAATATGAGGAAACATGAGTTTTATAAAACGTATCGATATGTTATCAACGGCAACAGATTTAGACTTAACGTTACATAGAGCTTCAAATAATTCTGACAAATCAATGAACTCATCGAAGTTAACATCTGCGTAAGGACTTGAAGGACCAGCAAAGAAGTCATTTGAATCATCAATGTCAAGATCAACCTCAGCATTTTCATCAACAACACAGCCCGACGCTCTGAGAGCTCTCCACATTCCACCCGAATCCAAACCATTGAAGAGCCTAGAAAAATGTTTTCTCCTACGTATGATACCTTTCGCTCTATTCCGAAGCCGGCAGTAGGTCCCCCAGTTTCCTGATGTATTATTTTCATGAAACGCAGAAAAGGCCATGTCTAGCATACACAATCTCATTAGAATCCATCCAAAAGTTATGACTAATATGGATTCTTCTGCTAACTGTAGGGCTAAAAGAAGATAAGTTATTAAGAAGGGAACAAAGAAACTCAAATTTTTCATCAACATCAGAAATACAAAAAAACAAAGAAAAGTCACAATGTTGAAGGTAGAAGAGAAGAAAGATCCGAAAATCAGCGCATGATCAGAAAAAGAAGGAGACTGGACCTGATTAGAGTAGGTTATCATACCAGGAGCACTAAGTAGGAAGAAATCAAGTAAAGACGTAGAGTTTCTCCTTACATCATAATGAGTAGTTTTTGCATTATGAGAAACAGACAGACTACGGCGCTAACAGAAAGATCTGAAAAGCCAGACTTAGTAGGATTAAATAAGTTAATATTGAAATCTAAAACTATGATAATGTCAGAATAATTCAAGAATATGTCACGATGATTGTTCTCAATCATCTCCAAGTTACCATGCGGCAGGTAAACCACCTCAAACAAAAGTCGGGAGTTACCAAATTTTAACTCTATAAATAATGATTCACAAGACATCAGAGCACCTAAAAACAATCTTGTACTTGAGTTTCCTAGAAACATAAAATCATAGCCCTCCACCTCTGGTACTGCGATCATTGCGAACTAGTTTATAGCCGGGAATAGCCACCGCATTATATGCAACTGATCCATTTAACCAAGACTCTGAGACTGCAAATATGTACATCAAACACATTATCTCTCATAATAACTCGTATCTCATCCAACTTATGTAATATGCTTCGGCAGTTCCAATGACAATTTTTAATTGACCACAAAAGGGTTGTAAAATAGACTTAAAATAAGCATTGTCGCTAATTATTGGACCTTTTTTATCGTTAAGAGACATGGAAATGAGAAAAGTTTATTACTGTGGGGAACCAAACAATTTTTAATGATTTAGAAAAATTATTAATATACATATATCAATAGGCTATTCATTATAAAATTTAAATTCTTATATCAACTGGCAAAGCCAAAGGTGAAATAAAAAAAAACAATAAATGTACAACATTATGGGTTTCATGAGAAAGTATAAAAGCCCCAAAAGGGATAATTTTTGAGGAAAGATAAACAATACCTAAGATACTTCCATTGTACTTAATATAACTTTTGAATAAAGTATTTGAAGTGGGCAAATTACACGAAGCAGCGTATATGTATAGGCTCCAATTATTGTTTTCATTATATTACCGAATTTAGAAAATTTCAAACCACAAATAAAAATATTGTTTTAAATTGATATGGAATAGCGAAAAGTACTCGATGCAGAAAGTCGTCTTTCGACTTTTTCGTCAACCAAATTTTGTTTCAGTCGACTATGTCTATTAATCGGACTTAAAAGTCAACTTTTCTTTTCCACAGTCGATTAAAATAACATTAATCCAGTTTAAAGCAGAAAGATTTTATTTGAAATAGATATGTAAAATTGTAGTAATATGAATTGTAGTACATTAGATCGAGAACAAAACTGGATTTATTCATTGCAATTTCTCATTTTTCAAATATATTTGTACATGCTTCATAAGTTCCTATTTTGGATTGTACAAGAATTACATGCAAATGAAAATATGAAACAACGTGACAAAACTTAACTGGAAATAATGTCTGAATAGAGTAAAATCCTTGATATGTTTTAATTAGCGAACTTGCGACTTTAAATATACCTTAAAATGTAGTGCAAATAGTGTACTTTTTTGGTTAAGGCACATAAATCGTCATAAAAAACGCGATATTTTCAGTTTGTATGTAAAAAAAATTAAAAAATGTCCCCAATTTAGGGATATATGTTGTTTACAGATGCCAAAAGTCGATTTAAGCATAAAGTTGGTGGCAAAAAGTCGATCACGAAATAGTCGTTTTTTAGCCTCATAATCATGTTGATTTAAAGTTACCATTCTCTAATAAGTAGACCTCGGAATTTTGCATATCTTCATCCGATTTGAACCAAAATTTGTATTGAGACGTTTCATCACTCAAATTTAAATAATTTGAGTGCATATCAAAAATATGCAAACAATATGCAAAAGATATGCAAAAATATGCAAAAAAATGTGCAAAATTTTTTGGCCATGTGTGAAAAATGCAAAATATCAAAAGGATATTTCAATACTATTTAAAAAATCGTGTCACAAAAATGAAAAATGGGTGATTTAAAAAATCATTCAAAAAAATTGCCTATATACATATATGAAAAGTATGGGGTAATTCCAAATGAAACCGACCCACCCTGAATATTTACATATGTAGATTTGGATGCAATTTTGTTGAAGAGAAAGAAATGTTGGTGAGAATGAAACACACGACAAATACATACGCTTAAAAGAATTCTCTATTCTGAAAGATATACAAATAGATTGATCATCGAATATTTATAATTCTATTTTCGGCATCTGGCCACACCAGTAGATAGTGTTGTCGTTGTTTTTCTTAAAGGAATTACAAAAATAACACTGTGTGTGCACAAAAATGTATCCTCGATGAAAACAACGTACTCCGCATAATTTTGCATTAGCAAGTTTGCTGGGTAAACAAAAAGGTTAGTAAATTAAAAAACAATTTTATTATAGAAAACTTCGGAATAAATGTTCCATGTCAAAGAATGAAAGAAAGAAAGAAGAGACTTCAAGAAGTATTTCACTCCCAACACCCGACACCCTCGATCATTCCCTTACCACCGAAAATCTCCCTCCAAACTTTGTGGCTACATATCTCGACGATGTCACAGGAAAAAACTGTTAATGCCATTGGTGTAAAAAACAAGTGAAAGCGGCATTAAGTTCGGCCATGCCGAAACTTATATACCCTCCGCCATGCATCGCATGCGAATTGTTTCGGGTGCATATAAACTAATGTTAGTAAATTTCACCCAAGTTCGTCGAAATTTGCAGTTTTTTTCCATTGGATGGTAGTTATGAAACAAAATTTCAACGAAATCAGTTAAGGGCTGTCCGTTTTGGAGGCTGTTGAATATTAACATTTTGGTCAACCGGTCCTTTTCCCCCATCGATATAACTAGAGATGTCGAACGGGATTGGTACTCACAAATCCCGGGATTCCGGTTTTTTAAATTGCAAATCCCGGGATCCCAGGATTTTTCGGTATCCCGAATTTTTCGATATCCCGGGATTTTTGGGGTTTCGGGATAAATCGGGATTTTTCATCCTTAATAATGTGATATTTCGAAATCGAAGACATGCATTTTAGTTCAGTTTTAATTTATTTAAATAAGGATAAAAACAGCTACATCATAATTTAACTTTTGTTAAAAAATACTAATTTTTATTAAAATACGGAATAATTTTGGTTCAGTTTCAGTTCGCCGTCTGAAATATTATTGACGTTATAATACGAAAAAAATTTTTTTCAACTTGAGAAATCAGTTTGACTAATTCCGTTTTTATGAGAACCACATCAATGTGTCGATCCAAATCAGATTTTATATTAGGATTTTTTCATAAATTTGAAAGAATGGAATACATGTTTTTCGTTTTGTGGAACACAGACTCCATTTGTGTCCTTGTTTTATGTTTACTTGTTTATTATTATATTTATGATATATAGCGTGATCCATTTCGACGTTCCCTACTTTTTTAAAGAAAAAACAAAGAAAATTCCAATTGAATAGGGAATGTTTATTATCATTTGAAAGAACATTCTTTGGCATTTATTTTTTGAAGATTATGTCTATCAAATGTTGGCCGCGGCTACGTCTCAGATGGTCCATCCGTTGAGTCCAATTTTCGATGACACGTTCGAGCATTTCGACTGGTAACTGGCGAATGACACGCGTGATGTTTTGCTCCATGGCCTGAATCGAAGCGGGTCCGCATAAACTTCAGACTTTACATATCCCCACAGGAAAAAGTCTAACGGTGTGATATCATACGATCACGGTGGCCAATCGACCGGCCCAAAACGTGAAATTATCTGCTCACCGAAGTGTTCTCTCAATAAATCCATTGATTGATGCGATGTGTGGGAAGTGGCGCCGTCTTGTTGAAACCAAATGTCGCCGAGATCACGAGTTTTAATTTCAGGCATCAAATAGTCGGTTATCATGGCACGATAACGGTCGCCATTGACGGTTACCTTCTCACCGGCATCATTTTTGAAGAAATATGGACCGATGATTCCACCGGCCCACAAACCACACCAAACCGTTGTTTTTTCTGGATGAAGTGGCAGCTCTTGAATCTCTTCAGGTTGCTCTTCGTCCCAAATGTGTCAATTTTGCTTGTTTATATACCCATTGAGCCAGAAATGGGCCTTATCGCTGAACAAAATTTGGCCTAAAAACGTCGGATCTTCTTGGAACTTTTCAAGAGCCCATAGAGCGAAGCGATGTCGCTTGGGAAGGTCGGGCGGCTTCAGTTCTTGCACAAGCTGTATTTTGTATGCTTTCAATTTAAGATCTCGACGTAAAATGCGCCAAGTCGTTCCATACGTCAGTCCGAGTTGCTGCGAACGGCGACGAATCGACTCTCCACGGTCTTCGTGTACACTCCCAGCTACGGCCGCTACATTTTCTTCACTGCGTGCTGGACGTGGTCTATTCGTTTGAATATTATCCAACAATGAATGCTGGGTCTCAAGATGGGTGATGGTGTTGCGAATAGAACGCTCAGTAGGCCGATTATGTTGACCATAAGTTGAGCGAAGTGCACGAAACACATTCCTCACAGAACGTGAATTTTTATAATAAAGTTGAACGATTTGTAAACGTTGTTCAGGCGTAGGTCTTTCCATAATGAAATGCCAAACAATACTTAACAAAAATAACATGACAGCATGACACGACTCACACGTGATCTGTCAAAAAAGGCTATTGAAAAAAGTATCTCTACTTGGATCACCCGTTACATATTTTGTAACTCTTTTCAAAATTTCGAATTTGTTCATCGGATTATGTCAATGTTTTTTTGATGTTAACAATTTGCTTACATTTTCACCAGAGTGTATGTATTTATCTATCACTTAATATTTTATACGATACAGGTTTATTGTTAATAATAAAATTTTCATAAGTTTGTTTTTATTCGACCTTTTGATATCCAAATTGTTTTAAGTAATAGTCAAGCTCGAGGTCAATTTTAGGATATAATTTGTATTCCAATTTAAATTTTATTTATCCGATATTTCGCAATTTCCTTGAATTGCTTCATCAGGGATGTTCTACAATTATTAAACAGAAATTAATGTTATTTTATCACAGATTTTTAAATATTATTAACTATACTTTACTATTTTATACTTATTTAGTTAATAATATTTAAAAATCTGTGATAAAATAACATTAATTTCTGTTTAATAATTGTAGAACATCCCTGATGAAGCAATTCAAGGAAATTGCGAAATATCGGATAAATAAAATTTAAATTGGAATACAAATTATATCCTAAAATTGACCTCGAGCTTGACTTAATAATAAAATATCCCGGAATTCATTTTAAAAAATCCCGGAATCCGGGATTTTTTTTAATTTTTTTTAAATCCAAAAAAAAAAACACTTTCCAGTCGACCCACGTCCTTGACACCCATAAGCAATATTTTAGCTCTCGTTAAGAGCTATCTTTTTGCCATTGACCGATTCCCGATCCGACGTACCGGAATCATCGGTCCATATTTCTTCAAAAATGATGCCGGTGAGAAGGTAACCGTCAATGGCGACCGTTATCGTGCCATGATAACGGACTATTTGATGCCTGAAATTGACGGCGCCACTTCCCACACATCGCATCAATCAATGGATTTATTGAGAGAACACTTCGGTGAGCAGATAATTTCACGCTTTGGGCCGGTCGATTGGCTACCGAGATCGTGTGATATCACACTGTTAGACTTTTTCCTGTGGGGATATTTAAAGTCTAAAGTTTATGCGGACAAACCCGCTTCGATTCAGGCCTTGGAGCGTGTCATTCGCCAGTTACCAGTCGAAATGCTCGAACGAGTCATCGAAAATTGGACTTAACGGATGGACAATCTGAGACGTAGCCGCGGCCAACATTTGATAGACATAATCTTCAAAAAATAAATGCCAAAGAATGTTCTTTCAAATGATAATTAACATTCCCCATTCAATTTGAATTTTCTGTGTTTTCTTCTTTCTTTAAAAAAGTAGGGAACCTCGAATGGATCACTCTATATATAAAGCCTACCAGGTCAATATTCCTATATTACAGAGTAATAAACAATAATTTTGGTGGAACAATTGTTATTTATTCTAAGATATAATTATACAGTTAAATTTCAAATTATTTAATAAAGAGCGTATTTATAAAAATACAAACAACAGTGGCTCCCCAGCAATGAATCAATAAAAAAGAATAAATAATAAATAATAAAAAGCAGCCCAAACAGCAACCAAAAAGTAATTACTCTTAGATATAATGTATTCAATAAATTTATGTTGAAATGCCCTTTAAGAATAAGAAAAATTACGCTGAGTAAGGGGAATGTGATTCCATATACGAGCCACTCTATCCACAAATGAACATTCGTACAGCTGAGTAGACTTCTGTGGTAAACCTGATTTGATAAGCCTATAAAAAGATAGTAATAAACGAAAACCAACCAGAGACTCAAATGGAAACCCCAAAAACTGGTAAGCATGATGTGATACGTGGTTATACCGATGCAGCCCGTAAACATATCGTATTAACATGTTGAAAATTCTTTGTACTTTAGAAAAACAATTAGAAGGAGTTCCAGACACAGCTTCGATTGCATAATAAAGACAAAATAAAGCAAAAGCGATATTTTTCTTAAGATCTTTTCTTAATAAGGTGGAGATAAAAATAAGCTATTTCAGGCTATTGCAGATGCTTAGAACTCCATAGATACAAAGATAACAAGAAATCTTATTGATTCCATGCAAAAAGAAGCAACGCCTTCCTTGATAATAAATGGTTTTCCACAAAATCTTAGTAGATATGTTTTGTCGTGCGAATTTTATTTAGACCATTTTGTTTTTTTGTGAATTAAATTTTTAATTTCAAATAATTTAAGCAGCCAAATTGCCATTTCTTGTTAAACTGGTGCAATTTCGTAGATAATAGGTACAATTTTTGGAATATATCATTGATAGTTTTCAGATTTTGGCGATTGAAGAGAAGTATGAAGTTAGTCCAATATGTATTGTCCGATACTGTAAGTGCCATTTGAAAGATTTTGACATCCTCTCTAAGAATTATAAATTAAGTAACGAATTTTTGTGTATTAAGGACATTAAAAGAACCAAAAAGGTCCTTAATCCTGGATTATCCTGAAAAGTGCTAACGATAACCATGGAAAGGAGTGACCGAATGACTTAAAATTTCGTGCGTGGTAATATTTTATGCAAACCCAGTTTATGTTTGGTGGACAATCATATTAGCCTAATCTTTGTGGTACCTCGCCCCAAATGGTTAACATTTTTGGGCATGTTAAAACTTCTATACTACTCATGGGAATTCTGTAAAATTGCATACATAGTAATCATTTTACCGTCTCTATAAGCTGGACAAAAAAGAACTAAAATGCCACGCACCTTTTGATACCCCCCACACAAAGTGACCAATTGGTACAAAAAATAACAGCTTATAACATTTTACCAGTGCATACAAATAATTGAAATTTTGTGCAGTGTTATGTTTTTATAGTACCTACAGTCCAGTACTAAGTGGGCGTTATTGCCATGCCCCTTCCAGCACCTCTCACACAATTGGTAACAATTTTGTGAATGGGGACGACTTTGGTTCAGAAGTAACATTATAATAACTGAAAATCTTCATCAAATTACAAGGAAAAATATTTGTATGTGTATAGTTAAAAATCACATACAAATATTTTTCTTTGTAATTTGATGAAGATTTTGTTTGTTGATTTTTTTTTTCAAATATAGTTTCTTTGTAATTTGGTGAAGATTTTCAGTTATTAATTGAACTTCTGAACCAAAGTTGTGCCCACTCCAAAATTTACACCATCGGTAGAGTACATATTGACCATTTTTTATAAAAAATGTAAGTGAAAAAAATTAGATCGAATCTGAGATATCGCAATTTATATTTTTATTTCCGCGAAAAGTGACCGAAATAAACTGTTTTAGATAAAGTTAGTACTTTTTATGTAAAGTACGTGGAAAAAGCTTTAAGAAATGATATTTTATATTTCTTATGCTTTGTAGCATTAAAATTAACTTCAAAAAACCATTACAGAGGAAAAAATCATTTCTTCTGAACTTTGACCTCGCCCTCTTCTTCCAATTTTCATTTAATTTTTTTAATATTGTGGGTCATTGCTCCCAT
Organism: Eudasyphora cyanicolor; assembly: GCA_963930755.1. Lineage (NCBI taxonomy): Eukaryota > Metazoa > Arthropoda > Insecta > Diptera > Muscidae > Eudasyphora > Eudasyphora cyanicolor. Next base: position 95,169,150 of record OZ005737.1, on the reverse strand, counting down.
ATATTAGGGAAACATTTTCTGAGAATTTAAGAAAGATCTAGTTTTTGACCTGTGGCACTTGAGAAAGAACTACCCATATACGTACGAAATTTTACGTCATTCGGTCACTCCTTTCCAGAGTTATCGTTAGCGCCATTCAGTCGAACTGACAGACGGACGGAAATTAATTAATTCATATTTTTTTAATCCATGGAGACCAATTCTTTAAAAAATATAACAAAAAAAAATTAGATACGGATAATCATACAACTCTGATATTCCGTTCAAAAATTATGTGGACTTCAAAATAGCTAAATTTGTACAAAAAAATTTGTAGATAACAACTTTGGCTCCCTATAAAATCTAAACCACTATGAAATTGGTCAAACGGTAAAAGGCTTTAATTCCGCATTGTCTTTTAATATACGCGTGCAAAATTGCATCCAAATCTACATATGTAAATATTCAGAGTGGGTCGGTTTCATTTGGAATTACCCCATACTTTCATATATTTACGCATTTTTTTGGATGATTTTAGTAATAACCCTTTTTTAATTTTTGTAACACGATTTTTTAAATAGTATTGACATATCCTTCTGATATTTTGCATTTTTGATTCGTATATCGCCAAATTTTTTTGCATATTTTTGCATATTTCGTGCATATATTTTGCATATTTTTTGCATGTTTTTGATAAGCACTCAAATTATTTAAATTAGTGATGATGATGACGTCTAAATACAAGTTTTCATTCAAATCGGATGAAAATTGAAAGATTTGCAAAAATCCGAGTTCTAATAATAACAAGTAAGAAAGTCTTACCTTAAGTCCCAAAAAAAAAAATCGTAAATTTATTCACTGTTTAGTTTATTCACTGTTTATTAAATTATTACCAATTTATATTGCATTTAATAACTCTAAAGTATGCAGTGGTATTAAAGCTATAAGCTGTTAACTTTTGGTGCAAAATACTCCATTCGTAAGGGAGGTACTAAAAGGGCGTGCCATGGACGCCAATTTTTTACTGGACTGTAGGCGCTATAAAAGCATTACACTGTACACAATTTCAAGTGTTTGTATGCACTAATATTGAAGTTATAAGCTGTTAACTTTTGGTGCAAAATGGTCCATTTCTGTGGGAGGTACCAAAAGGGGCGTGCCAATAACGGCCACTTTTCTCCGGACATAGGTACTATAAAAGCATTACACTGTACAAAATTTCAAGTATTTGTATCAATATCTAATAAGGTATCAAAAGGTTAGTGGGAAAATCGCCCACTTTTCTTTGGAATCTAGGTACTATAAAAATATTACACTGTACAAATTTTCAAATATTTGTATGAAATAATATTAAAGTTATAAGCAGTTAACTTATGGTGCAAAGTGCTCCATTCGTGTGGGAGGTACTAAAAGGGGCGTGACAACTTCGCCCATTTTTCTTGAGGAGTTAGCGACTAATAAACTAATACTATGTATGGAATTTCAGATGATTCGAGTAAGTAGTATAGAAGTTATAAAACAACCAATATTTCACTAAAGGTTAACCCTTTGTGGGTGAGGTTCTAGAAGGAGAGGACCAATATGGCCCATCTTCGAACATAGCCGGAGATAGAGAAAAATATTACCGCTACCAAAATTTGAAATCAATCTGTTAATCCTTTCGAGAGTTATCGTGCGCACAATCCAGCAAGCAGACAGACATACACACAGACAGACGGTCGAACGGACGGACATTGCTCGAATGACTTAAAGTGCCCCAAAAAGGATTTCCGCCAAACATACTTTGGGTCTTAGGTCACTCCTTCGATGTGTTACACTTTTGGATCGTAGCAAAAGATATGTATATATCCTCCTCTCTAAGGCGAGGGGATAATAATATTCTCTAAAGTAGTTTTGATGAATGGTTCCAAAACATCAAAAGAGTTACCATCAAAGAGCAGACGTAAATCATCGGAATGTAAAAATGGTTTACAATGTGATACATCGATATGAATCACAATGTCATTAATATATAAAATAAAGAAAGAAGGGGACCCAATATTGACCCCTGATGAGCACCGCATTCGATAGCACTAATGCTGGAATTAATACCATTAATCGAAACATATTGAGAGCGATCAGAGACATAAGAAAAACTTAGTTTAGATGCAGTTGTGGATAATTGATATTCAGTACGATGTTTATATATTAATATTGAATGATCTACTCTATCAAATGCTTTTGATAAGTCAAGTGCAACGAGAACACCACATGAACTCAAGCCATCGAATTCAGTAGGTGTTCTATGACATAGAAAATTATTATTTAGTGCCTCAACATCAATATCTGTCTGTCTGAATTGTCCAAATGCTTAAATTTTCTGATATAATTTATTTTTATTCTACGCATAACGAGCGTTGCTTTATTCCTACGAAGGAAAAAAGTTTCGAAAACAAATCGTTGATAGCAAAAAGTTGTATAATCAAATCTGATGCTAAATAAATAGTTTCAGAGTTGAAGTTAAATAAGCAATTGTGAAAGCCATCCCAGTCAATATTGTTGGAATCATGAACTTCGATATATTTATCCGCGTACGAAATACAAAGCTCATATAAGCCAAATATCAAAGCATGGTGAGACATACATACACATTGTCCTTGTGATGAAATTTAAAGTTTAGTAAGCTCTCTTATAATAATATAGTCAATAAGCAAACAAGTGTTGTGGGCTACATCATAATGCGTAGGTAAATTTTTGTGAGAAATTGTCAAGCCCAAACCAGAACAAACATACCTCATGTCACTCGACTGAACAATATTATACAAATCACGATTAAAATCTCCGACTACAACTATGTCAGAATAGCAAGAAAATAACACTGTCCAACAGCATTTTTGAAACAGAATAGCGACCGTATAATTCTTAAAGGGGCACATCGAGTAGATCATTTTTGTAGAATAAACTTATGGTCCAGCTGGTCTAAGTTTTTTTTACAGTGGGTCAAAGTTTTCATTTTTTGGTCGAAGGGAGCATTATACTAAATGAAAAAAAAATGCTGTAAGTTAATGTCTGAGAGATTTATTTTTGGCAGAGTTACACAGGCAGTTATGAGGATCATTCTTGTGTGAGATTTTAACCCTCTAGGTCCCCTCTTAATGCGTCAATTTGGCCCTTTTTCGAAAAAAGTCAAGAAAGTCCTTTCAAAAAGGATATTTAAGGATAAAAATATTCCACCGGAAAATTTTAGTGGTTGTCGCCAAAGACACCAAAGTTGTAAATGTAGTTCTTTACGCTTAATTAGCAAAATTACAAGCCAACATATAAATAAATAATATAATGTAAATTTAAAGTCGCGATAAATTAAAATAGGTTAGGTTAGGTTAGGTTGAAGAGAGGAGACGTTTAAACGTCTCATGTCCATGGACATACACTTAAGAAAGTGGTTCGGCCTGTTGTGCGCTCCTTATTTATGATCTTTTTATACCTCACGAGTTACAGAAAATCGGTACTAGACACGAATTTTCTCAGTATCTTCCAGTCATATTCTCTGAGATGAGTCAAGTCTGGTAATATGTCGGACCCGAAAAGTTGGGATCTGGCATGTGTGAAAGCCGGGCAGTGACACAGAAAATGTTCCATCGTTTCGATGTTTTCTCTGCATGCCCTGCATTCGTCGTTTCCTGCTAGTTCTATGCGATGAAGATGTGCTTGTAAGCTTGAGTGTCCCGTTAGAACACTCATCATCTTACTAATATCGATCTTGTTTAGTTTCAGAAGACTTCTTGTTTTCTTTTCATTTGGGTCACCCCACAGTATCTTTGCAGTTGCTCCTACTGTTGCGCCATTCCACACAGTTTTATGAGCCATCACTGCCCAGTGCTTCAACTCATTTTTCGTGGCTTCGAAAGGTTTCCAATTTTTCAAGTTTATTACTCGAAGTTCTCTGCCCTTTGAAGCCAAGTTGTTTGCCCGTTCATTTCCAATCACTCCGTTGTGTCCTGGTACCCAGCAAATACGCAATTGACCATGTTGACCCTTTCCGATGTTATTGCTTTAATCGCCATTTGGCTATCTGTGAAGATGTTGGCATATTTAGGCTTTGTCGTGTTACTGAGCCAGTTCACACACTCCGTGATTGCTCAAACTTCTGATTGAAATACCGTGTTATGGTCAGGGAGGCGGAAGTGAAGTTCGACTTCTGGTTCATCAATAAAAAGTCCCAGACCCGTCCTTCCTCCTCGCTTGGACCCATCCGTCTAGCAGCTGGTTCCCACTGGCACATGGGCCAAAGTTCCATTTTCCCAGGAGCGTCTGTCAGGCACAAACGTATCACAGGTACCTGTAAGCCGCACTTCAGGAATGCGGTCCGAGATTTCTGGCGTTTGAATGTGACCAACTAGATATTCTAAAATCTTCTGATGGTACGACTTGTGGTCTCGATTTATCCATTCACCCATCACTTGTAGACGTCTTGCTGTGAGGGCTGCCTCATACTTTATACGGATGTCTATTGGTTGGATGTGCAGTATAGTCTCCAACGCTTTTGTTGGTGCAGTTCTAAATGCCCCGCTTATGCCTAGACAGCACATACGTTGAATTTTTTGCAAAGGTATTACGTTGCACTTCTTGTCCATTGATGTCCACCACACTACAGAGGCGTAGGTGATTATTGGTCTAATCACGCTCATGTAAAGCCAGTGAGTCATATTTGGACGTAGTCCCCATTTTAAACCTATAGCTCTTCTGCACAACGACCAACATCTGTGTGCCTTTGTAACTCTTTCATCAAAATGATCTTTCCAGTACAGATTCTGATCCAAGATTACTCCCAAGTATTTTACCTTTTTAGTTATAGCAATTGTCTTATTCAGGAATCGAGGCGGGGTAAAACGTGGGATCTTCGTTTTCCTTGTAAATAGACATATTTCTGTTTTGTCTGGGTTAACATTTAATCCCCTTGGTTGTGCCCAGTTATATGCTATGTTAAGTGCCTCTTCAGCTCTTCTGCATAATCGATTTGGATGAAAGCCCCTTAGAAGTATTACAACGTCGTCTGCATAACAGACTGGTTTAAGTCCTTCATTGGTGAGGGCTTTTAGGAGACTGTGTATCGTCGTAACCCATAGAAGAGGCGATAAAATGCCCCCCTGAGGTATACCACGATTTACCTTGTCTCTAATTTTTACGTCATATGACCCACAAATAATCCACCTATTCCTTAGCATATTGTTGATCCAGTTTTTCAGCGCCCGGTCAACCTGAAACTCGTCTAAGGACTGGATAAGTGTATCGGTCTGTACATTGTTAAATGCGCCCTCAATGTCTATGCAAACAGCAATTGTATACATTTCTTTACTGAAGGACTCTTCTATGTGGTGCACTACCTCATGCAGAGCTGTTTCCACTGATCTTCCTTTGACATAGGCGTGTTGTTTGAATTTTAGCCTGTCATCCGCTATTTTACCTTTGACCATGTCATCAATTATTCGCTCCATTGTTTTTAACACGAAAGAAGTAAGGCTAATGGGTCGATAAGCCTTTGGGGTCGTGTAACTCGCCTTGCCAGGCTTTGGTATGAAGACCACCCTTGATTCCTGCCAGTTTTTTGGGGTATACGAATGGGTTAGGCATGCAGTGAACACTCCTGCCAGATGAGTTGATACCAGATCCACCTCATTCTGCAGAAGTGCTGGAAATATTCCATCCGGTCCCGCAGCCTTAAAGGGAGAGAAACTTTTTATCGCTTCTTTAACCATACCATCTGTTATATCCGTAATAGGTACTTGATGCAATTCATTTTCATTCTGTAACTGTTCCTCTGTTAGTCCAGCATTACCAGTCGGAAAATGAGTTTTCATCAAGAGCCTTACGGTATCCTCTATAGTTTCCATCCTTTTACCCGTTTCATCCACCAGTGTTTCGGTTTGGACATGAGTTTTTGAGAGGAACTTTTTCATTTTAGACATGCTGTTAACGCTGTCTACCTGTTCACAGAAAAGCCTCCAGGAGTTACGTTTCGCCGATCTAACGATTTTTTTAAATACAATTAAAATACAAACACTTGTAAATTTGTACAGTGTACAAACATGCCCCATATTTACATAAATTGAAAACGTTAATAATTTTTTTAAATACCATTTATCTTCACCAATGTCTCTGCATGCTTTCTTCTGTAAAAAACGTTAGTAAAACAGTCTTATATATGTTTGTTTATAATTAAAAAGAAATGCTTTAGTTTAGGTCAGCTCACATAGAACATTTTAGGTGCCTAGCGTTACCACGAGCTGAAATGCACCTCATGAATCCAACCTGTTTGATATACAAATTTATCGATAATTCGAATATCAGTACCGGAAAGATCTGTTACACTGCCTAGAAAGGCCGAACCCAGTATGTCAAGGCGTCGTTTACTCAAAGCGGGACAGTCGCATAGCAAGTGCTCAATGCTCTGCACTTCTTCCTCATTTCCACAGCTTCTGTAGAAGTCATTGTAGTCAATACCCAATCAGAACTGATACTAACGTAGACAATTTGTACCTCTCTAGTGCGAGGAGATATTTTGACCTTGGCCAGATTTGTCTAGCTACCCTACAGGTGCCGATTTCTGTACATCTTTCGTTGGACTGTCTAATTGCCTCTTGCCTAAGCCAAAGCTTGCACGTGGATAGTGCCGCACCAATATATGAAAATTCTTTGAGAATTTGTAATGTCGTCCCTTTCCTAGCAAGTTCATCGGCTTTGCAGTTCCCCGGGATATCCCTATGCCCAGGCACCCATGTGAAATGTGTATTCAGCTGTTTAGCTATCTTGTTAATAGAAGCTGTTTGTGAATTCAGGGATGTGGCCTCCAGAGAATTAATTGATGGCAGCCTGGCTGTCCGAGTAAATGTATAGAAGTGGAAATGGTTTCTATTACATGGTATTCTACCAACCTATTCATCTATGACTGGTATCATAGTGATGTAGTTCCTCTCAAAGGTGTACACCGTTGGTATATAGTCCACTCGGTCGGTTACCATAGCACTAAACTTTGATATCCTCATCTGATCGTAGTTCTTGTACCTCCGAATTGATAGGCAGTTTAATCATAGTGCCGCTCTGGTTGCAACTTTCTTTCTCGCCACAATATTAATCGGCAGTATATGGAGTAGAGCAGTCAGTTCTCTGAACCTTTGATAGTAGGTTGGTGATGGTTAGTTTGTCAGTTGCCGTCCACCATAAACAATGCCGTATAAAAGAATTGGACGAACTACTGCTATATATATATCCAATGGACGAATTTAGGAGAGAGGCTCCACCGCGACCCTACAGGCATCCTGCAGGAATATAAGGCGACGTTGGCCTTCCTTAAACGTCCCAGTACGTTAAGTCTGAATTACAGTTTCCTATCTAGAATTATTCCTCAAAATTTTGCACTTTCAGAAAAGACTAGATCTGTTCCATTTATCCGAGGAGGAGGGTCCACATGTGGGCATTAGTTATCATAGTAAAGAGAACCAATTCTGTCTTGTTTGGTTTAACGCCCAAACCAAACTCCTCCCTGTTGAGTTGTGGAACCAAGACACTCTGTTATGCGTCTTCTGTTTGAATTAGGGTAATAAAGCTAGAGCGCATCCGAGTGAATGTTGTTAAAAGCAAAGAAAATAAAGTTATAAAGAAGTTCCGTCAAGTAGCGAGTAGTCTATCAGTGACGAACGAATAGAAATTTGATTTCAGCGAGTGATTTTTTGCGTATTTCAAGGCCGATTTCCGAGATTTTTTTGTTATAATCACATTTAGAAAATTAATATCGATCGTTATGTACCAAAAAAGTTCAAAAAATATTCCAGACAACTATATTTTTTGCGTTTGAAAATCATTTCTATTCGTTCGTAACTCACGCAAATGTAAACAAAGTCGCGACGGAACATCTGTATAGTAGAGAGTCTGTGGTTAAAAGCTCCTTCTATGTCAAGAAATGTCACCATGGTGAATTCTTTGAAATGTAAGGACGATTCGATAGTGCTCACAAGTTCGTGCAGGGTTGATTCTGTAGACTATCCTTTATTGTAAGCATGTTGGTTCCCCGACAGGAGTTTTGTATCCAGGTTTTCCCTAATGAAATAATCTAAAAGTCTTTCTCTATATATTAGGGATGTAACGAAAGTGACTTTAGCGAAAGCGAATATTGAAATATATTTCTTGCGAATGCGAATAGTGAAATATGGATTTTTGCGAAAGCGAATGCGAATAATAGTTTGACCCTTTAGTACCAATAAAATTAAGGAACTAAATTGATACTTTTCCCGGATATTCAAGTATTAAGAATGTTTTCTATATTTTTACCTCCTGGTACCACAAGGACAACCATATTTTTCAACTACATTGAAGAGAAGTGGAAGAGGTTTTCATTGGTATTAGTATCTTCAAAATGTGTGAAGCGAATAACACTTTTAACAAATGGAAGCGAATACTGAAATATATTTTTGCGAAAGCGAACAATCCAAAGATGGTTTTTGCGAAAGCGAATGTCAAAATGATGCAAATAACTCGCGTTCGCATATGCGAATGCGAATATTCGTTACATCCCTAATATATATATATATGTAAATATATATTTAGGCTAATTGGTCTGATGTCTTTTGGCCTAGTGTGCGATATCTTTCCTGCTTCGGGTAGGAATATCACTTTGGTATCCCTCGATCGATTCAGGATGTATGAAAGCCTTATACAGCCTACATACATTTTCTCCAGCCAGGGGAAAATGTACTTTAACATTTTCTGCATTTCTGCTGGAGTGATGCCTTCTGGTCCAGGTGACTTGAAGGGCTCAAAACAGTAAATATCCCAGCTTATTTTAGATATTCCAGTCAATAAGCGACGCTCACAGTCCACTCAGACTCTTGTTGGTCCTGCTGATCTTCGAGTTCTGTTGGTGAGTTACCCGGGAAATGTGTGTCGAGTGAAGTACATTAGGCGACTAGTCGCTGTTTTTTGTCCAGTTATATGCCACATCCTGCAAATAACCCACTGTACAGGGTGAAGTTGATAGGATCTTCCTCAGCTTTGCTGCGTCGGAGACCATTTTCACTTCGCCACAGACGCCAAGAGCGTCTTTGTGCCTTCCTAATCTCCTTCTTATATATCTTGAGTTGCTCTTTATAGGCCTCCCAATCATTAGCGACCCCAGAAGATTTCGCACTGTTGAATAGCTTGTTGCAGGTATTTTTCCTAGCCGTTAGCTCAGAAGTCCACCGTTGAGGTTTAGTTTTACCCTTGTACCTTGTTTTTTGACAGGTTTCTTTAAGGGAACTGTTGAATGATGTGATATGCTATGATTCAAGCAGAAGCTTATAGTTTACGACTTTTTGCCACTTTGTCTTCCTCACATTTCTGTGGACGGCAGGTCTAGGCGATTTTCATTAACATTAAATATAATAAAAACCAGTAAGTAAAGGCTGAAGTCGGGAGGGGCCGACTGAATGACACCCTACACTTCTTTCTTAGCAGAATAAGAACACTACGAATCAAATTCAAAACACTGAGAGATATATTTTACATATGTGGTAGATATCTAAACTATAAGTACACTCTGCCAAATGTCATAACGATCGGATGTTAAATAAACCTTCTGTAGCACTTTGATTCCAACTTGAAACGAATACATGTATGGGGGCTATATATGTAAATCTCAACAGAGGAAAGTACATATGGGGGCTATATCTAAATCAGAACCGTTTTCTTTCAAGTTTGGTACGTGAATCTTCTGCACTTTCACGAGCTTTCAAGTAGTTAAATTAAATTTATATAAAACTAGCTGGACCTGGTCCACTTCGTTGCCCCAGAATTCAGATTTCCGATTCCGTCCATTATTGGACCACGTAGACTGCCACCATATACACAAAATTACAGCACTCTCGCTAACAAATTGTTGAAGATATTTCAATTTCAAAACATGGCTCACAGGGGCGGGGCCACACCTATTGACCTTAAAAGTATTTTTTTTTCTTCACCAACTACGTAGACTGCCACCAGATACATATAGACAAAATTACCGCACTCTTGCCAACTGTTCAAGATATCTCAATTTAAAAAAAAAAAATTGGTTCATGAGGATGGGGCCACGCCCATTGGTACCATTGGGATTTCCCATTTTTGGACCAATCACATAAACTGACACTAGATGCATACTCGTACAAACAAAGTTTCCACACTTTAGCTTAAATGTTTTCTCAATATCAAAACTTGGCTCATATGGGCGGGTCAACGCCCACTTGATATATCGAAAATGCATGTATCGTCTATACGGAACAAACAAACACTTTATTTTTCGAAGGCTACATTTGTACAAGTTTTCCGATTAAAATATAAAATTTGTTTGGTCTTTTAAAAGAGATACCTTCAACGCATACATAGTGTTTAGTGGGATTAAAGTGTACTTTCGAATGGCATAAAATACAATTTTAAAAACAGTTATTTTTTGCGAAATAATTGATCGCAAAGTTTTGTGTCGCACGCTACCAAAAACGGCAGTAACTTTGAAAATTGAAGTGAGTTTTCATTATTGTAAGCGAATTGCTTTATAAAGCACAATAAGGCTGACGGCAGACCGCACACCGAGGCAAAACAATTGCTCAAAGTCACTGCTAAAACAACGACTCAACATGTCAGGCCGACTGCAGAAAGATAGAGAATACAGTCAAGTGTTAAAGTGAGAAAGCTGATTGAAAGTGTTTGTTTTTTCTCTTTCTTTCTTGCATTTGTGTTCTGACGAAGCAAAACTAAGCTAGAAACGCTTCACAACGCGCCCTCTTGCTGAGGGTATCGCATTCGGTTTGACTTTCTAATAAGAAAACACTGAAAACATTTTTCGGCCGCTGTACGCTCACGCAACAAAACTGCTTCTTGCTCTGGCTCTGCCGTCAGCCTAAATCGAATACCTAAAAGAAAGATGAATATAAAGAGAGTTCTAAAATAACTTATCAGTAGCCAAAACATTTTGTCGTTGTCTTAAAAAAGCCGCAAACCCACGCTTCGTAACAAACGCTACCTAACTTCCAGTCGAACATTTTAATAGTATAAATTGTTTTATTTCAACAAATCAAATTATATTATTTTTAATGGTTAAAGTTAGCACTAAAAATAATAATAAAAACACCTAAAAAGTTAATTTTTCCAATAACATTGAGAGCATTTTTTAAAACATTTTTATTAATGATCACCCAAAAACATTTTTTAACATCTAGTCAAGTGTTCCATTAGAAAAACTAAAGTTGGATTAATTTAACATTTTTTTGGATGGTGGACTGTTTCTGTGATTTCACCATATATATTTGCAAATTGATATTGGTAAATTCGAAATAAGTACAAAAAATAATTTTTTGCGGTGTTGTACCTTTAAATTGTTTTTATTTTTCATTTAAATTTAAGTGCATTACTTTTCTTATAAAACTACCCTAAATTGTTATTTTATTTTAATTTTTTAAATTGCATTATGTAGTCGACAACTTAGACATCAGAAAGTACCATAAATGTACTCCAGATCGTAAGAAAACAACTTTAGCAAGGAAATTAATTTTTGTTATTGTTTTAGCTAACCTACAGATAGAAAATATTTATTTTTTTTACAAATGTCGAAAGAAATAATAAAAAAATAATAAAAAATTTTGCTTTTCCAAAAGAGTGTATCAAAAGGTAATTTTTTGTGATGTAAGAAACACTTTTTTAACATACTGTATGTATTTGTTGAAAAAACTGACACATGGATTCTCTCCTCTCCTTCAAACTAAACTACTTGAATTTAATGGATCGGTTAATTTATTACTGTCATCCAGCGAAAATATTAATATTTCTTCAGTCACTGATTTTAAAGTTTTTTTCTTGCCATGAATACATGTTCCGTTTCTTTTATTTTTGTAGTTGCTATTATTGTGGTTTGTTGTTATTGTTTAGCAAAGAAAAATGATGACGTATTCCGAAATGACAGACATAATGTCTCCTTCATTCTCTCTACTTTGTACATACATACATATGTACATAAGCATGTGATTAGACAAGCCATTATAATGAACCTTCCTTGTGTTTTGTTTCGTTTCGTTTCTCTCATATGTCAGAAGTGTATTTTATACTCGACACCACACTTTGGAGCAGGGTATTTTGGTTTTGTCGATTTGTGTGTAACACACGAAAGTAGACCTGGTGGTCCTATAGTTTTTTACCCTCACTTTAGTTATACGAGGGTACACGCTGAAAAAAAATCGCTTCTGTAGTATATTGTTCCAAACATATTCTGCTGGAAACATACATATGTTTAGGGTACACTCCAAATATGTAATATTTGACACTCACAAATATAATTTGTTTGTGAGGACGTTGTTCTATACAAAATTATGTTTTCATCCCAATATTTTTTTATTTGGAAATAATATTTCCAAACAATGATTAATTTGTATTTAAATATTTTGGCAATGTATTGATGCCTTAATTTAAAGGAAAGTCTTCATTTTGTTTAGAAATTTAATGTTCAATTTTTTAGAAATTTTATATGTTTGAAAAATAATATTAAAATTTAAATCGTATAATCTTGGGTAACGACAAATTGATGCATTGACAATTGGACTATTTATAAATTAAAAATAAGTGCTGTAAAACAAAAGAAAATGTAGCTTACGACATTTTTACCTATAAAATATAACAGAAAATCTAGGAAAAACTAAATTAAAAATTGCCGAATTCAACAATGTTTTAAAATTATTTTGAATATAATGTATTTGGATAAATTCTTAAACAATATCTTTGTTTGTTTGTAAACACATATTTTATTTGTGACAGTAAGTTCGCAAATATATTTTGTTGTAATATATAAATATATGCGTTCCAAACAAAATTTCTTGATTTTCAAATAAAATATATTTGTTCAAAAATATATAATATTTAAAAATTTTGGTTCCATGTATATTTTCTTTAAATTCAAACATATCAAAAATGGCGATTTTCCTCCGTGTACATATCATTTGCTACGGGCCAAAAGTGTAACACATCGAAGGAGTGACCTAAGACCCTAAATATGTTCGGCGGATATCCGTTTTGGATCATTATAAGTCGAATGAGCAATGTCTGTCCGTCAGTCTGTCTACTGGCTGGTGCGCAATATAACTCTCGAAAGGAGTAAGCAATTGACTTAAAATTTGGTATGTGGTACTGGTCGACTCCTTTTAGTACCTCCCCCACAAAGGGTTAATATTTAGTGAATTTGAATCTTCTAAAATTCTACACATAGTATAAGTTTATTAGTCACTATCACCTCGAGAAAAATGGGCGAAGTTGCCACACCTCTTTTGGTAATGAACCATTTTGCACCAAAAGTTAACTGGTTATATCTTTAATATCGCTTCATTCAAATACTTGAAAATTTTTACAGTACAAAGTTGGCGCAATTGGCGCGCCCCTTTTGGTATCTTCCACAAAAAAGTACTATTTTGCACCAAAAGTTACCAACTTATAACTTGAATACCAGTACATACAAAGATTTTAAATTTTGTACAGTGTAATTAATGGTTTTATAGTAACTACAATCCAGAGAAAAATGGGCGTTATGCAAGCCCTTTTGGTACCTCCCACACAAAAGTACCATTTTGTACGAAAAGTTTACAGCTTTTATCTTTATTACTAGTGACTACAAAAACTTACAATTTTGTACAGTGTAATGTTTTTATAGTAACTACAAGCTGTCGAAAAATGGTCAAAAATTTAACAGCTTATATCGTGAATATCAATACATATGTATGTATATATGCTTAAAATTTGTACACAGTCTATATCATTTAAGATTACTGCAGTCCTGTTAAAAATGGGAGTTATGACTTACTTGTTTTAGTACCTCCCATACAAAAAGTTCAAAGACATACCAAAATGAAATAGCTCATAATATTATTACATATACCAGTGGATATTTACATTGCTCACAAAGTGAGGGTATACCTTAGTCGATTTACCCGACTGAAATTTCTTACTTGTTTTTCGGTCAGTTACTGAGTCAATGTTCGTCTGCCTTTCTGTACATGTATTAGGGTGGTCCAAAATAATAAAGTTTGGAATTCTTAAGCTCCTCAAGCCTGCCCCTGTGTGTGGCCCGTCCATAGAAGGCAAGTTCTGAAATTTATATATTTTGAACAATTTGTTGTTACCGAGAGTGCTCAAATTTTGTATATGTGATCCAAATTTTGAAATGAAATTTCTAATAATTTTTCTTTTGTTAATAAATTTTGTTTTGCCGTTGATGCTCTCATGTTGATTTTAAAAAAAGTATGTACTTTGTTTGATCAGTAATATTACCCGATTTACACGAAGCGACATGTCCCTGCCACTTTTCTGAATTCTCCTTTGGAGTCTTTAATTCATAGACCCAATTTCCACGGTGCGATTTGTCTCTGCGACTTTTTGAATTCTGTTATGAAAACCGAATGTAAAATCACGTCAAATATCTATTTGTCCCTTGAATTCTTATTTCGTGCATCTTTTTCTACTGCTTCGTATACAAACTCGTGTCGTAGGTACAAGTCGCACCTTGTAAATTGGGTGTAACAGTCTTCATTTTACACACAGTCTTATTTAATAATAACAAAATTCTCACCGTTAAGAATGTAATGAAGTTTAAATGTTAAAAATATTTCAAAGTTATTGAAAAGTAAATACTATATCAATAAAGTAAATAAATTTACAATAACAATAAATGTGCAAACAATTGACTTCCACCATACTAATACTTAAATCCAAGGCTGTGGAGTCGAGCTAAAACTACTAGACTCCGACTCCCGGAGTCGAATTTTAAAATCATTCGACTCCGACTCCGACTCCGGTAGTTAAATAACATAAATTTCTGAAATTATATTTCTACTAAGACGTGAGTTTATGTTATTGAAAATAAGATATAGCTTTGCTAAGAAACACAAAAAGTAGGTATTCAATACCAGTAATTAAATAAAATTGTATTATTCATTTATCTTGCAAGTTGTAACGAATATGACAATTCTTTCAACATGGAGTCATGATAAAATTGTCTCAATCACTGCCTATGTTTTAATATACCGCAATTTTTGGAAACTACGTTCGCTTCAGGCAACCAGTTAATTCGTTAGTTATTATACCCTACACCCCACTATGGTAGAGGAGGTTATAAATTTGTTTTTTTTTGGCAGATTTGTAATACATAAATACTACAGCTAGACACACCGTAAAATATACTCAGGATCACTAGCTGTCCGTCTGTCCATCTTAAGTCGTTCGGTCGAAATTTGACTACGATCCTGCTAAAATTTGACAATAAGAACTCTTTCACACTAGGGCGGAAATCTATTGGAATTGGTGAAAATCGGTTCAGTTCGATATCCCCAGATATAAATGTTTCTTTAGATTTGGCCTTGTAACGCTATGAAAGCTGTATTTCACATTCAATTCAATTTATTCATCCAAGAACTCATCGAATTTTCGAATTTTAACTAATTCTGTTTGGATTTAGGTTTATAAGGTAATCTAATATTTATATTTACGATATATTTGCTTATTCTGCTCTAACAAGGTGTTTTACGGTATCATATAGTTGGCTTCGCTCGGCCTTTCCTTACTTGTTTTGTACTCGCTTGGGAATAGTGTATATTCTTGCAAAAATATTTATTTTGTTAGCTAAATGTAATCAGAGCTTTCCTTAAACTGTTTTACATCGAGAGTTTGGTTGACTTTATAGATATTTTTGGCATAATCATAATCCTTCTTTTCTACCAAAATTGTTTTCCCAAATTTTTTGAGTACAAAAGCTCTATCACGTAATTGGTACATTTTGCACAATACATCTTGGAGTCGACCATAATTTTTCGACTCCCGACTCCGACTCCGGGCATATTTCCCAGACTCCGACTCCTAGACTCCGACTCCGACTCTGCTTAAATCAACGGTATTTTCATCTCACGAAATAAATGCAAATTTTTTGAAAACAAAATCGGGAAGTTAGCTTTCACAATAATTTCATTTTTTAATACTCGTAAGGATACATTGTCTGCGTGAATTGTAGACATTTTAAAATTACATATTACTATTAAGAAACAGAAATTTAATTTACATTCTGGGATTCCAACAATTTTCCAATAAAATACTATATATTACCACAGATTGGGTCATATAATGAGTAGACAGCGGAATTATATTTGTAATTTTAAGATATTGTCGGATTCCAATTCCGGCTGTATATTTGAAATATGCACTTTTTATTCAAAATATAATAGTAATATGGTAACTGTATAATTCTGTGCATAAAAAGTCCAAAATGTTAATATGCAGCTGGATCCAGAGTATGTTAAAAAATCAAAATTGCATATAATTCCGCTGTCTATTATTGAGGTACTACTTATTTAAAGAAGTCTGATCATTAAGAATACGTAGTTTGTGAAAACTGTACAAAGAAAGCTGCAAAATTTATAGCGTCAGCGATATAAACTATGTTATTCTCATTCCATATTTGTACTGATGTACAATGTGGAGCCTCACATTATATACGCAAAACTAAATTCAGTCGTTTGTAAATCGCTGTCTTAGACAAATATTGTGAATTTGCTGGCGTAATTGGATATTAAATGAAGATCTACGAAGATGAAATAATAAAAAAATGCACGAAATAAAAATTCAAGGGACATATTGACATTTTTCTTTTTATGAATGACTGAATACGAAAAAAATGTAATATAATAAATGTGAGTTAAAGAAAAACCAGTAAGGAAAGGCAGAAAGTCGGGCGGGGCCGACTATATAATACCCTACCCCCCCCCCTAACAATGCGATAAGGGTCATTGCCATAATAATTTGGAATAATTGGTAAATGGGTAGAAACGTATTATCTAATTCTGAAACGATAATCGCTAAATTAAGCAATATTCGTTCCTAAAGTGAGAAACATCTTTCTGGAAAATTTTAATGATCGGAAGTAAAATAAAACTTCTATAGCGGTTTGATACCAAATCAGGAGGAACATATATATGGAGCTTTAATGTAAATCTGAACCGATCTTCCCTGAATACTTATTCATGTAAAAAGACCTCCTTCTGTCGAATTTCGTACTGATCGGATATAAAATACAGTCTCTACAGCGCTTACATGTCAAATCGGGGGTAACATATATATGGGAGCTATATCTAAATCTGAACCGATTTTCTCCAAATTTGGCAGTATTCCTTCATGTAATAAGAAACCTCTTTCTGCCGAATTTCGCACTGATCGGATATAAAATACAGTTTTTATAGCGCTTACAGGTCAAATCGGGGGTAAAATATATATGGGGGCTATATCTAAATCTGAACCGATTTCTTCCAAAATTAATAGTGTTCATCCATATAACAAGAAACCTCTTTCTGCCGATGTTCATGCTGATCGGATATAAAATAAAGTTTTTACAGCGCTTACATGTCAAATCGGGGCTAACATATATATGGGGGCTATATCTAAATCTGAACCGATTTTAACCAAATTCAATAGGGATCGTCCTTGGGCCAAAAAAAAAGATATGTGTAAAGTTTCGTCGAGGTCGGACCATAATTGCGACCTGTACTTTGATTACAAGAATACATGCACAGACGGACAGACGGACAGACAGACAGACGGACAGACGGACATAGCTAAATCAACTCAGAAAGTGATTCTAAGTCGATCGGTATAATTTACGATGGGTCTATTTCTTCTCCTTTTGGGTGTTACAAACAAATGCACAAAGTTATAATACCCTGTACGACAGTGTGGTGTAGGGTATAAAAATCGAGTATGGATTTCGAATTTCGAAAGGTAAGTCAAAAAGTTACAGGGACATGTGCACGCTGAAAAAAAATCGCTCCTGTAATATATTGTCCCAAACATATTCGGCTTGAAACATATATATCTTTCGGATACACTATAAACATATAATATTTGGTACACACAAAAATTATATATTTGGGAAGATGTTGTTCCAAACAAATCTTTGTTTACATCCCAATGTGTTTATTTTGGACTATTTTTTCCGAAACAAATTATTATTTTCATTTAAGTATTCAGAAAATATCTAAATTGTGTTAAATTTTTCAGTAATTCAAAGTTAATTTTGTCAAAAATTTTAACGTCTTAAATATAAAAAATAATAATAATTGAAATCATATAATCTTGGATCGAAATGTATACTTGGAGGATTGACAACCAATGATGGCTTGGAATAATCATAAATTTTAAATGATTGGTTAAAAACATAAGATATTGCTGCATTTGGTATCATAACTGGGAGGTTCAAACCAAAAAAAAACAAAAAAAATTAAATTCGAAAAATTCAACAAGTTTCGAAAATCTTTTTTAAATAAAATATATTTGGAGAAATTCCTAAACAAACATTTTATTTGTATTCAAATACATATTTTATTTGAGAAATTTAGTTTGCAAATATTATATGTTGTAACATATTAATATACGAGTTCCAAATATATTTTATTGATTTTCAAATAAAATGTATTTGCTCAGAAATATATAATATTTAAAAATTAGTGTTCCAAATATATTTTCTTTCTATTCAAACATATCAAAAAAGGCGATTTTGCCCCGTGTGGCTTTGTGTAAATCGGGGCTTATTACTCATCAAATAAAGTATAGACATTTTTCAAAAATCCACATACGATTATCAAAGGTATAACAAAATTTATTAACGGAAGTCGAATTATCTGAAATTTGGTTTGTCGAGTTAAAAAGTTCTCATTTAACTCAGCTTTATTATGGCAAACATACATTCCTTCCCTAAGGTACCCCACGGAACAATTTTACCATTTAATGAGAAACTTTTTTGTTCTCAAAGCATTGTAAATCCAAATATCGCTGTCACACGTGTGATTGTTCTGCTTGGAAAAGAAGGAGTAGTGTCTCATATAGTCAGCTACGCTCGAAATTTGTCGTTACTTTCCTGTTCTTTTTATACCCTCACTTTAGTGTGACGAGGGTATATATCATTTGCTACGGAAAAAAGTGTAACACGTCGAAGGAGTGGCCTAAGACCCCAAGTATGTTCGGAGGAAATCCGTTTTGGGTCATTTTTAGTCGAATGAGCAATGTCCGTCCGTCTGTCTATCTGTCTGTCTGTCTGTCTGCTAGCTGGTGCGCACGATAACTCTCGAAAGGAGTAACGGATTGACCTCAAATTTGGTATGTGGTAATATTTTTTTCTATCTCCGGCTAAGTTCAAAGATGGGCCATATTGGTCCACTCCTTCTAGTACCTCCCCCACAAAGGGTTAAAATGTTGTGAAATATTGATTCTTTAATAACTGCTATACTACTTATACGAATCTTTTGAAATTCCACACATAGTATTAGCTTATTAGTCGCTATCAACTCGAGAAAAATGCGCGAAGTCGCCACGTCCCTTTTGGTACCTCCCACACAAATTCACCATTTTGCACCAAAAGTTAAAAGCTTATAACATTATTAACAGTGTATAAAAATACTTGAAATTTTGTACAGTGTAATGTTTTTATAGTGACTATAGCCCTGTGAAAAATGGGTGTTGTTGCCACGCCCCTTTTTGTACCTCCCACACAAAATGCCCAAATCATACCACAATTTAATGTCTCATAACGTTTATACCAGTGCACATAAATGCTTATAAGTCGGCACAGTGAAATGAATTTAAAGTATCTAATGCTCAGCGAAAAAAAGGTGTATTTGATAAACCCCTTCTGGTACCTCCCACACAAATTGACAGAATAATTCTAGTAATATTCAATATTACATTACTCACAAAGTGAGGGTATACCTTAGTCGGTTTACCCGACTGAAACTTTCTTACTTGTTTTCTTTCTATTTTATACAATTCATAATCGTTAGGGCATTGCAGCCTATTTTTGCCATTATACTCGTATTTAAATGTGAGTGGATTTAAAAATTGTATACATTTGATGTGATTCACGTTCACCGACCAAAGTCATACAAATTATATTACACTTGCATGCATTAATGTGGTCCATGCAATATTTATTGTCTTATGACGAATTTGTCATACTTATTTTTTTTAATATAGCATAATGATGGCTATATTAAAAAAAAAATTTCAGGAGAGCAAAAAAACCGTTTGTCACATTACGAGTATTTGAGCTTCAGCGAATTTTTGGTCTACGATATATATTTATTATTTCTAATATTTTGTTTGATAACTGCCTATGGTTAAATAGTAAATAAATGGCTATTGGTAGGGCTATATTCGCAGAAATTTTGCAATGCTAAATGTGGGACGATTTTGCAGCGATTCTGTATAAAAACCTTATATATGTTGAAAAGAACGCGAGTGTTCCTAGATGCAATGTGAAGTACAAACAATTTATGTCGGCATCAACGATTTTTTTTGTATTTGCAAATAGTACACGTAATTCAGTTGTTTATATAGTTTATGTTATGATAAAACTAATGATAATCGGATGGAATCACAGTTTTCAGTTCTTGTAAATGCTTCCACTTACTCGTAGAAATTGGATGCTGACCATGGTGTAGAGTTTGTTGTTCGAAAATATTGAATTTCGCGATTTGTTTGAATGTTTTTTATATTTTAAAGTTTTTTAAACATAAATTTTTCTGCCTTTTCTGTGTTGCCCACATCATGTACTTTTAAAGAAATTGCATTTCGCGATTTTTGCAATGATTTTGTAGATATTTGAACGTAGTGTTTTATGCGTTACCTTCACCTTCTTTTAACAAATTTCGCGATTTTTTGCAATGTTTTTGCAATATTTTTGCAAAAATTTTAATGTAATTTGATCATAGTGTTTTCTACTTTTCTGTGATACCCATTTCAAGGTAAATAGTTTGAATGTTTTGTTGTCACACATAAAATTGTTTTTCTCGTATGTGCATTGGAAATGCATCCAGAGTTATAACGTTTTAAATAAAACTTGCAATTGATAATAAAACATTTACTCTAAGTATTTTTCGATTTAAATAGTTTAAAAATGAATTAATTTTCTCGTGTCATAGCGCATTTTATTAAATATTAAAAAATTTAGGATTCTGCAGTCAAAAGCGTCAAATTTTCGCTATAAAGATGTCATTTCTTATAACGTTTTTTCAATATACTTTATGAAGTAATGTCCACTCTTCACAGTAGGCATCTTAAACGGCGCTTTCAAATTTTGGCGTTTATTAATTTATATTATATTTTTTCGTTGCTTTCTGAGATATTGTGTCATTTTTTGTGCAACCCTAATGTACATACATAGAGTATCTACATCTACACGCTTCTTAGAATTGTTTCTTCTCATTCAAACCGATTTCATTTGAAATGTAGGGCCGCTATTGGTTCTTGGGAATTCCAAAAGTTTGTGTGATAATAGTCACGAGATTTTCTAATCGTTTAAGAATTAAAAATACATTAAAAAATTGATCATTTCGCTCAATACATATAATACGTAAGAATGTGTGTATATGTATCCGTCTTTTTTTAAACGAACGGTCCCAATGCATCGAGTGGGCTACATCCATCGCGGGTTAATAGTAGAGGGTGAAATACCAGCTAGAGAAAAATATCAACAACCGGTACATGCATATACGAGTCAAAATAAAGGGAACCCTTGGAGAATTATTTCTCTCAAAACAGTCAACAACACTTCTCACCCCCTTATCTCTAAAAATTGCAATCATATGTCAAACATCATACAAATTGACCACATTTTTATTTGGTGTCTTTGAAAAATATAGCCCTCGCGAAAAATATTATGAGTCCATTTTTAACGTTTTTATGAGAAATAAGTATGTAGATTTCGTAGAAAACAAGAAGTCTTCTGAAACTAAACAAGATCGATATTAGTAAGATGATGAGTGTTCTAACGGGACACTCAAGCTTACAAGCACATCTTCATCGCATAGGACTAGCAGGAAACGATGCAGGGCATGCAGAGAAAACATCGAAACGATGGAACATTTTCTGTGTCACTGCCCGGCTTTCACACATGCAAGATCCCAACATTTCGGGTCCGACATATTACCAGACTTGACTCATCTCAGAGAATATGACTGGAAGATACTGAGAAAATTCGTGTCTAGTACCGATTTTCTGTAACTCGTGAGGTATAAAAAGATCATAAATAAGGAGCGCACAACAGGCCGAACCACTGGTTTAAGTGTATGTCCATGGACATGAGACGTTTAAACGTCTCCCCTCTTCAACCTAACCTAACCTAAGTAGATTTGGAGTTAATACATAATTTGTGTATTTTTCTATTCATAGCAAAAATTATTTATTGATATTAATTTTTGACTTTTGTAATTTTTGTAAATAATTTTTCGGTTTGTTATGAAAATTTCAAAACTAACTAACAAAACTTGCTAAATTATGAAAGCAGTTCATAAATATATTGAAGGGAGACCTACAGTATTTTTTCGCGAGGAATATTTTTCTCAAATACACCAACCAAAAATGTTGTCGATTTGTACGACGTTTGACATATGATAAGATTTGATTGTAATTTTTGAGGGGTAAGGGGGTGAGAAGCGTTGGTGGCTGTTGTGAGAGAAATAATGCTCCAAGGGTTCCCTTTATTTCATAGTTTGAACAGATGCGTTTATTCCGAAGTCTTCCACTTCAAAATTACCTACGACATAAATAACCTCTCAGATTTACTTTCAAACTTAGGGGTCGAATATCGCGAAAACAAGAGCTAACGTAGAACCAGTAAGGAAAGGCAGAAAGTCGGGCGGGGCCGACTATATAATACCCTACACCTCCCTTACAATGCGATAAAGGTCATTGCGAAAATAATTTGGAATAATTGGTAAGTAGGCAGGAACATATTATCTAATTCTGAGCCGATAATCGCTAAATTAAGCAATATTCCTTCCTAAATTGAGAAACATCTTTCCGGAAAATATTAATGATCGTAAGTAAAGTACAACTTCTATAGCGCGTTAATACCAAATCAGGAGGAACATATATATGGAGGTTATATATAAATCAGAACCGATTTTCCCGGAATACTCATTCATGTAAAAAGACCTCTTTCTGTAGAATTTCGTACTGATCGGATATAAAATACAGTCTCTACAGCGCTTACATGTCAAATCGGGGTAACATATATATGTGGGCTATATCTAAATCTCAACCGATTTCCCTCAAATTTGGCAGTATTAATTCATGTAATAAGAAACCTCTTTCTGCCGAATTTTACACTGATCGGTTATAAAATAAATTTTTTACGGCGCTTACATGTGAAATCGGGGGTAACGTATATATGGGGGATATATCTAAATCTGAACCGATTTCTTCCAAATTTAACAGTGTTCATTCATATAATAAGAGACCTCTTTCTGCTAAATTTCATACTGATCGGATATAAAATAAAGTTTTTACAGCGCTTACATGTCAAATCGGGGCTAGCATATATATGGGGGCTATATCCAAATCTGAACCGATTTTAACCAAATTAAATAGGGATCGTCCTTGGGCAAAAAAAAGATATGTGTAAAGTTTCGTCAAGATCGGGCCATAATTGCGACCTGTACTTTGATTACAAGAATACATCTACAGACAGACGGACATAGCTAAATCGACTCAGAAAGTGATTACAAGTCGATCGGTATAATAAACAATGGATCTATCTCTTCTCCTTTTGGGTGTTACAAACAAATGCACAAAGTCATAATACCCTGTACCACAGTATGGTGTAGGGTATAAAAACAGGTAGCACCACTGGAATCAGCAAGGTCGAAATAGGTATATCCATAGGGTCTCACTGTCTCACTCTGTTACATTTTTAAAGTGTAAATTTCGAGCACAGTACACTCGAAAAAAATGACTCGGCTATATCTCACAAATATTTTTTTTTAAATTCAAAATTGTTTTATTTTTTCGATTCTGCACCGAACAAAACTTCAATTTCCTTTCAAAAAATCATTGACACTTCTTTTATGCTTACACAAGGATTAAAAGGGCAAACAAAAGTATAATACTTTTGTTTGCCCTTTTAATCCTTGGTGTGTTGCAGTACCGACTCGAAAGTAGTTAAAATTACCTTCAAAAAAGGTATAGCATATTAAAATCGATGACGTGTTTCAGGTTATACAAGCGACAGTATGAACACACCTTTTGGAATAAAACGTAATTTTGTCAACATTAAAATGCTCATAACTCTTAGAGATTAAAAAAAATCTTGAACTACATATAAGATTTTTTTAAGAAAAGAAAACACACAAAATTTCGAAGTAGTCAAATATATATCAAATATAAAGACTTGCAGAGAAAAATACATATTTAAATACCATATAATTCGAGATTTTACTGCGTCGATTCCTATATCGAAGTCATTAATATCGTATAAAGTGTTAAAATCGGCGCACTTTCTACGGATCAGATCTGCAGATACGTAATTAGTACGTTGAAAATCAATATCTGGATGATCTGAATAGTATAATAAATGTAATCTTAGAATGAATGTTATCGGAAGATACATCACCTTTTTTAACCTTTAGAACATTGTAGAGTTCAGCATAATACGTCTACTCCTAGGAGTAGAAAGTCTTATCATATTCTATCTAATAGTGTATGGTGGAAAAATAAAATCACGATTCCATTGATGATGTCTCAAAGCGAATAATAAAAATTCCTTCTAAACAGATTCGATATTATCGATGTGTGCCACGTATCTTACAAGTGAAGTATGCAGCTGCTTTATAATATGTGTGTCTCGGGTCTCCCCGAAATGTTTTAAACATAGGCATAAAATGTTTACAATTTTCAAAATTACTCAAGAAAAACACGAAAAATATTTGGAATACCGTTAAAAAAACAATACAAAAGCGTAAAAAATGGTAACAGTAAAAGTAATAACAACTAAAAATAAAAAAAGTACAAGTTTTCCTCGCTAAAACTTTTTAAATTATGCATCGATTTTCTTCGGAAAGCTCTCAATTTATTCATAACCTTTCAGAGTTTACGATAAAATCACAAAAATATGACAATTATGCGTTTCTAGATGTTTTTATGATGTTTTTATTTACAAATTATTCAAATTGTCTCCAAAAATATGATTTTTTGCAATACTTTGTAAGATATCGTCGAAACCGCTGAACGGATGGAAAATTGTATTGTGCGAAGTTGAAGGCTACTTAATTCTGAAGTTTGTAAAGCTTACCAGAACCAATTCGGATGAATGGTTCTCTAGTTATGCCATAATATGTGGTTCACCCTCTCTTTTTTCTTAGCCTAAAGGGTTGTCTCTTTAAATTCACACGATAAGCTGTGATATGGAAAGAAATTAGTGGTTGGACCACATATAGTGGCATAACTCGAGAACCATTTATCTGATTTGGTTGAGGAAAGTTTTAAAGAAATAAATATTAAGTAGCCTTCAACTTCATATAATACCATTTTCCATCCGTTCCGACGTCTAGAATCAGAATCTATGCATTAAAACAGAAACCCAAGAAAACATGTTGTTTTTGTCGACCGGTGTAATTATTGGTTGGCTTTAAATTTATGATAACCAGATATGGCGAAAATTAAGTTAAAATTACATTTATGATTTCTTATCTATCTACCTTTTTATCATGTAGGTTGCAGTGATGGAATGAGTTTGCACAACCGTGTATGTAAATTTGACTTTATATTGGGAGTGGTAATAAGTAGTACGGTTTTGGCCATTACACAGAACTTATCACGGTATTTGCAATCGATTAATAAGTAGTACGGTTTTGGCCATTACACAGAACTTATCACGGTATTTGCAATCGATTAACCTAGATATAATAAAGGCTTACGAAATCGTAAAATTGGCAACGACAAAATTAAGTGACATGCGTAGAAATTCATATGCGGAGTTTGATAAACTGTTTGAAGAATCCACACAACTTGCAAGAAGTTTTGGAATAGAAGCTGCACTACCTAGAAGAGTAGGCACTCAAAAGTATAGGGCTAATATTCCTGGTTCAGATGCCAAGGCGTATTTTAGGACAACATTGTTCATACCATATCTGGACGAAGTAATATAACATTTAAATAATAGATTTTCCGAACATAAAGTCTCGCTTAAAGCTTTGGCTGTGTGATTTGTACGCTTTCTTCGTAGGTATATAATTCCCATATGCAAATTTCTTTGTAGATTGGTATATATACAAGTGATGATCGCCACAACTACAAGCTCACACAGGATTGTCTTCAGAGCGCAGTGTCTTACCTTTCCCAATACACCGCAAAAAAAAAAAAAAAAAACCTCTCTTTCGAAAGGAAGAGTTGATCGAAAAGCTGAACAATTCGAATGTGAAAACATTCAATAAATAAATCTAAATAAAGCTATAATTACAAGTCTGTATAATGTCGTTCCGATACGAGTTGTAAATCTCATAAAGGAAGATTTCGAAGGTCACACTTTTTTACAAAAACGATTTAAAAAATTCAACAAAATCTGTTTTAGCTGAAATAAGTATATGGATTGATTACATATACATTACATGCTATTTCAGTTTGTGATGAGGACATGTTCCCAAGCGGCCACAATACCTGTGACAACGGCATCTGCTGAGCGAAGTGGTAACAGTAAAAGTAATAACAACTAAAAATAAAAAAAGTACAAGTTTTCCTCGCTAAAACTTTTTAAATTATGCATCGATTTTCTTCGGAAAGCTCTCAATTTATTCATAACCTTTCAGAGTTTACGATAAAATCACAAAAATATGACAATTATGCGTTTCTAGATGTTTTTATGATGTTTTTATTTACAAATTATTCAAATTGTCTCCAAAAATATGATTTTTTGCAATACTTTGTAAGATATCGTCGAAACCGCTGAACGGATGGAAAATTGTATTGTGCGAAGTTGAAGGCTACTTAATTCTGAAGTTTGTAAAGCTTACCAGAACCAATTCGGATGAATGGTTCTCTAGTTATGCCATAATATGTGGTTCACCCTCTCTTTTTTCTTAGCCTAAAGGGTTGTCTCTTTAAATTCACACGATAAGCTGTGATATGGAAAGAAATTAGTGGTTGGACCACATATAGTGGCATAACTCGAGAACCATTTATCTGATTTGGTTGAGGAAAGTTTTAAAGAAATAAATATTAAGTAGCCTTCAACTTCATATAATACCATTTTCCATCCGTTCCGACGTCTAGAATCAGAATCTATGCATTAAAACAGAAACCCAAGAAAACATGTTGTTTTTGTCGACCGGTGTAATTATTGGTTGGCTTTAAATTTATGATAACCAGATATGGCGAAAATTAAGTTAAAATTACATTTATGATTTCTTATCTATCTACCTTTTTATCATGTAGGTTGCAGTGATGGAATGAGTTTGCACAACCGTGTATGTAAATTTGACTTTATATTGGGAGTGGTAATAAGTAGTACGGTTTTGGCCATTACACAGAACTTATCACGGTATTTGCAATCGATTAATAAGTAGTACGGTTTTGGCCATTACACAGAACTTATCACGGTATTTGCAATCGATTAACCTAGATATAATAAAGGCTTACGAAATCGTAAAATTGGCAACGACAAAATTAAGTGACATGCGTAGAAATTCATATGCGGAGTTTGATAAACTGTTTGAAGAATCCACACAACTTGCAAGAAGTTTTGGAATAGAAGCTGCACTACCTAGAAGAGTAGGCACTCAAAAGTATAGGGCTAATATTCCTGGTTCAGATGCCAAGGCGTATTTTAGGACAACATTGTTCATACCATATCTGGACGAAGTAATATAACATTTAAATAATAGATTTTCCGAACATAAAGTCTCGCTTAAAGCTTTGGCTGTGTGATTTGTACGCTTTCTTCGTAGGTATATAATTCCCATATGCAAATTTCTTTGTAGATTGGTATATATACAAGTGATGATCGCCACAACTACAAGCTCACACAGGATTGTCTTCAGAGCGCAGTGTCTTACCTTTCCCAATACACCGCAAAAAAAAAAAAAAAAACCTCTCTTTCGAAAGGAAGAGTTGATCGAAAAGCTGAACAATTCGAATGTGAAAACATTCAATAAATAAATCTAAATAAAGCTATAATTACAAGTCTGTATAATGTCGTTCCGATACGAGTTGTAAATCTCATAAAGGAAGATTTCGAAGGTCACACTTTTTTACAAAAACGATTTAAAAAATTCAACAAAATCTGTTTTAGCTGAAATAAGTATATGGATTGATTACATATACATTACATGCTATTTCAGTTTGTGATGAGGACATGTTCCCAAGCGGCCACAATACCTGTGACAACGGCATCTGCTGAGCGAAGTTTCTCGACGTTAAGAAGAATAAAAACATATCTACGGAGCAGAATGGAAGGAGAAAGGCTATCTTATCTGGCTTTGATGTCTATATACAAAGATGAAGTCAAAATCGATGAAATAATTGATATATTTCTTTCAAAAAATCGAAGATTACATTTTTATCTCTTACGTATTTTATTATAAAAAGTTTTACTGATCTCGTACTAAAGTACACATTTATATTTAGGAATAAAATTCGAATAAAAAACTAAGGAACTTAACTTCCATTACCTACACAATAAACGCAATTTTTTAATTGTTTATCTTTGTTATGGAAAAAAAGGTTGGCCCCCCCCCCCGAACCAAAATCCTGGATACGTCCCTGTATCACACCAATGACCAAAGTTATCTAATGAATTTATAAGTATCATAGAATCTTAACATCATCTGCATACATCAATAGTCTATAATTAATAATTGATTCTGGTAAATCATTGGTAAATAGTAGAAACAGCACGGGCCAATATGTCTACCTTCGATACCCAAATGCAAATGTATGTATGATCCACAAACTAAGGCCGGTTTAGCTACACGTGAACTAAGACACAGGCTCTGACGAAGAACATCGTTCTCGATCAGTTCGTAGGAACACACAAGGCCGTTTCGTGAAGAAGAAGTCTTTGTTCAAATGTCTCCGAATTTTGAGGACATTTGATATAGCCAAGTCTTTGAACTATATGTAGAGTGAATATCTGAAATTGACACGTACAGAATGACCACCGTCATCCAAAAGTGTCACGGTATAAAGTGACAAAACAGGACCAAGTTCATTGGTGAGGCTGTTAAAGACAGTGTGGTCCTGGAAATTTTTAAGAGCAGAGAAAATGATGTTAATACTACCAGAGGCAACGGGAAGAAATCGCGGGAGCAATGTTCTGAGTGTACTCACGGGTACTCAAGTAGCTACCTAAAAATTTCGAATCTGAAGGCATCTGGCAGAGGCTTGAGCCTCACCCTTCTCTGATGTACAGCTTAATGTGAAGGTGTGAATAGCGACAATGAAGAAAACCCCTAAAAATGTTTCTTCAAGTAGCAATGATAACGAATCATATGGCATGAACCCATGTATGATAAGGAAACGAAACAGATTGTGCACCAGTAAATACCAATTTAAAGCTACATTACAGGAAGAATGGAGCCAAATAAAATACTGATGTCCGAAAAAAACTAATTAAATCAATTCAAAAAGAATACGCAGAAAAGTACTACTTGTAAGCTGCTAAAACAACAGGTTTTCTGCTGAAAAATGGAAAGCAGAAAATGTCTTGGAATGGCAAACTCGTGTTTGCTGCTATAAATGGAACGTTCAGTTCATATTCTAAACACAAAAGTGGTGGCAACTATTTATTACTGTACTATTGTTACAGGTCAATGTATTTCTTTCTTTTATTTTTAAATATAGGGAAGATTCTCAAGTTTAATTTGTGTTGCCATTATACATTTACAAAAACGAATGCCCATTTTTATTATCAAAAATTATATTAACATAACAGCAAACATTTTTAACGAAAAACTTTTCCGCTGTATGTTTGCTATTCAAAATTTACAGACATTTTGCTGTATCAGCAGAGATTTTATTGGGACAACAGAAATTTTAACTACGTACTAATCAGCAAACAATATTGCTGTTTAACAGCACACTTGTTTTTTTTGGGTGTAGATACACACAAGGCAACCGTTGCAGCAACACAGCCATGTTGAAGCATCCACTGCTTCGTGTGTGTCATTGTTTACTGAGTTTACTCGTTCAGTTCGTCTGAAACAAGCGAATAAGAAGGTTCGCGCGGAGCAAAATTATATTAAAAATATTAATTAATATAATAATATAAAATGGGACATATCTTGTGAAAAATATAAAAATCTGAGAATCTGAGAAAAAAGCATTCTAGAATTTTACTTTTCTTCCGCTTGTGTCTTTTCTGTGCCACAGCTACACACAGTATTCAGGTTGCAATAGTCGCCACGTTGTAGTGAACAAGCAAAATCCGTTGCTGCAACACGTCGCCTCGTGGTGTATCTAGCATTAAAGTTTTTCTAACTATTTCGATTTTAAAGTTTTAGAAGTTTATTTGTTAATCATCGACTTTAATTTGGATTTTATAAGACTATTTGAATGTTTGACATTTGAATTGTTCAGCTTTTTCGATCAGAACTTTTCCTTTCGATTCGGTCTTAGTTCTATTTTGTTTTTAGTTCTATTGAAGTTGATATGCAATATTGTTGCAATATGTTTCTCAATAAATGCTTTAAATAATTTCCGAAAATAATAAGTACATATATTTTTTCAAAATGAATTGGCCGGCATGTATCGCATCTGATCTTGTAAATTTCAAGCTGGCGTTTGCTTCGGTTTATATAAGAGCAGATTAGAATCAGTTTAGAATAAAATGGTGCTAGACTATACGAGTAGATTTCATAGAATTTAACATCAGAAAACTTTTTTTTTTCTCGCCATTTACAAGACGAAACATTTCGTTTGTAAAATTAAAAAAATAAATAAATATGCGGAAATCACTTAACCTTTTCTTACTAGTTGACTATGTATCACTGATAACATAAATGTAAGCCATGTTTTAAGTGTTTCTGTTTTAAATTTTCTGGTTTTTTTTTTACTGTAGGGAATAACTCAAACAAAAATTAAAACTAAAATTTAAAAATATCAGTAAAGTTTTGAAAATCTTCCAAATAAAATATATTTGGAGAAATTCCTAATCAAAAATTGTATTTGAATATATACACATATTTCACCATAACCAATCAATGATTACGGGAAATAACCAAGCAAGAAGGAATTGTAAAATATATACGCCTTCCGAAATACGGATGTCTTCTCCTCACGCTCCGCAAAGGCGCCGAGGAAATACCACATGCTGCTCTTACATGGAATATGTAAAGTGTAAGACGAAGAGGTCGCCATAAAATTACGTGGAAGAGAACAAACCAGAATGAGACATCAAAATCAATAGACGCATTAAGATACAAAGCCCGAAATAGAAAAAAATTTAAACAATGTACACTCAAAAAAAAAAATATTTCCTAAATTTTAGTAAAATCCATATTCCAATTTAGTTCAATGTTTTTATTCATATTGAGTTAACTTTTTCTTAAAACTGGGAAATTTTACTTAGTACTACAAAATTTTATTTTTTTTTTGGGGATATGCAGAACAAGTCTTTCACTAAAAATGGGGACATATTGTTTCTAAAATAAAATTTCTTGAAAAAAGTTGAAATATTCATAAATTTATCAAATTTGGAGGACACCCATCATAGACATAAGGAAATTATGAACTAATAATGGAAAGCATAAGTTTTAGGAAATTTGAACTAAAAGTAATAAAGAATCCTTATTTCGAGTCCAAAAACGCAGTATTTTCTGTCCTTTTTCTTTCCGCAATTTTTATTTTTTCCGCAAATTGTTACTTGCAGAAACTTAAATTTATGTCGAAACATTAAAAATGTTAAGCCCGGGACGAGAGTCCAACCGACAACCTTATGATTGTGAGCCAGACAGACTATATATCGAGGTACGAAAAACTTTTGGGATTGATATGAAAATTGGATTCATAATAAAATTTCTTCGTCGACTTTAAATATAGTATATGGCAACTCTATTTATCACTCAATGATGGCAAACCTTTTATCAAATTTAAGTGTACATAAAAATACATTGTTTCGATAATGTTGGGATATATAAGCCGCTTCATTTTCGTCCCGTATATAGGAGACGTATATACGGCACGAAAAGAACGTATTGCCGGTTAATAGAGTTTACTTGGAAGCACTTTCCTAATATATTCTAGGTATAGGTATTGCCAATTCATCATTATATTTGTAATAAAATGAACTATATTCCGATAAATATTATATATTTCTTTCAGTTTTGGCAACTCACATTTGGAACACTATTTTCGCGAATTTATTTTATTTTAAATATGGGTTACACAAGATTTTCCACAAACCTCATACCGAATCCAATTGGAACAATGTAACATATTTGAATAGGGTGCAAATTTGATGTTTTGAAATCACTACCATGGAACGACGCGGGCTAATAGTTATGCACTTTAGTGATGTTTTTTAATTGTTTTCTATCCATTCGAAACGAAAAATTAACAGAAAACAATCAGTTTTGTTAGAATTTAAAAATTTTATTTTTTGTTTATATTTTTCTTCAAATTGTCAAAAACAAAAAGTGTTGCCTAGTTAAAATTTGTATCCGTTCCTACTTTTTATCTCCGTTTTTATTACCGAGGATAAAAAGTTGTTTATACGTATATACGTTTATTTTGTGTGGGTAAACGTATATACGGGACGAAAAGAAAGCAGCTATAATTGTATTTAAAAACAAATTTTTCATAAAAATGTAAGTGAAGTCACAAAACGGAATGTTCTGGGATCGACTCGCATTCGGAGCGGAAGTACAATTTTATATGTTGAACATTTCGTGTCTAATAAAATCAATTTCAATTCCTAAAATAAAGAAGAAGCGATTAATCCAATGAGGAAGTGGTAAGAGATTCCAATAAAAAATGTCAAAGACTAAAAAAGTGCAAGAACAATTTTAATTATTCTTTTTTTCTTGCATAAAATTAATTAAATTTTCTCAAAATTTGAGTAAAAATTTATACATTATGCTGAATTTGCATAATTTCAAGTAAAAAATTTCCTAATATTGAGTTCATTTTCCCTATTTGATTTAAATAGTTGCTTAAAGGAAGTACGAGTTAACTAGAATTAAGTTCAAAATATTTCATAATTGTGAGGGAATGTATGAACATCATGTAAGGAAAACTACCTTAAGCGCCATACGAAGTTCAATAATCCTACAGTTTAGTTAATATAAACTTTCTCCAGGGTTCACTTTTTTTGAGTGTAAAAGAAATGTGTCAATAGCCCAATAACCAACAATATACATATAGCGTGATCCATTTCGAGGTTCCCTACTTTTTTAAAAAAAAAAACACAGAAAATGTTTATTATCATTTGAAAGAACATTCTTTGGCATTTATGTTTTGAAGATTATGTCTATCAAATGTTGGCCGCGGCTACGTCTCAGATGGTCCATCCGTTGAGTCCAATTTTCGATGACTCGTTCGAGCATTTCGACTGGTAACTGGCGAATGACACACGTAAACGTTGTTCAGGCGTAAGTCTTTCCATGATGAAATGCCAAATAAAAATAACATGACAGCATGACACGACTCACACGTGATCTGTCAAAAAAGGCTATTGAAAAAAGTATCTCTACTTGAATCACCCTTCACATCTATATATGTATATAAAAATGTATATATGGTGTGTATTAGGTATCGATTCCAAAATGGCTGGACCTATTTTGATGAAATTTTCAGGGAATCTTCGAAATAGCGTAGTACTATATAGAAAAGGTGCCTTTTTAAATTGCTCGGGCTACGTGCATTCGATTTGCGGTTTTTATGTTGGCACACTTGTATCGAACATATGTTTTTAGTTGAGTTTGTTTGTTTAGTTTAGTTTGTTTGGGGGAGATATAACATTTCCAACTGTCTGCTTATTTGGCGATTTTCTGCTGTGGAAAAAAATGGAGATTGCATTAACTTTTGTGTACAAAACGTAATTAAGCGCTCAAAAGCACTTGAAATGTTGAGAGTGACATATGGTGAATGATTCTCCGTCAGGAAAAAGTTTACAAGTGGTACAAGCTTTTCAAAGAAGGTCGAGAATGACGACGCTCGACCTGGAAGATCCATCACATCAAAAACCAATGGAAATGTTGAGAAAGTGAAGCAAATTGTTATGGAGAATCGTCGAATCAAAGAGTATTCAAAAATGCATATAATTAAGTCCAATTGAAGTTCTGGTTACTTCCTATTTTAATTATAATTTAAATCGTTTAAATTCCTATCAATCTCTAATTCATGTTATTAAGTATTTATGGTACATTTTTTTTATCGCAGAATGTTTATTAATGCCATATGATGTTAGCTATTGATATTCAGTTTATTTTTTAGTTTATAAGTTTAATGTTAGTTTCATTAAGTTAGTAGCCTCACATTCGTGTTTACTTAAATTTGTCCTTTTGGTTTATAACTTTTTATAAATACGTACTATTTTTAGTTTGTTTCTGTAGTATTTATAACCATTAATGGCCTACGGCTCGGGTTATTACTGAATAAAATAAATAAATAAAAAATAAATCAGTATTAGTTGGCCCATGCCATAAAATTTCTTCGGTAAATTTGAGCATGAATAGGCTAAGTTCAACATATAAATATGCGAACAAAAAAAGCGTATTTTATTAATGAAAATTAGTTTGTAAACACATTTTGCTGTAATATATTAACATATGCGCTCCAAATCAATTTTCCTAATGTTCAAATAAAATGTCTTTGTTCGAAAAAATATAATATTTAAAAATCAAATACATTTTTTCAATTAAAACATACCAAAAGCGACGATTTTACCCCGTGGATATAGCAAATATTCTTATTTTCGTTATTTGATCAGAAGAGGAACTTTTTCAGGAATTAACACACGTCTATCGTAGTAGCGCTACGATTAATATACAGTTTTTGGCAGTTTTTTCGAAAAGGTTAATTTCTCCAAAATGCATATTTAGATGGAAATGTTCACTTTTATTACGCACCCTCAGATGACTTATATACACTACTACGTTAATTTACATATTTATTTATTTACTTTCATACTTCATGTTTCTTTCATTTGGAATTTTTGTTTGATATTTTTCTACTTTGATTTTGACCGTATCACATAAAAAATGTGATGTCATCGACGATAATTTCAATGACAAAAACACACTCGATTAAATAAAAGAAAAACAAAACGAAACGAAAACTTGAGAAATGTGCGAATACATACATACACATACGTACATCCACATGTTCGTGAATACATGCATACACAAATATTTATAAAAAAGGCAGAACAAGTATTCGAACAAGTATTATCAAATAAATGGGTTGACAACGTGCAGACTTTGTTTCTTTTCTTCGTGTTTACATTTGTTTTGTTTTTGAGATGCCCTCATTAGGGTGGGCGGTGTATTAATTGGGTTATACCGTTTGCAACACCTTTATTAAGGTTAAGGTCTTATCATTTATTAGCTGACTATTTGCTTCTGCCTGTCCATCCTGTAGATAAAATACAATTTATATTTTTTTTTATAAATATACACTCGAGAAAGGGGTTTCCTTAATTTATGTAAATTCAAGAGTTACATTTTCCTCAGGAAGGAAATAACTAAACGACGAGTTTTTCGATTTTTAATTATTTACTCCAATATTTCGACTAACTTCGTTGGCCCTCACAAAATCAATCAATCTATTACAAAAAAACGCGTAAACAAATTAAAAAACTCAATAATAATATGTCGATACATCTGAAAATTTTATATTTTAAATACTATATATTATTGAACAAATACATTTATTTTAAAATCAAAAATTTGAGCGCCCCAGTACGTGAGTTGGTAGCGTACTTGCCTATGAGTTTGGGGGTCGTGGGTTCGATTCCTACCAGAGGATCTGGTCTGCCGCTGTAAAATCTAGCCACAGGGTCTTTGTAACCCGGGCTCCCTGGACCGCAAAATTAGAATATAAATTTACTTTGTATTGTAAGTCATATAAAAAAATAAATAAAAATAAAAAAAGAAATTTAGTTTTGTTTCGTTTATATATAATTTTAGTTGTAAATTTTCCTATATTTCATATACTTTATAGGTAACAACGTCATAAACAGCTTTAACTTTTGTTTTACAGCACTAATTTTTAATTTATATTTATTCCAAATCATAAATTCTTGTTAATCCATCAATCAAAGCAAATGGTTTTATTTGAGAATGCTACCGGTACCTTAATTGTGTTAATTTTTTCAGCAATTCAAAGTTTTTGTTTTTAAATTATCAATGTTTCCCATGGAAAACAATAAATTACTCGAAGGATTTGCAACTAACGATGACTTGGAATATTAAGAACTTTAAAACGAATGTTTAAAAACAGAAGTTAATAAGTCGTAATATATTAATAAGAATGCATTATTTGTCAGGAAGCCAGCTTTTTTGGTAATGTTTTCCGATTTGAATGAAATTTGGTGAATATGTTGGCGTATGCCTAAATAGAAATAATCCAGAATATTACTGCATTCTGGTGACCACAACTGCAGTTGTATGGATTTTCATTTTGTCAATTTTAATAAATATGCTCCTATTCTTCGCCGTTTATGTCAAATTTGGTGAACGACATGGAATATGTAATAAATGTTGCTTAAAGATTTTTTTGTGGGCTTTTCAATGGTGATAATCGTTTTTTGCAGAAGCATTATTTTGACATTGAAATTCAAGGTGAAACTATTAATTTGCGAATATCAAAAATACGTGGTCAAGCGATTTTGCTCAAATTTTTTCAGAATAATGCTATTTTAGCGTACTAACGATGGACAAAATTTTGTAGAGGCGTTTTTCCTAGTTTCCGCGATATTACAAGCACCTTTATACCGAATTGTAAGTGTTTATGTGCACTTGTAAAAGGTGGTTAAATTTTAATTGTGTATGTAACAATTGTGTATGTAACAAAATATCGGCCAAATGGCCGCAGCGACCTCGGCGGCACACCTCCATCCGATGGTCCAAATTTTCGATGACGCTGAGGCATAATTGAGGTTCTATGCCGTTAATGTGCCGAAATATCTCATCCTTTACCTCTTGAATTGTTGCTGGCTTGTCAAGGTACACCTCTTCCTTCAAATAACCCCAAAGAAAGAAGTCCAACGGTGTCAAATCACATGATCTTGGCGGCCAATTGACATCGCATCGAAGTGAGATAACACGGCCATTGAATTTGTTGCGCAAAAGAGCTATTGTTTCGTTACGAGGGTTGCTATTTATATTTCGGTCCTGGCAATGCTGGTGTTGCCAGATGAAAACTGGAACTTCCATTGGAAAGTATGACATTTTTTAGCATAACTTCACTCAGACCGTTTTGTAATTTGAGCGCGAATTGTTTTGGTTACAGTGTGTTGAAAATTCACCTCCAAAACATGGTTTTTGAACGCTTCAACAGCTGCTTTAGGCGTCGAAAAACGTTGACCAAACAGTTTTTTCTTGATGTGAGTGAATAAGAATAAGTCATTGGGTGACCCATCAATTCGACGTTTTTGCCGGTCAAAAAGGCGTTGGTTTGAGCCGATGTGTGAGATCTCGCATTGTCATGGTGCACAATGATTCGCCATCTCTTGTTCGTTTTTCGAATTTCTCCGAAGACTTCAGGTAATCTTGTGTGGAAGGTACCAAAAGGACGTGGCAATAACTCCCATTTTTTAGCAGACTCTAGGGCCCTATAAAAATATTACACTGCACACAATTTCAAGTACTAGTTTGCACTGGTATTACGGCTGTTAAACATTTGTACAAAATTGTCACTTTGCATGGTAAGCACAAAAAGGGGCGTCGCTATCTCAAGAGGAAAGCTATTATGTACAATGTGTGGACCTACAGAAGTTTCGGGTAGGTAGTCCTACCTACCCGATATAGTAGAGAATCTGTATTTCAATAAATTGTAACCCTTTTGGAGGGGGTAATTCTAGAAGGAGTGGACTAATAAGGCACGTCTTTGAACTGAGATAAACAAATTGTGGTATTAACCACATATCAAATTTGAAGTCAATCTTTTATTCATTTCGAGAGGTTAACGTGCGCATCAGCAAGAAAGACATACCGATGCAGGGCATTGCTGATACTTAGGTCATTCGATTGACGTGTTATACTTTTATTTATTCTATAGCATAGGAAATACGTACGTATATTCGTATATCATCCTAAAATATAGTACCTCTCCAGATAAATGTCCGAAATTGCCTTGTCCTTTCTGATATCTTCCACACAAAGGAGTCAAATTATACTACAACTGAATAACTAATAGTTTGAATGCTATTACACGTTTTCTTCAAATTTTTAATACAAATATAAACATATCAAAATATTTTATTGAAAATAGTATTAAACTTCAAGTTATCCAACGGAAACTTTCTGAAAATGAATTTTTTAACGGGTCGTTTAAAATGTACGTTTAAAATGTCTGTTGGCTTTTACAATAAAAATAACTAACGGAGCTACCTGAAAACGGCCGTTAATGGATCGATTTTAAAAAAATGGTACCCCGTGATATTTTCCATTATTATGTCGAACTGATGTAGACCATCTAATTAAACATAGCTAATTTTTCAAAATTCCTAAATGTGATATAATAGTTCAGTTTTATGGAAATGGGCAACGAAAATGTTACACTTTTTGCAGAAAAGAAATCGCCACAAGACTCTAGCAACTCGCAAAACTCGTTAATAAACGAATTTAAACGACTAAAACATATTATTCTTTCAAAACAGATTTATGAAACATAGTTCTATGTGATCATTTTAATTTCTTACAGTTCTACATATAAGGTTCACGCGTTACATGCGGTCGAATAACCCGTGAAAAATCGATGTAAATTTTTACATTGACTTGACATTGACGTGACGTTTTTTTCAGTGAACATCTTAGACTTTCAATTGATGATAAAATTCAGCAAAAGACAAATTTCAAGGCGATTGGTGCAATGGTTCTTAATATATTGCCCGTCGATAAATAATGCCAATTTTTGGGGGAGTCGCGCATGATGCAGTCGAATGCATCCACATCAAGATTGGTACAATGATTTTCCAGATATTTCGTTTTCACAACTTTGTTCGTTGGTGGTTTTCCATATATTCCGATTCCAATAATGGTGTCGAATGGGAGGGGCCATGTACAACTTTCCAAAATAGAAAATTATGTGTAGGGCCACACGCAGTGCAGTCAAATACACCCATACCAAATTTCAAGACGTTTGGTGTAATGGCTATCCTATTTCGTTTATAATAATGTTGTCAAAGGGGCGGGGCCAATCTCACTTATCCGATATCACCCATTTTTCGTTGTATCACATGTAGTGTAGTCAAATTTCAAGGCGTTTGGTGCAGCAGAACTTTAGATAAAATGTTTTCCAAAAAGCGGTCGTGTGGTCGAAGCACGTAGACTGCCACTAAATGCATATGTTGAGAACTATCGCTACAAAATTAATCCAAATATGTGGTTTTCAAAAATGGTGTCATATGGACGCCTACTTGAAATATATGTATTAGATAGCCTCGATTTGTATGGAGCCAAAAAAGTTGCAAATGTACCCCCTCAGAAATGAAGATTGCTATGTTTTAGAGTGATTACCAAAATATTTTGGTTCTAGCTATTTCCATTTCTGAGCTGGACCAGTTGCAAAACACCTCCAAAAACAGGGTTTTTCGTCAGTAACATAACCGATATTATACTTATATTAAAATAAACGACCAAATTTAGTGGAAAAATGGCTGCGCTTGTATTTTGCATTTAAAAAAATTTTAAATTTGTTTTTACACTCCAGATATTAACATTTTTGTGCGATTTTTTTTACGTTTTTCCATATGATTTTCATGAAATTTTAAATATCTCGCATGTTTTCCATCGTAATTTAGATTTTAGGGTACCGTTGGAAAGGTCTTTTCCGATTCTATCTATTTCTGAGTCTACATATCCCATTCTGAATATAAATTTC
This sequence comes from Eudasyphora cyanicolor, assembly GCA_963930755.1. Lineage (NCBI taxonomy): Eukaryota > Metazoa > Arthropoda > Insecta > Diptera > Muscidae > Eudasyphora > Eudasyphora cyanicolor. The sequence goes on along the minus strand of OZ005737.1, from coordinate 95,129,304 downwards.
TGTATCTGGTCCATAATTGGTTAAATTTACCGATTTTTAGATAAAATGCATATGTTTGCTAATTTCATGGTCACAAATTTATGTATTTATCAATTAAATAAAAATGGTTGTAAAAACGTGTTACAAGGAGTAAAATCACTTTATATTTAAGAAATCTTTTCGAGAATTCATTTTAAGATATTCCTTACGTGACACAATTTTGCTGATTATGTGAGCGGGTCGGTTTTTATCAATGACTGCTAAGCAGGATTGGCTCTTAAGAGGACATCTGAAGTTGGTTACACAAAATAGTTCATTCCATTGCTTCTCTATATAATGCGATGGATTCTTTGTGTTATCGCGATACCTTTCTACAAGCTTTACCAGCTTTTTACGAATTAAAATCCTACTTATTACTGGAAGCTGCGTTCTTTTCCAAACCTATAGAATGTCATTGGTTACAAATTCATAAAATTTGTAGAACCCCAATGTTCGAATATTGGTTTTATCTCTCAAAAACAGTAAATGTTGTATTACATCGCAACACCTTGGCAATTTTTTTTTATTAATTCGCGTGGAACAAACAACATTTTAACGTTTTCTTTTTGAGGCTATGGAGCAACTTTTTTGTAAACGAGAATAATTTATGAAATTATGTGTAAAATTTTTAAGCTCTTTTGAATGAAATTGTAATTCTATACTCGTGTTGATGTTTTTCGATATCATAACAAAGTATTTATTTAAATCAACCTGTTTGTTATTAGCATTGGTACAATATTTCTTATCAGAAATGATTAATAAAGATTTGTTCCTTCACTTTTTTTATAGTAAAACTAGCAAAAGAGAAATACTTCAAAATTCTCTCTGAGTAAATATGTTTTAAAAAAGTACGGGAACGGAAATCTGGTAAAAATAGCAAGCACACACAAATTTCTTCCATTTGAAGTTTCTGTTATATTACTTTCAATGTATTTTGAATGCTACTACTTTTACTCGGAAAAATTTGTCGAGTAAAAACTAGTAAAAAAGTAGTAAAAGAGAAAGACATTTTGAAAGTTCTCTCTTAAATTTGTATACTATTTTTACTAGTTTTTTGAGTAAAGGAACGCTTTTTGGAGTAAAACTGGTAAAACTAGTTACTTGTAGTAGGTAAAGGAACAAAGCTTAAGATACAGGAGTGGATATAATTGGGAAAAACCTTTCCGACGGTACCCTAACATCGAAATTACGATGGAAAACATGCGAGATATTTAAAATTTCATGAAAATCGTATGAAAAAACGAAAAAAAAATCGCACAAAAATCTTAATATCTGGTGCGTAAAAACAAATTTCAAAAATGTTTAAATGCAGAATACAAGCGCTGTAGTTTTTCCATTATATTTGGTCGTTTATTTTAATATAAGTATAATATCGGTTATGTTACTGACGAAAAACCCTATTTTTGGAGGTGGTCCAGCTCACAAATGGAAATACAAATTTACTCCCCCCGAATATGCGGAGTTACATCCTGTGAAATGTTTAGATATCGATTGAGATGTTTAGACGTACGAGTATATAGGGAAAAATCAAATACATAAATAAACATAGAGATATTTTTATATTATTCATAGAGCTATCAGTTCTACATTGTTATTGTATACGAATAATCAAATCAATTGTATGTGGAGAATAACACTATGCAACAAAAACAATTTTTTTTGTGCCTCATACAGTCAAAACCAAAATTTTTTTTATGGATAATTTTTTTTTAATTTTTTTTATTAAAAATACTATTATTGTCGTATGTACCCTTAGTATTTGCACTATAATTTTTGGAGAATATGGTCGACTTACACGTTAAATTGAAGCTATCAATGTGGGCTGCCAATGTTGGAAATATCTCTTTCACTTAGAAACAGTGGTTTAGTCACAGTCATTAAACAAATTGGAAAAAGTAGATTTAAAAAATAAATTAGAAGAATACATACATATTTGTCAATATCAATCAATATAGAAAAAATATTTCTTACGAATTTTTCCATAATTTTTTAACAAATCATTATTCATTGTTTCATATTGCGGGCTTTTATTGGATCCAAGGAAATTTGAAACTACAAGCTTAAATGACCTCTATGCTGCAATTTCATCTGACGTCAGATATGATTCGAAATTTACATCTTTCATCAGTTTCCTTTTTTAGGCCCATCAAAAATGCCTACTTCGATTTTTTGAAAAGAAAGACTTTTAAATAAACTTTTTAAATATGAGAGTGAATTTCCATCTTTCCTTAAGGCTTTTACAACATTTTTAAAGAGCCCCAGCTTAATATGCAGTGGTGGCAAAATAATGTTTTCTTTTTGGACGAGAGGTGTGTATTTTATGTTGTTTTCACCCAATGTAATGTGTTTCTTTTCTTTCTTCTGTAATGATCTTCGCGAGCACGGCTATCCCAGAGGCATAAAAACAGCAATATTTTATATATCCGCCTTGCATTCCATATAATATCCCAACTACTTTTAAATCGCAACAAATTTCCCAGTCATGTTGTTCATATTTTATGTATTTTATCAATTTAGCCATTGTTTCGTATGATTCCTTAGTGTTGACGGCATGATCAATGGGAATTGACGGTTTCTGATTTCCGTTGTGCAAAATTACTGCTTTGGAATTGGTATTGTTTCCGAGTGTACAACTGGCAAAGTGACAGATTTTACTTCAGCGTAATTCCAGCGAATGTTCCTTCCTACTCCAATCTATTTACTTAGACAAAAATAGCAGTCCGTATCGTGAATGAATGGTTGTCTTCAAATCATTGGCATTCCAAATTGCTCGTGAAGTCTAAAATTAGAACGTTTTATTCCACAAATCATTGTAATACATTAATTGTAAAGTACTTACCGCATTCTTCCTTCTTCGAGTAAGATTTACATGGCACGAATTACACAAAATACTAGGTGTCCACGGTTCGTTCATATTTTTAACTCGTATACCAAAATATTGCACATATGTATATTTCTTCTTTTACTTTACTAAAAGCACGTCGATTTTTTTAATTACATATTTTCCACAGATGCAGCAGAAATTGTCGGGATCATTTACACATTGCAAAGTTCTATGCCTTTACTCATACTATAATATAGGGTGATCCATTTCGAGGTTCCCTACTTGTTCAAAGAAAAAAACAGAGAAAATTCAAATTGAATGGGGAATGTTTATTATCATTTGAAAGAACATTGTTTGGCATTTATTTTTTGATGATTATGTCTATCAAATGTTGGCCGCGGCTACGTCTCAGATGGTCCATCCGTTGAGTCCAATTTTCGATGACTCGTTCGAGCATTTCGACTGGTAACTGGCGAATGACACGCGTGATGTTTTGCTCCAAGTCCTGAATCGAAGCGGGTTTGTCCGCATAAACTTTAGACTTTACATATCCCCACAGGAAAAAGTCTAACGGTGTGATATCACACGATCTTGGTGGCCAATCGACTGGCCCAAAACGTGAAATAATCTGCTTACCGAGTGTTCTCTCAATAAATCCATTGATTGATGCGATGTATGGGAAGTGGCGCCGTCTTGTTGAAACCAAATGTCGCCGAGATCACGACCTTCAATTTCTGGCATCAAATAGTCGGTTATCATGGCACGATAACGGTCGCCATTGACGGTTACGTTCTCACCGGCATCGTTTTTGAAGAAATATGGACCGATGATTCGGGTACGTCGGATCGGGAATCGGTCAATGGCAGAAAGATATCTCTTAATGAGAGCGAAAATATAGCTCATGGGTGTCAAGGTAAAAAAATGGACTTAGCGCAATTGGCGAACGATTATTTTGATAATAGGACTGAATAATTTGTAAACGTTGCTCAGTCTTTCCATGATAAAATGCCAAACAATACTTAACAAAAATAACATGACAGCATGACACGATTAACACGTGGTCTGTCAAAAAAGGCTATTGAAAAAAGTATCTCTACTTAGATCACCCATTATAACTAAATATATAATATTTTTCAGAAAATCGACTTATCTCTTTAAGGCGCTGAATTACACTAATTTATTAATAAGAAATTTCATTCTTAAATTCCGGGTTTAAGGTACATAAGTTGCGGTACCTGTAGCTGACATATATAGTTTGCTTCGAATGTAGAAACCCAATTTTTTCAAGACTGCCGCGTACTACTTTGTGATGCGTACATATAATTTTACTACCTGTATATATGACTGGATGTCCATGCCCCTAAAAGGAGTAACAGAATGGAAACCTCATAAATAAAAAACTACAAATATTGTTGAATGACCCTCTACCTGAGCGGATCTCATCCAATATAGCTCTCACATTGCATATAATGTTTTATGAAGGGATAATAACGGCCATAAAACCTCGTCCTCTCTATAAGTTTATAATGTCTGACATCAATCCTCATAAAATAAAATGCAAATCAATCAATCAGGCTTATACTTGAAAAATTATGGTCCAAATACTAAATGTTCTTTCCATGAAAGTTGGAATCTTAAAAAAAAATTTGAAAAAAAATTTACCATAAACATTTTTTAATATTTTTTCGTGTTTGGGACACCATATTACACCAGAAACTGTTATCCACATCCCTTGGACAACATTTTTGTTGCATAGTGTAATCAGACAAATAAACATAGAGATATTTTTATATTATTCAGAGAGCTATCTGTTCTACATTGTTATTGTATACGAAATAATTCCTTCACATTGATTTTGTCTTCTCCGCAGATTTGCTAGCGTTAAAGTAATTTCCTGCCACAGTATTTTATGTCTACTTTGAAAATATAGCACTAAAACCAAGGAATTTCGGCCCTTAAGAGTTATCGTATTATAAGTCGGTCTGCACATTGTTAAATGCGTCCTCAATGTCTATGCAAACAGCAAGTGTATACATTTATTTATTCACACAGAATACAGTTTGGTTGCCTCAACCGAATTATTTGCCAACCGAATTTTGTAGTTCTGTCTACTACCATTCGATTCCATCAGGACAACCAATATTTTGGTTGTGGTATACTTCTGTTTCCATGTTGACAACAATCATATTTGGTTGCGCCAACTACGAAAATGGTGGCTTAAATTATCTGTTGTAGTTGCCACAACCAACTTTTAAAAAATTAGTTGTTCTGACAATTTGTCAGTCATATACTACCGACAATTAATTAAAAACAGTTTTCATTAATTTTTATTTTATTTATTGAACAAAAACAAAACAATTCATAACAAAATTAAAAATTCCATATTACAAATTCATCACTACAGGGTGGCTGATATGTATTGCAACCAACTTCAGGTTGCTATCATTTCTAAACCGCTAGTCTGATAGCTGACCGATTTATTTCAGTGACTGTTCATTTTATTGTTTACAAGCTTACAAAAGCATTTTGATCTATTGCATTCAGAAAAAAAGTTATTCGTGATGGAATTCAAGCGTGATAGTGTGATTGCTTTATATTTGGGTGGAACAACACAAGTGGCTATCGTTAGAGCCCTCCAGCATTTAAATGTGAATAAATCTTTTGTTTCTCGTACCATTGCTCGTTACCGTGATACTGGCAGGGTTGCATCGCGTCCAAAAAGTGGACGAAAAAAAACGGTAACAACACCAGAAATGATCCAAAAAGTGAAGGCCAGATTTGATCGAAATCCACGACGCAGTGGTAGAAAAATTGCTCGTGAGCTGAACATATCGCGAGAACGGATACAACACATATTACAAAATGAGCTTGGACTAAAGCCATTGAAGTTCCAAAAAGTGCAAGAGCTCACCGATGCACAAAAAAAAGTTAGACTGGAAAGAGCCAAGGAGTTGCTTCGCTTGCACGAAAGTGGCCAGTTACCGAATTTGATTTTCTCCGATGAGAAGCCATTTCAAATTGAGCAGTTTGTGAACAAACAAAATGATCGGGTTTACTTGCCAAAGAGGTCAGCTGAAAATTTACACCTTCGATTGGCCACCAGAACTCAAGCGCCGCCGATGGTAAAGGTGTGGGCCGCCGTAACGGCCGATTGTCGCTCCCCGCTCGTATTCATCGACCATGGGGTCAAAATAAATGCCGAATATTATCGGGAAAATGTCCTAAAGACAGTATTGAAGCCCTGGGCAGACAAACATTTCGGCCGCAGACCATGGACATTCCAACAGGACTCAGCACCATCGCACTCAGCACGCGTCAACCAAGAATGGTTTAAAAAGGAGGTTCCTCGCTTCATTTCTACCGCACAATGGCCACCAAGATCTCCGGATCTCAATCCGTTGGACTTTTGCGCCTGGGGCATTTTAGAGAGTAAGGTTCGCACTAAAAAATACCAAAGTATCGATCATCTCAAGACGGCGCTTCGCCGGGAATGGGCCAAAATACCGCAGAGCCACTTTCGTGCAGCGTGTGATGTTGTTGTTGTTGTAGCAGTATATGTGTTAGTTATCCATTAGTTGTTTTCATTCGCCATGTATAGTAGTTTCTGCTGTATTGGTTTCCAGGCCGAGGAAGATGGCTGCTTCCACTGGTTGGGTACAAAGAGACCTGGGAACAAGTTGAGGAGGTTTGGCAGGACAGTTAAAGAGGTGTAGTGTGTCGTGTGGTCCCTGGTTACAGGCGGGACATATGTTCGACGTGGTGCCATCAATCCTTGCCCAGTATGAATTGAGGCGGCTACACCAGCCAGATCTTAATTTGGCCAAAAGTACTCTTGTCTGTCGTGGTAATTCCTCTTCCTATGAGGCCACTGATGGAGGGTGGTCTCCTAGTACGACATTGTATCCATGCTCTCCGAGCTGAAGAAGTACCACCACAGTTTACAGTTGGAGAAGTTGCAGATGTCATCCGTAGCGCTAGGTCATCTAAAGCGCTTGGCCCCGACGGAATTTCGATGCTGATGTTGAAGCAATTGGACATACCGGGAGTTGAGTACCTGACTAGGGTCCTCAATCTGTCGTTGACCACTCTGATAATACCCGAAGCCTGGAATATGGGTAGAGTGGTCCCGCTACTGAAACCGGGCAAAGATGCGAGCAAGGGAGAATCGTACAGGCCTATCTCCCTTCTCTCGCCAGTAGCAAAGACGCTTGAGGCGTTAATCCTCCCGAGCCTTATTGGACATTTTCCAATTGCTAATCATCAACACGGATTCCGAAAGCAGCATAGTACGACTACTGCTTTACACGCCATATCCACGCATGTGAGCCGCGGTTTTAACCAGAACAAGCCCGGTGACAGGACCGTCCTCGTGGCGCTAGACCTATCGATGGCCTTCGATACTGTCAGCCACGCCACGCTTTTTGAGGACATAGCCAACACGTCCCTCCCGAATAGTTTGAAACGTTGGACCGTCAATTACATGTGTGGACGCCAGTCGTATGTGGAATTCAGAAACAAGAAGTCCAAACCCCGTAGAGTGAAACAGGGAGTTCCCCAAGGTGGGGTGATATCTCCGGCACTGTTTAACCTCTACCTTTCTGCAATTCCACCCCCACCTGACGGCGTTGAAATCGTATCATATGCTGATGACTGTACGATTCTGGCGTCGGGCCCTTTAATCGATGACATATGTGGAAGGCTGAACATCTACCTCGCTGAGATGGCCAATTTCTTCGCTGCCAGGAACTTAAAAATATCCGCCACCAAATCATCGGCCACCCTTTTTACTGCATGGACAGCGCAAGTGAAGGAGCAACTCAATGTGATACTCGATGGCACAAGAATTCCGACCACCAACTACCCTAAGGTTCTTGGTGTCACATTTGATAGCCTCTTCAGGTCTAACGCGCATGCCACAGCTATCTGCAATAAGATGAGAAGTAGGAACAAGGTCCTCAAGTCGCTAGCCGACAGCACTTGGGGCACAGATAAAGAAACCTTGTTGACCTCTTACAAAGCGATAGGTCGGTCTGTGGTAAACTATGCAGCACCAGTGTGGTCACCGAATGTGAGCGAGACGCAGTGGAGGAATATACAGACCTGTCAAAATGCCGCCCTGAGAACTGCGACAGGGTGCCTCCTCATGTCTTCTGTGGACCACTTACATGAGGAGACGAAGATCATAACCGTGCGACGACACAATTTTTTGCTGTCGAAGCAGTATCTTCGACGCAGTCGCTGAAGCCGTGAATAACTACAGAGTCAATGCAGCGTGTGATGGCTTTGTCGGCCGTTTGAAGGCCATAATTCGTGCCAAAGGTGGCCAATTCGAACAAATCTAAACTGTTTCTAAAATTTTATGTTATTTCCGACATTTTTTGCTTTTGAACAATAAAATTTAAAAAAAAAAAAATAAAAAAAATATAGCGCTTTACTTTGTTGCATTACATATCAGCCACCCTGTATATGAGATGTGGAAATATTTGACAAACATTTTAGTACACGAAAAAAACACAAAACTTTTATGCAAATTTCGCTAAAACCTGTGAGTTCAATTTTATGATTGTTGCTTTTATTTATGTAAAACATCTTGCACGACATATTCTACATTCCACACATTATTATCCACACGAGATTAATTTTGATTACCTATACCATTCTTGAACAAAATGTTGAAGATTTTTTATGTCGAGTAATTTTATTTTTTGTTTGTCATGTATCAGCAAAAGAACAACAACCAATCTTTAGGTTGTATTTCCCAAAATACATTTAATTATTCTATGTTTTGGAAATGGTTGGGATAACCAATAAACGATTATTTATTAATATTTTTTCGGTTGTAGTAACCAATTATTCGTTGCGATAATAATCTTTGGTCTATTGATACAATTTCTGTTGTCAAGAATAAAACATTGGTTGTCACAACTAAAAATCGATCGTATGGTACTATAATGAAAATTTAAAATTGGTTACCACAACTAACCGAGTGTCAATGAAAAAAACAATCTTAATTCGATTGATGCAACCATCGATTTAGTTGTAAGCATTTTCATTTGATCGCATCCATGTTATTTTTGTTGTTTCAACTAATTATTTATAAATACAACCGACAAACGGTGTAGGCAATATACTTGTTGTTGCTAGTACTATTTATTTATCCGGTGCCGCAGCCTTGAAGGGAGAGAAGCTTTTTATCGCTTCTTTAACCATTCCATCTGGTATATCCGTAATAAGTACTTGATGCAATACATTTTCATTCTGCAACTGTTCCTCTGTTGGTCCAGCATTACCAGTCGGAAATGCGTTTTCATCAAGATCCTTACGGTATCCTCTATTGTTTCCATTCTTTTACCCGTGTCTTCCACCAGTGTTTCAGTTTGATATGAGTTTTTGAGAGGAACTTTTTCAGTTTAGACATCCTGTTCACGCTGTCTACCAGCTCACAGAAAAGCCTCCAGGAATCACGTTTCGCCGATCTAATGATTATATTGTATTCTTTGAGTCTTCCGTGGTAGTTGTAGAGTCTTCGGACATCCTTGCCAATCGAGCGAATTTGTCCTGTCATTCCGGGTTGCTCATAGGCAGATTTCCTTTCTCGAAGCGGGCAACTATCTTCGAATGATTTTACAAGAGCCTCCGTAATCCTCCTCACATTGATATCAATGTCGTCTGTAATTAGATAATCGTGTTTAGGCTGGCCCAAACGATTTCTAATAAGATTGCCGAGTTTAGTCTAGTCGGTTTTAGCCTTATTACGGAAACTTATTGGGTCAGGCGGTGGCCGTGCAATTTTAAACCTTATATAACGGTGGTCTGAATAGGAGTGTTCGTGCGAACCCTCCAGTCATGGATCTCACCAATGAGGTTTTCTGAGCATATCGTTATATCTAATACTTCTTCCCTAATTTTGTTAACAAGGGTTGTCTTGTTCCCTATGTTGAGAGATAGGAGATGGTTAGTATTCAAAAATTCTATAAGGACTTGTCCCCTTTTATTGGTGTGAGTACTACCCCAAGCAATATGGTGTGAGTTGGCATCACAACCAGCTAGTAACTCATTACTTGTATTTTTGGATTCTCTTACCAGACGTTGTAATTCCGACGTAGGTGACAATGTCGTCGCATTGAATGTCAGATAGATTGACGCCAGGTACATATTTCCATTACCTTGCCTCAGCACCGTTGCGTCCGATGTTGACAACTCTGGAGAGAAAAGAAAACATAAGTTTTTATGGCACAAAATACAAGTCCTTGGACGAGTACCTGTGTTAGCATAGAAAAGGTTGTAGTTCACATGGTTTAATCCGATAACCTTGTTGCTAGTTGTCCAGGGTTTCTGGATCAAAGCAATATGAACCCTGCATTTATGATGTCCATCAGACCGTTGGATGCTGTCTCGCTCTGGTGGAGGTTTATCTGGATGACCTCAATCATTGTCTTTCCAGTAAAAGATTCTTTTGGGAGTCTATCCTATCTGGTGGCACTCCCTCATTATTTAGGTTAGGTTGAAGAGAGGAGACGTTTAAACGTCTCATGTCCCTGGACATACACTTAAGCCAGTGGTTCGGCCTGTTGTGCGCTCCTTATTTATGATCTTTTTATACCTCACGAGTTACAGAAAATCGGTACTAGACACGAATTTTCTCAGTATCTTCCAGTCATATTCTCTGAGATGAGTCAAGTCTGGTAATATGTCGGACCCGAAATGTTGGGATCTTGCATGTGTGAAAGCCGGGCAGTGACACAGAAAATGTTCCATCGTTTCGATGTTTTCTCTGCATGCCCTGCATTCGTCGTTTCCTGCTAGTCCTATGCGGTGAAGATGTGCTGTAAGCTTGAGTGTCCCGTTAGAACACTCATCATCTTACTAATATCGATCTTGTTTAGTTTCAGAAGACTTCTTGTTTTCTTTTCATTTGGGTCACCCCACAGTATCTTTGCAGTTGCTCCTTCTGTTGCGCTATTCCACACAGTTTTATGAGCCATCACTGCCCAGTGCTTCAATTAATTTTTCGTGGCTTCGAAAGGTTTCCAATTTTTCAAGTTTATTACTCGAAGTTCTCTGCCCTTTGAAGCCAAGTTGTTTGCCCGTTCATTTCCAATCACTCCGTTGTGTCCTGGTACCCAGCAAATACACAATTGACCATAGGCTGAGTAATCATTTATCGTTCTTTTACAGTCCAACACAGTTCTGGATTTGACCCTTTCCGATGTTATTGCTTGAATCGCCATTTGGCTATCTGTGAAGATGTTGGCATATTTAGGCTTTGTCGTGTTACTGAGCCAGTTCACACACTCCGTGATTGCTCGAACTTCTGCTTGAAATACTGTGTTATGGTCAGGGAGGCGGAAGTGAAGTTCGACTTCTGGTTCATCAATAGAAAGTCCCAGACCCGTCCTTCCTCCTCGCTTGGACCCATCCGTGTAGCAGCTGGTTCCCACTGGCACATGGGCCAAAGTTCCATTTTCCCAGGAGCGTCTGTCTGGCACAAACGTATCACAGGTAGCTGTAAGCCGCACTTCAGGAATGCGGTCCGAGATTATCCTCATTATTTGGTAGTGGGTCATTCTCCTCCTTTCGTTCACTATCTTCCAGTAGCCAATTTTGGGAGATGTTGCTGGGAACTTCCTGCTAAAGTGGCGGTACTGATGGTGTTATCGACTACTTCCATATTTGTTCTTGGTAGTGTCTTCCTTGTCTCTATCCGTTCACTACCAGTGTTTGCCTCTTCAGACAGTACATATCCTGGATGCTGGGTCTATGCCGAACACGAGGAGAGTACTATCGTTATCATCCTTCCTATAGAAGACTTTTGCACGGAGAGTTTTGAATTATGTGTTCCAAAGATGTCGAGTATGTACAGAGCCTCGACATGTAGAGATTTTTATGAGTTCAGGAATGCCCCTTTTCCTTACCAATTTCAGCTTTTCGCCGTCCCAAGTTGAGGGGAAGCATTCCACAAAATTTTTACGAGGATGCCAGCCTTTGCTTCATAACGCCCCTCTCAAACTTGCAACTCATTACTTGGATTGGTGGTTCATCCTTAGATTCGAGGACGTACTCCGCTACCCTCGGGGATTCTGCCAGATGCACTACTTGTATCAATTATGGCATAGAATAGATCGTCTCGGAAGTGTTGTTTAGCTATTTTAGAATAAGATGGTGGCTTCATACCATTCTTTATGGCCAATTGATTTTTCAAAAATACAATACAAACTGCAACGTTTCAACAAAATTTCTTAGAAAATGTGGTGTTTATGGCTTAAATAAGCCTTTTTGGGAGCGACATCTATAGGTGGACCATAACAAAATATGAACTCATTTAAAATATTTTTTACAACAAAGATTCAGTTAATATGCTTAGAAAATGTGGGAATTATGGCTTACATACGTATATTTTGGTGCGACCTCTATAATAAATTATGAACCGGTTTGTAATTTTTTTAAATTTTACGACGATTGATAATACATATACTTTATGGGGTATCAGATCAATATTTAGGGGTGTTACAAACGGAGTGACAAAATTAATATACCACCATCCTATGGTGGTGGGTATAAAAATGGATAGAATAAAAAAATAAATATTATTATGTGCGATCTCTGCAGGAAAGCTATATCAAAACATGTATCGATTTTCGCAGGATTTAAGTAGATACGAAACTCTAACTACAAAATGTCAGTCTAATCGTCTGGAAAATGCGGTATTTGCTAGATAAGCATATGTGAGATCGAACTCTATGCGGATGCTTAACAGAAATAATTGGTTAATTTTTATCAGACCTTTGGTAGTTATGTAAATAAAAAACATTTTATTACATTTGCCCAACGTTTCTTGTCAAAATTCAGCTAAATTGATTGGAAATTCTGAAGGAATTACATGTTTTAATTCTTGTAAATATTTTCATTTGTTTGTCTGGATATGGCGCGGACCAGGCTTGGGTTCTTTATAACCTAAGTGTGGCTTGACTGTGGCAGGAAGGTTAATTATTCTTCATCAAAATTCACTTTGTATTAAATATTACCACATAGACAGATAAGAGATTTTAATTGTGATACGGTCGGATAATTGTTTTTCCTCGACCAGTACTTTTAAGAAAGAAAATGAAATATAACACTGGTCGACACGATTTTTGCGATTGACCTCCAACCCCCAATTTCACAACCTCCGGTTAGAGCTAACTCACAGTTCAAAAATAAAAGTTGCATACAAAATAACTGTTTTCCTTGCTAAAACTTTTTAAATTAGTCATCGATTTTCTTCGGAATTTTATTCATAACCGTTCAGACTTTACGATAAAATCCTAAAAATATGACAATTGTGCGTTTCTAGATGTTTGTGTGAGTCTTTTGTTTAAAAATTATTATTAAATTTTCTCAAAAAATGAGATTTTTTTGAAATATTTTGCAAGATATCGTCGAAATTGCTGAGCGAATGAAAAATTTTATTGAAGGCTACTTAATTTTGAATTTTGTAAAGCTTTCCTGAACCAATTCGGATAAACGGTTCTCTAGTTATTCCATAATATGTGGTGCGAATGTATAGCCAAATCGGAAATATTAGAAAAAAAATCATTATGATAATATTAAAGATGACAACCAAATCAGAGAATAGTTTTCCATCATAAACTCCTTTTCGAGAAAATGGCTCATAGCCACTTTTGAATATGAGCCTTCGACATTCCAATTTTTTCGGAAAAATATAAGTTTAACGATTTACCCAAAAAAGATTCAAAACTAAAATTTGACTAAATTGACTTCCTGCCGCTAAGAAATTCTAAAGAATTTCTCCTATGATATGATGTTTTGAAGGCATTACAATGATAACTTATTTGCAATTGTGTTTTTCTATTCCGTTTTACAAAGGTTCATTTGTCTAAAGATTTTAACCAAAAAAGGAATTAATGTAGCAAATCATTTGAAAATGGGTTAATGAAATAATCTATGTGTATTATTTTCTATTTAATCAATTTGTTTTGTTTTCATCATGTGGCAACACCGCAGTTTTTACACACGTATAAGTTCATAACATATTTTCATATCGTCATCCGAAACGAAAAAGGTCCAATAAACCGAAGTACAAAATTGCATCATTATAAATCGATTGAACGGTATATAATTCAATGTTTAAAGATGAAAACACGAAAACAGCTGAGCTGCCAAAAAAAGGGTTGCCAAAAAGAAAGTTGCGAAAAAATCACCCATTATTTGGGTGAAAACCCCGTGTTTCTAACGACACAAATTTGTTTAGTTTTTTGCTTCTCCTGTAAAATGTTCGAAAATGACGATTCGCCCCTTTTTCGTTTCTGATGACCATGTACATACGTACATCTCTTTGTGACATACATACATATTTATTAATAAAATTTTTTCTGCATTCTTTGCAGTCTGTATGGTTAAAAGTATTTCGGAAATTGCTGAACTGTATATGACATCATGTCTGAAACACAATACGAAGCCATTACAATGTATACTGGACCATCTAAAGGCGGTGGATCTAACAAAACAGTTGAGACAACCATTGCTGTCCCTCAAGTCAATACAATTGGCGCCAAGTGATTGCGAAGCATTGGAGGAAGTCCTCAAAAGGGTAAGTAAGTGAAATTGCGCGGGAGTGTGTCATTGGAAAAGGAAAATATGTGTTATACGAGTATATACATACTTATTACGCGAACCACATATGTACACATGGATGTATATAATTTAGTACAGCAACAATGAATGGGAAGGCATTTTGAAGGATACATACAGCCTTTGTGTGTACGCCTGCACCATCTCATGAAAGTACACTATGAGATACTTAAATATGAATGCAAACTTTGAGGAATATTTAATTGTAGCTTTTGATAAATAAAGCAATCAACTGACCCGATGTCTTTACCAATTAAGTTTAGGTATTGAACCAAATTAAATAAGTCAGCATTGGACTGGCTAAAAATATCGTTAAGATATAATTAACTTCTAAACAATAAATATATATAAGAAAATAACGGGTTTTCCAATAGGGATGATATGATTTTAAAGTGACGTTACGGCCATTTGTAATATGTCATGATCTGTCATTTGTTTTTCATTGTATTCAGTAGTGTTTACAATTTCACCATGGAGAGATATACGCAAGAACAACACGGTGTTCGTCTTGGCAGCTCGTACGGCCCCGTTTAAACTCTGCCACCCAATAATTTATAGTATAAACGAAGGAGCAGACTCCCCCAGAGTAGAATCTAGCTCGGTTTTAATATTGGCTGGAGTGAGACCTTTCACATTAATGTATTGTATTACATATCGGTGACCAATTTTTTTCATGTTTACAAATCCACTGAGATCGCAACTTTTGAGTACCCAAAAAATCTAAACAACGTGGTGCCTTGATATTTAAAACATATGTTCTAGAAGGTTAGGAAAGTTATTTTTTCAAACTTCTATGGCCTATCAATTTCCATTTTCGCCTCGCTATCTGGCAAGCAATTGGATCTTCACTCGTCATGTGATGTAATTCTGCGTTTGAAATTTTGTTAGGCCAGAAATTTTTACATATTATTCGGAGGGATTTGTCAATGAATACTTGCGTTATATTGTTTGTTATGGGGCAGATTTCACTTCCATATAGCAATGTGGACTTTAAACATGCATTAAATATGCGAATTTTTGTCTTTTGAGATATTTGTGTTGAGTGCAAGTTTTGTTAAGACGTCCAAATGCAGACCTAGCTTTTTTGAGTCTTTTGCATTTATATTCTTCACCTCCGTTGTCAGCTGACATCATGATTCATAGGTAAAAAAAGTAAAAAAAAGCAACGGCGAAAAGTAATGGAGAGAGAGGGCAACCTTGTTTGACCCCTGGGTTCGTATAGAAAGGTTCGCTTGTCTTGCCTCTATGCCGAACGTGGATTGCGGCATTGGCGTACATACATAGCTTCTATAATTTTAATTATTTTCATCGACACCCCTTTGGTTTTTAGTGATATGAGGGCGGAATCCAGCTTGTTCGTCTCTTAAGTAATTTTTCGATGACTTACAATCTGTTATTAATGATAATGACCACTTTTTTGTATATGGTGTTGAGTAGGGCAATTCCTCTCAAATTGTCACATTCTGTGAGATCATTTTTCTTCGGTAGTTTTATTAAAACTTTTTTGTCCATGAATTAGGTCCACATGTCTTGTATATGGGGAAGTAAGATTTCTCCTGCTATTAACGGGATTTCTGCAATAGTTATGGCGGTATTCCGTCTCTCCATATATTTAGCTTTAGCTTTATAATGGCGAACTTTATCTTTTAGATATTTGGTGATTCGGAAGCCGAGAGGCCCAATTTTTGACCACTTTTGAAGCATTTGGGGTTGTATGTTAGCAATAACGCGCCGAATATTATCTTCCAAGGCGTCAATCGTGTCGGGCTTATCTGCGTAGACAACATAACCCACAAAAAATAGTCCAGCGGTGTTAAACATTCAATCCTAGCGGCCACGCGACGCGAGATAATGCGCTCAACAAAAGTTTCCTTCAATAAACTGATTGTTTCGTTGACTGTATGACATGTAGCCCCGTCTTGTTGGACCCAAAGGTCGTCAACATTAACATCCTCCAATTCAGGCACGAAAAAGTCATTAATCATGGCTCTATAGCGTTCCCCATTGACTGTAACTTTATGTCCGGCTTCATTTTTGAAGTAATATGAACCACTGATTCCCTCTGCTCATATAGCACACCAAACAGTGGCTTTTTGTGGATGTAACGGCGACTGAACAATAGCATGTGGTTTATCATTACTCCAAATGCGACAATTTTGTTTATTATCGTACTCTTTCATCCAAAGTGAGTTTCATCGCTGCACAAATTTTTCTTGTTTCATTGCGCGAAGCGTCGCGCGAACCGAACCATTATTTTGAAAATAAATTTGCACGATTTGCGAACCTTGTTTCGGTGTAAGTCTATTCATTATGAAATGGCAAACCAAACTGCGCATAAATCAGTTGACAGCTGTCAAAAAGACCAACTCAGAAAAAAATATTGGCAGAGAGAAAACCACACGTATAAAAACAACCTTTATATTTCACAATATGATCGTGGTTCTTATATTGGTTACACAATCGTCATATTAGTTAATGAAACTCTCTCATGTTATTTGCTCTAGCAGCAGCTTCTGCGTCGTAAGCTAGCATTTGAAAATAATTTCTTTTGTGTTTTCTAGCACAACTTTTGACAAGTTTCGCCACGATTTTGTAGTTTGCCGCTAGGTTAGGGTTGTCCAGTTCAAGTTGCTTCAAGTCATTCCTTTCGTATATCATTTTCAATGTATTATCCGTTATCCACATTTTCGATTTTCTATTTGTGTGTAGCCGATTTCCTCTCTTCCGATAATCTGCAGGGATAATCTGCTTCCCACGTTCTTTCCATGTTTGGTGGCAGGGCTGGGGAGTCGGAGTCTGGGAAATTTGCCCGGAGTCGGAGTCCGGAGTCGAAAAATTATGGTTGACTCCGACTCTCGGCTGCAAAATATGTACTTTTGCACTCAAAAAATGTTGGGAAAACAAGTTTGTAAAAAAAAGAAGGATAAAATATTCAAAGCTTTTAACCAAATATTTAAGTATGCCAAAAATATATAAAGTGAACCAAACTATCGAGTTTTTATGTAAAACAGTTTTAGGAAAGCTCTGAATAAATGTATTTAGCTAACAAAATAAGTATTTTTGCAAAACTATACACTATGCCTAAGTTCTTGGATAAATAAATTCTACCCTACTAAATTAAAACAAGTAAAAGTGGTAAGTTCGGTCATGCCGAATCTTATATACCCTCCAACATGGGTTGCATTCAATTTGTCAGTGACAAAATGAATGTACCCCCAGCCAATAGTGGAGGGTATAAAAAATTATTGAATGTGAAAACTGCTTTCATAGCGTTACAAGGCTAAATCTAAAGAAACATTTGTATCTGGGGGCAATATCAACCTGAACCGATTTTCACCAATTCCAATAGGTTTCCTCCCTAGTTTGAAAGAGTTCTTATTGACAAATTTTAATACGGGTACAATTTAATATGGTACAAATACTTTACAAACAACTTAAGATGGACAAACGGACAGCTAGTGATTCTGAGTAGAACGGTATATTTTAAGGTGTGTCTAGCTGTAGTATTTTTTACAAATCTGTCACAAAACTAATTATAACCTCCTGTACCATAGGGTATAATAACTAACGAATAAACTGGTTGCCTAAAGCGGACATAATTTCCAAAAATTGCAGTATATTAAAACAGATGCAGTGATTGATCAAAATTTTATCATGATTTCATGTTGAAAGAATTGTCATATTAGTTGACGGTCAAGCCTCGATTAACAAATAATAAAATTTTATTTAATTCAATACCAGTAGAATACCTACTTTTTGTGTTTTTTTATTTAACTGCCGGAGTCGGAGCTGGAGTCGGAGTCGGAGTCGAATGATTTTAAAATTCGAGTCGAGTAGTTTTGGCTCGACTCCACAGCCCTGTTTGGTGGAAGACATTCCCTAATAATTTCTTCAAGCTGTTTGTTGACATTCTGTAAGTTTTTTTGTGCATTTTCCTCAGTTTGACCTTTATATAACTCGTGATCGTTGTCCATATCAGCTCCTCCCTTAGAGCGCACGTATTCCAAACTCTCCATGTATATTTGTGAATTCTTTTATGTGAGATGATTGATACACCAATTACCAAATCGTAAGTTTGATACACCTCTATGAAATGGTCTCCATTATTATTTTTTGTCCCCATTCAATGCTTTCCCATTATATGTGACAAGCTATGGTTATCATTACCAATCTCCACTCAATATGAGCATATCACGGTATGGTACTTTACGAATTGTGAATGATAATTGTTCGTAAAATTCTTCCTTATCTGTATTGTTTGCCTCCTCTGTGGGTGCATAGCACTGAACAATCGTTAGACATTTTTTGATGCTACTGTAGAAAGTTGCTGTTATGATTGGGTCAGAGACCGGATTCCAGGAAAAGTGTGTCCTGCGTAGTTCTTTAGCTACGACTAGTCCTACCCCGCTTTTATTTGCCCTTTTCCACACCATCTCATCTCGATAATACCCAGAACCGCAACATTAAATTTCTTAAGTTGATCCTCTAGTTGAGCGAGTCTTGAGTTTTCTCGAAGCGTTCTAACGTTCCATTGTCCTATTTGTATCGGTGTTCGTGTTCCAATAGTGGTTGGTAGTTTCAATATACCCGAATATACAGGGTATTATGAGTTTGTGCATTTGTTTGTAACGCCTAAAAAACTAAAGAGATAGACCCATTGTTTATTATACCCATAGGCATAGAATCACTTTTTGAGTCGATTTAGCCTTGTCTGTCTGTCCGTTTATGTATTCTTGTGATCAAAGTACAGGTCGCAAATATGAAGCGATCTTTACGAAAATTGGTTCAGAGGAATTTCTTAGACTAGGGACGATCCCTATATCGGACATGGGCATATCGGTCCATGTCTTGATATAGCCTCCATATAAAGGTCCCCACCGATGTCACTTCTTGACGGTCTATATAACACATTTTTCAATTGAAATGTTAGAATTTACACTTTATATTGGATCTAATCGTTCCCAGTAAACATGGGGCACATCGGTCCACGTTTTGGTAAATCCCACCACCGATGCCACTTCTTGACGCGCTACACATTTTTCATTAGATCTGGCTGAAATTTAAAAATTTATACTTTATAGTGCACTAATCGCTCCTAGTGAAAATGGGGAACATCTGTCCATGTTTTCATATTGCTCCAATATAAGAAGGCCTTCCTTTCTTCTTGGCGTTCTAGGAGGCGCATTTTTTAATCCATCATGCGTAAATTTAAGCTTTTGTACTGTATATTGAATTAAATCTCCTGTAGAGAAAATTGTGTATATCGGTCCATGTTTTTATAAGTACTCGTATAAGCCCCTTACGAAGGTCACATTTTTGACATACATATGTCCCTGGAATTTAGAAATCTATTCTATTTAACCTGCAACTGTTCATAGTTATAATGTTTATCTGTGCATTTGTTGGCAAACAATGGTGGAGGTTATTATACTTACAGTCGGGCCGCCCGATTTTAATCTTTCCTTACTGGGTTTCTCTTATAGTAGTTTCATTAATCGATTGATTTCTGATAAGTGGGTGATTAGCCTGCTGTATCCTATGATGGTGCTGGGGTTGCCAGCTTGAAGACTCCATCCCGCCTTTTCATATTAAACACATTTGAATAGCGAATCGCTTGTTTCTAGACAGACATCCGCCTTTCAACTGTACAATCACCGCCTACGTAATTGATTTCGCGCCGATTGCTCATCGATGGATCTAGCTGGCGCACCTTAGGTTAGATTTTGGTCACCCCCAGGTATTGTATTTTCCTGGTACCCGACTTATTGGTTGAATAAACTTTTTCCTCAATTTTATTTTTCAAATCTTTCCTGGCAGAGCGCTCTCAATTTTTGTAGTTCCAATTTATGTGATCTATGTGTTCTGAACTCTCTATTTATGTAGGTGATATTCAAGGATTTTGTTCGTTAGATTCAAATTTCCTTGACCAATATGTATGATTTTCAGATGGAGATATAGGTCGTATTTGCTCTTGGGCAACAATTAATAATTTAAGAATTAATGTCGGAAAGACAAAATGTGTAATTTTCCGTGGAGGACAAAAATATCTGTTGGCCCATTCGCTTATAATGCCTAAAATACTTTGCGGTATAGAAGTTGTAACTGGTACTAACAGATCTAACATACGAAGTCTTTCGTCTTGCTTGGCATTTAAAGATATGTTTATGGAAATCGTTGTAGAAGTAACTACGATCACTTCAGTAAACAAGTCTTGGGCTTTTTCTTTCGTGTCATTAAATCTGGCAGACCATCATATATTTTTCGGATTTGATCTTTTTAAATTCTAGAAGGAATTCTCAAATTCTTAACGAAAACTTCAACGGAGCGATTCATGAACAATCATTTGCTGTTCGTATTGCAAGACAATGGAACCGTCTCCTCTCCAGCATGAAGAATTTTTCAACAACCGCAACAAAATTTAAGGAAATTCTACTTCGTTACTATTCTCAATTAGACGAATAAATGCATGTTTGGAGTACTCACTGACAATCTTTACAAATGTATAAAAGTCTCATAAATTTCAGGTGGTTTATGTTTAGAAAATGTGCGTTTTAAGGGTTTTATAATTAATTCTAGTTTACAATATTTTCACAATGAATTGTATTCCTACACCCATGAAAATAATTGGTTAGACTTCGTTAGTAGCAATAAAAAAATAGTACTAACAACACAAAGTCTATTGCATATACCGTGTGCCCGTTGTATTTATATATAAATAGTTAAAACAAAAATAATAACATGGATACGATCAAATGAAAATGCTTGCAACTAAATCGATGGTTGTATTAAACGATTTATGATTGTTTTTCATTGACACTCGATTAGTTGTGGTAACTACTTTTAAATTTTCATTATAGTACCATATGATCGATATTTGGTAGTGACAACGAATGTTTTATTCTTGACAACAGAAATCGTATCAATAGACCAAAGATTATTATTGCAACGAATAATTGGTTACTATAACATAAAAATATAAATAAAGAATCGTTTTTGGGTTATCCCAATAATTTCCCAAATTTAGAATAATTAAATATATTTCGGGTAATACAACCGAAAGCTTGGTTGCTGTTCTTTTGTTGATACATGACAAACAAAAAATAAAATCATTCGACGACATAAATAAATCTTCAACATTTTGTTCAAGAACGGTATATGTATGTAGTAAAATATTATATGGATAATAGTGTGTGGAATGCAGAATATGGTGTGCAAAATGTTTTACATAAATAAAAAATAAAAGCAACAATCATGAAATTGAAAGCACAAGGTTAAGCGATATTTGCATACAAGTTTTGTTATGCATTGTACTCTCGTGTAATAAAATTTGTGACAAATATTTCCAGATCTCATGGTAGTGATGAATTTGTAATATGGGATTTTTAATTTTATTATGAATAGTTAGGTTTTTTGTTAAATAAATAAAATAAAAAATAATGAAAACTATTTTTAATTAATTGTCGGTAGTACATGACCGACAAATTGTCAGAACAACCAATTTTTTAAAACGGTTGGTTGTGGCAGCATACAAAATGTAATTTTAGGTACGATTTTCGTAGTTGGCGCAACCAAATATAATTGATGTCAACACGGAAGCAGAAGTATACCACAACCAAATTGTTGGTTTTCCTGATGGAATCGCATGATAGTAGACAGAATAACCAAAATTTGGTTGGCAAATAATTTGGTTGAGGCAACGAAACTGTATAGTCCAAATATGGGTTTAGTAGTTAAATGAAATAAACAAATAAAAAAACTCGAATGTATCATATATATGGGAGCTATGTCTAAATGTAACCGATTTTCCCCAAATTTGGCAGTGTTAATTCATGTAATAAGAAAGCTCTTTCTGCCGAATTTCGTACTGATCAAATATAAAAAACAGTTTCTACGCGGATAGCATACACATGGGGGCTATATGTAAATCTGAACCGATATTCCTTCGTAAATTTTTATACAGAGCGGCTAAAAAATGTCGCTTATACAGTGCATATATGTCAAACGGAGGTACATATGGGTGATTCCACGTAAACTGACCCCACCACACATAAAAAAATAAATCAGATTTTTGCAAAAAAATGCCATAACGGACATCACGAACAATTGAATTTTAGAAATTCACGATGAGTTGATGAAATATAGGAATAGTTTTTTCCTACCAATGAGTTTTTTATAGGTTATTATAAAATTGTTTGATGTATTGTTTTTCGACATATTTTTTGTTTTCTGAAATTTTTCTTTTCACTACAAGAAAGTACGCATCCTTAAGTGTAGTTTAGTGTAAAATTATTTAGTGCCTGCAAACGGTTTTGTATCTTGGAGTGTTTTGTTTGTCACACCCGATACCGAAAATATACAAAAAGTTAAATTTAATACATTTTATGTAGATATGCATATATCATCTTTTGTGTAAGTTAGGTCAAGGTTGTATAGTATAAAGTGAATCAAATTGTTTCAGTATCATTTCAATGTTTACGGTAGAATTTGCATTCTAATATTCGTCACACCCGTTACGCAAAGACCGTAAATAATTTTTAATCGATTTAATAATATTGTATATTTATTAATTTTATGCCAAGTATGAAATTAAATAATAGAAAGCCGAAATTTCTGTATATATTGAAAAAATAAGTAGATGGTATAGGGGCAATCATTAAGAGAAGGATGGGTGCGAGAGTGAAGGTCCATAAGGTCATTTTAAATCAGCCCATTCAATGATACAAGGTTTTGATTGGTTCTGGAATAAAAGGCATAAGAATACTTCTCAAATGCAGTTAAAAAATATCAATATATTTTAGAAAATATGTGGAAACTAAAAAATCAAGAATAACCGACCTAAACATTTTTTGAAAAGATTTCTGCTTATAATATTCTAACAGGACGCACAGCGTATTCTAATTCAGAAACAAATTCTTTGTAGAAAATGAAAAAATAGCATTGTCATAAACATTGATACAAAAGAGAAAGTGTTTTTAAGATGTCAAAACTTGTCTTTGGCAACGAATTTGTATTTGTAAGTTTTTACTCTATGTGATAAAGAAAGTCGGCCATATGAATATGATTTAGTGAATAAAACGACTTCGATTTTGTTTTTCGCAAAAAAAAACTAGTTTAATAGATGCATATTGGCTAATAAATCCTAGACAATATTTCCTTCTACTTATTACTCCTCCAGATTGAGACTATGTCACACCCGTTACATTGGCTTGTCACACCCGTTACATTAGCTTGTCACACCCGTTACATATTAATATATTTACTACAAATGGAATAATAATATAAATTATATGGAATGAAGTCTACAATATACACTATACTCTCGAGATACCAACAAAATATTTTTTTGTTGGCAGTACAAAGAAAAATTTTACAGTATGCAATAAAGAAAGTGGTTTATCAAGATTTTTCCAAAACCTAAGGTCACACCCGTTGCGGTGATATATCAACCATATTTTTTTTATTAAAGTTATTATTTAATTTCCTTGCATGTCAGTAGGTAAAACTTATGAATATCTACATAAACCATCCTTTGGGAGTTGTCGTTATAAATTACATACATCAAAATCAGGAAAATAATCAGTAACAATGTCACACCCGTTCCGTTGGAATCACCCATATATCGATATCTCCATTATAAACAATGCTAAGTGCAAAAAGGCAGTTTTTCACTTTGTGAGTAATGTAATATGTAACATTACTCTAATTAATCTGTCAATTTGTGTGGGAGGTACCAGAAGGGGTTTAACAAATACACCTATTTTTTTGGCAAACAGTAGATTCTTTAAATACATTGCAATGCGCCGAACTATAATCGTTTATGTGCACTAGTATATTAACGTTACGAGCTATTCAATTTTGGTATGATTTGCTCATTTTGTGTGGGAGGTTAGCCGTTAACTTTTGATGTAAAACTGTCCATTTGCGTGGGAGGTACCAAAAGAGGCTGTACGATAATGCCCATTTTTTACCGGACTATAGGCGCTACAAAAACATTATACTGTACAAAATTTCAGGTATTTGTATGCACTTGCAAAATGGTCCATTTGTGTGGGAGGTACCAAAAGGGACGTGGCAACTTCGCCCATTTTTCTCGAGGTTACAACGACTAATAAACTAATATTATGTGTGAAATTTCAAAAGATTATATTGAGTAGTATAGATGTTATTAAAATATAAAAATATGCCTAAAAATATGCCTAAACTATGCAACACTTGCAACAAAGTGTGGATTCCTCAGAAACACTAAAATAAGTATCACAAAGATAACGGGCCTTTCCAAAGAAGTGATTGAACATTTATAACGGAACGTGCCACATTTCTTTGTCAATGCGGATTGCAGAATGCCATCAATTAGGATTGTAGAGTATGTAATGCATTCGATAACATAGTTCGGATTACTGGATAATTCGGATTAGCGAAGTTTGGATTATCGAGGTGTTACTATATATGTAAATCTGAACCGGTTTTAACCAAATTAAATAGGGATCGTCCTTATACCAAAAGACAGATATGTACAAAGTTTCGTTGGGATCGGACCATAATTGCGAGCTGTACCTTTTTACAATAATACATGCACAGACGGACATAACTAAATCAACTCAGAAAGTGATTCTAAGTTGATCGACATAATACATGTTGTTAAAAGTGATTTTTCCCGAAATCTACTTAGGAAAGATTTCCGTTATGATAACATAATATTCTACTAACAATACATTATATTTACTTGAACTCCCCATTTCTCTAACAATGTTTTTTAAAACAAGTAAGAAAGTTTCAGTCGGGTAAACCGACTAAGGTATACCTTCACTTTGTGAGTAATGTAATATTGAATATTCGCCGAATTATTCTGTTAGTTTGTATGGGAGGTTTAACAAATACACCTATTTTTCGCTGAACAGTAAATACTTTAAATACAGGGTGGAGCGCCGTAATTTGCTTATTTGTTAATGAAATAAACAAGTTATGAACCTTAGAAAAATGTATTTTATATTTCAATTATATTGAACAGTAAGGGAATTTTTAAATTACATGGTTTTAAATAGTGTATCTGGTAAATGACGACCTTCGCTATCCACACATTATTTGGCCATCTATGTGGGAGGTACAAAAAGGGGCGTGGTGATAACGCCCATTTTCACAGGGCTATAGGCACTACAAAAGCATTACACTGTACAAAATTTCAAGTATTTTTATACACTGGTATTAATGTTATAGGCTGTTAACTTTTGGTGAAAAATGGTGCATTTGTGTGGGAGGTACCAAAAGGGCCGTGACAACTTCGCCCATTTTTCTCGAGTTGATAGCCACTAATAAACTAATAGTATGTGTGGAATTCCATAAGATTCGAATAAGTAGTATAGCAGTTATTAAAGAATCAATATTTCACAACATTTTAACCCTTTGTGGGGGAGGTACTAGAAGTAGTGGACCAATATCACCCATCTTCGAACTTAGCCGGAGATAGAACAAAATATTACCACATACCAAATTTGAAGTCAATCGGTTACTCCTTTCGAGAATTATCGTGCGCACCAGCCAGCAAACAGACAGACAGACGGACGAACAGACGAACATCTCTCATTCGACTTAAAATGATCCAAAACGAATATCCGCCGAACATACTTATGGTCTTAGATCACTCCTTGATGTTACACTTTTAACCGTAGCAAATGATATACTCGTATACCCAATTACTAGGTTTCTCCGAAGTGTTGGAAGACGGCGAGCCTCTTATTAGTCTCATTGACAGCGCTATGTTCTTCGGTAGATCTGCCTCTTTTATCAACCTCAATGAATGTGTTAGAGGTAGATGTGTCAGATTCATCCTGTAAAATTTTTGTTTCGGTTTGGTCCCCTTCACTTAGTGGAAGCCACTGGCTTAAGTGTATGTCCATGGACATGAGACGTTTAAACGTCTCCTCTCTTCAACCTAACCTAACCTAACGCAAACTGCAGCAATGCGTTAATCATCAACAATATCCAAATCCAACAAGTCGAGAGTCGTCGGCGATACTGGCCGATATTGAAAATCGCTTGCGAATAGCCAAAGGTGCCTTTGCCCGCTTAAAACGCCTGTGGAGATGTAGAAATGTCGAACAAACTAAAAATATTTAACGCCAGTGTAAGATCAGTGTTGTTATATGGAAGTGAAACATGGTTTCTGACGAAAGCAACCACTCAAAAGTTGCAGAGATTCGTAAATAGATGTCTGCGGAATATATTGCGCATCTGGTGGCCAAGAACAATTAGCAATGAGCGTTTATGGCAAATAACGAACCAAGAAGAAATTGAAACTAAAATACGTCGCAGAAAATATCGATGGTTGGGTCATACCCTACGAAAGGACGTGAATGATGTAACACATGCTGCTTTGGAGTGGAACCCACAGGGTAACAGAAGAAGGGGCGCCCAAGTCATTATGGCGCAGATCAATAGCGAAGGAGACACCTAAATCTTTTAGCGAACTAAGTTGTGTGTGGGGGAACACACCTAATCTTGATAGTAGTTTTCGTAGCAAACTGTTAGGGTAAAGACGCGATCTTTTGGCGAAAACAAGCCTATTATGATGGTTTTAACCCTGCTGTTAGGTTAAGCCCATATGGTCCAATTTTTGGCTTGTTTACTTTGTAAGTTTTGAACGGTAATATACAGGGTGGCTGATATGTATTGCAACCAACTTCAGGTTGCTATCATTTCTAAACCGCTAGTCTGATAGCTGACAGATTTATTTCAGTGACAGTTCATTTTATTGTTTACAAGCTTACAAAATCATTTTGATCTATTGCATTCAGAAAAAAGTTATTCGTGATGGAATTCAAGCGTGATTGCTTTATATTTGGGTGGAAAAACACAAGTGGCTATCGCTAGAGCCCTCCAGCATTTAAATGTGAATAAATCTTTTGTTTCTCGTACCATTGCTCGTTACCGTGATACTGGCAGTGTTGCATCAAGTCCAAAAAGTGGACGAAAAAAAAACGGTAACAATACCAGAAATGATCCGAAAAGTGAAGGCCAGATTTGATCGAAATCCACGCCGCAGTGGTAGAAAAATTGCTCGTGAGCTGAACATATCACGAGAACGGATACAACACATATTAAAAAATGAGCTTGGACTAAAGCCATTGAAGTTCCAAAAAGTGCAAGAGCTCACCGATGCACAAAAAAAAGTTAGACTGGAAAGAGCCAAGGAGTTGCTTCGCTTGCACGAAAGTGGCCAGTTACTGAATTTGATTTTCTCCGATGAGAAGCCATTCCAAATTGAGCGGTTTGTGAACAAACAAAATGATCGGGTTTACTTGCCAAAGAGGTCAGCTGAAAATTTACACCTTCGATTGGCCACCAGAACTCAAGCGCCGCCGATGCTAATGGTGTGGGCCGCCGTAACGGCCGATGGTCGCTCCCCGAATATTATCGGGAAAATGTCCTAAAGACAGTATTGAAGCCCTGGGCAGACAAACATTTCGGCCGCAAACCATGGACATTCCAACAGGACTCAGCACCATCGCACTCAGCACTCGTCAACCAAGAATGGCTTAAAAAGGAGGTTCCTCGCTTCATTTCTACCGCACAATGGCCAACAATATCTCTGGATCTCAATCCGTTGGACTTTTGCGCCTGGGGCATTTTAGAGAGTAAGGTTCGCACTAAAAAATACCAAAGTATCGATCATCTCAAGACGGCGCTTCGCCGGGAATGGACCAAAATACCGCAGAGCCACTTTCGTGCAGCGTGTGATGGCTTTGTCGGCCGTTTGAAGGCCATAATTTGTGCCAAAGTGGCCAATTCGAACAAATCTAAACTGTTTCTAAAATTGTATGTTATTTCCGACATTTTTTGCTTTTGAACAATAAAATTTAAAAAAAAAATTAAAAAAAATATAGCGCTTTACTTTGTTGCTTTACATATCAGCCACCCTGTATACTGACTTAGTTTCAAAATATCAGCTTTCTGGCTCAAAACAGGACTGAGAAAATGAAAAAATTACGAATCTTAGGTTAAGGGACCATTTGGTCCATAGTATATTTTCTTTTATTTTCTTTACATTTACCATCTAAAAATAAGTATTTATTAGTTTCTTTGACAATATTTGTCATTACATGATGAGCAAAATGTTTCTCGGTTAGTTTTGCAATTAAACTTGCTGCAAATGAAGCATTTTATATCAAATTTAGATAGCAGCTACAAATTCCCCGCTTTCGAGCCCCTGATCTAGAAGGAGGCCTCTGAAACTGTGCATTGTGTTCGTATTTCTGTCAATAGGTGTGCTGAGAACTCTGGTTGAGGTAATCTAGTTCGTTTCATCATATACGCCTTAGCCAAACAAAGTGCTAGTTGCCGCAAAAACTCTGGTCTCCTGCGATTCCGATCAGCTGGATGCCACGAAACATCGAAAAAATTGCATATACAATGTTCGGCCATCGATTTGTTTTGCATTTTGTGCTATAGGAGCCAATCAGTTGATCAGCAGTATCTACGCCACCTAAAAGAGATAAAGTATAAGAAATTATAGGCAAACAAAAAAACTAGCATACCTTTTTGAATTGTAATAGGAAACAATCTTTGGTTTTTTCTTCAATCCGCTCTCATCAACTGCAGCTGTCTTGTGCATTGTACTAATCAATATCGCTGCCTTGTTTTTGTGGCTGATGTACTATACTAATGTTGCAATGTCATTGAATGCAAATGTAGACTTGTACAAAGGGAGTTTTTTGACAGTCAGCAATTTCGAAGGAATGAAAGTTTTATTTTTGCGTACTGTTCCCACATATGTAAGTTTTCTTTCATGAAGTTTTTTTTACCAACTCAAATGTGGAAAAAAAATTGTCGCCTGTTATATTTTGCCCTTTCAAGCCTTCTTTAAAGTCCAATACAACGAGTTCTCCTTGGTTCCTTTCAGGCTGTGCATTTCTAGGTTTACCAAGGTATGGTTGTATTTTCCACACGTACCCTGACTTTGAGTCCACCGATAGCCAAAACTTCAAACCATATCTTGCTGGTTTTGATGGCATAAACTGTCGAAAAGAACATCGCCCCCTGAATGCAACAAGTTGCTCATCAACGGTGACATTTTCGTGACAGTTGTAAGACATTGGAAGAAGTTGTTGCCAACGATCCCACAATTCACCAATAGGAGCAAATTTATCGCTACTACGCATTTGTCGCCGACTCGAAACGGAGTGCACTGGTATACATATGGAATGTCTCTTCAGACATAATTGATCGGAAAATGGGGCGACCAAATTTTGCATCAAATAAACCATGAACATCTTCATTTTTCCCGCTGTTATGATTAATTTTATATGAGATAACTATTTTTCTGAAATAATAAAAACAAGAATGTACTTACCGACATACGCCTGCAAGAATGAGCACAGCAATATATGCGTGCAATGCGTCTTCATCAATATCTCTATTTTCAATTAACATTTTTTCTATTGGAGGCGGAAAAAACAACAAAAAAGCTGACAGCATGTCACTGCATCTAGACACTGCAAATCGAGTAGGTTCTGGTTGTGCTGAGATAATATTCTCAGCCACAGTTCCAATAGGCTGAGGTAATGGAGTTGCACTCCATACCATCTTGTTTTTAGCAATAAAAAATGGATCAACAGAGCTAGCTGCAGCTAAGTCGGGTTCCTGTTCACTATCTGTTTCAGAAAAACTTGTTTCGTTATCTTGCAAATCAATATCCGAATCTGAAATATCCGAGTCACTTTCTGCATTGAGCACTTCTCGTTTCTAATCTTCGTTCAAATACGCCATTTCGTAAAAAACTCTATTGAAAAAAGAAAAATTAGTACACGCATTAATTATGCCACACATTCTCTACTGCATCGAAGTATTTTGTGGTACCACTAAGGATAACATGAAAAGAATTTTGCTTGCAGTAAACAGAGTAGCACGCTATTTATATTCGGTCAAGCGATTTGACCACGTCTCCCCTTATGTGAAACTCTTTTTAGGCTGCCCATTTTGGGACTTTGTGGACTTTAGGTCGTTGATGTTATTCTACAAGGTCGTTAAAGAGCAGTCTCCGACGTTTCTTTTTGAAACATTTCAATTTGGTCGTTCACGACGTAACCAATTAATTATTCCAAAAGCTAAAGGCTGCATGGACAAATCGTTTAACGTTAGAATCGGTAGACTATATAACCGCCTTCCCAATACTTTGAAAAGTTTTTCTATTACTGCTTACACATATCGAAAAAAACTTCTGCAGCACTTTGGCATCACTCATACAGACTCTGTATATTAACAACAATTTTAACAATATACATGATAAATTGGGAAACAAGGAATCTGATTATCATCATTACTTCATTATATGTATTTAATTAATTATATCTCTTTAATATTAATAACATTTAAGAGTAGTTAATACATACTAATACGTAAACAAATAATAGGATCTTTAAAAATAACAATAATAGATATGCGGAGTAGTATGTCGTAAAATGAATTAAAAATAATATAAACAATAAATACATATGTATAAATATAGAAACAGAATAACAAGAAGATAATAAATAAGAGTATATATGCTATGACTACTCGACAATAGTTTCGAGTAAGAATTTAGTATTTTTTTTTAATTCCAGCTCACTATCTTCACTAGTAATAAAAACTAGGAACACATAGTGGCTACTATTTTTTTTCTCTCTTATTAGCCTAGCCCCTCTGTATTAGCCTAAGCATTTATGTATTTTTAGTAGTTATCTCAACTGTATTGTACTGTAATTTACTACATTGGCCATAAGGCTTCAAATTACTTGTTTGAATAAATAATAAAAAACACTATTGAAAGCGACACAC
This sequence comes from Eudasyphora cyanicolor, assembly GCA_963930755.1. NCBI lineage: Eukaryota > Metazoa > Arthropoda > Insecta > Diptera > Muscidae > Eudasyphora > Eudasyphora cyanicolor. The sequence continues at coordinate 95,098,019 of OZ005737.1, read as the reverse complement.
AACGTGAACAAAGCACTGCAAATTTTCGTGCTTCTTGGCAACAAAAATATAAAAAGGAGAATCCCACAATTGTTTTTTACATTGGCTATGTTGAGTAAGAAAAAAATGCAAAAAGGGAAATCCCACAACTAATTTTTACAAAAAAAAGCAAAAAAGGGAAATCCCACAATTGTTTTTTACATAAGCTATGTTGAGTAAGGAAAAACTGCAAAAAGGGAAACCCCACAACTAATTTTTACATTAGCTGTTTTGAGTAAAGAATAAATAACTAATATATAGGAAAATATATACATCGAATAAGATTAAATTGGTATTACGTATGAAAATTGCAATATGGGCCAAATGGTCCCTTAACCTAAGATTCGTAAGTTTTTCTAACCTAACAGCAGGGTTAAACATAATATCTCCGTTGTAGTTGAAAGAAACCATTTCTGTACTCGATATCAGCTTCTGCAGCGCCTTCATGTATTTTACCACATGAAGATGCTGCCGATATAACCGAAATTTTCAATGAAGTTGTGAAAATCGTGAGTAATTAATTGACAATTTCTTGTTTTCTTTTTAGGTGCAGTACAAATCGATAGATCTCTCAGATTGTAAACTTAATGAAACGGCGGCCAGTGCTCTCTTTGAAATAATTGAATATTATGAGGCTACAAATGAATTAGACATTTCGACAAATTCCACGGGAATGACGCACAGGGGATGGCTGTCTTGCACCTACATGATTAGTCACAGCCAAGAACTCCAAGTGCTAAATGCCGAAGGCAATCCTATTACAAAGATAAGTGCCGATCACTTAGGAAGTGCTCTTAATACATCCAATCTGCATACATTGAAATTGGAGCGCTGTGCTCTCAAAGGAGCACCATTGAGTGGCTTGTGTAAGTGTGCATTTGAAGTAAATATACTCGAGATCGATATCGAGACAGCCAAGTTCGAGTTACTCGTAATGTTGTAACATTTCATTATTTGATTGCAGGTTTCAAACTCTGGCAAAATCGGACCCTTAAAGAATTGTGGATAGCTTACAACGATTTGGATTGTAGTGATGCAGATACTATAGCAGAAATGCTAAAAGTTAATCATTACTTGGAACTGATTGACATAAGCAATAATAATATTGGTGATGATGGTTTGCGCCACATTGTGCTCTCGCTGATTATGCAATCAAAGGAACTGGAAAGACGAACGACATTTCAACGTGCAGCCGCCATTGACGACGACGAAAGTATGTCACCGTTTGAGACATCAGCGCCAGTTGATTTGTGTAAGAGCAATGAGATTGGGGAGTGGGCTGAGAAAGACGAGAACCAGTCCAAATCAAAGAGCAATGAAAGTGACGTTGACAATGACTTGAAATGTAAGAAACCCTTAACAACAATCGATGAGAAATTTAAAGTAATCGGTAGTGGAGAACCAAGTGACATTGTTGTAAAAGTTGAAATGGAACCAAGACCGGTGGTGTCGACGTTCAAACCACCACTGATATCAACGGTGGGTTCAACGATAGAGGAAATTGATCCTGACGAGGACACTGATGACACTGTGCGGTCCAGCACTCTAAAAGGGACACTACAAACGTCTGGCGGTGGACAGTCAATGCTTGACAAACTACTTTCCATGAACAGTGAAAGCAGTAGTGAAGATGGCGTTTCTAATATCTCGACGGATACCTTGGCCGCCTGTTGCTCGGAGGATACAAGTCTAATAAGCGATGATGTATTTGATATTGCCGCCAACGCCAACGCAACCGCAACTACAACAATAACAACCTCGAAGACATATTTAAAATGTCACATTGACACGGATTCGGAAATAAGCGAAGGAACAGCGGAGACACCGAGCCTTATCTCAAATCCCACATCAGCAAGAGTTTCACTGCAATGTTCTCCAAGAGAAGCGGACCTGGATACCGCAAAGGGGGCGGTAATACCAACAGAAGATACGAGTGGCGTTTTAATCGATCCTCCCGCCGTTTCAACATGCAATGCTACAACAAATATCCAATCATCCATCCAAAATCCCCATGTAAATAATTACACAAATAATAACGCAAATAATAATAACAATAACGACAACAATAATGTCAATGTGACTTTGCTACCTGCGCACACATCATCTTCCGTGTTCTCCAGTAATGCGGTGGACTTACAAACTTCAGCTGCAGCCACAGCAGCGGAAATTTTCGAGGTGAAAGCTGAAGAAAGAAACTGTCGACAAAGTGGTGGCACTGGTAGTGTGGGTGTTGTCGGCATCGGTGTTGGAGAGACTCGAGATCATGTGGATCATCCGGCTGTGCCGCAGCACCATCATGCTGCTAGCAAGGCTTTAGATGTGAATAAGAATACCAAGTTGGGAGAAGATTTTGATGACACCCACAGTACAGATTCAGCGTTTGAAAGTGCCTCGGAAGGTGATATTAGTCGTCATCTACCAGAAGAATTTACCCGCCTATCAGCATCCTTGGAAAGTACACGGTTGGATGATATAGCCAAAGAATTTTCCATAGAGACAGCAACTATAGCATCGGAATCCAACGAGTGTTTGATAGCGGCAGCTGCTCAAACGACACCATCATCAACGCCCACTCCACAAATGTTGCCGTTTGGCCAAATTTCAACGCCTTTGGCGGAAAAGGAGCGTCAAACTATTGAAGCTGACACAACACCCTGCATCTCGACTTCGTTACCTTCCGCTGAGTCGGGTGTGCCACCTACCATTCAAGTTGGGTTTGGAGTTCTGCAAGAGGCCACAGAGTCCCCAAAAGATCCGTTGAACGATTTTAGAGACAAGTTGCCAAAGGTGACTATAGCTCAGGACAGCATAGCTCAGAAGTGCAAAGCGAATAGCGTGATAAGTACCAGTAGCAGTCAAACACCTCCACCTCCATCGACTTCTCCGGGCGGTGTAAGCAGCGGTTTGAGACGCACTGAATCCACATGCGCTTTCCTAACACAGTCCACGCGCAATCGTTCCCAGAGCACAGACAGTTTGTGCAGTGACAATTCTCTAGACGGCAGTATCGGCAGCGGCGATTTGAATTTTTCATCTTCGGCTCAATTAAATGAAAAGCTCACCAAAAACGATACACTAACGAGACAGCAACGGCAGCTAGAATCATCTGTTGAAGCAAGTACTAGGGCACCGGGTGGTCTTAAGGCACTTGCCTTGTGGAACAACAACCTAACGAAAGAGGCGGGCCTCTGTATTTCAAATCTGCTGGCGGAAACGGTGTCCCTGGAATTGCTCAACATAGGCAAAAATTGTTTAACAAACGACTTTGTCTCTTCGATCAAAGACAGTCTGACAAAGAATACTACATTAACCACGTTGGGCCTACAAAGTGCTCAGCTTAGTGCCAAAGGTATCGAGACTCTGACATCCATTATGACTTTCGGTGGCAATAGCACGCTTCAGCGCATTGATATACGTGGCAACAAGGTGGAGGTGGAAAGTCTGTCAAAAATAGCTGAGGTCCTAAAGTCCAATACTACCGTAACCCAAATCGATATCGACGATGAACCTAAACGACTATCTGTGGGCAGTGAGGCACATTTGGACTATGCACGGGTCCTAGAGAACGTGCGTTCAATGTGTGCGCGCAACGAAAAAACCCAGCAGCAAGAGAAAGCATCCATTAACCCTATGACAAAAAGACGGGGCGGTTATTATATGGGTTCGAGGAAAATTTCGTTGACTTGTGCTAGCCGCCCCGTTGTCGATGCCACAAATCCAGTTATGACTTGCTCAGCTCCGTCGAATAGTAAGTTAGAAGTTAAGCGTAAACCTGGCACCCGTTTGCGGTCACCTGTGCCCAGTCCAACAACAATATCGCCATCGTCCTCGCCGAATCGTGCCAGTCGTTTCCAGGTATTTCGCGTGGCCGAAGTAAGTCCATTGACTTCGCCCAGTATACAGAAGCACATGGGCGGCGGACTCGGCGCTACGAAGGCGATATCAAGCAGCAGTGTATTTATACAAACAGTGACGTCGGATGGTGGCGCTGAAGCAACCTATCCAAACCTGACGTCGACGTCGCTACCAACTTCTTGTTCCCTGCCGTCCATGGCTACCATTTCCTCATCGACACAATCCATTAAACGATTGTCGGTTTCACCTCGTTCGCGATTCCTAGTGCGAAAGATTTACGAGGATCCCAGTGTTCCATTGGCCAGTCGTACGGTACCTCCGATAACACCACCCCTGAATCCCCCACCCACACCAATGTCCAGAAATTCGAAAGAAGGCGCACACCAAAATAAAGAGGCTACTCGGGGTCTGGCAACACAGAAAGAAGATGATTCGCAACAGACACGTATAACGAGAGGCGCAACTACTGCTACACCCCCACCCACCACCATAACATCTTCGGCTGTGTCAGAACAACAGCAACAAAAGCAAACAAATAAAACAACCACCGATTCTTGTGCAACGCCTATTCTGAAAGTCAGAGAACTTCCTCGAGCAACACAAAGTGAACAAAGTACAAATATAACTACATCAATAACCACATCAAATGACAACATTACCAATCAACAAATAAAACATGCAAATGATGCTTGCAGTACATACAGCAGCCCATCCATCCAACCCTCCCCATCTATTCTGTCTACCCTATCCACATTTTCATCATCGTCATCGACCTCAGACACTTCGTCGTCGTCATCATCAACACCCTCGTCATCATCTTCTTCATCGTCCACATCGCCCGCCAGTAATGCTGACAGCTCCTCCGACTCCTCATCGTCAGCATCGTCCTCAGTTCATTCAAATGAAGCATTATGTGTACACATCGATCCGCAGGATTTAACAGTTTCTGGTCAATGTCCTATTGCAGTGTTTGGCGACAACGACATTACCCTAACGAAGAATACCGTGAATGAAGCACTTGTTACAGCAGCAGTCGCCGTTGCTCGGGAAAACTTAAACAATGCCCCATCCGATGAGAATTCCGCTCCACCTGCAACACATCAACACCGAGTACGCAAAGTTTCATGGATTGCGAATCCCACAGCTGTGGACAAACTATTGACACTCTTTCATAATCCATTTCAACGCAGTTCATCGCCAGAGTCTAAAGGGGTCACAGGCGTCATTGTGACTACTTCGGCGCCATCTGCACAATTCAGTCAGTGTAAGTTGAATATTTTAAAATATTTCTTTCTTAGTATACACTCCACTACCCAGAAAATACTCTCATTACCAGATAACCTAACGGGTAAGTCAATTTAAAAAAATAACGACTTGCCATTTAGCCACCCTTCAGATTATTTTTACATGCTAGCATATAAAGAGTTAACAAATAACTACTTACCCCATGCTTACGAATATCCCAGATATAAGTAGTTATTATTATCATTTTAATAAGAAGTTGCATAACACCTTACAAATAATGATTTGAATAACCATACTGCCCTCCTAAGAACGAAAGTCCCCATTTAAGTAGTTTTGAGATATTTAGCTTTTTTACCTTCCGCGCCTTAAAATGTAATCATTTTTGAAATTTTTCAAAAATATATTATTTTATTCGATTTTATTATCGCAACATACCGGGAAAATTTTGACGATAAAGTAGAGAAAATGGTTTTATGACTTTTTTGCCTAGTATAGGCACCCAAAAATCTTACGAAAACCAAATTGTAGAAATAAGATAAAAAATACCCTTGCATTTGTTCACAAATCTTACTAACAATGAGCAAAGGGTCATTGCGTATATACCCTTCATACTTCATACCCTTCATGCGTATATACCCTTCATACTCGTATATGGGGGCTATATCTAAATTTGAAAAGATTTCCCCCAAATTTGGCGTTATTCATTCATGAACTAAGAATCCTTTCAATTGATATGACTGTAAATAAAGAATTTATACTTTATATTGCACTTTATCGTCCCTAGTGAAAATAGGGCACGTTGGACAACGATTTGATATAAAGATCCCCGCCGATGTCAATTCTTAAAGCTTTAGAAAACACATTTTTCAATTGATCTGGCTGAAATTGTAGAATTTAAACTTTTTATTAAAACCTATTAAAGATGGTGAACTTCGGTCCATGTTTTGATATAGCCCCCATATAATGGTCACTTTTGATTAGACTTCTTGACATTATTTAACCCATCATGCTGAAATTTAAGCATTTGTTCTTCATAATATATTAAATAGCCTCTACTGAAAATGAAGCATATCGGTCCATGTTTTGATAAGTATAATCCCCTTATGAAGCCAAATTTGGCATTTTCTCTGCGCATTTGTAGGCAAACAATGTTGGAGGGTATTATACTGTCGTCCCCGCCCGATTTTAGTCTTTCCTTACTGGCCTATGTATATAATAAATGAGGGTCTTTCATGTTTGCAAGAACTTACATATGCGTAATATTGCACACGCAATGAAAAACGTCATATTATCCAAAAACAACATAGGTCTAAGAAAAAAAGGCCTAAAAGCCTAAATTTTTGTTCAATGTGACTTTTTATCATAGTAAGTGGCAGATACGACTTTTTTGACACGCTAGGAGTGGTAGAAGCGACTATTTTGCTTAACGTTTCAACCATTCGTGGTTCCGTCTGTCTGTTGAAATCACGCTACAGTCCGTAATAGTAGAGCTAGATTGATCAAATTTGGTAGAAATACTTCTTATAGTTGCAGGTCGTTTGGTATTGCAAATGGGCCATATCGTTCAATGTTTTGATATAGCTCCCCTATAGAGGTCGCTCCAAAATAGATTTTTAGCCATATATATCACATTTTTAAAGCAATTTTGCTGAAACTTTGCAGTTTGTATTCTATTTTGACAAGAATTCATCTCAATAAAATGTATATAAGTCCGTTTATATTTTGTTGTAGTCCCCTTGTAGACGTAGTCCTCAAATATCCTAATTTAAGCCGTAAATACCACATTTTCAGATGAAGAGTTTGGCTAAAGAATTTGAAGCCTAAGACTTGGCTAAAAATTGCAGCGTTCGTTTTTTAATAATTTGCTTAAACAAAAATGATGGTTCCAAGATTTGCTCCATATCCAAAGATTTTTCCAGTAATAGAATTGAATGCAATCCATGGTGGAGGGTATATAAGATTCGGCAGGGCCGAACTTAACGCTTTTACTTGTTTAATAATAAAGGCGTCGTGGCGGTGTCTCGCCTTGTACACTGATGTGTTATCCTAATTATCCTGCTAAATCGCTCATATTGCTCTTAAGTGCGTATGTGCCAAACTTCAGGCAATGGTTCTCGATATATTTCGTTCTCAATAATGGAGTGGTATGAGTGCAGCCACGCCCACCTATCCACGCCCAAAATCGACAATTCTCTCTTGAGTCACGCACTATGATGTGAAATGCACCCATACCCAATTTTAGGACGATTGGTGCAATGGTTCTCCAGATATCTCATTTTCAGTAAGGGAAGTGTGGACGGGGTCATGCCCACATTCCCAATATCAATGTTTTGTTAGGTCATGCATAGTGATGTCTTCTTAGGAAGCTGTCTAGATGGGCAACGGCGAACGGGCTAGGAATTAATCCAACTAAGACAGAGTTAGTCATATTCACTAGGAAAAACAAGATAGAAGATTTCCATAAACCCATTCTCGAAGGGCTGGAGTTTAAACTTGGCCAGAAATTAAACTGGAAAAGCAACACCAAGGAAAGAGTCAAAAAAGGGCTGAATGCAATCTACTCCTGCAGAGGTTCCATAGGTAAAAGTTGGGGGCTCCGCCCACGTACTATCCACTGGATTTACACCGCGATTGTGCGCCCTATCCTCACCTATGGTTCAGTATTATGGTGGAAAGCAACTGGATATAGACACCAGCTAAAATCTTTAGAGAAAATTCAAAAAATTGCTTCTCTATTCATAACCGGCGCGAGAGCGACTACACCGCAAGCGGCGATACTAAATCTTCAATCGATAGGTCAATATATTAAGTGTAGCGCCACCAAGTGTGCTGTTAGACTCCGCGAATCACTTATGTGGCGTAACTCAAACTGCGGACACTCAAAGATCCTTAATGAGACATCTAACAGGCCAAGGCTGAGGGTTTTAACAGGACAAAATTATTTGTCACCTGTTCTGAATTTCTCCACAAGGTTGGACACGACGATCCCTTCTAGATCAGATTGGCTGGATGGTGATCTCCCCTTTCGTGGTCTGTGTAAAACAGATGGATCAAAGATGGATGTGGGAACGGGGGCTGGCATCTTTAGTGAATCTCTTAGCATTAGCAGATCTCATAAGTTGTCAGACACCTGCAATGTCTTTCAGGCGGAGGTTTTTGCCATCCTGGTTACCTTACGTTTAATTAACGATGGTTTTCCAGGCAGGGAGAAATCATAACTATATATGTTGATAGTCAAGCTGCTCTGAAGGCACTTAACTCCAACGTCATTAAATCCAAGTAAGTAAATGATTGCATATTAGAAATGCAAAAATTAACAGTTAACGTCTATCTCTGCTGGGTCCCAAGACACTGTGACATCAACGGAAACTAGAAGGCTGATGAGCTCGCACGGAATGGGTCAGCGATGGAAACCCCTAGTGCGGTGTCATCACTGTATCCACCAATGTTTGAGTTCTTCGGCATGATAGAGCGCTTCTACAGGGATCAAGTTAGCCAGACCGGACTGTAAAATCGCTAGGTCTCTCTGGCCTCTTATGTCACAAACCAGAACAAGGGACTTGCTGAACCTCACAAAGAGGGATATACGCCTGTTAGTGGGCGTTTTCACAGGCCACTGTAACGTTAGAGCGTTTACATCAAAGTGGCAACGGGACACAGAAGACTACTGTCGTCTCTGAACGGACGAAGAGGAACTTGAAACGATCGAACACCTTCTTTGCCTTTTCTTTCTAGAAGAAGACACTGCTACCTAGGTGACGTTAGGTTTACGATCGAAGATCTCGAAGCTCTGTCATCGCAAAAAATCGCCAGCATCCTCAACTATATTAGCTGCCTGAAGTGGCTGGGAATGACAACCGCTCATCCATCTGCCTAAACGGCATTGTCTACTGCAGGAACTTCTCTACCCTCTATCCTCTCCTCTTTTAATTCAACATTTCTTTTTTCCGCTCTTCTCACTTATTATTGGACCCCCTCCAAACCCTTTCATTTTTCAATCTATCATTTTTTCTGCTGTTTCTCCAAATCTTTAATTCTTTATAGGACTAACACAATGGACCTTTAGGTCTCCGAGTGGAGTAGTGCACGCCGATTGCTGGTGTTCTACGAGTATGTTGACGAACGCGAGTTCTTTAACCACGTCTGACTGAATGGTTGACTTCAGTTCCTTCAGAGGGGCTTGACTATCAACATAGACTGTTATGTGATCACCTTGCCAGAGTTTTTGTCGGTTTATCAAGCCGAGGGCTTGCAGTATAGCAAAGATCACCGCCTGGAAAACACTGCAGGTGTCGGCTAACCTGTAGGACATATGTATGCCAAAAGATTCGCTGAAGATACCTGCCCCTATGCCTACATCCATCTTTGAACCGTCAGTGTATATTACATGGCCCTCCAACGGAAGGTTGCCGCATGACCATTATGTTCTGGGGGATCATTATGTCGAGATTTAAGGAAAATTTCGCCTATCGCCTTCCACCATACCACTAAACCATAGAACGCACTATAACTGTATACATCCAATGGATAGTACTTGGCTTGAGCCTCCAGTTCTTACCTATGGAGTTTCTGCACGAGTACAGTGCGTTCAATATCTTTTTGACTCTTTCCTCTGTGTGTTTCTTTTCCATCTCAATTTCGGGTTAAGTATGACACCAAGGTATATAGCCTCAGGGGACAGCTTCAGTTCTACTCCGCCCAGAACAGGTTTGGTGAAAGGTTGTATCTTATTTTGTCTGGTGAATAGTACTAGCTCGGTCTTCATGGGGTTGATGCCCAGCCCATTTGCCGTTGCCCATTTAGATAGCTTCCTAAGAGCACCCTGAATAAGATCGGTGATAGTCGACAACTTTCACTCTCTCTTCCTCGAATGAGTTGATTATTCCATTTAATACCAAGAGCCACAGGACAGGTGACAGCACCCCTTCACATTATTGAAGGCTCCTTTTATATCTCTTAAGGAGATGGATGAGCTGTTTAATATACACCTCAAATGGGTGCCTGGACATAGGGATATCCCGGGGAACTGTAAATCCGATAAACTTGCTAGGAAAGCGACGACATTACAAATTCTCGCCAACTAAAGATGGACAGAAATCGGCACCTGCAGGGTAGCTAGACAAATGGCCAAGGCATGACCTGAGAAGATCAAAATATCTCCTCGCACTAGAGAGGCAAAGATTGTCTACGTTAGTATCAGTTGTGACGGGACACAGCTTGATCGGCGAACACGCCAAAAGATTGGGTATTGACTCCAATGACTTCTGCAGAAGCAGTGGAGATGAGGAAGAAGTGGAGAGCATTGAGCACTTGCTATGCGACTGCACCGTTCTGAGTAAACGACGACTGGACATACTGGGGTCGGCCTTTGTAGGCAGCCTAACAGATCTTTCCAGTACCGACATTCGTACAATCGATAAATTTGTATATCAAACAGGTTTCGATGAGGGGTATTTTAGCCCGTGGTAACACTAGGGACCTAAACCGATCTATGTGAGCCTGTAAAAAAAAATACGGTTGCCACCCTAACCTAAAACTATTTAAATCTTTTTTTCTGACTAAATCTTAGCATAGAATGTGACGAACAGAAAACATAGAGATGATCTTATCTTTTATGAATATTTATTAAAAATTACGTGAAAGTTATACAACAAAAGGTATTTAAATATTTTAATATTAAAGTTTTAAAACAGACAAATTGTATCACTTAAATGCTACCTCAACTGATTTTGTTTAAATTTTTCGAATTTGAAATGATGAGTTTCGAATTTCAATTAATGTTATTCGAATTTCAAATGGAAAAAATCGAATTTCAATCGCAGTTCTCAGGACGGCATTTTGGCAGGTGTGTATTCTCTTCCACTGCGTCTCGCTCACATTCGGTGAGGTGCTGTATAATTTACCACAGACACACAAACAGTGTGTCCGATGATTTAGTGGCGGATATTTGCAGGTTCCTCGCAGCGAAGAAATTGGCAATCTCAGTCAGGTAGTCATTCAGCCCTCCACATATGACATCGATCAAGGGGCCCGACGTCAGAATCGTATAGTCATCAGCATATGATACGATTTCAACGCCGTCAGGTGGAGGTGGAATTGCAGAAAGATGGAGGTTAAACAGTGCCGCCGATATAGCTCCACCTTGGGGAACTCCCTGTTTCACTCTACGGGGTTTGAACTTCTTGTTTCTGAATTCCACATACGACTGGCGCCCGCACATGTAATTGATGATCCAACGTTTCAAACTGTTCGGGAGGGACGTGTTGGTAATGTCCTCAAAAAGCGTGGGGTGGCTGACAGTATCGAAGGCCTTCGATACCGAAGCGCCACGAGGGCGGTCCTGTCTCCGGGGCTTACATGTGTGGATATGGCGTGTAAAGCAGTAGTCGTACTTTCGGAATCCGTGCCGATGATCGGCAATTGAAAAATGTCCAATTAGGCTCGGGAGGACTAGCGCCTCAAGCATCTTTGCTACTGACGAGAGTAGGGAGATATGCCTGAAGGATTCTCCCTTACTCGCCCGGTTTTAGTAGCCGGACCACTCTGCGCATTTTATGTCCAACTGCTTCAACATCATCATACCAGACTACCAGACAGGCTCGGCAATTGAGAATTTTAGGGATGGACTCAGGTACGGGTGGGCCACTTAAAATTTAAAAAAAGTACTGCTAATATTTTCAAACTTCTGGTTTTATTGAAAAGGTTGAACTTTGTCATTTAATAATGGAACACAATAACATTCATATGACTACCACGACTGGCTCGGCAGTACCTCATCCGATCAACCAAATTTTTCGATTGTTTCGGGTCGAATCTCTTCAATGGCAACTTCGATTTTATGTTTCTACACTTCAATTGTCTCTGGATGTTTTGCGTAACATTTATCCTTAATGGCTCCCCATAGAAAATAATCCAAAGAGCTCAAATCACAAGTTAATGTAATCGGCAGTTCAAATTTAAAATTTTAAATAGCCCACCTTTAGGTTTAGGTTAGGGTGGCAGCAGTATTTTTTTTTACAAGCTCACATAGACTAGTGTAGGTCCCTAGTGTTACCACGGACTGAAATGACCCTCATCGAAAACAACCTGTTTGATATACAAATTTATCGATGTATATTAAACTGCTCAGCCATCTCGTGAAGAGATCTGCGGTAGTCGAGGGCTGTTTGTGAATTTTAGGGATGTTGCCTCCAGAGAATTGATGGCAGCCTGGCTGTCCGAGTAAATATCAACGCCAGTGTTGGTTACTATGTTGCGACGCAGCCACTTGGCCACTTACCGTACTGCCATTATTTTGGCTTGCTAGACACTGCAGGTATCTGGTGTTCTGTGAGCTATATCCAAACCTAACCTAAAGTTCTTCACAGTGTACCCCGAAGACAACCTTTTCATCAAGCTTCGAACCATCCGTGTAAAAGTGGAGATGGTTTCTAATACCTGGTATTCTGCCAACCCATTCATCTCTAGCGGGAATCATAGTAATGTAATTTCTCTCGAAGGTGTACACAGTTGGTATATAGTCCACTCGGTCGGTTACCATAGCACTACACTTTGATATCCTCATGTGAGCGTAGTTCTTGTACCTCCACATTGATAGGCAGTTTAATCTTATTGCCACTTTGGTTGTAATTTCTCCCGCCACAATATTAATCGGCAGTATATGGACTAGGGCTTGTAGAGACTCGGTCGCAGTAGTCCTTAAGGCTCCGCTTATGCTCAGGCAGGCAGTTCTCTGAACCTTTGTTAGTAGGTTGGTGATGGTTAGTTTGTCAGTTGCCGTCCACCATGCTACAATGTCGTATAACAATATTGGACGAACTACTGCTATATACAGGATTTTCCAACAAGAGGTGTTATTTTGAACCACCCGGTATTTCGGTAGCTGTCACTTTTGAAGCTTTTATTCTTTGACATTTGACAAGTAGAAACTACGCCATTATTAAAAATGGAACGATACACGATTCAACAACGCATTGAAATTATTAAAATTCACTACAAAAATGGTGAAAATCTGAAATGGTGAAATCCGGAATTCCATCGAAAAATCATCTTGACTGATGAGGCCCATTTCAACCTCGGTGGCTACGTCAACAAGCAAAATTGTCGCATCTCGGGCTCGGAAAACCCAAGAGTTATTGTTAAGAAGCCTCTCCATCATCAATGTGTGACTGTTTAGTGCGGTTTATGGTCCGGCGGGGTCATTGGACCTTACTTTTTCGAAAATGAGGTTGGATCAACAGTAACGGTGAATGGATTGCGCTTTCGCGAGATGATTAATGATTTTTTATGGTCTGAGTTGGATGGTATTGATCTAGGCAACGTTTACTTTCAACAAGACGGCGCTACGTGCCAAAGAAGCAACGAAACCATTGCTCTGTTACGGGAAAAGTTGCCGGACCGTGTTATCTCTCGAAGAGGTGATCACAATTGGCCACCGAGATCTTGTGATTTAACACCTTGCGACATCTTCCTTTGGGACCAACAGCCCAGCGTCGATTCAAGACCTCAAAGATAGAATTCCTGAAGCTATCGAGGACATAGGGCCACTTTGAGATTTGGTTATGGAAAATTCATGAAAAAAAAAATCATGAAAAGGATATGGTCCTGTAAGCGAGGTCGTGGTGGCCATTTGGCTGATGTTCTTTTTCATTATTAACGGCATAATCTTTATTGTGAAACAAACATCCGATCATTTATCTCAAAAAATTGCATTTTTCTTTGAATACCAAAATAACACCTCTTGTCGGAAAACCCTTTATATCAAGTGGACAATTTTAGGAGAGAGAGGCCCCACCGCTACCATACAGCCTTTTTGCAGGAATATAAGGCGACGTTGGCCTTCCTTACACGTTCCAATACGTTAAGTCTAAATAACAGTTTTCTATCTAGAATTATTTCTAAAAATTTTGCACTTTCAGAAAGACTAGATCTGTTCCATTTATCCGAGGTGGAGGGTCCACATGTGGGACATTATTCATCCTAGTAAAGAGAACCAATTCTGTCTTGTTGGGGTTAACGCCCAAACCGCTGCTTCTGGCCCATCTAGCCAACTTGTTCAGAGCCACCTGTAGGATGTCTCTGAGGACGTTTACGAATTTGCCACTCACTGCGATTGCCACGTCGTCCGCATATGCCACGACCTTGCAGCCATAACGTTCAAGATCTAGCAGGATTTCATTCACCGCTATGTTCAAAATTAGTGGAGACAGTACTCCTCCTTGTGGAGTCCCTCTGTTTACAAACCTTGTTAGAGTTGTGGACCCAAGACATGCTGTTATGCGTCTTCTGTTGAGCAGACTTTGGATTAGTCTAATCAAACTAGATTTAACTTTTAGATGTGACAGTGCCGCAATTACCGCATCTGAGTGAATGTTGTTAAAAGCCCCTTCTATGTCAAGAAATGCCACCATGGTGAATTCCTTGAAATGCAGGGACGATTCGATAGTGCTCACAAGTTCGTGCAGGGCTGATTCTGTAGACTTCCCCTTATTGTAAGCATGTTGGTTCACCGACAGGAGTTTTGTATTCAGGTTTTACCTAATGAAATAATCTAAAAGTCTTTCCAGACCTTTCAATAGGAAGGAGGATAGGCTAATTGGTCTGAAGTCTTTTGGCCTAGTGTGTGATATCTTTCACGCTTTAGGTATGAATACCACTTTGGTCTGATACAGCCTACATAAATTTTCTCCAGCCAGGGGATAATGTACTTTAACATTTTCTGCATTTCTGCTGGAGTGATGCCGTCTGGTCCAGGTGACTTAAAGGCTTCGAAGCTGTTAATAGCCCAGCTTATTCAGGATCTCTCAGTCAACAAGCTAGCAACGCCCGCATTCTTGTTGGTCTTCCTGATCTTCGGGTTCTGTTGGTGTGTTCCCCGGGAAATGTGTGTCGAGCAGTACATTGAGCGACTGTTCGCTGTTTTTTGTCCAGTTATTTGCCTCATCCTGCAAGTAACCCACCGTACAGGGCGAAGATGATAGTATTTGCCTCAGCCTTGCGGCGTCGGAGACCTTTTCCACTTCGCCACAGAAGGTATACCAAGAGCGTCTTTGCGCCTTTCTAAGCTCCTTCTTATAGATCCCAAACATTAGCGACCCCAGTAGATTTAGCCTTGTTGAATAGCTTGTTGCAGGTCTTTTTCATAGCCGTTAGCTCAGAAGTCCACCATTGGGGTTTAGTTTTACCCTTGTACCTTGCTTTTGGACAGGCTTCTTCAAGGGAACTATTGAATGATGTGGTGATATGCTCGACCAGATTATCCAGACCGGCTTTGTCATTCGGTTCGTACAGAACTATTGAATGATGTGGTGATATGCTTGACCAGATTATTTAGACCGGCTTTGTCATTCAGTTCGTACAGAAGTTTGGAGTTGAGGACTTTCTTGAAATTCTTCTCATACATGTGGCACTTTGTCTTTCTCACAATTCTGTGGACGGCAGGTTCAATATAATGGCGATCTGAGAATGAGTGGTCGTCCAGTACATTCCACCCAATAATTTTGTCTGACAGCCGGTCAGTAGCAAACGTTACGGTTCGGTCGGTTTATTACCTATGTTACAAATACTTAGGTTGGTAGTTAGAATAAAGTCAAGAAGCGAATCAAACCTATTGTTTATATAGGTTTGATATATGAAATTTTCACCATTTTTGGTGTGGTCGGCTTTGGCCAAGAACAACGGACGGACAGTAGGACGATTGGGGGACCCCGCTCCATCGGAACACGAAGGCATCCCCGTCTGGGCATTTATTTATTTTTTTGTCTGTATTATCTCGTAATAGGTACTACGATGTAGGCCTCCAAGACTTTGTACAGATTTTTTTGCGATTGCGTAATAGGTACTGCGTAATAGGTTTTAACTATCCGCTCTGTGATAAACACGTCCGTTCACTACGACTGATCATTCCGAACCATTCAATTCGTCAAAAAATGGTCTTTAAAATGAACTGTTTTTGTTTTGAGGTTTTTGTTTTTTCTTTTATTCGATCTGCTTTCATAGTACGTATTTTGTTTTTGCACTTAGTTAACACCACTATATAAAAACAACTTTTTTTTTTAAATTAATGAAAAAGTATAGTGACATGTATTGGGGGTGGTTTTAGTGGTTGGATAGACATAACTGTTTCGTGTGCTACCAAACTCCCATGGTCATTATCCTTATTACAACGATTACTTCAGCCGATCATTAGAATATATACGCAGTTACATGAACGAGAGCTGCTTCTTCTTTTTTTTTTGTTTTATTCGATTTGATGTTGCAACCACCAGAAGGTTTTATCATTGACTCTATTTTTTTTTAACTATTTTCAGCTCCATTGGAACAATCTACGCTGGAACAGCAACAATCGGCTTCTCAGAAGAGCATTATACCACTGAGAAAACAATCACCACCCTCATGGTCCAAGCTTGGCACGGATATGTTAACTGCTGCTGGCAGTAATAATGTCGATTTGGCCAATACCGTTGCGACCACAGCTGCAGCAGTCGTAACCGAACAATCAAGATCATTTTTGGATGCAGCTTCAAGGCAGTTTCGTGACTTTAGCAAGCAAGTTTTTCGACAAAATCTATCATTTGGCAATGAGTCCGTCACCACTGCATCCACTACGACAATAACGTCCTCGACCGTCAATAATCCCAATAGCGGAGAGATTAATAGTGCCGGTGGTTTGGGAGAAATTACTGGCTTGGTAGGTAGTGGTGCTGCCGGAGGAGGCTTTAGTGGTAATGTTGCAGGCGTCACAACTTCCTGCTCTGTGTCATCATCATCCTCTGCAATTGAATGCAATGTCGACTCTTTACCCACCGAAGTAAAACAAGAAATCAAAGAAAATATTTCACCCGAACATACAATTAACGAAGAGACATTGCATAAAATACAAAAATTACATGGCAATACAACGACAGCTACTGCAATTGCAACGGTAACGGCAGCAGCGGCAACGGAAACTGGAACATCATCCATTGACTGTAAATACGATAGTGATGACTTTAATCCAAAGGACGCTCAAACTGGAGCCGAAAAAAAGTGAATTATGCACCATCTACATGATTCAATTTCCGCACAATATCGAACCACCAGCAACAACTGTAATATCTATCGTTCCCCCTTCTTTTCTTTCCGTTTACAGCAGCGATCATATATTCTTTTGTTGGTATTTCCATTTCCTACCGTATAGTTTTCTCAATTATTGAGAACCTTTAAATATTTTATTTTTAATATTTATAAAGTATATACACGTACACAATTTTTTCTAATGTTAAGTGTTTTTCTCTTGTTTTTTTTACTCTATGTAAAATTATTTCCCCTTAATTTTGAACTTTGTTATCATTACACTACACAACTACAACCAATTATTATAATCGCTATAATGCAACCACAGATAGTTTAAGAGTTTCTATTATTACTCTAATTATTATGATTATTATTATTGACCCATATTAAATTACTGTAATTATTAAATGTTTTAATTTCGTATCCTGTACCTAATTAAGTTAAATGATGATACGTCAACACGGCCAGACGGTCATCGGCCACCAGCATACAGCGTTAGTTGGACCAGCGAAGAGGCAGGAACATTGTTAAGGCAACCAAAACACAAATCATATTTAGGGCCGTTAACAATAAACAAAATATACTAGGTTAAGAGCGGATAGTTATAGGTGTCACATCTCAGACGATTTAACTTTTATAAGCTCTAACACTCGGTTATTTTATTTTGTGTTAATGGGGGTTAAAAGTTAAAACTCTCATAAAAACACAACGATGATTGATCGCCCGTCTCTGAACTTCATTCTCTTTAATCTAATAGATCTTCTTTAACTCATTTCTCAAAAAAAGAAAAACTGGAATATACCCTACGACTTTGGGATATGCTCTCAGTCGTCTTATCCCTGTGTCAGTAAGTCGTAAATCACTTGACTTGCTTTGTGTATGACATATTGTCACGTGTATTATATATATGGTTTATCGGCATCGATCAAATTTTTTTCATTGACACATTCTTTGCACTACAACCAATCAACATCGATAAATTGCCAGTAAAAATAATTTAGATAACTTTTTTATATTAAAAAATGTTTGTAATAAGTCTACTCGAAGACTGTCGGTCGTTGTATGGGTCTGGTCCCTGCATGGAAGCTTTATCTATGGTAAAGTCATTTCGAAAACAGGGAAACGATTTTAAGGGCAGAAAATAAAATATAGATTTTGTCCAAAAAAGTCAGTTAAAAATATGATAATCTCTCCTCTGCTGGTTTTCATTTTCGCAAATCTGCAATTTCTTTATGTTACGGATTTCCTTTTCCATATACTTTCCAACTTGAATGTTTTTTCTGTTGTTAGTCCTATTAGCCGGTGTTATTACCAAAGAAATTGCAATCCGAAATCTGTGTTATTTACGAGAATATTTGAAAACCAGCGCAGGGGCGAGTATATTGACAAATTCTTCAGTTTTGTGAAATTATTTCCTTTCAAATTTATGTATATTGGCTATTACTCAAAACAAAATTATTTTTCACAAAAAAACACAGTTTTTGTTTATTTTCTCGGCAGTTACTACTATATCAGGAAGAATAATGATATGAATATATAATAACATAACATAATTTGTCTGTACTTGCTTAAATGTGTGTTTCACGGCTTTCTGTGGCCCAAGCATTTTTTCTTTTACTTTCCTGCAAATTTCAGCATTTTGAGATCGGTTGTTTTGTCAAAATGCCACAGTTTCTTTATTAAAAATTTTAACTATAAAGAGAAATAATAATATTCAAAATATTTTTGTCCAATATAATAAGATTGTGTTCTTCCTCAATATTCAACGTTTCATCAATATACAATAAATAGGTTGAAATTCTTTGTAATGATAACTAATTATGTGTATGAATATATGTATATCCAATTTGTTTTCTTAAAATCCATGCAGCACATGTTGTGTATAGGGACAAGCACCATTCAACTTTTGATATTATAAATAATAAAACTGGCATTGAAAACAATGTATGTTCGTTAAGAATTAACTGCTGACTATGTGTTCCGGAAAACATTGACTTGCAATACAAACTTTGGAAATTGTGACCTTCATTACAAATCAAAATTTGAAACATACTATCGAAAATATAGCAACTATATACAAAGCAGTCGATAACGAATCGCCTCAAGTGTCTAGTTGCTCACCGAAATGACCATATCTTCACAATTAGGAATGTTTTAATTCTTGGAGGTAGTTTTACCCTCGAATGAAAGAACAACTCAAGAGTACATAATTATTTAGTTTTTTCTATAACAAAGAGAAAGAGACGGCGCGAATTTACAAAAACCTTTCAAACGGTCGGCAGGTTTGCAGGAGGAGAGATGGATGGAGATAGTATACTCGTAAATAAAATCCTAGCTTAATGATAAATATGTTGCATGGCGGCTATATGATTTATCAGGGCAGAGCAGAACAGAATAGCAAAATGTAATGTACATATAATTGTTTATGAAGACGATACCAAGAACAACAACAGCAACAACAACACCCCCATCCCCATTGATCTCAATGTATGTGATAATGTCGCAACGCTCAGAGAGTTGCGTCGCTTACTAATACTAATGCAGTTCATTATAGTTAGTCAAACTAAAAAAAATACAAACAAAAAACAAGCATTAATAATAAATACATGATATGTTCTAATTATTAATTATTGTTTATTAATTATTATTATTATTTTTTATAGTTTTATAATATGCCCGTTCCCCTTTTATGTCCTTATTTTAAATTCTTTGTTAGTGGAAAATGTTACAATTGTACTACACGTTTTGCTGTTTTGTGAAAAAAAAAACAAGACGAACTTAATTATTATTCTAGGATTTTACTTACTTGCCTCCCCCACGCTTTCTACCTGTATCTTTGCCGCTGCCTCCGCTCATATAAACTTAGTACGAAAACATTAAAATCCAAAGAGAAATTTACAAATTTATAAACCTACAAATAATATATTGTACCTACATACATATGTAATGTAAATTTACTTACAAGTCACAGCAATTAGATTAGAACTACATTACCATTTGAATGATGACATTAACACTGAATGCTCCGAAATATGGAGTAATTTACAACTTTAGTTGGATAGAAACGATTAACATAAATAAAATTAAAACTGAAACATTCATTACTCACTCTACCACACAAACCAAATTAAATGTAAAAAAAAACTATACTAAAATAAATCACTGCTCCCACTCGTTTATATCAGTAGTTTATTGTGATTCTGTACTGTAATAAATATAATAGATTACTTCTAGTTTAATTTATTTACTTAAACTTCAGATTCTGTGCCTTTTAGGCGTTATATATTTGCAAATTTCGACTAACTGACATAATTGAACCAAATAATAATATTCACTTCCTATCGATCCATTATTATTTGTAACTTTTCGGCATAATCCTTAACAAAAGAAAGCTATTATGATATTCTTTGGCAAGAATCACTTAAAATATGTTTCTTCAAATCTTCAAACGAGAAAGAGTAAAAGAAATACATAAATAAACACGAAATTAGACAAATGATTTCATTAAAATCCTCTCTTTAACAAAGTTTTTGGACAAAGTAGTTTTCCAAGTAAAATTATAGATCATACTGAACACATTGTAGTAGTTTTAATTCGTCAAAGTAGTCATGGACCTAGTACAATGTAAATTGGGTTTCTTGGAAATAATGTTCTACTGAACAATAGTTTGTGAAAATTATCTATACTTAAACGTAAATTATGTTTCCTTATTTTTCGTTTTCTTTTCTCGCCCATCGAAATTCTCTTTTGGAATTATTGGGCATCGAAATAAAGAATTTGGAGAAGAAGCGAAAAAAACAACAAATATTTTATAATATGTGGTACTTAAGTTGCACTTTGCTTTCAATTTTACAAGACTAAATTTCGTTCTTAAGGATAACTTTTACTATATTGTTTGATTCGCTTTGTAACTATTTTTACAACTATTAAGGAACAGCTGGAGTATCTTTTCAAAAGATACTTTGTCAAATCTTCACAACAAAAATAACTTTCTTCTAAAACTATCCAGCATGTTGGATACTCGCGATCGTAAATTCAGGATATTAGGGCGAAATCACAGCAAAATATTTCCATCGAAAAATATAAATAGCAATATAAATGCCAGAAACTTTTGTACAGAAACTTTTGCTCTTTTAATAATAATTAAAACAGATGGAAATTATCATAATCTACGTTAAATTGATGGCTGCGATTTGGCCCAAGTTGTGCTCCATGCGTCCACGTGCATATGTGTATTACCACGATATATTCTTGAACAGACTTAATATTTCGTTTTTAAAATTCTTGGATAAAATATCGTTTAACATCTGCAGAAGTTTTCCAAAGCATATTATTTTTATCCAATTTAAAATTTAGATGTGTGAAGTTAATCCTCTTTTTTTTCATTAACGCGGGAAAATTCAAGAAATCATAATTAAGACTATAATAAACCTACACCTAAATGTAACTGTTCAATATCATTTAGAGAAGAATGGAAGAACGATGACCTTTTTTATTATACAATATTTTACGATTCTTTCGACAAGAAAAACTTACTTTTTTTATTTCTTTATTACAAATATAATTTGTCTTATTTTTAATTCTTTTCAGTAATAGAGCTTTATAATTTTTAAAATTAAGATGAAGAAAATCTATACAAAAATATAAACAAACACAAATGAAGAAGAAGAGTATGAAACTAAAGGAAAGGAAAAACAAAATAACACTTTATTTTAAGAAGAAACACAAAAGATGAAAGCAACAACAATATATATAGTAATAAATAATGTATTTCTAAAATGATTATGATAACTCTAAAAAGCGTTCGTTATATCAACAAAAATGTAATGTAATGATATATTAACTACAAAACCAAACAAGATAGAACAAACGCAAACAAACAAGTTATACAATATGATTACAAAAACGTGTTTATTTGATTTAGAACACAATGAAGTAATTAAATTAAATACATGCTACTATTTAGTCAACCAAAAGGATGAATATAAAGAAAATAATAAAAATCACTAAATACAAACTTAAAAAGAATCATCTCATTGTAATTTTCGCTGAATATCGCAAGATGGAAACATGTACATATGGGTAAATCCGTAAAGTCGGGTGTGAAATGAAATAATTACTTTTTGGTCTATTCTCATCATTGAAATGAGACGTACAGCAGGGTCTATGACCCAATTTACACGGTGCAACTTGTCCCTGCGACATGAGGCTTGCGACTCGAGTTTTTAAACGAAAAGTGTAGAGAAGCTTCCGGGGTAGAAAAGGTCAAAGACGAATAGAATATAAGACATTCCTTCAGGCCGAAACGTCAAAATCTATCAGATACGAACGAATAGGAATGAATTGTAGCACGCGAAAAAACAGTATTCCGCGAACATTGATTGTACTTTTTTTGCATTTATCGATTAATATTAATTTTTTAATTGTGATAATTACAAAAAATTCGGGAAAACGGAAATTCGTTGGAATCAAATTCCTATTCGTTCGTAACTGACAATTACTCGCTACAGGAAGGAATGTCTTCTTAAATTATATTGTCTTTGGAAAAAGTTGCTCGAAATGAAAATACCACAGACCTTAAATTATACAGATGTGCCTTCAGCCAGAAACGTCAAAATCTATCAGTTACGGACGAATAGGAATGAAATGTCACACGCGAAAAAACACTTTTCCGCGAACATAGTTTGAACTTTCTTTGCACTAATCAATTAATATTAATTTTTTAATTGTGACAATTACAAAAAATTCGGGAAAATCGGTCCGAAATCCGCGGAAAAACTCACTCTTTGAAGTCCTACTCGTTGAAATTTCTATTCGTTCGTAACTGACAACTTACTCGCTCCAGGATGACATATCTTATTATTCATTATTTTTGGAAAATACAAGGGACAATTTGACATTTCATTTTATGAGTGACTGAATTCGAAAAAAAAAACAATAAAATAAATGTGAGTGAACGAATAAAAACATTAATTTGTGCCCTGGTTGCTGAAACTAAAGACTCACTATCTAAATGAGCATTATTTTACGTTGGGATTTCAAAAGAGAATTCACAATGGTTCCATGGACTGCAATTGTTGTGTAGCGGACGAATTTAAAGTTTTTGGATTATCCATGGGCATGCTACAGATTCCGTTCGTAAAACATTTGATTCCGTATGAAAAATTCTAAACGTTTTTGCTTTTGGCTTCTACAGATTCCGTTCGAATTCGCGAATTCAGAAAAAATAAAAACCCTTTTTTGTGCATTAATAAGTTAAATACAATACATACTATTCATGACATATGTTTGTGGTGTACAAAACCGAAATTTAGCGAATAAATTGTTCAGTTGACAAAATTAAATATAAATATTTCATTTGAAGCTAATGAAGTAACATAAATAAATAAAACTAATATACCACCTAAGAAGACTAAAAATAAAATATAAGAAAATCAAAGTCTTTTAGTTATTAGACCATTT
The DNA here is from genome assembly GCA_963930755.1 of Eudasyphora cyanicolor. Classification (NCBI taxonomy): domain Eukaryota; kingdom Metazoa; phylum Arthropoda; class Insecta; order Diptera; family Muscidae; genus Eudasyphora; species Eudasyphora cyanicolor. The sequence goes on along the minus strand of OZ005737.1, from coordinate 95,074,385 downwards.
TCAATTGTAATTCGAAAAAATCAATTTAATTTCGAATAAAATCAATAGAAATTCGAAGATTCCATTTGAAATTCGAACATTCCATTTGAAATTCGAAAAAGGTCAATTGAAATTCGAATAACATCAATTGAAATTCGAAACACATCAATTAAAATTCGAAACACATCATTTGAAAAACATCAATTGAAATTCGTAATACATCAATTGAAATTCGAATTTTTCCATTTGAAATTCGTAATACACCAATTGAAATTCAAAAAATATCAATTGAACGGGTGTGGTGATAACTCCCATTTTTAACAGGACTGAATCAATTTTAAAAACCTTATTTTTATATAAATTGGAAATTTCATCAATATCTGCACATAAATGTTAGAGTTATTAGATCTCACGTAATCGAATTACGTTACGAAACGGATGCGGAAATGAGGCCGCTGGGATTAAAGTTATAAGCTGTTAACTTTTGGTAAAATGGTCCCCTTGTGTGGGAGGTACCACAAGGTGCATGCCGATAACGGACACTTTGCACTGGACTCTAGGTATTATAAAAGCATTATACTGTACACAATTTCAAGTATTTTTATGCACTGGTATTAAAGTTATGAGCTGCTTTTAGCTTTTGGTGCACCATTTTTCTCATGGTGGTAGCGACTAATAAACAAATACTATGTGTGGAATATCAGAAGATTCGAATTAGGTTAGGTTAGGTTGAAGAGAGGAGACGTTTAAACGTCTCATGTCCATGGACATACACTTAAGCCAGTGGTTCGGCCTGTTGTGCGCTCCTTATTTATGATCTTTTTATACCTCACGAGTTACAGAAAATCGGTACTAGACTCGAATTTTCTCAGTATCTTCCAGTCATATTCTCTGAGATGAGTCAAGTCTGGTAATATGTCGGACGCGAAATGGTCACCCCACAGTATCTTTGCAGTTGCTCCTACTGTTGCGCTATTCCACACAGCACTCACTGCCCAGTGCTTCAACTCATTTTTCGTGGCTTCGAAAGGTTTCCAATTTTCCAAGTTTATTACTCGAAGTTCTCTGCCCTTTGAAGTCAAGCTGTTTGCCCTTTCATTTCAAATCACTCCGTTGTGTCCTGGTACCCAGCAAATACGCAATTTACCATGGGCTGAGTAATCATTTATCGTTCTTTTACAGTCCAACACAGTTCTGGATCTGACCCTTTCCGATGTAATTGCTTTAATCGCCATTTGGCTATCTGTGAAGATGTTGGCATATTTAGGCTTTGTCGTGTTACTGAGCCAGTTCACACTCTCCGTGATTGCTCGAACTTCTGCTTGAAATACCGTGTTATGGTCAGGGAAGCGGAAGTGAAGTTCGACTTCTGGTTCATCAATGAAAAGTCCCAGACCCGTCCTTCCTCCTCGCTTGGACTCATCCGTGTAGCAGCTGGATCCCACTGGCACATGGGCCAAAGTTCCATTTTCCCAGGAGCGTCTGTCTGGCACAAACGTATCACAGGTTGCTGTAAGCCGCACTTCAGGAATGCCGTCCGAGAATTCTGGCGTTTGAATGTGACCAACTAGATATTCTAAAATCTTCTGATGGTACGACTTGTGGTCTCGATTTATCCATTCACCCATCACTTGTAGACGTCTTGCTGTGAGGGCCGCCTCATACTTTATACAGATGTCTATTGGTTGGATGTCCAGTATAGTCTCCAACGCTTTTGTTGGTGCAGTTATAAATGCCCCGCTTATGCCTAGACAGCACATACGTTGAATTTTTTGCAAAGGTATTACGTTGCACTTGTCCATTGATGTCCACCACACTACATAGGCGTAGGTGATTATTGGTCTAATCAAGCTCATGTAAATCCAGTGAGTCATATTTAGACGTAGTCCCCATTTTGAACCTATAGCTCTTCTGCACAACGACCAACATCTGTGGGCCATTTTTAACTCTTTCTTCAAGATGATCTTTCCAGTACAGTTTCTGATCCAAGATTACTCCCAAGTATTTTACCTTCTTAGTTATAGCAATTGTCTTATTCAGGAATCGAGGCCGGGTAAGACGTGGGATCTTCGTTTTCCTTGTAAATAGACATATTTCTGTTTTGTCTGGGTTAACATTTAATCCCCTTTGGTTGTGCCCAGTTATATGCTATGTTAAGTGCCTCTTCAGCTCTTCTGCATAATAGATTTGGATGAAAGCCCCTTAGAAGTATTACAACGTCGTCTGCATAACAGATTGTTTTAAGTCCTTCATTGGTCGTCGTAACCCATAGAAGAGGCGATAAAATGCCCCCTGAGGTATACCACGATTTACCTTGTCTCTAATTTTTACGTCATATGACCCAATTATAATCTACCTATTCCTTAGCATATTGTTGATCCAGTTTTTCAGCGCCCGGTCAACCTGAAACTCGTCTAAGGACTGGATTAGTGTATCGGTCTGTACATTGTTAAATGTGCCCTCAATGTCTATGCAAACAGCAAGTGTATACAATTCTTTACTGAAGGACTCTTCTATGTGGTGTACTACCTCATGCAGAGCTGTTTCCACTGATATTTTTCGAATTTCAATTGATGTATTACAAATTTCAAATGGAAAAATTCGAATTTCAATTGATGTATTACGAATTTCAATTAGGTTAGGTTAGGGACGCGCTGTACACTAACTACCATTGCTGGCGTGCACTACATCCATCGGAGACCATTTGGTCCATTGTGATCGTCCTGAGAAAATGAGTAAAAGAAAAGGGAGAGGTTGAAGAAAATGAAGGAGGTGATGAGTATAGATAAGAGAGATGCATGTAGGCTTCCTGTGCCTACATCCATCTTTAAACCATCAGTGTATATTGCATGGCCCTTAAAAGGAAGGTTGCCGCATGGCCAGTCAGTTCTGGTGGAGCTCATTATGTCGAGATTTGGGGAGAATTTCTGAACTGGTGACAAATAGTCTGTCGGTCCTGCCAGAGCCCTTAGATCAAACATTCTTGATGGCTCAATGAGCATGGCCGAGTGGTCCCAAAACGAGCTTCTCGGAGTCTGAGAGCGCACTTTGCAGCACTGCACTTAACAAAAAGACCTACAGATTAAAGGTTCAATACCATGTCGAGGGCCGCCTGCGGTGTTTTCTTTCTCATGTGTCGTAGCCAGGAGGTCCAGGGTATCAGAGCTAGACTCAGTCCAGCTTCCATCTTCCGTTTTGATGCTACCAAGCAATTTGGGGTCTTTTGATAGCAATCTTCGAAATCTGACTGCGCTCTTGTACATGTTGAAAGCTTCCTTATAGCGATCCCAATCAGTACTTGCTTTGGTGCTATTGGCTCTGTTGTACAATTTCCTGGTAGTCTGCCTTGACTTACGAAGGTCTTTGGTCCACCATGCAGATTTTGACCTTTTTCCTAGATCTGCAAGGGGACATGTTCTCTCAGGACTATCTAACAGGATTGCAGTAAAATTGTCCACTGCTGTTGCATCGATTGGAGCTGCCTGCCAACAAGGTCATTATACTCTACCCAATGTTATGTCTATTACTTCCGACCTATTTTTGACTTGGAAAGTTGAATCATTACCGATATTGCAAATCTTTAGACCAGAGTGTTGATGTTTGTACTTCGAACCACGCTGTCGCAGTCGTTCGAAGAGGTATGCGGTCTGTGGGATCACCTTAAATTTTACGTTCGGCGAGGGGTCTTCAACACTCTCAATTGCATAACGAAGGAAGTGCAAAGACTCCTTGTTGGCACGTTTGTTCAGTTTGACGCCCTCTTTCCACTGCGTTCCATCAAAGAGCAGCTCACTCTTGATGGCTCAATGAGCATGGCCGAGTGGTCCCAAAACGAGCTTCTCGGAGTCTGAGAGCGCACTTTGCAGCACTGCACTTAACAAAAAGACCTACAGATTAAAGGTTCAATGCCATGTCGAGGGCCGCCTGCGGTGTTTTCTTTCTCATGTGTCGTAGCCAGGAGGTCCAGGGTATCAGAGCTAGACTCAGTCCAGCTTCCATCTTCCGTTTTGATGCTACCAAGCAATTTGGGGTCTTTTGATAGCAATCTTCGAAATCTGACTGCGCTCTTGTACATGTTGAAAGCTTCCTTATAGCGATCCCAATCAGTACTTGCTTTGGTGCTATTGGCTCTGTTGTACAATTTCCTGGTAGTCTGCCTTGACTTACGAAGGTCTTTGGTCCACCATGCAGATTTTGACCTTTTTCCTAGATATGCAAGGGGACATGTTCTCTCAGGACTATCTAACAGGGTTGCAGTAAAATTGTCCACTGCTGTTGCATCGATTGGAGCTGCCTGCCAACAAGGTCATTATACTCTACCCAATGTTATGTCTATTACTTCCGACCTATTTCTGACTTGGAAAGTTGAATCATTACCAATATTGCAAATCTTTAGACCAGAGTGTTGATGTTTGTACTTCGAACCACGCTGTCGCAGTCGTTCGAAGAGGTATGCGGTCTGTGGGATCACCTTAAATTTTACGTTCGGCGAGGGGTCTTCAACACTCTCAATTGCATAACGAAGGAAGTGCAAAGACTCCTTGTTGGCACGTTTGTTCAGTTTGACACCCTCTTTCCACTGCGTTCCATCAAAGAGCAGCTCACTGCCGCTCCACCTATCCGAAAGCATAAGGTTGAGTAGCTTTGACTCTAGCAGCCTCCAGTTGGATGGTCTGATTTTCCCATCTGAATCAGCCAGATCTACTATTGCCACCTGCCACTCAGAAATTGTTTGGGAAGGGGGAGCTGGTTTCCGTCCTTTGGGTTTTGAGTAGCGTTTGGTCGATTACCTTGTTGGTATAGATCCAGAGGGCGCTTTACCGCCAGGTGCGGCTGACCCCTTCAATTCCCTATGTTTGGAAACTGACTTTATTCTTAGGGCCTCTTGCTGTTGCTTCTTCGTAACAGGCTGTGGTCCCTCAATAGATCTTGTGATGTCTTGCTTGAGTCTTCGTGATCTGTTATTGACAGGGAACTACTACTTATACTTTATTTCTATACTTCAATATTCGATGATTTTTCCTTCGAGAAATTTGGATTGATTTTTATTGTCACATATATGCACATACATACATACGAGTATATAGAATAATTTTCAGGCAGTTGGAAAATTGTCATTTGAATTTCGATTTTCAAATCGTTATACTTGTAACAAACTTTCTTATGAAGCAATTAATGCTGGCAATCGCTTTCGTGATAGTTTGTTTATTGGTGCAGATCTTCATTACGAGATATTTCGACCTTATGATTTTGGGCATTTCATTCATTCTTGTCTCACCCTAGGACTAGATAGGCTGGGATCTATTTGTTTTGTTGCGTGGTCCTATTTGGGCATTCAGTGCATTCTTGTAGTGGCCCTATAGGGAGAATTGGATTGAATTTCGGCGGATAATTGGGGTTACGATTTTTTGATAATTGGGGTTAAGTGGTCCTCTGGTGGAGGCGCCGATTTGTTGACGACATTATTCACGATCCTCCGACAGTCGCACTTTACTGGTCTGGTCTCGATTTTGATACGTACCAAGCTTTAAATATACTCCACGTTGGTGGTGGGATGCATGAGTTTTATGACGGGTCCTGGATACTTGGACGGATGTTTAAAGGAACCATTCATCATATTTATTAGAGAACCGAATGACAAATTATCGCATCTCCACGTTATCAAGACTTGTCATTATTAAAATACACCGGGTTTGAACTATTTATAAACTACATGGAACCTCAGATGGATTTTAATCATTTTAACTTAACTACACATTTCAACATTAATTTTGTAATTGAGCGACACAAAAACGAATAAACATCTGTAAGAAAATACCATGATCCTAGAACGTGCGTCAACTGGCCAGATGAATTCGTGGGAAAAATGTGGTAAGTGGTAAATAATTGAATCTTTTATTCGTTGTTTGGGAAAGCTCGCATCCCTATACATAACATGCATTTTATCCCGAGATATTCATCTTAAGGGATTCACTATTTATGTTAGATAATAATTAATATCACTATGCAACAAAAATGTTGACCAAGGGATGTGGATAACAGTTTCTGGTGCAATTTTGTGTCACAAACACGAAAAAAATATTAAAAAAATTTGTATGGTAAATTTTCTTTTTAATTTTTTTTTTTAATTCGAACTTTAATTTTATGTACATTTCACAACATCTTCACAGATAGCCAAATGGCGATTCAAGCAATAACATCGGAAAGGGTCAAATCCAGAACTGTGTTGGACTGTAAAAGAACGATAAATGATTACTCAGCCCATGGTCAATTGCGTATTTGCTGGGTACCAGGACACAACGGAGTGATTGGAAATGAACGGGCAAACAACTTGGCTTCAAAGGGCAGAGAACTTCGAGTAATAAACTTGAAAAATTGGAAACCTTTCGAAGCCACGAAAAATGAGTTGAAGCACTGGGGAGTGAGTGCTGTGTGGAATAGCGCAACAGTAGGAGCAACTGCAAAGATACTGTGGGGTGACCCAAATGAAAAGAAAACAAGAAGTCTTCTGAAACTAAACAAGATCGATATTAGTAAGATGATGAGTGTTCTAACGGGACACTCAAGCTTACAAGCACATCTTCATCGCATAGGACTAGCAGGAAACGACGAATGCAGGGCATGCAGAAAAAACATCGAAACGATGGAACATTTTCTGTGTCACTGCCCGGCTTTCACACATGCAAGATCCCAACATTTCGGATCCGACATATTACCAGACTTGACTCATCTCAGAGAATATGACTGGAAGATACTGAGAAAATTCGTGTCTAGTACCGATTTTCTGTAACTCGTGAGGTATAAAAAGATCATAAATAAGGAGCGCACAACAGGCCGAACCACTGGCTTAAGTGTATGTCCATCTGCAACCTAACTTAATGTACATTTAGTATTTGGACCATAACTTTTCAAGTATAAGCATGATTGAGCCGTGTTATGGGGGAAATATATGCTGTAAATATTACTTTTACGTAGAATCTTTGGTTTAGTAACAGTCGTCAATTTGTTGCGATTTAAAAGTAGTTGGGATGTTATGTGGAATGCAAGGTGGATATACAAAATATTGCTGTTTTTTATGCCTCTGGGATAGCCGTGATCGCGAAGATCATTACATAAGAAAGAAATGGCCAACAAGAAAACACATTACATTGGGTGAAAACAACATAAAATAAACACCTCTCGTCCAAAAAGAAAACATTATTTTGCCACCACTGCATATTAAGCTGGGGCTATTTAAAAATTTTGTAAAAGCCTTAAGGAAAGATGGCAATTCACTCTCATATTTAAAAAGTTTATTTGAAAGTCTTTCTTTTCAAAAAATCGAAGAAGGCGTTTTTGATGGGCCTAAAATAAGGAAACTGATGAAAGATATAAATTTCGAATCATATTTGACGTCGGATGAAATTGCAGCATGGAGGTCGTTTAAGCTTGTAGTTTCAAATTTCCTTGCATCCAATAAAAGCCCGCAATATAAAACAATGATTAATGATTTGTTAAAAACTTATAAAAATATTGGTAAGAAATATATTTTTCTATATTTATGTATTAACACATATGTATGTATTCTTCTAACATATTTTTTGGCTTTATGTATTCCAACAAGTGTAAATATGTCCCTCAAAATTCATTACTTGCATTCTCATTTAAACTTTTTCCCGAGAATCTTGGCGACGTAAGTGACGAACATGGCGAAAGGTTTCACCAAGAAATGAAGTCCATCGAGCGGCGTTTCCAAGGGCACTGGAATGATGGAAGATTATATTTGGTTCCTCATTAGAGAAACCGATTCCGAAATTTACAAACGTCAACAAAGATTTCGCAATTACTTCTAATGAAACTTGTACACTATGCAACATAAATGTACATAATATAAATAAAAGTAACACAGAGTAAAAGTAACAAACCGCTGTTTAAACAGAAATTAAAAAAAAAAAATTTTGAAATTCTCTTACCTCTATCAAAAGGGATATAATTTCTACATTTATCCATAGATGTTTTCAAATAGGCATTATTTTCTTCGCTACGGCAAACTTTTAAAAAATATAATGAAATATGTTTTTTTCTATTTTTTATGTTTTTTTCGTCCCAGGAATTTTTTTTCGAAAAAAATCTACTTATTCTAACTTGTTTAATGACTGTTACTAAACCACTGTTTCTAAGTGAAAGAGATATTTGCAACATTGGTAGCTCACATTAATAGCTTCACATTAATAGCTTCAATTTAAGTCGACCTGATCAGGGAAGGTACTCCAAAAATTATAGTGCAAATACTAAGGATACCTTCGACGATAATAGTATTTTTAATAAAAAATTTAAAAAAAAATGTATCCATAAAAAATTTTGGTTTTGATTTTATATAATAGTATGCCACAATCTATACAAAAAAGTAATTTTTAGGTCTGAGACACAACAAAAAAAAAATTTTTGTTGCATAGTGTATTCATTTTATCCCCATTTTATTCAATAACAACTCAATTCATTAATAGATTAATAGGTTTTCATACATTAAATACCGATCTACAAAATTCTAATATTAATCACGTTTTATAATCGTTAATTATAGTTATACGTCTTGTATTAATGTACAAATTTGAATTAGCCATTTGTGAATTACATATCGAGCCATAGCCGCCAAAAAGACGTAAGCGCCACTCACAAAAATTTAGAGGAGAAGGTTTCTTTTGCGATTATTTTTTGTTTAAATGCATATGTAGTGCATACATCTGTTTATAAAACTGTGAAATTTAGTATAACGGTAGATTTTACAGCTATACATTTCGGAAACATGATGCCATTTGTCAGAAGTAAACGATTTCCCTCAAAAAATTAAAAGTATATCATGGTGGCGCTTACGTCTTTTTGGCGGTTAGGGCTCGATATTGTTATTATGAACTTTTTATTTGAAGTCGTAATTTGCGAAAGGTGATGTATACTTGATAACATTTAAATGGACTGGTCCTGATGCGATCAGCATGACAAATAGTGGCCACGTCTTCTCATTTTTATATTTTCTATCTGCCTTTTAAACTTCTCTTTTCTCTAATTTTCAAGAGCTACCTTGCATTTTCTTTATGTACGCGTTCCGTGTCTATTTTCGTTGAAGAAACAACCGCCCCACGACTGAGCACGGCGAAGATCATTACATAAGAAAGAAATGGCCAACAAGAAAACACATTACATTGGGTGAAAACAACATAAAATAAACACCTCTCGTCCAAAAAGAAAACATTATTTTGCCACCACTGCATATTAAGCTGGGGCTATTTAAAAATTTTGTAAAAGCCTTAAGGAAAGATGGCAATTCACTCTCATATTTAAAAAGTTTATTTGAAAGTCTTTCTTTTCAAAAAATCGAAGAAGGCGTTTTTGATGGGCCTAAAATAAGGAAACTGATGAAAGATATAAATTTCGAATCATATTTGACGTCGGATGAAATTGCAGCATGGAGGTCGTTTAAGCTTGTAGTTTCAAATTTCCTTGCATCCAATAAAAGCCCGCAATATAAAACAATGATTAATGATTTGTTAAAAACTTATAAAAATATTGGTAAGAAATATATTTTTCTATATTTATGTATTAACACATATGTATGTATTCTTCTAACATATTTTTTGGCTTTATGTATTCCAACAAGTGTAAATATGTCCCTCAAAATTCATTACTTGCATTCTCATTTAAACTTTTTCCCGAGAATCTTGGCGACGTAAGTGACGAACATGGCGAAAGGTTTCACCAAGAAATGAAGTCCATCGAGCGGCGTTTCCAAGGGCACTGGAATGATGGAAGATTATATTTGGTTCCTCATTAGAGAAACCGATTCCGAAATTTACAAACGTCAACAAAGATTTCGCAATTACTTCTAATGAAACTTGTACACTATGCAACATAAATGTACATAATATAAATAAAAGTAACACAGAGTAAAAGTAACAAACCGCTGTTTAAACAGAAATTAAAAAAAAAAAATTTTGAAATTCTCTTACCTCTATCAAAAGGGATATAATTTCTACATTTATCCATAGATGTTTTCAAATAGGCATTATTTTCTTCGCTACGGCAAACTTTTAAAAAATATAATGAAATATGTTTTTTTCTATTTTTTATGTTTTTTTCGTCCCAGGAATTTTTTTTCGAAAAAAATCTACTTATTCTAACTTGTTTAATGACTGTTACTAAACCACTGTTTCTAAGTGAAAGAGATATTTGCAACATTGGTAGCTCACATTAATAGCTTCACATTAATAGCTTCAATTTAAGTCGACCTGATCGGGGAAGGTACTCCAAAAATTATAGTGCAAATACTAAGGATACCTTCGACGATAATAGTATTTTTAATAAAAAATTTAAAAAAAAATGTATCCATAAAAAATTTTGGTTTTGATTTTATATAATAGTATGCCACAATCTATACAAAAAAGTAATTTTTAGGTCTGAGACACAACAAAAAAAAAATTTTTGTTGCATAGTGTATTCATTTTATCCCCATTTTATTCAATAACAACTCAATTCATTAATAGATTAATAGGTTTTCATACATTAAATACCGATCTACAAAATTCTAATATTAATCACGTTTTATAATCGTTAATTATAGTTATACGTCTTGTATTAATGTACAAATTTGAATTAGCCATTTGTGAATTACATATCGAGCCATAGCCGCCAAAAAGACGTAAGCGCCACTCACAAAAATTTAGAGGAGAAGGTTTCTTTTGCGATTATTTTTTGTTTAAATGCATATGTAGTGCATACATCTGTTTATAAAACTGTGAAATTTAGTATAACGGTAGATTTTACAGCTATACATTTCGGAAACATGATGCCATTTGTCAGAAGTAAACGATTTCCCTCAAAAAATTAAAAGTATATCATGGTGGCGCTTACGTCTTTTTGGCGGTTAGGGCTCGATATTGTTATTATGAACTTTTTATTTGAAGTCGTAATTTGCGAAAGGTGATGTATACTTGATAACATTTAAATGGACTGGTCCTGATGCGATCAGCATGACAAATAGTGGCCACGTCTTCTCATTTTTATATTTTCTATCTGCCTTTTAAACTTCTCTTTTCTCTAATTTTCAAGAGCTACCTTGCATTTTCTTTATGTACGCGTTCCGTGTCTATTTTCGTTGAAGAAACAACCGCCCCACGACTGAGCACGGCCGAGGCCAGAAGGTAGCCATTTCCACGCGTATTGCTTGGTTTCATTGCCTTAGATGTATTTGATTTTGGATAGTTCTGAAGTAACCTTGGTGGTCATTACTCCAGTTCGTATCGCGTCTAGATAAAGGGTGACCTATGGTGTCTTATCAATAGGACTATCCCTTTTTCCAGCGGGTTTCGTTGCCTCTGAAGTAGGCTTTGTTATCCTATCCAGTTTGCAGCGACCCTGCTTCAGAGGGTCCGCTTTGCATAATACCTCGCTCAGAGGGTCCGCTTTGCATAATACCTCGCCGCAATTGCGGCGTAGAAGGAGCACTGGAATGATGGAAGATTATATTTGGTTCCTCATTAGAGAAACCGATTCCGAAATTTACAAACGTCAACAAAGATTTCGCAATTACTTCTAATGAAACTTGTACACTATGCAACATAAATGTACATAATATAAATAAAAGTAACACAGAGTAAAAGTAACAAACCGCTGTTTAAACAGAAATTAAAAAAAAAAAATTTTGAAATTCTCTTACCTCTATCAAAAGGGATATAATTTCTACATTTATCCATAGATGTTTTCAAATAGGCATTATTTTCTTCGCTACGGCAAACTTTTAAAAAATATAATGAAATATGTTTTTTCTATTTTTTATGTTTTTTTCGTCCCAGGAATTTTTTTTCGAAAAAAATCTACTTATTCTAACTTGTTTAATGACTGTTACTAAACCACTGTTTCTAAGTGAAAGAGATATTTGCAACATTGGTAGCTCACATTAATAGCTTCACATTAATAGCTTCAATTTAAGTCGACCTGATCGGGGAAGGTACTCCAAAAATTATAGTGCAAATACTAAGGATACCTTCGACGATAATAGTATTTTTAATAAAAAATTTAAAAAAAAATGTATCCATAAAAAATTTTGGTTTTGATTTTATATAATAGTATGCCACAATCTATACAAAAAAGTAATTTTTAGGTCTGAGACACAACAAAAAAAAATTTTTTGTTGCATAGTGTATTCATTTTATCCCCATTTTATTCAATAACAACTCAATTCATTAATAGATTAATAGGTTTTCATACATTAAATACCGATCTACAAAATTCTAATATTAATCACGTTTTATAATCGTTAATTATAGTTATACGTCTTGTATTAATGTACAAATTTGAATTAGCCATTTGTGAATTACATATCGAGCCATAGCCGCCAAAAAGACGTAAGCGCCACTCACAAAAATTTAGAGGAGAAGGTTTCTTTTGCGATTATTTTTTGTTTAAATGCATATGTAGTGCATACATCTGTTTATAAAACTGTGAAATTTAGTATAACGGTAGATTTTACAGCTATACATTTCGGAAACATGATGCCATTTGTCAGAAGTAAACGATTTCCCTCAAAAAATTAAAAGTATATCATGGTGGCGCTTACGTCTTTTTGGCGGTTAGGGCTCGATATTGTTATTATGAACTTTTTATTTGAAGTCGTAATTTGCGAAAGGTGATGTATACTTGATAACATTTAAATGGACTGGTCCTGATGCGATCAGCATGACAAATAGTGGCCACGTCTTCTCATTTTTATATTTTCTATCTGCCTTTTAAACTTCTCTTTTCTCTAATTTTCAAGAGCTACCTTGCATTTTCTTTATGTACGCGTTCCGTGTCTATTTTCGTTGAAGAAACAACCGCCCCACGACTGAGCACGGCCGAGGCCAGAAGGTAGCCATTTCCACGCGTATTGCTTGGTTTCATTGCCTTAGATGTATTTGATTTTGGATAGTTCTGAAGTAACCTTGGTGGTCATTACTCCAGTTCGTATCGCGTCTAGATAAAGGGTGACCTATGGTGTCTTATCAATAGGACTATCCCTTTTTCCAGCGGGTTTCGTTGCCTCTGAAGTAGGCTTTGTTATCCTATCCAGTTTGCAGCGACCCTGCTTCAGAGGGTCCGCTTTGCATAATACCTCGCTTTTCCTTCTACGCCGCAATTGTAGGAGCTGCATTCACCGCTACCACAAGTGGCGTAGGAGTTGTAGCATCCACCGGTGTAAAGAGAGGTAGAGGCCCAATCAGGGACGATTTCTTCGCTGTTTGGGGATAAAGCCGTTCATGGCGAAGTATCGCTTTCAGGATGGATTTGAGGTGGTGGAGTCGACAGGTCGGTTTTCGTCACGTCCACGGCAAGGTTTGTTGCAGGCTTTGTCTCGATGGATTTAACCTTCTCGGTAGTCGGGACGGAGATAATCGTGATCTCACATTCACTATCCGAC